>JALJEV010000118.1:3691104-4921472 GCA_026586105.1 Hylodesmum podocarpum | reverse complement strand
TTACAAAGATTCAAAGGTATTTACAAGTATATTATAAAAATCCTTAGTATTTCTAAGGCCTTGAAGCTTGTAGCATCCTTGACCTTCTCCAATTCTTCTTCAAGCTTTTTGAGCATGCTCCTAGTGAGTCTTCTTGGAAGAGGTTCTTCTTGTGGGGATAGTCCTCTATCACATCTTCTCTTCAATCTTGGACACTCTAATCTCATATGTCCAGGTTTTCTGCAGTCGTAGCAGATAACTTCTGAGCTTTCCTTTTTGCTTGAAGGTTTTTCAGTGAGCTTCTTTTCCTTCTTCTTGAAGAAGCATTGACCTCTACCCTTTTTCATCATTATCTTCTTAAAGCGTTTGGCCATGAGAGAAATCTCATCATCAGACGATCCGTTAGACGAATCAGACTCTGTGGTGTTAGCTTTCAAAACTTTGTACTTCTTCTTTCTTTCCCTTTTAGGAGTTTCCTCCTTTGGCATGGTGTTGACAGTCGGAAGAGCTATGAGATCTTGAACTTTGATCTTGTCTCTTTTACACAGAAGTACCTCATGTACTCTCAAGGCTTCTATTAACTCATCAAGAGTTATTGTCTTCATATCACGCCCAACTGAGATGGCAGTAGACATAGCTTCCCATGGAGGAGGAAGACTATCCAATATCTTCATGTTGTTCTGGGCCTTGGTGAATGTAATGTCCAGTGCAGTGAGTCCATTCAATATTGTTTGGAATCTTCCAAAAATCATGTCAATGGATTCTCCTTTCTTCATTGAGAACATCTCATATTCTCTTTGAAGAGTGACAGCTTTCCTCATACGCACATCCTCAGTTCCTTCATACAAAATCTTGAGGGCATCCCAAATCTCTTTAGCGGTTTTGTAGGCACAAAATCTATTGTATTCTATCCTTGATAATGCACACATGATGGCATATCTGGCTTTGTTATTGAGTTCCATAAGCGAGTATTTTTCATTTCCCCATTCAACATCGGGTTTGACAATAGGGATATTTCCTTGAGTTATAATGTTCCACAGTCTGTACTGGGTGGATTTGATGTACATCTCCATCCGATCAGCCTAGTAAGGATAGTCATCACCAGAGAACGCCGACGACTTGTTTATGGATGACCCTCCAGACAAGAACGAAGGTCGTTGTGACTCCATTCTGGATATTTTCCTCTAGCAGTTGTAAAGCGCTTAACCCTTAGAGGCTGAGCTCTGATACTAAACTGTAAAAGATAGAACACAAGAAGGGGGGTTGAATTGTGTTACTTAAAAAAATTATTCCTTTCGTCTGTGAGTTTAAAGGTGTTCAGACGAAACAATCTTAATCTTCGAAAGTTGATTTTAATGAACAGACGATATAGTTTGATTATCCCCGTTAGTCAAACACTTAAGAAAACAAATACACAAGTATTTTTATACTGGTTCGTCTATACAAGATGACGTCCAGTTACCCAGTAACAACTGAGTTTTCACTACAAACCGTGAAAGGGTTACAAGTATTATTTGTGCCCAGCCACTTCTGGCTATTACACGATATTCTTTGAATACAGTCTTCGCAGGCTAAACAACTTGGGTATTCTTTGAACAACCAGCCTCCTCAGGCTAAAACACCACATAAGTGGATTTGAAAGAGTTTTCTTAAAAAGAAAGTTTCCTCTTCGCAAAGAGGGTTTTACAATAGAGAGCAGAAGCAACAGTGAACGAATTCACAATAGTTTGAATACTTGAAGCGTGTTCGCCAACTGAGCTTTGAAGAAGCGAAGTCTTTAAATAGGCAAAGTCTTCAATTATTCGTTAGACATAGAAGAATGTCGTTGAGCATTTTCCAAGTGAAGTCCAAAAAGGTGTTAGAGAGTACTTGAGTGATTGATTGCGTATGCAGCGGATTTAGGTAGCGTGTGTAGCGGATTTAGGTAGCGTGCACAATACTTTTTTTGACTTTGTACAGAGACTTTGACAAAAAGGTGAGGACCTTTTCGAGTTGCATATGTAAGCGTGAATCCCCATACTGATCTTGGATGCTTCTAATGAGTACTTCTTAAGATTTGAAATCTTGGCGCGAGTGACTCATACTTTGCTTCACTTCTTTGGCAGACGATGAACTTCTTCAGTCTAAAGAGTTTTCGTCTTAGCCTTTCGTCTGATGACTTGACTTGAGACAGACGAATGACTTCAACTTTGAGAGGTCATCTTCCGTCTGTGCTTGTTGCATCTGTCTTGTAATAATTAAAACTTTAGAGATGTTAATCATCTTGATCTAACAATTTCCTTTGTGTACTAACCCTTTCATTGCAGGTATAGATAGTTCACTTAGTGTGGGAAATGATTTGTCTCCCAAGACTAAGCGGATGATGGAATTCATGACAGAGAAATTTAACCATTTGCAACATGAGATGAATAAGTTGAGAGAAGAGAGTGAAAGGAGGTTTAGAGATGAAGGGAGTAGGAAGGGCCAAGAGGGAAAGGGAAAGGAATACTATGAAGGAGGAAGTAAAACCAATAGAGGAAGTAGGAGTGAGAGAGGGAGCCAAGGAGGACACTACTACTCACCTAGAGATAATGATGAGGGTAGTAACCATGAAGAGAGTGATGCCTATAGGGATTATGAGGATGAGAGGGGGTATAGGAAAGGAAATAACCGAGGCACCTATAGGAGGCAATCTTTCTTGCATCAGAGGTACTTTGGAGAGGAGGAGCAAAGAGGTTGGGAAGCCAATACTAGGATTACTCTTCCAAAATACCTAGGAGAAGGAGGGGCCAAAGGCTTACTAGATTGGATCATGAAGGTTGACCAAGTATTTTCTTGCAACCGTATCTTGAGTGAGGAGAAGAGACTCAAACTTGCCATATTAGAGTTTGAAGGATATGCTTTGGTTTGTTGGAACCAAATTCTCATAGATGCCGACAAGAGGAGGAGACCTTCCATTATCTCTTGGACTCAATGGAAAGATACTTTAAGGGAGGTTCATCCCTAAATCTTATGTGAGGGATTTGCATGTCAAGCTCCAAAGGTTGATACAAGGAGGGAGAAGTGTGCAAGAACATTACAAGGATCTTGAGCTTACTATATTGAGGGCCGATTGCCAAGAAGAGAAGGAAGCTACCTTAACAAGGTTCACCCATGGATTGAATAGGGAGATCCAAGATGTCTTGGAACTTCAAAGTTATAGGACCTTGGAAGAAGCTATCCATATGGCCGAGAAGATAGAGGCTTAAATGAAGAGGAAGTTCACCATGAAGAAGTCCTATACTAGTAGTACTTCAAGTTAGAAGGAGAGGCAAAAGAAGGAGGGTTCATTCAAGCCTTCTTCCAAGTTTGGCCGAGAAGACAAAGGTAAAGATGTTCCTAAATTTAATTCTAAACCATCTAACATCAAATGTTTTAAATGTTTAGGACATGGACACATTGCTTCTCAATTCCCATGTTAAGAACAAAGCAATAAATAAAATAAATAAGGAAATAAAGAAGAGAGAAAAAGACACAAGAATTTAACGTGGTTCAGCAATTTGCCTACGTCCACGACTACACTAGGAACAGTTTATTCTTGGTGTGCATTTCAAGCTTTATAGGGAGTTCTTTATATAGAGACAAAAGACAGTCTCTCTCACTTTTCTAAACGATGTTGGACTAAAGTCTAAATGCATTTTTTTTACATGATGTGAGACTAATCAAACTACATATACTCCTAACAATTCTCCCACTTGTAGTTTGAGTCACATCACAACCTAGTGTAGTGCCTTCGTCGTTAATCACTCTCGAAGGCCCGTTGAGGTAACACAAAACCTCAACTTATCAGTTGTAACTGTCTTGGTCAACATATCTGTTGGATTCTCTGACCTTGGGATCTTCAACAAAGATAGCTCTCCATTACTGATCAAGTCTCTGATAAAATGATACTTTATCTCAATATACTTGCATCTAGAATGAAGGATTGGATTTTTAGCAAGGTATACTACACTCTGGCTATCACTGAATAATGGAGCATCATCTTGTTCTTTTCCTAGTCCTCTGAGAAGATTCTTCAGCCATATCATCTCCTTGGCTGCTTCTGAAATTGCCACATACTCACGACTTTCATGGTTGAAAGAGAAACTCTACCTTGAAGTTTAGACTTCCAACCGATAACGATGCTCGCCCAACAAAGATATGTAGCCTGTTGTGCTCTTTCTACCATCTAGATCTCCTCCTAAGTCTACATCGGAAAAACCACGTAAAGTGAGATTACTTCTTTTTTTTTTAAAACATAAGTGCATCCTTGAAGTACCCTTCAAATATCTCAATATCCACTTCACAGCCTCCCAATGCTCCTTTCCAGGACCGGATAGAAACCTGCTCACAACTCCCACTGCATGTGCTATGTCTGGTTTGGTACACACCATAGCATACATCAAGCTCCCTACTGCAGAAGCGTATGGTGTAACATCCTCAAAAATTTATTTTCATACGTAGTTAAAACATTTACTAAAAATTCTATAAAAATGTGCAAATAGTTAATTACTGTGCAAATAGTAAATTACTGTGCAAATAGTAAATTACTGTACAAATAATAAAATTATTGTGGTAAATAGTAAAATTACTATGGTAAATAGTAAATTTACTGTGATAAATAATAAAATTACTGTGGTAAATAGTAAAATTACTGTAGTAAATAATAAAATCATTGAGGTAAATAGTAAAATTAATTTGTAGTGGAATATTCTCGTGGAATATTCTGTGGAATATTCTCAGGAATATTCTATATTCTATAGAATATTACGTAGCAAATAGTACCTTGGGAATTCTATAAATAGGGCTGGAGTTTCGGATGAGGAAACAAACAAAAGAACATTTCTATATTCTCTCAAGCTCTTCTTAGGAAGAAATATCTCTAAAAGAGGAACAAGTAAGTAGAGGAAGAGTATAGGAAGCTGAGAGAAACAAGTAAGGGGAGCTATCCTTATCTTACTATTCTTTGTTGTTATTATCTTTATTTTATCTAATACTAAGGTGCTAAGAAAATTCTTAGTATGCTCTCGTGGTTGCGTTTTGTCCGATCTTCCACATCGAAAATTAATTATTCTTGTTGTTAGAAAAGGGTGGTAGTGTGGAAGTGCATGTCTAGGAAAGTTCGCTAAGGAAAGACTTGGTACTTAAGTGTGTCCATTAGTGACCCACCTCTCTTTCCGAACTTACCTGGTGTACTATTCACGGACTACGGTCACTTATACGTTACTATTCACGATACGTATCGTTTCACTTATACGTTACTATTCACGTATATGTTACTATTCACTTATACGTTACTATTCACGTATACGGTGATCGTTTCACGATATCGTTACTTTTGATGGGTGTTTTCTTGGTGTTTCTTGATTTCCTGGTTTCATGATGTTTATTGGTATTCTTGGTATTTGATGGTATATCAAAATATGAATGATTAAAAATGATATTCTAGAAAGGGAGGTAAAATTTTCATTCATGCATACATGCCTTAAAAGAGGTGGCCTCGGTTTGAGGTGCAGATAATAACTTAATCCGTGCGTCTTGGTGGGATGCCGAGACTTGGGGATTTCCAATAATGAGAATTCATTTAATTCATGATGATCACATGTTTATTTATGAGATTCCTTGCACCACTCATGGAATCCCAACAGTGGTCGGTAAGTTTTACGATGATGATGTCGTATTATCCGAGATGGTACCACATTACATATTTTTTGGAGTTGAGGTTGGAGCATGCATCATATAGAAATTTCATTTAAGTCACAACTTATTATTTATTTATTTGATTATGATATGTATCATATTGATATTTTTATATGATATGTGTTGTATTGATATTTTTATATGATATGTATTTTTATTAAAATATTGGAACTTACCACTTGCGTGTTTGTGTACGTGGTTTGACACTGTGATGATCCTGAATTTTATTCGGAGGAGCAGATTGACAGGTAGATTCAGTAACCACGTGTGGAGATGTCAAGGAATGTTAGCTAACACGAGGATGTAATAGAATAATGTATATATTATAATTGTCACAATATTACGTATCTATGTGACGTTTTGTAAACAACTTTTGATGTATGGTTATGATGTGATCTATGTGATGTTTTTTTTTTGTGACGTTTTTTTTTTTTAGCAAGGAAACTATGTTAAGATTTTATTCAAAGAAATATAAAACAAGGGAAACATTTTCAATTAATAATAATAATAAATAGATAAAATTTTAGTAATGAAAAATAGCGGTGCGTTACATATGGTATTTTAGACATGTAGTTTTTTTCTTCATCAGTCTGAGGAGATTGCCTTTTTGAAAGTTTTAGGTGTGTTCCCAAAGGGGTATTCCTGGTCTTTGCATCTCCAACATTGAACCTGACAAGCAATTTTTTAATATAATTCTCCTGAGACAACTTCAACTTACCTTCTCATATGTCTCTAGAGATTCTCATGCCAAGAATTTGTTTGGCTGAACCAAGATCCTTCATCTCAAAGTTTCCTGCTAACTATTTCTTCAACTTGTTAATTTCTGTCATACTAGACCCTGCAATTAACATGTTATCAACATATAAAGCAAGAATAATATAACTGCCAACACATTTCTTAACATAACAACAGTAGTCTTCTTCACATTTATGAAACCCTGCGCTGCTCATAAATTCATTGAACTTTTTGTACCACTGTCTCGGTGCTTGTTTCAGGCCATACAGACTTTTATGGAGCTTTCATACAAAACTCTCCTTGCCTTGTACTTCAAAACCTTCTGGTTGTTTTATAAAGATGTCCTCTTCTAGATCCCCATGCAGAAATGCAGTTTTAACATCTAACTACTCAAGATGAAGATTTTCTGCAGCTACAATACTGAAAATGACTCTGATGGTAGTCATCTTCACAACAGGAGAGAAGATCTCTGTGAAGTCGATTCCTTGTTTCTGCTGAAATCCTTTCACTATGAGTCTCGCCTTATATCTTTTACTTTCATCTGGTTCTTCCTTTATCCTATAGACCCACCTGTTCTGCAGAGCCTTCTTCCCTTCTGGTAGCTTGGTTAGAGACCAAGTTTTGTTCTTTTGGAGGGATTTCATCTCATCTTCCATTGCTTACTCCCACTTGACGAGATTATCTCCATGCATAGCTTCAGCAAAATGCTCTGGCTCACCAGCATCAGTCAACAACAGATAATGTAATGAAGGGGAATACCTTTGCAGTGCTACTATCGTTCTGCTTGACCTTCTTACTTGGGTCTAAAAAGGTTCCACCTCTGTTGTTGGTTCTGGTTCTGTTATTGGTTCTGGTTCAGACTCAGACTCAGTATCCTGCCTTCTATTGACTACGTCCTTTTATGAGATTTCTTCTAGTGCTACTTTCTCACATGCCACTGATTGTTTGTTTGCGCTTGCGGATTCTGTAGACCTGTCTTTATAGAACACACTTTCATTAAAAGTAACATTTCTACTTCTGATGATTTTCTTGTTTTTGTCATCCCAGAATTTGTAGCCATACATGTCAGATCCATAACCAATGAAATAACATAATTTTGCCTTGGGGTCTAATTTATCTCTACTATTAGAGTCTATCAGAATATATGAGGCACAACCAAAGACTTTCAAATGTGAGAAATTCACCTCCTTCCCGGACCATACTTCTTCAGGTAACTGATAGTCTAAAGGAACCGATGGACCTCTGTTTATGAGATAGGCGGCTGTGTTTATCGCCTCTGCCCAAAACACCTTAGGTAGCCCTAGCTGGATTCTCATGCATCTAGCTCTCTCATTCAAGGTTCTGTTCATTCTTTCTGCCACACCGTTTTGCTCTGGTGTCCCCGACTCTATCTTGATCATTCTGATCCTATTCTCTGAACAAAATTCCCTGATTCTCTACTATCATACTCTCCACCATTATCAGATTTTAGATTTTTCACTGTTAGACCTGTTTGATTTTCAACCTCCCTTTTCCACCTTTTGAACACAGAAAGCACGTCAGATTTATTTTTAAGGAAATAGACCCATACCTTTCTTGTAGAGTCATCAATGAAGGTTACATAATATTGTGAGCCTCCAAGGGATTTTACTGGAGCGGGCCCCTAGACATCTGTATGCACCAATCTCATTATCGGCTTAGAAAAATTGACCTTTTTCTGCTTTCCAAAAATACAGTGTTCACAAGGTCTAATATTAATATGCTTTATGTCAGATAACTTACCTCTTGACACCATGAGCTTGATCCCCTTTTCACTGATATGCCTAAGTCTCTGATGCCATAGGCTGGAACTATTAACAGTCTCTGCGACGGTTACCATATCCTCATCTACAAGCATATAAAGAGACCCTCGCTTCTTTCCACAAGCAATAACCAAATTGTCTTTCATTACCTTCAATGATCCATCCCCAAAAGTAGTATAGTGCCCCTCATTGTCTAACTGTCCAACAGATATTAAGTTTCTCTTTAAGGCGGGGATATGTCTGACATTGTGCAGAGTCCATAGGGCACCATTAGAGGTTCTAATGTCAACATCACCTCTTCCCACAATATCAAGGGATTTTCCATCTGCAAGGTAAACCTTCCCAAATTCCCCTGAAACATAGTTATAAAATAGTTCTAAAGAAGGTGTAGTGTGGAATGTCGCACCTGAGTCCATTATCCATAAATCAACAGGATTATCTAAATTGCATATTACTGCATCTCCAGTCTCATCTGATGCAGCATTTGCAGATTCATCATCATCTTTCTTCTTTTTGTTCTTCCATTTTGGAGCCTTACATTGATGAGCAAGATGACCCTTTTTCTGGCAGTTCTAACAAGCAAATTTTGCCTGTCTCCCTCTGGATTTTGATCTACCTCGTCCTTGATTCTAACCTTTTTGGCTACTTCTTCCTCGAGTATCAATACTCAACGCAGAACTGGAATCAGAATTAGAACACTCACCTGAACCTCTCCTGCGAACGTCTTCGCTTAGGATCAAGTCTCGTATGTCATCAAGCTTCAACTTGTTATTACTAGCAGAACTACTAATCATATGCTTTGAATACTTTCTACAACTTTCTCGGAAGGGATGATAATAGAATCAATGCTTTCACCTCATCATCAAAGTTGATCTGCACTGAGGCCAACTGGGCAAGGATTGCGTTAAATTCATTAATGTGATTAGTAACAGAATTACCTTCGCCCATTTTAAGGTTGACCAGCCTCCGTATTAGATACACTTTGTTGGCTCGCAGATGGCTTCGTACATGTTTGATAATGCATTCATCGGACCTATAGGTTGTCTTCTCGCTCATAATGTTGAACGAAGTTTTTGGCTAACGCCAAACGGATCACACCAAGCTTCGATCTAGCGCTCCTAGTCTAATTGCTCCATGTCTTCCTTTCTCACCCGTCAAGGCAATACAACTTCTTCCGATATGTAGAGTCTTCTATCTGCATCTTCCAGAATCCGAAGTCTCTGCCATCAAACTTCTCGATCTTCACCTTTCCTTCTTCCAATGCCATGTTCTTGCCGCTTTCCAAGAAAGCTCCCACTACTTCTCTACCTTGAGGATAAACCAATCTTTTCTGATGTGGAAGATCAGGCAAAGCCATAACCACAGAGCATACTAAGAAATTGGCTCTGATACCAATTGTTAAGAACAAAGCAATAAATAAAATAAATAAGGAAATAAAGAAGAGAGAAAAAGACAAAAGAATTTAACGTTCAGCAATTTGCCTACGTCCACGACTACACTAGGAACAGTTTATTCTTGGTGTGCATTTCAAGCTTTACAGGGAGTTCTTTATATAGAGACAAAAGACAGTCTCTCGCACCTTTTTAAACGATGTGGGACTAAAGTCTAAATGCATTTTTTTTACATGATGTGGGACTAATCAAACTACATATACTCCTAACAGCCCAAACTAGAAGACTATGATAGTGAGGATGGATAGAGGAGTCATAAGTGAGGAGTCAAGCCACTCTTCAAGTGAGCATGAAGGAGAAAGTGCAAGTGAGCACTCAAGTGAAGAGATGGAGGAAGAAGGTGACCTCCTCATGGTGAGAAGAATGTTAGGAAATGCCTACCATGAGCTAGATGACACTCAAAGAGAAAACATCTTCCACACAAGATGTAACATTCAAGGGAAGGTTTGCTCTTTGATCATAGATAGTGGTAGTTACACAAATGTGGTAAGTACTAGACTAGTTAAGAAACTTGGTTTGAAAATTTCCCCACACCCCAAACCCTATAAATTACAATGGTTAAGTGAGAAGGGTGAACTAGTAGTAGATAAACAAGTCTTAGTTGCATTTAATATAGGAAAATATCATGATGAGATTTTGTGTGACATAGTTCCTATGGAGGCAACACATATGCTACTAGGTAGGCCATGGAAATTTGATAGACATGCATTACATGATGGTGTTGCAAATACTTATGTCTTTTCTCATGTTGGCCGCAAGGTTCACCTTAAACCATTGTCACCTAGGGAGGTTATTGAAGACCAAGTAAAGATGAAGATAAAGAGGGAGGAAGAGAAGAAGGCCTTGGCCGAGAGCTCCAAGGCCAATCATGCTTCCAAGGGCTCGGCCGAGAGCTCTAAGAAGCCTTCCAAGCTTGCTACTCCAAGCCCTAAGCCTAAAAGCAAGAAAGAAAAGGCTAAGAGTAGTGAAGATGCTAAAGGGAGTTTCTAAATTGAGAGAGGAGAGGTTAAGGGAGTTTCTATGTTTACCTTCACCTTTAATTTTGAGTGCTACATGTATAGGTGATCAAAGTGCATTATATGGATTGCTAGAGGAGTTTAGAGATGTATTCCCCAAGGAAATACCTCACGACCTACCACCATTGAGAGGGATAGAGCACCAAATTGACCTCATTCCGGGTGCACCTCTTCCTAATAGGCCAACCTATAGAACCTCACCATAAGAGACACATGAAATTGATAGGCAAGTGCAAGAGTTGCTTAGCAAAGGTTGGGTGAAGGAGAGCTTGTCTCCATGTGCCTCACCCGTGATACTTGTTCCTAAGAAGGAGGGAACATGGCGCATGTGCACGGATTGTAGAGCAATCAATAACATCACCATAAGGTATCGCCACCCCATCCCTTGACTTGATGACCTTTTAGAATTATTGAGAAATTAGGCCCTAATGCTTGTAAACTTAACCTTCCTTTGGATTTTGGTGGAAGTAACTCTTTTAATGTATGTGATCTTTCACCTTTTGTAGGTCTTGAGGAAGATGACAACTTGGGGACAAGTTGTGATCAAGAAGGAGAGTTTGATGGAGGTCCATCTACTCCAACTATGGTCAGAAGACTAACAAGGTCTACGCTTAGAAGGATACAAGAAGAGGAAGAGAGGAAGTTGACTCAAAGTCAAAGTCAACATGAAAGTCAACGGTCAACTCCTCATGGACTTTTCTTGGTCAACAAACCTTGTAATAGTCTTAGAATTATTTGAATTGTAATTAGGATTTTTGAGACAAATAATTTGGCTAAATAGGCAAGTGTGTGCCACGGCCATGTGTAGCATTAGTTAAACATTTTTAGTGCTAATTTGAGAGAGAGTAGAGAGAATTTTGGAGGGAAAATTAGTGGCAATTCCATTAACTCCTCTCAAACTTGGCCGTTTGATTCATGCTCCACCAAGGGAGGAGATTGATCCGTGAGAGTGCATGCTTAAGGCTACATTCAAGAGTGAATTAGCATCACTTGATCTTGATCCAATCAAGAGGCCTAAATTCAAAGTTGAGTCACATTTCTCATGTCACTCAAATTTAAATTCCGGCCACATGATGTAGATCTCATCAAGTGGTGGAAATTCAAACTTGCAACACATGTTTCATGTCTCCTTGAGCTGCACGGTGGCCACATGATCAACTAGTAATCCTAGTAATGGAATTAGTGATCCGTGTGAGGTGTCTCTCTTGGCTTACCATATGTTGATCTTAATTCTAATCCAAGGATTAGGAATAGATCTAGAATTCAAATTTTAGGCTCCAACTCTTAGCATATAAATAGGAAAATTTCAGATTTGTGGAGACTTTTGATGAATTTTAGAAAGAAGCATATTGCTTGAGAGAGAAAGTTTCTCTTTTAGGTTTCTTGAGTGAACCTTATTGAGTCTTATCATGGTGCATTCTCCATGTGGCGATTCTACCTAGAGCTTATTGCTTAGGCATGGCGCTCCTCATCTTCTTATCTTCTCCATTTTGTTTCTTTCTTCTTCTTTGAGTGATTGATTCCGCATCTTCATCCTTGAATCCGTGAAATTCATGCTTGTTGAAGTGAAGATTGGACAAACTAGTGAGACTTCCATGAAAGGCTTACATCAGAGGTAGAGTCGTGTACTATGGCCTATTTAGGGATGGAACAACCGAATAAGGTCAATTAACATATCACTAATGTGAGAAATCTTCTTCGCTCATTGAGAAACTTTTATTTTAAAATATATTCTATTATCATATTTTATCTCCAAATATTGCTAGTCTATCTAGCTCTAACACCTATCCTGTGTAATTTTAAAACTAAGGAGAAAAAAAAATAAAAATAAAATTTGGCCAGAAATTATTTTTTATATGCTAATAACATATAGATAGGAGAATATTAATGCCATAAAAAACGTACCTAGTAAGGATGGAAAAAGTAGTAAAATTATTTCTTTTACAAAATTTTGAATAGTATTATGAATGCATATTTTAATAATTCGTGATAAAATCCTTGTACATGAATCTTACATCAGTCATAATTAATGAATTTTAATTTTATGAATTATTAATTTTTAATGACCAAAACTATGCTAAATTATTTTATTAAAATATTATTATTAATAAATAATATTAAATTATAATTATTATTAAAATAATACTAATAATATACTCGTTTAACATACACTTATAAATACACGTAATTATCAATTAATTTTTACAAAAATAACAACTGAAACTTGTTATATAGAAAGTGAGATCACAAAATTTTATGATTTCTCATAACTTTTAGTTAATAATATTCGATTTATTGGAAAAGTATTTTCTTTCTTTTTATTCTATGTAGAAATAATATTTAACTAATTATTTATATTAAAAATTTTATCAAAAGTATAATTGGTGTTTAAAGATATCAAGATATATGTGGATTAATAAGGTATTTTAAGGGTAGAGAAAGGAAACTTAATATGAAGGAAGAAGAATACATGGTTTCAAAACTCTTTCGTTAATAAAATAATTGTTAATAATTTACAGTTTTTTAGTAAAATATAGTAGTACTTACTTAGGAATGTCTTTAATATTCTATTCATTATTGAGAAGTTCTAATATTTTTGTTTTCAACACTTTATTTATATGATTGAAATTTATGTGAATATCTCTTGTCTGACAATTGAATTTACATATTTATCGTGGGATGTCATGACTTCACCCAATAGGAGTAGTGCAACGAAAAAATTTATTCTTTAAAATTATATTAATTGCTACAATTTATTCATTAATATTTTTTAAATGCATTTATCATTATTATTACTAGTATCATATATATTAATTATGATTAATATTATTATCATTATTAATAGAAAACAAATTTTTTTAAAGCATTTATTATTAGTAATAGTATAATATTTTATTATTAACATATATTATTATTGAAGAATAAATAATTTTTTGAGTTGGCACTAATGCACTAATCTTCTCATCTTGAACTAGAATCCAAAAATGTTTTGAAACAAGAAAAAACTATCAACATGCCAAAGACTTATGATATGCTTAGAAGATAGAAATGACAAGTTTGAGGTGGTCCACGATATTGCCATTTCATTCAATAAACTCATAATAAATCCCTATTAGTACTGTGACCTCGTACACTTGACCTTATTCATTTAACTAAGGTATGTTTATTAGAGTTCAATTTTTTACTCAACAACTTCTTTCCCTAAATATTGATTATTAGATGACTCTTGTTTTTTTATTTGTTTTTTCATTGTTTTCTAAATGATTGTTGTGAGTATATTATTTGGTTTCCCAATTTTAATTCAATAAATTGATAATCAACTATTGAAATATGATTTTTGACTGTAAATTGAAAGTTGTGATTATTTTGATAAGAATCTATCACAATTTAGGTGTTTATATAATTGTTTTAGATGGAGAAAAGTTTTTAGTTTGTAGGAATATACAAATAGTGATGAATATCTAGTCTTAACAACAAAATTTGATTAATCAATTTATATATTGTAGGCAAGTTATTTTTAAGCCACTCTTCTCAAACACACTTAGATGTATCTATTTTGTTAGATCTACATTGATCTTGGTATGATGATGGTTTTAAAACTAAAAACTAAGAATTTAAGGAATATTTATGAGACTGGCTTAACCCAACCAGGAAGATTGGTTAGTATGGGAACTAGATTTTTATGTTTTTTGAGTCATTTATCAAATCGACTATGTTAATATCTAGTACCTCGCACCCTTAACCTCATTCATTTAACCAATGTATATCTTTTCTTACTTCATCTAACACAATTCATATTTCACTTCTCTTTGTTTCATTATTCAAATATGTTTATTACCGTTCAATTTTTTACTCAACAACTTCATTTCATAAATATTGATATATGAAATGTCCTTCCCTATTTGATTTGTTTTTTCCCTATTTTCTATTTGATTGTTGTGAGTACATTATTTTGTTTCCCATTTTTAATTCAATAGGTTGATAATAAATTATTGATATATAATTTTTTACCGTAAATTGCAAGTATGATTATTTTTTATACGAATCTACCATGATTCTAATGCTTATAGAGTGATGAATATCTAATCTTAAGAATGTCACGAAGTGATGAATATCGAATGTTAAGAACAAAATTTATTTTTAAGTCACATTTCTCTAGCACACTTTGATGTATCTATTTCATTAAATATGTGTTGTTTTTTGTATAATGATTGTATGAAAACTAAAACACAAGAATTTAAGTCAAATTTATCAGAACTCCCTTAACCTAGACAAGAAGATTGGTTAGTCCGTGAACTATATTCTCAATTTTTTTGAGTCATTTATCAAATCGACTAAGTTATCACATCAAATATACTAAATATGAAATATGGATAATTTGAGACTCAATGACAAAATCAAACTACAACACGAAATGGTATCGATGTTTAAGTTTAGGTTCTTGTAGAATTTGAAACTCAATCACAAAATCAAACTGCAACACCAAATAATGTCTCAACACCAAGTTAACATTATAATTTTTCATTTAAAGCTTGCATCCTACACTTTCTTGATGGTGCAGCTTGTATAATGAATAGAGAAATTATATTTCATTGTACAAGTTGCACCATTAAGAAAGTGTATGATGGAAGCTTTAAATGAAAAATTATAATGTCAACTTGGTGTTGAGACATTATTTGGTGTTGCAATTTGATTTTCTGATTGAGTTTCAAATTCTACAAGAACCTAAATTTAAATATTGTGTGGGATCATTCTATGTTGCAGTTTGATTTTGTCATTGTGTTTCAAATTATGCATATTTCATATATAGTGTATTTGACGTGATAACCTAGTCAATTTGATAAATGACTCAAAAAAATTGAGAATATAGTTCACGGACTAACCAATCTTCTTGATTAGGTTAAGCCAGTTTAGATAAATTTGACTTAAATTCTTAGGTTTTAGTTTTAATACCATCATTATACAAAAAACAACACAGATCTAATAAAATAGATATATCAAAGCGTGCTAGAGAAATGTGGCTTAAAAATCATATATCAATTTTGTTCTTAACATTAGATATTCATCACTTCGTGTCATTCTTAAGATTAGATATTCATCACTCTGTTAGCATCTTAATCGTGATGGATTCTTATCAAAATAATCATACATGTTATTTATGATAAAAAATCTTATATCAGTAATAGATTATGAACCTATTGAATTAAAATTGGGAAGCCATATATTGTACTCATAAAAATCATATAGGAAACAAAGAAAAAAGGAATCAAATAGCAAGGGCATTTCATAGATCAATATTTAGGGAATGAAGTTGTGAAGTAAAAAATTGAACTATAATAGACATAACTAAATAATGAAAGAAAGAGAAGTGATATATGAACTTGTGTCAGATGTAGCAAGAACAAATATTCATTGGTTAAATGAATGAGGTTAAGTGTGTGAAGTACTAGGTAATAAAATAGGCAATTTGATAAATGATTTGAAAAACTTAGGAATTTAGTTCCCATAATAACCAATCTTCCTGATTAGCTAAGCCAGTTCTAATAAATCTGCCTTAAATTCTTAAGATTTAGTTTTAGTTCCATCATTATACAAAAAATCAACACAAATCTAAGAAAATAGATACATCTAAGTGTGTTAGAGAAGTGTGGCTTAAAAGTAACTTTCCTTTAATCCTCTATGTTTATTAATCCAATCATGTTCTTAAGACTAGATATTAATCAATTTTCATATATTCCTACAAACTAAATAATTTTCTCAGTCTAAAAAACTCTATAAACATCTGAATAAAATAATCATACCTGCAATTTACGGTAGGAAATCATATATCAATAGTTGATTATTAACCTACCAAACCTACCGAATTAAAATTGAGAAACCAAATGAGGAGAAAGGTTTTCCTTTACCCAACCCTTACTCATCAAGTCCTCCACTTGTCTTTGAATTTCACGTGCTTGCGAAATAAGATCTATTTGATGCTTAATGCTTCTTATGGGTGGCAAGCCATGGGTAATTTTCTTAGGAAACACATCTTTGAACTCCTCCAACAATGCCTACATCTCTTCTTGTTTACCAATAACATGTGAGCTCAAACACAATTGGGTTAGTAAAACAAAGAAACATGTTTTTCTAGCTAGGTACTCTCTTTTCCCAGTTTCCTCTCATTTTCTCTTTTTATTTTCATTTTTATTTGATCTTCACATACTTCCTTAGGAATTAGAGATTTCAAGATAACCTTCCTTCCTAAATGTGAGAAGACATAAGTGTTAGTTACTCCATCATGCATAGGTTGCTTATCAAATTGTCAAGGTCTACCTAACAAAAGACGAGTAACTTCCATAAGAACAACATGACAAATAAAACAATCTCTATACTTTCCTGTGGTAAAAGAAATAAACACTTGTCTGTTCACAACTAACTCACCCTTTTCAGTCAACCACTGCCACTTGTATGGCTAAGGATGTGAAGACAATATAAGATTTAATTTATCTACTAACCTAGTTCTAACCACGTTACTACAACTACCACTATTTATAATTAAAGAGCATACCTTCCCTTTCATCAAGCACTTTATGTGGAAGATGTTCTCCCTTTGTGAATCATCTAGCTCCTTGCAAGCACTCCCAAACATTCTTCTAACCATAAGAAGGTCTCCATCGTCGGGTGCATCATTAGATGCTTCTTTTTATCCACTTGAACTTTCACCTTCACTTGAGGAAGAATGGGAATACTCACTAGTTTTAGCTCCATCTATTCTCACAATCATAACCTTTTTGTTTGGACTTTGTGATACAATATGACCACGACCCAATTTGATACCACCTTTACCTTCGGTACCTCTAGGCTAGCTTTGGATTTAGGTATATAGGATTGCTCCTTCTAGCATTTGTCCCTCCAACTTGATAGTGGTTTTTTTAAGTATTTTTTCTGAAAAGGGAGAATCAAAGTATTTCTTATAAGCTTTATCTTACTATACATCTAAATCAAGTTTTTTTTTCTTTTAATTAACTAGATTAAAAATATTTACTATATTTAATTATTATTTCCCTGTACTTTGGAGATATCAGAACTATGGAGAGGAGAAAGATAGTACTCGTGATGGAGATATCCATTCAAAAAACTAGAATATTAATTTTTTACTTTGTCTAAATTTTAAAATTTTAGATTCAATATTATATAAAAGTTAAGACATGTGTGTGTTTTGTTATAATTTTAATAAATGAAAACTTAATAAGAGAATAAAGAATTATAAATTTAATATCAATTATATTAAATATTACCAGAAAATATCAAATTTGCAATCTAACTTTCATTGTAATGATCATTTTCTCTGGTTTAACATTAACCCATACTAATGGGCTCAAGAAATCGAAATGATTTTTATTGTAAAGTTGTATGCAAAACAACTACCAATAAAAGAATTAAATTTAGCAAATTCAAAATAAAAACATTTTTAAATTTAAAAAATATTTAATTTTAAATTTTGCGGATTTAAAATATAAAATTTTATATTAAAAAACTAAAATATAATCCAGCTTTGAATCTATTATGTTTGAAATTGAAGAACTTTTAATCACATTATATTTGATTTTGTTGAAAAGCTTGAAATTACTATTTGGAGATGTCTTTTGTAGATCTTATTTGTACATTGACATTGAGTATTGTTGACGAATTTCAATGAATATGACCTAAAATTATTTAAAATAATTATTTTATTATAGAGTTACTTACTAAATGTTATTTTAATAAAATTTTCAAACTTGCTTTGGTTAAATTCATCAATCTTTTGTTAATAACCAACTATGTTAAAAAAATAAAATTTTCTTTTTCAAACTAAAATAATTAGTATATTAGACAAATTAATAAATTTAAAATCTTAAAATATTTTAACTTGATTAATAATAATCACGGTGTCACAAAAATATATAATTAAAGACCTACCCATATATCTTTGTTCTTCCTTGATTATATATAAATTCAGTAACTTTTAGGTTTTTTTTCTTTTATCACAACATTCACATATTTTGGTAGAATGCAACTAATTCCTTTTGATTGCATAAGCAATATAACATCTCTTTGTTGAAATAATGGAAAAAAAATATTATTCTAATAATACATATCCCTTATCTGAGCATCGAAGCAAAGGGTCATGATGATAATTGTGTGTTTGGTCAATATTTTCCAAATGAAAGATAAGCAAACTCTGAGAGTGTTGTTGATCTTTTTGGTTTAGCCAATTTGCTTTGGTTGATGAGTGTTGTTAAACATACTGATACACAAGCAATCAAGTTTATGGTGTCTTAGGTAACTGTAAACTTGGTCATATTTCCAATTATATTCCTCTTAAAAAATAAAATTCGCAACTATCTTCCTATCCGTATGTTCCGCACAACACAACTAATCAGCCAAAGCAAATTGGCCAAACCAAAATGATTAACAATACTCATGTGGTTTGCTTATCTTTCAATTTGGAAAATATTGACCAAACACACAATTCTCATCATGACCTTTGTTTTGATGCTCAAGTATGGGACATATATTACTAGAATCTCTATTTGTTTGGCCATTTTTTCAACAAAGTGAGGCTAGTGCTTATCTTGATCCATAGGAGCTACCTACATTATACTAAAACATTTAAATGTTGTAACTAAAAACCTACCTTAAACATTGTGAATTTATATACAAAACGAAGAACAAAAATATATGGGGTAGGTTTTTAATTATTTATTTTTGTAAATCGTTTATAATATTATTCAACCTAAAACATTTTAAGATTTTGAATTTATTAAATATTCTAATGTATTAAGTGTTTTAGTTTAGAATACTTATTCATTTTTTTTAATTTACATATAGTTGATCATTATCAAAAGCTGAATGAATTTGACTAAAACAAATTAAATGGTTTATTAAAATAACACTTAATAAAATAATCTATAACAAATTTATTTTGTAATTATTTTTAGGTCACATTCATTGAATTTTGGCCAAACTAATTACTATCAATATATAAATAAGATATATATATATATATATATATATATATATATATATATATAGGACATCTCCATGTAGCAATCTCAACCCTTTCAATAAAATAAAATTTAATGGGACGAAACATTCTTATATTTGAAACATAAGAAATTCAACGCTTATTTATTTTTTAGTTTCTTAAATTTAAAATATTTTTATTTTAAATACAATAAATTTAAAATTAACTATTTTCTTAAATTTAAAATAAATTTATTTGGAATCCATTGAATTTAAATCAATTGTGGATAGTAGACTTTAAGTTTTACAATGAAAATCATTTTGGTGTTTTAACCATATTAGTAAATATTATCTCTTTGTAAAAAAAAATCATTACAATGAATGTTGGTTTGTAGATTCAATATTTTACTGTAATATTTAATATAAAATAATTAAAAAAGCATTTAGAATTTAATATACAATTCTTTTCTATTATTATGAACAGTTTCATTATTAAAACTAGAATATTACACCCAACATATAGTAACTTTTATTTTTTTTTCAATCTAATAATTTTTAAAACTCACACATCTGAAAAAATTAATATACTTGTCTTTCTAATTTATACCTTGGTCGTGAGTAGTTTCTTTTTCCTTGTCACAAACCTGAGAATTCTTTTTTCCTCTCCGCTAGCTTATTCTTCTCCTCAGACGCCGTAGTAGTACTGCATGGTTAAAAATAATAAAATATAGATTATATATTTTAAAGTAGTTAATTAATAGAGAAAAAAAATAATTTAGATGAATAATTAGAACATAAAAGAAATATCTTAATTCTACTTTTTTAGAAAAACTCTTTAAGAAATCTTACATATAGTCCAACTGCTACTTATGTAAAGATAAGTTTAAGGTATTGCACATAATGATATTTAAGAATTAAATTAATTCCACTACTGGATAAATAGGTTATAACGTCACATATCGATTTTGATAACGTTAAGTTTTTAATGTCAGGCTTCTTGAACCAATGTGATTTAAGGCATTCACGTAATTTTTGTAGTTAACCAATATGAAAAATCTTCATATCCCACGACCCTTAACTTTTTTTATTCATTTATGTTCCTAATTTTCATTTTCGTTCTCCATACAACAACCTTCAAGTCACTACCAGGTATTGAAGCTAGTAGCTCTAACCTATATGTGAGTAAAAGATTAGCACATAGTGTGAAGAAATGTTCAATTGAGAAAGCAAAAGGATTCTTATTGTGCAAGATATTCACAAAGGATGACATTGCAAAAGCAATTTTAGTATAGGTTTTAGTTGTTACAGGTGTTGTTACTTCAACCTAGTGTTACTGGCTTAACCTCACCTGTTACATGCAACTTTAGCATTTTATTTATTGATGAAACTACTCCAGTGATTTGTGCACCCCACTAGAAATTAAAGGAAAATCCAACCCTCAGTTGTTTGTGGTCTAACTTGTACCCTTGTAAAACATAAGAAGTTCATTCTTGCATGTTTTGCTTTCAACCATTGGTCTAACTAGAGCAAAAAATTGCTTTGCACTTGCGACTCTCATTGCACCTCCTACATGTCTATCAATCGTTAAAGAGTTATTGAATACATTAAATGTGTACATGGTTACTAAAAAGTTTTGTAACAAGTTATTGGCAGAAAAATGTGATTTGATTTACCATGAAGGTTCAACTTTGTCTAGATCACACAAGAGTCAAACCTTTGAGGCTATAATGCCTATAAATAAATCCAACAAATCATGATTAATTGCATAAAGGTCAATATTAACATGTAGCTAGGTTTTGTTTCTAAGGTTCAGAAACACTTGCAACTCCCCACAACCATTCTAACATGTAGCTAACTTACAAAATGTTGATGATATTAAGGAACTACTTTGGTACAAACATTGGAATGAAATAACTGCTCAAGCCTTCACTGAAAGAAGAATGTTTATTTCTTGGGCAATATTTTTAAAATTACACTTGTTGGATAGCTTTACTAAATATATAACTATAGGACTCAAGAGTTTTCTTACGTACCTTTAAATAAAAAGACAAATATTTCAATGTCATAGATTTTGAAAACACTAGAGAAATTTAAAGTTAGAATAGGTACTCACGGACTAAATGCCTCTGAATTTTGTATGCCTGCAACCGAATGGAAAAATGTATATGCAAGAGATCGCTGAAGCAAGAAACTAATGACACTGAGACAACCAAAAACAACAAAGAAGTTGGTGGATGAAAGGTTACAAGGATCTTAATTACTAAATGAGCAGCGTCATATAAGAGAAAAGTCGTGGAAAACACAACTGCTAGTTCTTGTCACGAATTCTATCATCATTATACAATCATGAATCTGTCATGGTAAACAATAGGATCAACGTTTGCTTGTGATGTAGGCACATCTAAGGAAAATCACTCAACTAGAAGAATTATTAGATTTTTGTAATTGAAGTGTAAATAATTTTGATGGCCTTGTAAGTTTTCGGCCAAAAGTGTATTTTCTTTTAAGTGTTTTCTTAACATTGTGTTTCAAAGGCTAGTAAGCTTAAAGAGTGAAGCTTAATAGGGTGAATGAATTTAAGTTCAAGTTCATATTAAATTCTCATTTGAAATTTAAATTTAATTTGGTTTAAGTTTGAATTTCAAATTGTGAATCTAAGGGTTTTGGTTCAAGAAGATTTTCACTTGGATTAGGATCCATGCCTAATCCAAGAGCAAATCTTAACCCTTGATTAGATGCACTCATCCAATGGATGATAATCAAGTGGAAAGTGACATGTAACCTTTGAAAGTGACATGAAACACCCTTGAAAGTGACATGTACTTGAACCTCTGAACTTGTGGCTCTTATTCATTGACTTGTAGAGTACTCTAAAGTTGTTTAGCTTCCTCTTCAAGACTTCCTAAGCCTATATAAAGCCAAAAATGAAATTGTAAAGGAACTTTTGATAATTTTGATGAATGAATAAGCTTTGAGCTTTTCTTGAGAGAGGTTTTCTCTTGTCTTGCTTAGCAAGGTTTCTTGGATCTTATCAATGGATTCTCACCTCCATTGTGGTGGTTCCTCCTAGGCTTATTGGCTTGCCATGGCGCCTTTCTTCCCCATTTCTCACCCCCTTCCATTTTCCCTTTTCGGTTTCTCTTGCATCCATTGTTGACTTGACCGAAAGCTTCACTTGAAGTTTGGGTTTGGAGATAGTTGAAGAAGCTAGATTGGGAACTTACAAGGACTCTTTGGAGAATCTCTAAGGAGGCCTCTATCAAGTGGTATCATGAGCTTGTTGTCTTCTTCAATAGGTTATCTTAAACCGGTTAGTAATGGGTTTTCCCAAACTCTATAGTTGTTCATAGTGTTGTTCATGTTCCATGTATTCTTTCAATAGCCTAGTCTTTGTTTCTTTGAGTTGTTCCAATTTTGTTCGGTTGGTTTGTGTCTAAGCATGCTTTTCTTCCTTCTTTCTTCTTCAAACCGTGGGTTTAAGTGTCCATGCATGCTTGTCTTGAAGTTTTACCCATAGTTGCTTTAGCTTCCATAACAAGATTCATGTTTCTAGAGTAACTTCCTTTGTAAGCTTCTTTGTTTGATTTGTTTTCTTGTAGTTTTGTTTAGTCCTTTGTGTTTTCTTTTCCATAACCGTGAGTAGAAGTATGTTGCTGCACCATTGATGATGTGGGTTTCAAGTTTTTACATGGGTTTCAAGTGGTTGAAGAAACTTCTAGTGTAAGACTCACATGTACATGCTTGTAATAGCTTCTAGAGCACTCTTTAGGTCCAATTTGTGTATAACCTTGTGAATTTTGTTTTGGGTTGTGGAAATTGAACTTTGAGGTTGCTCTTCTTCATCTTGTGATTTTGGTCCAGCCATACTTAGTGTGTGAAAAAATACAAAAATCAAAATAAAGAAAAGAAACAAGTGAAAAAAAAACAAAAGAAAAAGAAGTAGTGGTGAAAAGAAAAGTGTATGGGTCCAAAAAGAGTATCAATTGAGTAAGGACCATACAAAAACAAAATCAAAAGAACAAAAACAGAAAGAAAAGATTTGAAAAGTGAAAAGAATTGGACAATAAACACACCCTTGGACCTTGTTTTGAGCACACATCACCCAAGTTGAATTTCTAGTACCTTTGTCTTGGACTTGAGTGTGTAGTTTTGAATTGGGTGTAATTTTCACTTTGTACTTGTACTGCACTTGCTGGATTTTGATGTTGCTATGTCTATATGAACCTTATTGTGCAATTGGATTGAATTTTAAGAAGGCTAGACAATTATAGAACATAGTTGTAATTCGGTCGCTAATCGGATTTCTAGCAAATTCGTCGCTAAATTTTGGTGAGTTTCGGTGGCTAAATTGATTTGTTTGGTTGCTGTCCAGTTTTGGTGCTCATGGTGTTGCTCTCGGTTTGGACTTGATTTCTATAGCAAATATATGTTCTTTTCCTACCCTTATATGTGCCTTTGTCTTATCAAAATTCTTCCACATTTGAGTAGCCCTTTCTTTCAAATTTGAGCTTTTATTGCTTGTCTCCCTTGGATTCCTAGTTTTGTCTTTGAGTATTTGTCTCTTTGGACTTCTTAAGCCTAGCTAGGGTGCTGTTCCTCTTTCACATTGGCTTGGTAGGAACTTGATAATTGATTTTAGAATAATTTCTAAGTGAGAACCAAGAGATAGAGAGGAAAAAGGCAAGAGAATATCATTAGAGAAAAAGTCACTAAAGTGTGAAACACGAGAGTGAGTGGAAACACTTAGAGAGTCGTGAAGTTCTTTAATTGCTTTATATTTCTTGTGTACTAACCCTTTTTGCAGCAATGACAAGTTCTCCAAGTGTTGGTAATGAGTACTCACCAAGAACTCAAATGTTCATGAAGAGAATGATGGAGAAAATGAATCAAATGGAAGTTAGTTTGAGGGAGAGTGTGCATGAAGGAATACAACAAATAATAGTGGACAATGAGAGAGGGAAACAATGTCTTGAGAAACAAAATAGAAAGGAATATGAAAGAAGAGCTAGAAAGAAGAGAGATGAAAATGAGAGAAGAGAAAAACAAGAGAGGTACCATCACTCACATCAAAGAAGTGGTAGAGATTCTTATGAATCTAGGAGGGAATTGAGAGAACGAAAAGAAAGAAAGTTAAGAGAAGAAAATGAAAAGAATGAAGCCGAGAATTTGAGAAAGAAAAAGGAGTTAAGAGAAAGAGAATTAAGAGAAAAAGAAGTTAAGGAAATAAAGTTGATGGAAAAGCAAATGAAGGAGAAATGTGATTCTTTACTTGGTAATATTAACCCTTCATTTGATTTTTTTGATTCTTATTTGGAAAATGTTGTAGGTATTGTTCCAAAGAAGGATTTCCAAGAGCAAATTGATAATCTTTTATGTGAAGATGTAGAAAGGAATGAACTTAAAGCTTTTTATGAAGATGCTTGTGGTCAACTTTATAAACCTCCTTTTGATTTGATTCCTAATGAAGTGTTGCACATAAAAGAGCCTTGGAGCAAACATTTTGAAGAAAAGGAAATACCTTTAGCATTTGAATTACCTTTTGAGCACATTTCCTTATCAATTACTACTCCTTTTACTTCTAATAAGAATGATATTCCACACCCTACACTAGAATCTTATGGCATTGAGCCTTGGAAATTCCTTGAATTTGGTGATTTGGAATTTTTAATTGTGCCTATTAACCTTTATTTTCATGATGATGAATATTTTCCTAGGTTGTTGGAAGAGGTTAAGAAGGTGGGCACACCACAAATTTCCACACTTAGGGAAGGAATGTTGATTGAGGGGCAAGTGTCTACACAAGTGGGGAAAGGATTAGAAACTCCTAAAAGTTTCGGTTTTATTCCAAATGAGTATTCAAAATTTTACTCTCATTCTTTGAATGGTGTTGTTGGTATGAGTACTAAATACAATTTGTCGTTACATGCTTTGAATATGAATACATCATATCAATTTTTGACTCTAGATTCTAGGATTGAGTTGAGTAAGTGGCGAATTATAGAGATTCAATTACTTTTACTACAAAGTACTTAACGTAGAAAGCAATCATATAAACACAATAAATCGCTTGCATTGAATATTACCAAGAATGACTTATCCTTTATTAATGATGACATTGTGATATTTGATCCGGGTGGTTATTTGTTTGTAGGTAAAGAGGACTCTATTTAGGAGCAAGAGTCCGTTGAGGAAATTCCTTAGAGGACATGAGTTTAAAAGGACCAAAAACTTTTTTAACTTGATCTACCTAGTGATTTGTTGGATGAAAACTTTCAATGTTATTGACTTGTCATTTTTAATGTAGGTGAAGGCCAAGCCAACTTGGGGACAAGTTGCAACTAAGAAAGAGGGTTTGATGTAGGCACATCTAAGGAAAATCACTCAACTAAAAGAATTACTAGAAGCTCCAAATTACCTTAGCTTAGGATTTGATTTTTGTAATTTAAGTGTAAATAATTTTGATGGCCTTGTAAGTTTTCGGCCAAAAGTGTATTTTCTTTTAAGTGTTTTGCTTAACATTGTGCTTAAAAGGATAGTAAGCTTAAAGAGTGAAGCTTAATAGGTTGAATGAATTTAAGTTCAAATTCATATTAAATTCTCATTTGAAATTTAAATTTAATTTGGTTTAAGTTTGAATTTCAAATTGTGAATCTAAGGGTTTTGGTTCAAGAAGATTTTCACTTGGATTAGGATCCACGCCTAATCCAAGAGCAAATCTTACCCTTGATTAGATGCACTCATCTAATGGATGATAATCAAGTGGAAAGTGACATGTAACCTTTGAAAGTGACATGTACTTGAACCTTTGAACTTGTGGCTCTTATTCATTGACTTGTAGAGTACTCTAAAGTTGTTTAGCTTCCTCTTCAAGACTTCCTAAGCCTATATAAAGCCAAAAACGAAATTGTAAAGGAACTTTTGATAATTTTGATGAATGAATAAGCTTTGAGCTTTTCTTGAGAGAGGTTTTCTCTTGTCTTGCTTAGCAATGTTTCTTGGATCTTATCAATGGATTCTCACCTCCATTGTGGTGGTTCCTCCTAGGCTTATTGGCTTGCCATGGCGCCTTTCTTCCCCATTTCTCACCCCCTTCCATTTTCCCTTTTCGGTTTCTCTTGCATCCATTGTTGACTTGACCGAAAGCTTCACTTGAAGTTTGGGTTTGGAGATAGTTGAAGAAGCTAGATTAGGAACTTACAAGGACTCTTTGGAGAATCTCTAAGGAGGCCTCTATCAGCTTGTTTATGAGCCCCCGAACCTAAAGCATGCTATTATTATAAGGGAATACTGATCAAATGTAAAATTATTTACAAGAGTTGTGTGTGAAGGATAAGGATACTTAGTTTATTTATGATGGATATGAAAAATCAATATCATCACACAAGATCAAAACAAATAATGAAAGAATCCTTGGTTATTCTACAACAATAAATTCCTAATATTTTTTTGATTATCAACACCAAACTTTAGTCACCTATTAATGAAAAAAAAATCATTTAAAATTATACAAACAAAACTTTGCATCAGGATAAGGTGTGGTTTGTCAATCTAAAGGAACATACATAAGTATTGACTCACCAGAGTAACAAGTTGAAGACATATATGCTTTTGCTGAACAAGCGAATTAAATAAATGGAAACAAGTGAAACTCTGGGTAAAAATACATTGCATTAAGAACAACCACAATGCAAGGTCATTTTCAAGAATGTTTGGTGAGAAGAAGCATATCAATCTTTTGTTTCGGAATGGTATCAGCATCAACAATTCGAAGACCCATAATACACATTTACTCCGTAAAGTTCCTTAAGCCTACAAAAAATTGAAATTGCTTTATGTCGTAACCCTAAACAGATAAAATAGATAAAAGGAAATAAAAAAGAACAAGAAATACCTCTAATGGAAAAGAGAACATGAGAATCAGATCCTTGGATGTCCAAAATGTCGCTGAGGGCATAAACGACGAGTACACAAATCAAAATCCTAAGTTTTTAAACGATTTTGCACTAATCAAGAGGGTGAGAGACACACAAAAGAGAACAAGACGACAACGAAGATGTGCGAGATAGCGAGAGAGAAGATGATGATGAGTGTGAATGGAGGCTTGAACAAGTAGCAAGTGTGAATAACGCGACGAGATAAGAGGCAAGAGCAAGGCCAACAAGACGAGAATGACAAAAACAAGGTAGGAACGGAACACGAGTCTGAATAGTGGGAGTGTGAAATAGAGCGTGCGAGGGAGCAACAACAAATATGAAGAAAATGAAAGTGAGAGAGGAGAGGTGAAGGGGCTAATAATATAAGGGGTGATGAGGACACCAAAACCCTAGCTCACGAGGCCCATGATCAACAAGCCCAATCCTATGACAACAAGGATCAAGACGTCGACCCAATTAAGAACTTGGATGGGCGCGTGAGGAAGGACAAGGTCACCCATCTTTTGGAGGCCCAATTTTTAAAGGTTCCCAAAGCATTTCTAATTTTGAAGTTTATTTTGGGCATAAAAAAATAATAGTAAGTTACTTGGCACTAGGTGATAGCTCACAAAAGTAAACTATTTTTATACACTTTTTATATCATAAATTGTCCTTTTTATACTCTTGTTGATAATGTGTTAAGTGTTTCAGAGTGAAAAATAGCCAAAAGCAGTTGAAAAACGTGTCCAGAAAGGCACACACAACTCATCTCGCGCGAATTGGAGGTCTAGTGAAGAAGAAAAGCTCTTTACAACCTCATCTCGCACTCATCTCTCGACATCTCGTGCAAGAACTATTTATTTAAGAGCAAGTTAACTCTCTAACACCTCATCTCACACTCATCTTGCGATCACCTACATCATCTCGCCCGAGTTAGTGTTACTTAAAGAAGAAGTTAACTCTCTAGAACCTCATGTCGCATCCATCTTATGTTCACCTATCTCATCTCGCGCGAGTTGGATTCACAGCAGACCCAAGTCCAAAGTTCTGAAGGCTATAAATACAACTTATTCACTGTCAGCCGACACACACACAAAGTTTGAATTTTAGACGTAATTCTCAGTCTTCCAATGGTTTGACCTACACGACAACTGCACTTCGACTGAGAACTCGTCCAATCCATAGAGGGAAACATGATTCAAGCACAAGCAAGAAGAGAAGGAGACTCTAGGAATCAATTTTACTACATATTCTCTTTCAATTATTACTTGTGCTATTTTCTATTCCATCATGAACTAACCTCTCCTTTGATTGGGAGAACGATGTAATCCTAATTATTCCTTTATATGATTCTCGATATTATTTATTATACGTTTGGGTGTTTGTTTTTTGCGCTTAATGTTATTTATTAATTGATGACTAATAAATTGATAAGTAAACCTAGGGTAACTTTGACAAAGTATGCCTAAGTAGTACTAAAGAATTAAACCATTATTATGCTATATCCCTACAGGTAGGAGTAGGTAGTAATGCGGACTGCACCTAAGTTTTCCTTGTATTCACAAATTTAATCCCCTAATTAACCTTGGTAATGATTTGGGACGCTGGACAAAATCTAATTAATTAAGAGGCTTGGGTGATCCTGAAAGCGACGGTCACGAGGGTAGGAATCCGATCCAACCTTAGTGGTGTAATCGAGATCCTAGTCGCTCTTCTTTCTTTGTCTTAATTTCCGCTCATTACTATCTGCTTTATAATTTAAATTGATCTTTAAATCAAGAACTGATATGCCATGCCTCCTGGGAACGACAACACCATTTATAAACACTTATTATTTGACGACTGTGGTATACTTGTCATAGCCAGCAATCGGTGTACTCACCATTTGCATGCATCACTAGGATTTGATCTTTGCTCTACATGGTTTAAATACCCAACTTAACCATTGGGATAGGTTAACTTACATCAGACATGAAGATCTTTATTTTATTTTATTTACTTCTAAACAAGACAAACTTATAAAAATTAATTTGTATTTATCCTTTTCGAACTAAGGAGAGAGACATATTATTGTACCTTCTAAATTTGGGAGTTATTGCTCTACTATAGTTATCAAAGTTCCTTGTTTGTGGCGCCTTCTTTCATTTCAGGATTTATGTGTTTTAATCTCATTCCCAATTTTATCAAACCCTAACCCTAGTTTCCCAAGTTTCTGCTCAATTCTGCAAGGAAATCACATCAAGGTATTTTCCACGTCAGATAAGACATAAACCGACATTAATTTCATTTTTTTAGAGATGGAAGCGCCATGACAAGTGCCAATAAGCTAGAGGTGGAACTGCCACAATGGACAAGGAAGCCATTGATGAGATTCAAGGTTCTTCACAAGAACACAAGAGAGAACACTCTCAAGAATAAGCTCTTATCTTAATTCAATATTCAAAAAATTTATCAAATGTTCTTTAAAAATATGAAAATGGCCTACTTATACTGAGAGAATTGGTTCCAAGCTTGCTATGGAAGGAACTAATGTCCACCCTTGGATTAGATTCTAATCTAATGGCCACGGAAGGAAGCTAATGGTGCAAGTTCTATTAACTTGGAGAACAAGGATCAATCCTCCACCCTTGGATGTAGGTCTTTATCCAATGGTCACAGCGCCAAACTTGCACTCCAAGCTTCTAAGCTTAGCCCTTGGATTAGTATCCTCATCTAATGGTCACGGTGCCAAGCTTGCACTCCAAGCTTCTAAGCTTAACCCTTGGATTAGAATCCTATCTAAGGGTCACTAATTCTTTGTTTATTACAAGTTTAAGCCCAAATTAAATCCTTAAAACAATTACATAATTGAAAGAAAACTACTAATAAGCCTAAACATTAAAACATTTCGCTGAAAATTCCAGGAAACATTCCAACGCAAACTTCAAGCTTATTTTACAACTGGATCCAGTCCGAATTGGGCTTTGGTGTATTCACAGCTTTGGTAGCCCTTGAAGTCTTCTTTAATTTGCAACCAAGAAATCTTCAATTGGATTTGTGTACACAATATATAGAAGAAAATGGAATCCTTTCCCCTCACTAAGTGTATGCACTCAAGTCACTCGTATTTTACACTTTCAAGACTCTTTCTCTAATGTTCGCTCTTGTCTTTTTCCACTCAAACTCTCTTTATACTCTTGTTCAAACCTCTAATCAATCATTCAAGGTTCAAGTATCCAAGGTGAAAGAGGAACGGTTCTAGATTCAAGCTTAGGAATTCCAAGAAATACAAACTCAAGACAAAACTTAGGAGACCAAAAATGACAAGCAATAAAAGGTACTCAATGAACAAAATTTTGGCTACTCAAATATAAGAAGTTTATATGTGACAAAGGCACTAAACTACTGCAGTTTGGACAGCCACAAATAATGCTCAAAAACTGGAAAATTATGGCAACACCGAAGACAAAATTTCAAGCCAATTTGAAACCGGATTTTTAGGTAAGTTTCAAGTGAATTTTTATGAAGTGATTTTAAGTGATTAGGTGCAGTTTTTCACCACTGTACAGCCAATTAATATGCTCAAAATATAGGGTAAAAATAGAGTTTCAAGTTACCAAGCATATCATATATCACAAGTCCAAGAATCTAGGCTACTAGTAAGCTAAACTCAAGTTTTGATGCTAATGCTTAGTCCTAAGTGTTTCTATTGTTCCAAGTCCTTTGAACCACTAATTTTGGGAGTGTTTAAAGGCTCAAATAGTCAAGGTACTGCACTGCATATTTAGGCTTTAATTTCACTAAATTCACTTTTCAATTGCTCTTTTTCTACTTACTTGAATTTCACTAAAATTTCACTTTTCTTGTTTTTCTTCTCTTTGAATTTTCTTATGATTCTTTTTCTTGTAATCTTTCTTTTGATTTTCTTTTTCCTTTGCCTTTGTATACTCTTTTGTTTTCTTGACTTTACTTGCTGGACCGAAATTAGAAAAACCTAAGACTAAGGAAAAATTAAGTCTAAAATTACTAGAAAGCTAAATTAAGCATGGTGAAAGCTACTTGAACTTGTAATACACAATTATTAGCACTTAATTCACATGTACAGCACCTCAAACACATTCAAACAGAGATTCATGAATTAAAGAAGATTTGGCACGGTTCATATGCAGCACATCAAGAACATATAAGAAGAATTACTAAAACAAGCTAAAGAAGAAATTTAAACGGTGAATTTGACATGAATTTGTTAGGAATTTTAGATCTAGAATTTTTTCAACATGAAAACTCAAAATCAAGATGAACACAACTCAAGGAACATGTGAAGAACTTAAAAAAGTTCATACAACACAGATCTACACAAGAAATTTAAGAGAAAACGAAAATTCAAAGTAAGAAAAATCAAACCGGATAGGATGCTCCAATTGAAGTAGAACAAGCTCTAGATACCAAATTTGATGCAATCCTCAAGGAGAAGAGCATATAAGTTGCGGATCTTCATGCTTCAATGGAGTCTTGGACAAATGAAGAAGAAGCTCACGGCCTCAAGGAGAAAAAGAAATAGAAAACGGAAGGAGTTTAGAGATGGAAACGCCATGGCAAGTGCCAATAAGCTAGAGGTGGAACCGCCACAATAGACAAGGAAGTCATTGATGAGATTCAAGGTTCTTCACAAGAACACAAGAGAGAACACTCTCAAGAATAAGCTCTTAGCTTAATTCAATATTCAGAAAATTTATCAAAAGTTCTTTACAAATATGAAAATGGCCTACTTATACTAAGAGAATTGGTTCCAAGCTTGCTATGCAAGGAACTAATGTCCACCCTTGGATTAGATTCTAATCTAATGGCCACGGAAGGAAGCTTATGGTGCAAGTTTGATTAACTTGGAGAACAAGGATCAATCCTCCACCCTTGGATGTAGATCCTCATCCAATGGTCACGGCGCCAAACTTGCACTCCAAGCTTCTAAGCTTAGCCCTTGGATTAGTATCCTCATCTAATGGTCACGGTGCCAAGCTTGCACTCCAAGCTTCTAAGCTTAACCCTTGGATTAGAATCCTATCTAAGGGTCACTAATTCTTTGTTTATTACAAGTTTAGGCCCAAATTAAATCCTTAAAACAATTACATAATTGAAAGAAAACTACTAATAAGCCTAAATATTAAAACATTTCGCTGAAAATTGCAGGAAACATTCCAACGCAAACTTCAAGCTTATTTTACAACTGGATCCAGTCCGAATTGGGCTTTGGTGTATTCACAGCTTTGGTAGCCCTTGAAGTCTTCTTTAATTTGCAACCAAGAAATCTTCAATTGGATTTGTGTAGCTCGAGTTATGGTCTGAATACTGAAACTGGTCAAATACTAAAATTAGTACTGAATTTTATTAGAAGCCCAAAATTGAAAAGTAAGGTTGGAGAGTTTGGTTGGGCTTTTGGAGATGGTCCTCCATCAAAGGAATTGAAGGATCTTCGTTCTTCAATGGAGACTTCACGTTTTTTATGGAAGAAACTCACGACCAAGAAGAAAAGGAAAGAAAGCAAACAACTTAGAAGACAAATGATAGCGCCATGGCAACTACCAGTAACCTCAAGGTGGAATCGCCACAACGGAACAAGGAAGTCATTGATAAGATTCAAGGTTTTTCACAAGAACTCTAGAGAGAAAATGCTCTCACAATTTCTGAATTCTATATTCAATTTTGACAAAAAGTGTTTACATTTCAAAGAAATTCCTATTTATACTAAAGGAGTTGGTGCCAACTTGTACTCCAAGCAACTAACCTCCACCCTTGGATCAAGATTAGGATCAACGTGTGGAAAGCCTTCTCAAGCACCTCACATGGATCACTATCCTTAGCCCTTTGATTGGGATCCCATCTAAGGGCCACTGTTAAGCTAGCTTTGGGTGGGAAACTTGTGACTCAAGTTTGAATTATAGGCACTTGATTAGATCTTAATCATGAGGTTAAAATTCACTCTTGAGTAGTGCCAAAAGCATGTGCTTCTAGATTCAAACTCATCCATTAGATTTAGATCTCATCCAAGGGCTAGAATTCTAACTAGGTGCATGCTTTTCCCACTCACCTTTCCCTCCAAAACTCTCTCCACTCTTCCTAGGGAGAGTGTGCGTCACTCTCTCTCACAAGGCACTCTAATTTTCGGTCCAAGCCCAAACACATATGGTCGTGGACCTTCATAACATAACAAGGTCCAAAATTAAATGTTTTTTAATCCTAATTACATGTTTACAAAATGCTTAGAAGGTTACAAGTCCTATTACAAATTAAAGAGAAGTCTTGAGTTGACTCTTGACTTTGACTTTGACTTTGAGCTTTGAGTTGACTCTTAACTTCTTCTTGTATTCTTTTGTGCATAGCCCTTGTAACTCTTCTATTCAAGGGTGGTACTCCATGAAACCCTCCTTCTTGAGTTGAACTTGTCCTCAAGTTATGATCCTCTTGACCTACAACAAAAGGAGACAAATCACTAACATTGAAAGAATTGCTACAAGTATAAGTGTTAGGGAGGTCAAGTTGGTAAGCATTAGGCCCAAGTTTCATAAGGATCTTGAATGGTCCATCTCCTCTAGGCATCAATTTTTATTTCCTAAGATTAGGAAATCTTTCTTCTCTTAGATAAAGCCAAACCAAATCTCCTTCTTGGAATAACACATCATTTTTATGTTGGTTTGCTTTGGCCACCACCTTGCTATATCTCTTTTCAATTTGGTCTCTAATTTTTGCATGAAAAGATCTTACCCTTTCGGCCTTGAACACATAGTAAATGCATTTACTTATCTATTATAAGAAAGTTCAATAAATGCTAAATGATCTTCCCATTCCCAAGATTTCACATTACCCCTAACAAAACACCTTAAGAGTTGACCTAGTGTCTTATTAATCACTTCGGTTTGGCCATCCGTTTATGGACGACAAGTGGTAGAGAACAAGAGCTTGGTGCCAAGCTTGCTCTAAAGGGTCCTCCAAAAATGGCTAACAAATTTGGAGTCCCTATCACTCACTATACTCTTGGGCATACCATGCAATCTTACCACTTCTTTAAAAAATTAGGTTTGCTATGTGTGTGGCATCATCAACCTTATGGCAAGCAATGAAATGGGCCATCTAAGAAAAGTTACACACCACAACAAACAAGGAATCCATACCCTTCTTGGTTCTAGGCAAACCAAGGGCAAAATCCATGGAGATATCAATCCAAGGGGAGCTAGGAATGGGGAGAGGTGTGTACAAACCATGATTTAAAACCCTAGATTTTGCCCTATGACATGTGATGCATTTAGCTACAAACCGATTCACATCTCTATTCATATTTGACCAATAAAAATGTTCATGTAATATAGCAAGGGTTTTATCAATAACAAAGTGTCCCATGATGCCCCCCTCATGTGCTTCGCAAATTAATAGGTCTCTTAAAGATGTCTTAGGCACACACAAAGTTTTTCCTTTAAAGAGATACCCTTCATGCCTAAAGAAATCTTTATGAGCCCCATGCACACACATCATGTACACCTGACCAAAGTCTATGTCATTTTCATACAAGAATTTAATATATTCAAAGCCAAGCATCTTAGTTTCTAACAGAGCAATCAAAGTATACCTTCTATTAAGTGCATCGGCTACCACATTATTAACACCCTTTTTGTATTTAATGATATAAGGAAATTATTCTATTAACTCAACCCATCTTGCATGCCTTTTACGCAATTTTCCTTGTCCTTTTAGAAGCTTCAAAGCTTCATGATCCGTTTGCACAATGAACTCCTTGGGAAGGAGGTAGTGTTGCCACACTTGAAAAGCTCTTACCAAGGCATACATCTCCTTGTCATAAGTAGAATAATTCACTTGTGCACCCTTGAGTTTCTCAATAAAGAAGGCAACAGGATGTCCTCCTTGGATCAACACGGAACCAATACCTACATTAGAAGCATCAAACTCCAATTTAAAAGACACATCAAAGTTAGGTAAGGCAAGAATAGGTGCATTAGTTAATTTTTCCTTTAGTGTCCCAAAGGCATGTTCTTTCTTAGGCCCCATACAAATGAAATTTCCTTTTAAACTAGTTCATTCAAAGGAGATGCAATAGTACTAAAATCTTTAACAAATCTCCTATAAAAACTAGCCAAACCATGGAAACTCCTAACATCTTTAACACAAGTAGGAGTAGGCCATTCTTGTATAGATTTTACCTTTCCTTCATCCACTTGAACTCCTTTGGAGCTCACAACACAACCAAGAAATACTACTAACACGAAAAAATACAGGTGATAATTATACCTCCTGCATCCCTTGCTATGACAAGAATACCACAACCGTCAAGTAATAAGTATTTATAGATCAGGAATGTCATACCCACGAGGATAAGAAATCTGGAAACATTATCTTTATTTAATGATTTTATCAATTTCTCAAAGAGAATGAAAAGAATAATTGTTTGAGAGAGTAATTACTGTAGAAGAATAAATGAATGATAATTTAAAGTAAAAATAAGTAAGAAAAAGAGAATGATTGGGATCCCGATTTCACCATTAATTCTCCCCTTATATTCCCCTCTTTTGTTATTCAAATATTGATGTGAACCGAAAATCCTACTCTGTTATTTCGTGCAGATTTTTAGGCTACAGTTAATTTGTTTTAATAAGTCATTTAATGTGTCTCTAATAGGGTTTTTAATGATTGGGATCCCAATTTCACCATTAATTCTCCCCTTATATTCCTCTCTTTTGTTATTCAAATATTGATGTGAACCGAAAATCCTACTCTGTTATTTCGTGCAGATTTTTAGGCTACAATTAATTTGTTTTAATAAGTCATTTAATGTGTCTCTAATAGGGTTTTTGTTACCCTATTATTTTATTATTTTTGTAAAGATTTATAGGCTAAGTTCAATGTACCTGCATATGTAGGCTAAGTTTAATGTACCTGCATTTGTAGGCTAAATTCACTGTATCAGCATCTCATACAGCCTATAAATGGATACTTTTTTGTATTTCGAGGGAGAGTCAATTTGAATAAAAAAACGAGTTTTTCTTCGATAGAAGATTTTTCTTTAGTTCTTGTGACAAGAACTAAATATGATCTTATCAATCTCTTGATTGTGTGGCGATCTGAGTAATATGATCTTATCAACTTTTTAATTGTGTGACGATCAAACCCATGACTTATCACTCACCTTCTCATTCATTTCCTGAGTGAGGCGTCAATATCCTTCCCAAGAAAAATTGATAAAAAAAATTTATGAATAATAAAGACGGGTCCCCTTCCGTGAATGCGTCAAATATAATCATGGTCGGATTGGATTTCTATCCCTGTGACCGCTCCTTTCAGAATTGCTCACGTCTCCTATGTTAACCTAGATTACTTTAATCTCTTAAGTTAATGCCAAATTACTTAGGGATTTAGTTCCATGAATCCAATTTGTGATTAAGTGCAGTCCGCATTACTATCTATTCTTAATTCTAGGATCTTAGAATAATAATGATCTCATTCTCCTGCTTTCTCTGGAAGTTTACCTTGTCAAAGCATCTCTAGATTACCTTATCAATTTATCAAATTGTCAGTTTAATAAATAGCATTGAGAATGAAGAATAAAACACCCAAACATATACTGAATAACATCAAGAATCATATAAAGGGATAAATTAGGGTTACACCGTTCTCCCAATCAAAGAGTGATTTAGTTCATGGTAGTAAGAATCACAACATAAAGAATAGTAAAAGAGAAAGAATACATAGACAAGACTTCCCAAGGGATCCAAGTCGTTGTGTGCTCTCCTCCTTCTCCTATGCTTGTTGTTGCTCTCTCGTTCCCTATCCCCAATTCCCCAGAGGGGGAATGGCGGAAGCTAGGGTTTCTCTACAAGTGTGTATCTGGTCGATCCCGAACTGCCGCCTTTGCTGATAGTAACTTGTTATATTTATAGCCTTCAGAATTGAACTTGGGCTTCCTTTGATAAGATCTTAAAAGATAATATGAGATCTTTATTTTTGAAATAAGATAACATCTTCGGCTTCCTTTTCAAAAGAAAAGATAAAATAGGATCTTGGAAGATAAGATAAAATCTTGGGCCTGTTGCAAGTCCAACTCGCGCGAGATAATGAGTAACTCGCGCGAGATCATGTTCCAGAGAGAAAACGTGTTGTGCAAGTTAAATCATCTTGCGCGAGATGGGTTGATGAGCGCGAGATGAATGCGAGATGAACCTCCAGAGAGTTCTTGTTCTTCACTGAAGCTACAATTCGCGCGAGTTGAATTCCAACTCGCGAGAGATGCATGAAAACACATGTTTTTCTCCTATTTTTGGCTATTTTTACCCTAAAACACTTAAACACACCATTAACAAGCTCTAACACGAATTATTATTAATTAAGAGCAACTAGAGTCATTTTAGGTGCTTTAAGAGTATAAAAAGGACAATTAATTATATAAAAAAAGTACATAAATAACTCACTTTTGTGAGTTATCAACTTCCTTGTTGATTGAGAAGATGCATTTATCCTTGTTGGCATAGAGTTGCTCATTCCTAAGAACCTCTAAAAAACGCCTTCAAATGTGTGAAATGTTCAAGGAAAGTCTTGTTATAAATCAATATGTCATCAAAGTAAACAACAAGAAACTTTCCTAGAAATTCCCTTAAAACATGGTTCATAAGCCTCATGAAGGTACTAGGTGAATTAGACAAGCCAAAGGGCATAACAAGCCACTCATACAAGCCAAATTTAATCTTAAATGCGGTTTTCCATTCATCTCCTTGTTTCATCCTAATTTGATTGTAACCACTTCTAAGATCTATTTTAGAAAATACACAAACACCATGTAACTCATCCAACAAGTCATCTAACCTAGGAATAGGGTGGTGATACCTTATAGTGATGTTGTTTATGTCTCTACAATCCGTGCACATTCACCATGTTCTCCCCCTTCTTAGGCACTAAGATCACCGGTGATACACAAGGAGAGACTCTTTCCTTTACCCACCCTTTGTCCATTAGCTCTTGCACTTATCTTTGGATTTCATGGCTCTCTTGAGGTGAGCTTCTATAGCTTGGGCAGTTTGGTAGAGGTGCACCCAGAATCAAATCAGTTTGGTGTTCAATTCCCCTAATAGATTGTAGGCCATGAGGTATGTCTTTAGGAAAGACATCTTGAAACTCCTCTAACAAGGCCTCCAATCTTCCTTGATCACCTACAAAATTAGTGTTCAAAATCAAAGGATTAGGAATACACAATAACATAACTTTCCTAGCTAGATAATCTCTCTTTAATTCCTTCCTTTCAAGTAAGGAACTGATAACCACTGTCGAATGACTATCAAAAGCTAGATTTATCCCCAATTAAATTTGTAATATAGAGGGAATCAACCTAGGTCATCTCTCAGGAGACATACATACATTCAATTCAGAATTGCTCACTATTAGGAGGGGGATTTTCATGAATTAATGCAGTAAAACTTGAACGGAATAGAAAATACAAGATGTTGGTCCTTAAGAGTGAATCTAGAGGGGGGGTGAATAGATTCTAGTTCACTTTGGCCTATTTTTATGAGTTTCAAATTCCTTTTAAACCAAACAGAGTATATTCAATTTTATGCAGCAGAAATAACAAAGGAATAATCAAAACCAAGTTTGTAATCAATTTTCAGTTTATGCAATGTTTGTATATACCCTTTCCAGTTTAAGTTGATTACCAAGTTAATTATTGAGTTAATTACCAATTCAGTTACCAAACAACTTGCAGAATTTAACAATGATAATAGCAGTGTAAGGTAAATGGTAATGAGTGTAAGGAAGAAGAAGAGTGCACAGTGATTTATACTGGTTCAGCCAACTGCCTACATCCAGTCCCAATCCAACAACTATTGCAATTGGTTTTCCACTATCAAATGATCCCTTTTGTGTTCTTTTACATTCACTCTGCAACAAGCAACACAAAAACGAAATCAAAACACCCAAACCAGTTCTTTAACCCAAAGAACTGTTCTTCACTGATTTTGGCACACCCAAAATCAAGCCTTAGAGAAAACACTTCTCAAACTCTTACTCTATCCAGAGAGACCTCTCTCCTAGAGTAATAACCCAACAATCAAATTGACAAACAAAAGATCAGTTTAGAAAACACCTGGAGTGTAGATTCTGATCACAATTAATAACACAGTGAGTACCACCCAATCAGTAATTTGATTCAAGTTGCCTTTCTTTAAAAAACTCTTGAAGTTCTATAAGATTTCACTTGGAGAAAATGATAAACTCTCTTTAGAGAGGATTTGAAAGTATAAGAGCTTTTCTGAAATTGATTTTTCCAAGTCTCAAATCTGTATTCAGAATTCTATATATTGATTTTCAAAAATAGCATCCATTTATAGATGCAGATGGAGCCACAATTGTTGACAATTGGAGCCTTATTATTCAAACTTTGGAGCCTCAAACTTCTGAACGTTGGAGCATTTAATTTCAGAACGTTGGAGCCTCAAAAATTGACTTTCTGGAGTTTTAAAACTGATTGGAACAAGTGGGAAATCAAGTGGGATATTAGAAAACTCATTTTAGGCAACTTTAGCAAGTTCTTGATATGGTAATCGATTACAACAAGTGCGTAATCGATTACTCCAGAGAAGAATTAAGTTTCTGGGTGATTTTTCACGTGGTAATCGATTACTGATCCATGGTAATCGATTACTTGTTTGTGGTAATCGATTACCTTCCTCTGGTAATCGATTACACCAGAGAAGAATGCAATTCTGGGTGATTTCTATGCATGGTAATCGATTACCACTTATTGGTAATCGATTACTCCAGTGGCAAGTGGTTTTCTGAACTTTGTTTTCCCTATGTTACTGTTGGTAATCTATTACCAATTGTTGGTAATCGATTACTTCAGTTAAATAACAGTTTTTCAAAGCTTTTTCAAAGGAGGGAACTCAAACCATTTGAACACTTTGAGAAATCAACCAAGTTTGCCAAACTCTCTAGGATATTCAAGCACAGAGCAACACATATATTCTTAATCTAAACAATCAATACATATGAAAAACTCCTAAATACATTCATCTAAGAAACCCAAAAATTACATAGACATCAAAATCAAAAACACCAAGAAAGACCTTCCAAAGCCTCATCAAGCTTTAGTTCCAACAATCTCCCCCTTTTTGGTTTTGATGTACCAAATATCAACAAGGGTTTTCTTAGGAGTTTTTAGAATATGTGTTGGTCTTCTAAAGTTCCTGCAATTGATAGAAATAACCAAATACACAGTATATTGCAGTTTCACCATTCATGATATATTATGTATCAGAGCAATTATCATTTTCAATCATTCATTCATAAGATATAGATGTCATGATTCAATTCAATTTATAGATAAATGACCAAGGTAATTTGATGTAGGAACATCTAGAAGAGTTACTAGAAGCATGCAAAGGAAGCTAGAAGAGGAGGTGGGAAGACTCCAAGCACAAGAAGATAGTATAGGACCTAGTACTTGTAGTTTACTTGTAAATTCTTTTGAAACATAACTAAGTCCTATGTTGTAATAGCTTTAGGGAATACTTGGGCTTAAGCCCGTGGGTTTTCATAGGCCCAAGGCCTAAGGCTCCATCTAATCCTACGCATGCCACACTCCTAAGTCAAGCCACACAAGAATTTAAAAATTGAATAAAATCATTTTTTGTTCTAAAAACTTGTGTGAGCTTGAAAACCTTCTTAAACAAGGAGGGAGCCTTTAATTAAGCTTTGGATCCATGCCTAAGCTTAATCAAAGATCTCCACCCTTGATTAAGAAAGGTAGAGGATTGATGACATGGCACATCACATGGTCTTAAGGAGGAGACAAGAAGGAGACAAGGAGGGGACAAGACCATGTGAAGGCCATGTGCTTTTTCCTAACAACCAACTAACCACTTGGGTTACTTGGCTTACAAGGAAGCTCCACGGATTGGTTGAGCCCTAACCGTGATTAGTGGCTCCCAACCGTGGTTAAAGGCTACTTAGCTTGCAAGGCAAGCTAAGATTACTTGGAGCCCAAGCTTTTGCAACCTATAAATACCCTAAGCTTCTCCTTTGTAAAGAACTTTTGATGAATGAAAATAGCTTCTAGCTTTTGAGAGAATTTTCTCTTGTTCCCTTAGGGAAGACCTTGAATCTTATCAATGGCTTCTTCAACCATTGTGGCGGTTCCTCCTAGGCTTATAGGAGTTCTTCTCCTTGGCGCCATCTTCATTCCTTTCTAATCCATTTTCTACTTTGATTTCTTGAACCTAAAACCAAAAACACCTAAACCGAACCATTTCTTCTTTGCTTCTTTGGATTGATGCGTGGTTGAAGGCAAGTGTGGGCAATTTGGAGCTTCCATGGAATCTCTTCCAAGTGTGGCTTCATCAAGTGGTATCTAGAGCAAGGTTACCTTCAACTTTGAATCTTCACACCGGTTAGTTGAGTCTTGTTTTTCTTTTGAGTTCTTCCACCGATTGAATCTTGTGTCTTCTTCTTTGAGTAGCTTATTTGAGTTCCTTGAGTTGTCTCATTAGTAGTTTTGAGTTTGGAGCATATTTTCTTCTTATAGTTACTGCATTAGGCCGTAGCGTCATCTTGATATGTTCCATCATTTTCTTTGAATACATGATTGAATAGCTTGCAAATTTTGACTCCATAATCTTTCATGAATTTTGCTCTTGCAAGTTTTTAATTCATGTATGTCATTAGGATTTTGTTTAGCCGTGTTTTCCACTGTATTGTGAGGCATAATTACTGGTTTTGTACTGCACTTTAATCTTCCACACGCATAGTACATGATTTCTAAGTGCTAGGAACATCTACTAGTATATGCTTGCATGATTTTGAATTTTTAGTAATTTTAGATTGCTATTTGTTTTGAAATTTTGAGTAGACTTTGTAATTGCTATGATAAGCTAGGATTTGAACCTAGAAGAGGCTTTTAGTTCCTTAGAGGTTTCGGTCCAGCCATACAATTACAAAAGAAAAGAATCAAAATCAAAAGAAAGAAAAGAGAAGAGAAAGAAAAACAAGTGAAAAGAAAAACAAGTAGTGAAGAGTAGTGGCTATAAAACAAAAAGCACAATTAGAGAGCCATAGAAAGTGAAAAGAAAAGAGAGAGTACTGCAACATAAGAGCAAAAGAAAGTGAAAAAGAAAAGAGTTACACAAAAGAAACACCATTGGACCTAGGAAAGAGCCTACACATTCTAGTTGAAATTCTAGTTTTGAGCTTCCTAGTGAATTGTGTATCTTTTGGTTCTTTACATGTAATTTTCTTTTTCTCCACTGCACTGCACTTTGCTGGACATATTATTGTACTGAACATAAAGGCATTTAATTGAATTTTGCATGAGAAGCATGAGAGCTAGCAAAGTATAGAAACTAGGCAAAATCGGTCTCTAATATTTTGCTGATTTTTCTGAAATCGGTTTCTAATTTCGGTTTCTAAGTGGTTTGAAGTGCTTGCTGTCCAGTTTTGATTACCTCATGATATGCCTCTGTTTTGACATGTTTCCTTGGGCTTTTATATGATATTTTGCTGCCCTATTATGTGCCATTGTCTCATTAAATTTTCTCCACAATTTGAGTAGCCATTCATTTCATTTTGAGCTTTTATTGCTTGTCTCCTTTGGATTCTGTGGTTTTGTCTTAGAGTCTCTTGTCTTTCTTGACCTCTTAAGCCTAGTTAGGTGCTGTTCCTCTTTCATAATGGTATGCTAAGAACCTTGATAATTGATTAGAGGATAATCCCTACTAGAACATAGAGAAAGAGTGGTAAAAGGCAAGAGAGCATCCTCATAAAAAGAGCCTTGATTTGAGTGATACACGAGTGTGAGTGGATACACTTAGAGAGTGTTGAAAGGTTTATTGCTTTCCTTATTTTCTTGTATACTAACTCTTTCTTGCAGCCATGGCAAGTCCATCTAGTGTTGGACAAGACTTGTCACCTAGGACACTAAATATTTTGAACTTGGTGATGGAGAAAATGGATGCTAAATTGAGGGAGAGTGAGGAAAGAATGAGGAGGGAGAACCGAGGGGGAGAAAGATCTTTGAATAATGAGGGGGATAGGAGAGAAAGGATGAGTGGAAATAGGAGAAGACATGACGATGAAGGAGAAAGGAGAAGTAGTAGGGAAAGGGAACCTAAAACCTCCATTGGAAGTGATGAAGGAATTCCTTTTAGAGAACCTTTTCCTAGGAATGAACCTTTTACCATACTAGGAGGAATGGGGGAAGGTATGGCCGAGAAGAGGCAAGAGAAAACCGAGAAGGAAGGAGGACCCATTGGGAGGAGGAAGATAGATTTGATGAGAGGTTTGTGAAGATCACCATACCTAAGTTCAATGGTAGTGGAGGACCCGAAGCATACTTAGATTGGGCCATGAAGTGGACCAAATTTTCTCAAGCTATCCCTTGTTGAGTGAAGAGAAAAAGCTACACCTAGTGACCCTAGAATTTGAAGACTATGCCATGATTTGGTGGAATCAACAAGATAGGGGCTACGGTTGCATTAGACCAAGAGTGACCACATGGGAAGCCTTGAAGCATGCCTTGAGAGAGCGTTTTGTACCACCCACATACCTAAGGGATCTACACAACAAATTACAAAGATTGTATCAAGGGAATAGAAGTGTTCAAGAATACTTCAAGGACCTTGAAATCACCATGCTAAGAGCACACATAGAGGAGAGTTTGGAGTCTACTTTGGCAAGGTTTGTGAATGGGTTGAACCGAGAAATCCAAGATGTGTTGGAGTTGCAAAGGTACTCCCACATTGAAGAGGCCATACACCTAGCCGAGAGAATTGAGTCACAACTTAAGAGAAGGCAAGCAAAAAGGGTGTCCACGCCAAACACTTCTTCTTGGAAAGGAAAGGAAAACAAGGAACCATCTTCCAAGCCTAAAGGGAGAGATAGCCGAGACTCCACCAAGCCTAAAGAGGTAGTTTCTCAACCTAATCCCTTGAGATCAAGTAACATAAAATGTTTCAAGTGTTTAGGGAAGGGCCACATTGCATCTCAATGTCCTAACAAAAGGACAATGGTCACAAGAGGAGGAGAAACTATAAGTGAATCTTCACAAGGATCTTCAAGTGAAAAGGAAGAAGAAAAGGAAGCATCCATCCATAGTGAAGAAGCGAAGAGGGTGACTTGCTTATGGTAAGGAGACTCCTTAAATTGAACCTTGCAATTGATGACACACAAAAGGGAAAACATTTTCCATACAAGGTGCAAGGTAAAGGGTAATGTATGTTCCTTAATCATTGATGGAGGTTCTTGTACAAATGTTGTAAGTGAGGGTCTTGTAGCTAAACTTGAATTGCCTACTATTACTCATGTTAGACCTTATAAATTGCAATGGCTTAGTGAAAATGGTGAAATAAAGGTTAATAGACAATGCATGATAGACTTTTCTATAGGAAAATATGTTGATAGTGTTTTGTGTGATGTAGTTCCAATGGAAGCTACTCATTTACTCCTAGGTAGACCATGGCAATATGATAGAAATGTGATTCATGATGGTCTTGCTAACACTTTCTTGTTTTCTTTTGAAGGTAGAAAAGTTTTACTAAAACCTTTGTCACCAAAGGAGGTATGTGAGGACCAAGTCAAGTTAAGACTTAGGAGGTCCCAAGAGCCAAAGAGTGAAGAGGCCGAGAATTCCAAAGCACCCAAAGCCTTGGCCGAGAAGCAAAGCAAAAAGAAAATTGTTTTGAAAAATGATTCAAGTTGTAATAATAATATTAGTCATAGTAAATGTAAAGAGACATTACTTGTTACATGCAATGAAATAAAAAGGGAATACTTAGCTAGGAAATCTATGTTTTTGTGTATGCCTACTCCTTTAACATTGAGCAATGCTTGTGTAGGTGATGACAAGTCCATAGATGAATTACTTGAGGAATTCCAAGATGTCTTTCCTTTGGATCTTCCCCATGGATTGCCACCTCTTAGGGGTATAGAACATCAAATAGATCTCATTCCGGTTCCCAATTGCCCAACAAACCCGCCTATAGGAGCTCACCAAGTGAAACCAAGGAGATTGAGAAGCAAGTCCAAGACCTCTTGAAGAAAGGATGGGTCAAAGAAAGCCTCTCTCCTTGTGCATCACCTATCATCTTGGTTCCTAAGAAGGAGGGTACGTGGCGAATGTGTACCGATTGTAGAGCAATAAATAATATCACTATTAGATATAGACATCCAATTCCTAGATTAGATGATCTATTAGATGAATTACATGGATCTACTCTATTTTCCAAAATAGATCTCAAAAGCGGTTACCATCAAATTAGAATGAAAGATGGAGATGAATGGAAAACCGCCTTTAAGACTAAATTTGGATTATATGAGTGGCTAGTAATGCCATTTGGATTGTCTAATGCTCCTAGTACATTCATGAGACTCATGAATCATGTGCTAAGGGAGTTCCTAGGTAAATTTGTAGTAGTATATTTTGATGATATTTTAGTATATAGTAGAAGTTTTCAAGAGCATGTAAATAATTTGAAAAGTGTTTTAGAAGTACTTAGGAAAGAAAAAATTGTATGCAAATAAGGATAAATGTATCTTTGGGGCCGAAAAAGTTGTATTCCTTGGATTCGTTGTAAGCTCAAAGGGAGTGGAAGTAGATGAAGCCAAGATACAAGCTATCAAGGAATGGCCCACACCAACATGTGTAAAGGAGGTAAGGAGTTTTCATGGCTTAGCTAGTTTCTATAGAAGATTTGTAAAGGACTTTAGCACCATAGCTAGTCCATTGAATGAACTTGTAAAAAAGGACATTAAGTTTTCATGGGGCCTTCTCAAGAAGAAGCCTTCAAGGTGCTCAAACACAAACTCACACACGCACCCATACTTGCTTTACCAAATTTCTCTTTATCATTTGAACTTGAATGTGATGCGTCAAATGTAGGCATAGGTGCGGTTCTCATGCAAGGAGGGCATCCCATAGCTTATTTTAGTGAAAAACTAAAGGGGGGGGCACCTTAACTACTCTACCTATGATAAAGAATTATATGCTTTAGTAAGGGCTTTACATGTGTGGCAACACTACTTGCTACCTAAAGAGTTTATAGTCCATACGGACCATGAAGCCCTAAAGCATTTGAGAGGGCAAGGAAAATTGAATAAGAGGCATGCCAAATGGGTAGAATACATAGAACAATTTCCTTACATCATCAAGTATAAAAAGGGGTCTAGTAACATAGTTGCCGACGCTCTAAGTAGAAGGCACACTTTGATAAACATGCTTGAGTGTAAGATGTATGGTTTTGACCATATTAAACCTATGTATGCCTTGGATAAGGATTTCGGTCTTGCATGGGAATCAAGTACCAAAGGTGCATTCAAAGACTATTTTAGGCACAATGGATATCTCTTTAAAGGCCAAGCATTGTGTGTACCTAAATCTTCTTTGAGGGACTTGTTGGTGGTTGAAACTCATGAGGAGGATTGATGGGTCATTTTGGAAGAGATAAGACTTTGGCCATGTTACAAGAGAACTTCTATTGGCCTCATATGAGAGTTCAAGTCGTCAAGCACATCTCTAAATGCATCACTTGTAACAAGGCCAAATCTAAAGTCTCCCTAATGGTCTCTACCAACCCCTTCCGATTGCTTCCTCCCCTTGGATGGATATATCCATGGATTTCATCCTTGGCCTTCCCAAATCCAAAAGAGGGATGGATAGTATCTTTGTTGTTGTATGTCGTTTCTCAAAAATGGCTCATTTCATAGCTTGCAAGAAAGTTGATGACGCTTCTCATATTGCAAGACTATTCTTTAAGGAAGTAGTGAGGCTCCATGGAGTACCCAAGACCATTGTGAGTGATAGAGATTCAAAATTTCTTGGACACTTTTGGAGGACCCTTTGGAGTTGTCTTGGAACCAAACTTCTTTTCTCTACAACTTGCCACCCCCAAACGGATGGGCAAACCGGTTGTCAATAGAACCTTGGGTCAACTATTGAGAACTTTTGTTGGTGACAAAATAAAGAGTTGGGAAGATTGGCTACCTCATATTGAGTTTGCTTATAATAGGGTTGAACATTCCACTACTAAATTTTCTCCTTTTCAAATTGTTTATGGATTTAACCCACTCACCCCACTTGATCTAGTGGCTTTGCCTATTGAGTTTTCTTGTAATAGGAGCGGTCAAGAGAGGGCTAGAAAGATCCAAGAGCTACACGCTCAAGTAAAGGAGAAAATAGAGAAAAAGAATGAGCAAATAGCAAGAACCTACAACAAACATCACAAAGACATTGAGTTCAAAGTAGGGGATATGGTTTGGCTTCATTTGAGAAAGGAACGGTTTCCTACCTTAAGGAGTTCCAAGCTACTTCCAAGAGGAGATGGACCCTTCAAGATCATAGAAAAATTGGGGGCAAATGCATACAAGCTCGACTTACCAAGTAAGTATGGTGGTAGTAACTCTTTCAATATAACTGATCTTTCTTTATGTGATGTAGGTACAAATGATGACCTCAACTTGGGGACAAGTTCAAGCCAAGAAGGAGGGTTTGATGTAGGAACATCTAGAAGAGTTACTAGAAGCATGCAAAGGAAGCTAGAAGAGGAGGTGGGAAGACTCCAAGCACAAGAAGATAGTATAGGACCTAGTACTTGTAGTTTACTTGTAAATTCTTTTGAAACATAACTAAGTCCTATGTTGTAATAGCTTTAGGGAATACTTGGGCTTAAGCCCGTGGGTTTTCATAGGCCCAAGGCCTAAGGCTCCATCTAATCCTACGCATGCCACACTCCTAAGTCAAGCCACACAAGAATTTAAAAATTGAATAAAATCATTTTTTGTTCTAAAAACTTGTGTGAGCTTGAAAACCTTCTTAAACAAGGAGGGAGCCTTTAATTAAGCTTTGGATCCATGCCTAAGCTTAATCAAAGATCTCCACCCTTGATTAAGAAAGGTAGAGGATTGATGACATGGCACATCACATGGTCTTAAGGAGGAGACAAGAAGGGAGACAAGGAGGGGACAAGACCATGTGAAGGCCATGTGCTTCCTAACAACCAACTAACCACTTGGGTTACTTGGCTTACAAGGAAGCTCCACGGATTGGTTGAGCCCTAACCGTGATTAGTGGCTCCCAACCGTGGTTAAAGGCTACTTAGCTTGCAAGGCAAGCTAAGATTACTTGGAGCCCAAGCTTTTGCAACCTATAAATACCCTAAGCTTCTCCTTTGTAAAGAACTTTTGATGAATGAAAATAGCTTCTAGCTTTTGAGAGAATTTTCTCTTGTTCCCTTAGGGAAGACCTTGAATCTTATCAATGGCTTCTTCAACCATTGTGGCGGTTCCTCCTAGGCTTATAGGAGTTCTTCTCCTTGGCGCCATCTTCATTCCTTTCTAATCCATTTTCTACTTTGATTTCTTGAACCTAAAACCAAAAACACCTAAACCGAACCATTTCTTCTTTGCTTCTTTGGATTGATGCGTGGTTGAAGGCAAGTGTGGGCAATTTGGAGCTTCCATGGAATCTCTTCCAAGTGTGGCTTCATCATAATTGAAAATATTACAGATTTATAATAACCAAAATCCAAATTGTTCATAACAAATAACATAGCCAAAACAGAGCAAGATAAAACAGAACTAAACATCAGAATTTATCATCCTAATTTAGCTACCTATTCAATGCTCCCCCTATCTAAGATAACCTATAAATTCTCCCCCTATTTGGTATATCAATAAGCAAAAAGGGAACCTATAGGAAGGGAATACTACATAGTGTCAAAACGTGCATGAAGAGACTCCATCATTTCCTTGAGCTCTTGGAAGCGCTCTTCGTTCGCTTCATCTACTTCTTCTATGCGTTTCTCAATCTCGTCCAATCTGTCAATGACAATGGACTTGAAGCGTGACTGGGAATGTATTCCCCCGCAGCTGAATCATCATCATCATCAGGATGTGGTTGAGATGCAGCTCCTTCTTGTTGTTGTTGCTCTGCTTGTGCTTCCTCCCTTGGTATCCATCCAGCATCAGTTTTTATCAGGCGCATCATCTTCAAAGCTCTATCGCCTATTATGTGGATGTCTTTCACTTTGTCTCAAATCATTTGTCACATCAACTTGAAAATGCTCAAGTATACGTGAGATGAACAGAGAGTAGGGGCACTTGTTATCAAACAACCTCTTTGCTTTAAGCATGTTTTCCATTACAACATATGGCCAATCAATTTGAATTCCATTTTTCAGAGCAGAAATTATCACCATATCTTCCTCAATGAGTTGAGCATGATTGGCTCCTCTTGCAGCCAAAATCCAACATATGGTGTAGTGAAGCAATCTATCATCAGTATTCAGTCCACCAATGTTATATGTGACTTTCCTTCCATGCTCTCTTCTAGCAATCTTTTCTGCTTCCCAAATTTGGGGATTTCTAAGCAAACTCATGTAGAAGGAATCCTTGTGAAGATGAATTCCTTCCTCTTTCAATACCTCAGATGTGGTCTAATACCCTCATTTTTGAATCCAAAAATTGAAAGAATAACTCATGAGTAAAAGTAATGTGTTTGCCTTTTACCTCAGAAATTAGCATTCCGGTGTCATCGTCGGCCTTGAGATTGCAATAAAAGACTCTCACCAAATCAGGGTATATATGACCCTTCAGTCCAACGAATTTTTCAAGACTTTGATTCCGCAACAAAGAGGGAAAGGTGAATCCTTGCATCTCTAGCCATTGAAGATCTAGAATCTTGGCTGGGACGAGTTCTTTGTTAGCAAAACTCCCATTGAAACGAGTTTCTTGAGCTTTTGAGGTGAACCATGGGTGAATGGGGGGTTCCATGGTTGCTTCCGGAGAGGTGGGATTCTTTCGTTTGGAGGATGATTCTCCATGCTTTTGTACTCTTATTTTAATCCTTTTCCCTTTGCCTTGGCCTTCCATGGATGAGAAAGAGATGAAGAAGATGAAAAATTTCTAGAGAGAGATGAGAGAATTTTTAGAGAGAGAAAGGGATTTCTTAAGGTTTCTAGGTTTTGAGAAGGATGAATAATGAAACCCTAAAACTGAGAAGTCCTAATAAAAACTTTCAAATCATGACTAGATTCAACGAACTTGGAATTGGATTTCTGGAACAAGGCCCATTAGCATTTGAAGTGAGCTTCAGATGTAGGGGTAATCGATTACCAGGAAGTGGTAATCGATTACTCCAGAGAGTAATCAAAAGAGGACTCAACTCTGGCACGAGGTAATCGATTACCATTAATGGTAATCGATTACTCCAGAGAGCAATCTCAAAATTTTGATAAAACAGGGCATGGTAATCGATTATCATTGGGAGGTAATCGATTACTCCAGAGAGCATTTCTCTGGATAATCAATTTGAGCTCTTGGTAATCGATTACCAGTGTGTGGTAATCGATTACTCCAGAGAGTAATCCTAAAAACTCTTAATTTTTCATATTCTGCAGTTGTACTGATCATGTTTATTCTTTGTCATGAATTCATACCATATTAAAGCATTATGAATGAGCATTCTTACTATACTTAGGTAGTTCAAGAGAGGTGTTCTTCACTTAGTATACCAAGATTGGTTCTAAGTTTAAAGAATCTCTTTTGGCAAAGGTTTTGTGAAGATATCTCATGAAGTTGATTTTCCGTGTCAATAAACTCTACATCACAATCACCTTTCTCAACATGGTCTCTAATGAAATGATGTCGCACCTCAATGTGCTTTGTTCTAGAGTGTAAGACTGGGTTCTTAGTGATACTAATTGCACTTGTGTTGTCACATTTGATGGGGATGTGATCAAGCTTTAGTCCAAAATCTTCAAGTTGTTGCTTCAACTAAATGGTTTGAGCACACAAGGGTCTTCCAAAAAGAACATACTTCGCTTTTGGAATTGTTGATAAAGCAACACATGCTTGTTTCTTGCTATACCAAGAGACTAGCATTCCTCAAATAAGTGACATACTCCACTTGTGCTTTTCCTATCGCTTTTGCATCCAAAGAAAATCTGCATCACCTTCCTACCAAATTAGGTGATGTTCCCTTAGGATACCACAAACCACAGGTTTGTAGTTCCTTTAAGGTATTTCAAAATTCTCTTAACAAGATTCATATGTGATTGTTTAGGTGCAGATTGAAATCTTGCACACACACATCCGAACATTATGTCGTCCTGCTTTTGTCATTGTAAGATATAAAAGTGATCCTATAATCCCTCTATATTTGGTTTGGTCTACTCCTAGTCCTGCAGCATCACTATCTAAATAGAGATTAGTTGACATAGGGATATTAGAGATTTTACAACTCTACATGTCAAATTTCTTCAGTAATTCCTTAGTGTACTTTGCTTGATGAATGAATATTCCTTCCTTTAGTTGTTTGACTTGCAGTCCTAGGAAGAATTTGAGTTCTCTCATCATAGACATGTCAAACTCACCTTGCATGCTAGCCACAAATTCTTCACACAGAGATTTATTGGTTGATCCAAAGATAATATCATCAACATATACTTGTACTAACCAAATGTAGTTAGACTTCTTTCTAATAAAGAGAGTCTTATCCACATTTCCTCTGTGATACCCTTTTGACAAGAGAAAATTACTTAATCTTTCATACCATTGTCTAGGGGCTTGCTTAAGACCATAGAGGGCTTTCTTAAGCTTATATACATGTTCAGGATAACTAAAGTCAGTAAATCCAGGAGGTTGTGAAACAAAAACTTCCTCATTTATATAGCCATTCAGAAATGCACTTTTAACATCCATTTGATATAGTTTAAAATCATGAATACAAGCAAAAGCAAGTAAAACTCTCACAGCTTCTAATCTAGCAACAGGGGTATAAGTTTCATCAAAATCAATTCCTTCTTGTTGATTATAACCCTTTGCTACTAGTCTTGCCTTACTCCTAACCACTTTACCATTCTCATCTAGCTTATTTTTAAACACCCATTTTGTTCCAATTATATTCATATCTCTTTTAAAAGGAACTAATTCCCAAACATCATTTCTTTTAAATTGATTCAACTCCTCATGCATAGCATTCATCCAAAATTCATCATCAATAGCATCATCAATACAAGAGGGTTCAAATTGAGATACGAAAGCATAATCATCACAGAACATGTTATAGGAAGATCTAGTAGATACTCCCTTATGGATGTCACCAATGATGTTGTCAAGAGAAAGATCTCTTGGTTTCCTCCATTCTTTTGGTTGTTCATGAGAAGTGGTTGGTGGATTTTGCTGATCTTGAGGTTTGCTACTGCTGTCTTCACCTGTTTCTTCATCATCATCAACAAGAACACTTCCCTTTTGGGAATTGTTAGATTCATCAAACTTTACATGCACAGATTCCTCAATGCACATTCTTCTTTTATTGTAGACTCTATATGCTTTACTAGTTGATGAATACCCAATAAAAACAGCCTCATCCGCCTTGGCATCAAACTTACCAAGAGGTTTTTTGCCATTATTCAAAACGAAACATTTGCAGCCAAATACCTTAAAATGAGATATATTTGCCTTTTTGTCTTTATAGAGTTCATAGGGGGTTTTCTTTAAAATTGGACGAATCACAATTCTATTTAGAACATAGCAAGCGGGAAACTCGCTTCAAATTTCAAAATATTTAGGCAAATCATTTTCATTTAACATAGTTCTAGCTAGTTCTACTAAAGATCTATTTTTCCTCTCAACAACTCCATTTTATTGTGGAGTTCTTGGAGCAGAAAAGTTGTGATTAATTCCATATTTTTCACAGAATTTTTCAAAGTATTCATTTTCAAATTCACCTCCATGATCACTCTTAATGGATTTGATTTTCAAATCTTTTTCGTTTTGTATCCTTTTGGCAATAACTTTGAAAACTTTGAAGGCATTGTCTTTACTTGGTATAAATGCAACCCAAGTAAATCTAGAGTAGTCATCTACTAAAACTAGCCCATATAGGTTTCCACCTAAACTAGCAGTTCTAGAGGGTCCAAATAAATCCATGTGCAATAGCTCAAGTGGTCTAGAGGTTGAAACAATATTTTTTGATTTAAAAGAGTTTCTAGATCGCTTGCCCTTTTTGACATGCATCACATAGACCTTCTATTGAACTTTAAGTTAGGTAACCCTTCCACTAAGTTCCTAGATGACAGTTTATTAAGTTGATGAACATCAATATGTGCTATGCGTCTATGCCAAAGCCAAGATATGTCATCATTTGATGTAAGGCATGCATGATATGATGATGAATAGTTAAGTTCAAGGATGTAGATGTTACCATGTCTCTTACCAACCATTAGTACCTCATTTGATTCACTGCTACTAATTTTGCAGCTTTCTTGATCAAATGACACATGATAACCTTTGTCACAGAGTTGGCTAATACTCAGAAGATTGTATCTCAATCCTTCCACAAGCAAGACATCTTCAATGACAGATTGGATTTGTCTCCAACAAAGACCAATACCCAAATTTTCCCTTTGTTATTATCTCCATACGCTACCGATCCAGATTCTTTTGATTTGAAGGAGATAAAATTGCTCTTGTCACCAGTCATATGTCTTGAGCAGCCACTATCTAAGTACCAAGTTGAGTTTTTGGCTCTCAAGCACACCTATACACAAAAAGACATCACTTTGATTTTGGTACCCAAACCTTTTTGGGTCCATGAATGTTAGTACAGTGATTATCTTTCTTAATCCATTTAAACAAGCCATTTGAAATTCCTTTCTTTCTAATCATGCAATTATAAGATGTGTGTCCGATTTCAAACAATAACCGCATGGAAAAGTTTTGTTATTGTTTGGTTTGTTTAAATGCAGAGTACTTCTTATTATTGTTTTTCAAAGAGGCATCATAAGACTTACACTTTGAACAGGGTAGTTTCAAATGATCATTTTCTTTTCTCAAAGTTTGAATATCGTTTTTAAAACAAATTTTATTTTCCAAATCAAGCATTTTTGTTTTTCAAAATTCTGTTCAAATTATCTAATTTTTCAGCTTTCCTTAACAAGATCACAAAATGCATCATACAGCTCATCATAATCTTGTATAGATGAATTGGAATCACTTACCTCATCATCATCTGAAGTTGGATTCGCCATAAGACACAAGTTTGCTTCTTCATTCTCACTCTCACTAGAGGATGAGGAATCATTGTCTTCCCAAGCAATGTAGGCCTTCTTCTTTCTAAATTTATCCTTCTTTTGCCTTTCCTCATGTTCTGTTCTTCTTGGTTCACTGCTGTTACTTTTCTTGATGTTGGGGCATTCCGATTTGTAATGTCCCGTCTTTCCACACTCATAGCATGTGACCTTTGAAGATGTGCCCTCAAACTTCTTGAAGCCTTTTCTGGGGTTGACTCTCTTTTTATTGTTGTTTTTCTTCATGAATCTTTTGAATTTTCTTACCATGAGATTCATGTTTTCTTGTTCAGATTCACTTCCACAAAAGTATCACTATCACTAGCCGTGTCCTCCATCTTGAGTGTTATGCCTTTGGCTTTCTTGTCCTTATGTTCTTCATCTGCAATACGAGACATATCCATCTCATATTCTCTTAGTTTGCCAAATAGCTCGCACTTGTTATTGCAAAAGAAGATTCTTTGACTCAGTTATGGCTGTTACAGTGGATTGCCATTTTCTATTAAGAGACTTTAGAATCTTGACATTCACTTCTTCTTCTACAAAGCTTTTGCCAAGACCCTTGAGATGATTGATGATGTGTATGAACCGTTTTTGCATCTCCATTATGGATTCTCCTTGCAACATTCTGAAGGTTTCATATTCTTGGATCAAGGTATTCTTCCTTGCCCTTCGTACTTCCATTGTACCTTCATGAGTTACCATGATAAGCTCCCATGCTTCTTTTGCTGTTGTACAAGCAGAAATTCTAAAAAATTCATCAGAGTTAAGAGCAGAATGTATAATGTTTAAAGCTTTAGAATCATTTTCAGCTCTCTTAATTTCTTCTTGTTCCCATTTATCAAATGGTTTTTCAATCTCTTTTCCATCAACTATGTGTGTGGGAATTTTGAAATCAATTACAACAGCTTGCCAAATGTTTCTATGTACAGACTCCATAAAGATTTTCATTCTTACTTTCCAAAATGGATAGTTATCTCCACAGAACAGAGGAGGTCTGTTAATAGAAGCACCTTCACCAAATGGTAATTGATTACTGACCATTATGGATCAAATTCTAGAGCAACTTACTAGAAGTAGCTCTGATACCAATTGTTGGTCCTTAAGAGTGAATCTAGAGGGGGGGTGAATAGATTCTAGTTCACTTTGGCCTATTTTTATGAGTTTCGAATTCCTTTTAAACCAAACAGAGTATATTCAATTTTATGCAGCAGAAATAACAAAGGAATAATCAAAACCAAGTTTGTAATCAATTTTCAGTTTATGCAATGTTTGTATATATACCCTTTCCAGTTTAAGTTGATTACCAAGTTAATTACTGAGTTAATTACCAATTCAGTTACCAAACAACTTGCAGAATTTAACAATGATAATAGCAGTGTAAGGTAAATGGTAATGAGTGTAAGGAAGAAGAAGAGTGCACAGTGATTTATACCGTTCACCTAATCGCTTACATCCAAATCCCAATCCAACAACTCGTTGCAATTGGTTTTCCACTATCAAATGATCCCTTTTGTGTTCTTTTACATTCACTCGCAACAAGCAACACAAAAACGAAATCAAAACACCCAAACCAGCTTCTTTAACCCAAAGAATCGCTTTTTCACCGATTTTGGCACACCCAAAATCAAGCCTTAGAGAAAACACTTCTCAAACTCTTACTCTATCCGAGACCTCTCTCCTAGAGTAATAACCCAACAATCAAATTGACAAACAAAAGATCAGTTTAGAAAACACCGAGTGTAGATTCTGATCACAATTAATAACACAAAGGAGTACCACCCAATCAAGAATTTGATTCAAGTTGCCTTTCTTTAAAAAACTCCCAAGTTCTATAAGATTTCACTTGGAGAAAATGATAAACTCTCTTTTAGAGAGGATTTGAAAGTATAAGAGCTTTTCTCAAATTGATTTTTCCAAGTCTCAAATCTATATTCAATTCTATATATTGATTTTCAAAAATAGCATCCATTTATAGATGCAGATGGAGCCACAATTGTTGACAATTGAGCCTTATTATTCAAACTTTGGAGCCTCAAACTTCGAACGTTGGAGCATTTAATTTCAAACATTGGAGCCTCAAAATTGACTTTCTGAGTTTTAAAACTGATTGGAACAAGTGGGAAATCAAGTGGGATATTAGAAAACTCATTTTAGGCAACTTTAGCAGTTTACTGATATGGTAATCGACATGCTAGTGCGTAATCGATTACTCCAGAGAAGAATTAAGTTTCTGGGTGATTTTTCACGTGGTAATCGATTACTGATCCATGGTAATCGATTACTTGTTTGTGGTAATCGATTACCTTCCTCTGGTAATCGATTACACCAGAGAAGAATGCAATTCTGGGTGATTTCTATGCATGGTAATCGATTACCACTTATTGGTAATCGATTACTCCAGTGGCAAGTGGTTTTCTGAACTTTGTTTTCCCTATGTTACTGTTGGTAATCTATTACCAATTGTTGGTAATCGATTACTTCAGTTAAATAACAGTTTTTCAAAGCTTTTTCAAAGGAGGGAACTCAAACCATTTGAACACTTTGAGAAATCAACCAAGTTTGCCAAACTCTCTAGGATATTCAAGCACAGAGCAACACATATATTCTTAATCTAAACAATCAATACATATGAAAAACTCCTAAATACATTCATCTAAGAAAACCAAAAATTACATAGACATCAAAATCAAAAACACCAAGAAAGACCTTCCAAAGCCTTATCAAGATTTAGTTCCAACACAAGACTGAACTGAAATCGTAATGAAGCACAAGGAAAGGGACAGAATAGAAACAACATGCAAGGAGAATTAGAATTTGAGGATATAATAGGAAAATGTAAAGTGCAGCAGTGGAAACTAAGCAAATTGAAACAGAAAGGAACAATGAACATTAGCATGAAATGCAACAAAAATGAGAGCTGGAGAGTAGAACAACGAAATGTAAACTGCAACGATGAATTGAACAATGAGTAAATGTAGATGAAGAATACAGAACAGTAGCGTAAAACATGAGGGGAAAACCTAAACAATCAAGAACAGAATAATAGAACATGAAAGTAATTTGAATCAGAAATCCATTACAGAATTGAAGAATAGCGTAATCGAAATCAAAGAACTGAATTCATTTGTGCAATTATCCAAAGTTGTGAAGAGAAATTGAATACATGAAGATTGAAAGTGAAGAAGGAAAGCATGAGAAGAGGAGAGAACAGAGAAGAACGAAACGAGAGAAGAGAGAATTGTGCAATCGCACAACTCAAACTTGCACAAGAAGCTAGAAAAGAGAATTAGAAAAGTTCCCCTGTGCCTCGCGCCCAAACAGCCTTTTATAGGTGAAGAATGCGCCCCTCATTTAGCTGTTTCGCGCCCTGGCGCGCTTGTGAAGTAGAGAAAGCAGTGGAACGTGCCCCCCTTGCGCGTACGCGCCCCTGGATGGCATTGAAATGCGCCCTGGCGCGTTTTTGCCGCAAGCAAGTGCAAAACGCGCCCCCTTGGCGCGCCCTGGCACGTGCGCGCCCTAGATGCATCTTGAGCGCGCCTCGGCGCGTTTTGACAAGAGAGGGAAGTGAAATTGTGCCACCCTTCATGCCATGGCGCGAATTGAAGTGCTTCCTTTACTTGAACTTCATCTTCTCTTCATCTTGTTGGCTTGCACTCCAAGTCTCCATCTCAGGTCTTGGGTCTTTCATTCCAAGCTTCCTTTCTAGCATTCAATCCCCTCCTTGCTCCTATCTTTTCTCCATTCCTCAGAGCTCTAGATGAACTGCACAAGCATTAGTATAGAAACATAAGAACTTATGGACATTTAGTTATTATTTACTATTAGTACTAAACTATACTTCCAAATCAATATCTAAGATAAACTACCAAAATATGACACATATAACAGCTAATTGAACCGAAAACAAAGTAAAGAGAATGTATATAAAATGGATTATCAAATACCCCCACACTTATTCTTTTGCACTCCGGGGCAAAACTTACTAAAAGAAGAATTGATGCTATGTGAACTGAACCAATTCCAGTTGAGCCACAGATGCATATAAAGAGAAAGGGACAAAATTCAGAGCATCAAGATCAACAACGATTCATGAATCTAATGTGCATCCAGAACAAACAATTTGACAAGTTGAGTTAAAGAATGAATTCAAAGCGATAGAACCTCACAAGTCAGTGTTTCCTCTTGACTCTCAAGTGTTTTAGGCTTGTATTTGCACTCAGACACATCATGCAAGCTAGCACTACCAGATTTTTACAAGCCTCTAATTTCAATAACTTAAGACACATGCAATTAAAGATCAAAAGGTCTTTATTAAGCTTGTAATGGGGCCAAGGTGAAGGTGGGATAAGAGAAGGATTATTTAGGCTAATAACCAAGAGAAAAGAGGAGCAATGGGGAATAAATCTAATAAGCATGAAGATTACCCTCCTAGCATTTACCTCTTTTTGGCTTCCTACTTATTTCCATCCTGGATTTTCATTTCCTTCTTTTTCTCTTTTCTTTCTTTTGCTTTCTTTTTCCTTTCTAGATTTCCTTGTTTTTCTCTTTTTTCTCTTTTCTTTCTTTTGCTTTCTTTTTCTTTTCTAGATTTCCTTCTTTGCAGCTTTTGGTATTTCCTTCTTTGTATCTTTTTCTATATATATACATATACATATATTTTTCCGTATACTTGTTTTCTTCTGCATAACTAATACCAATTCATTCACCATCTCACATACCAAACTTGTTTTGAAAGGTCTTACCCCCACACTTATTTAGAACTTATTCCCAAAACAATTCCAAAGCTCCTTTAGTCCCTAAGGTTAGAGGACATCATTGTTTTTCATTTTTCGGCTTGTAATGAGCTTGAAATTGAAGAAAGGGATATACAGGCTCAAAGGGGAATAACAAGGGACAGATATGTAAGGTAGGCTCATTTGGCTAGTGGCTTAAGAAGAAAATTGCCTAAATCATTTCAATAATGCATGGGATCAAGAAATATCAGCAAGAGTCAAGGAAAAATCTAGAGCAACTAACAGAATGAGTGTAATCACACAAGAAAGAAATTGGATGGAAAAGAATGATTCCACCATATAAGGCTCAAAATCTCACAAGGTTTACTTTTCTATCACTAATTATCCAAACTTTAATTTCAAGTCAATTGCAATTCAAGGATGCACAAATAGGTCATAAGAAAATTGAAAAATCTATCAACTAAAAATGTTTGAAACTTTCGTAATTTATACACCTATGACTTCAAAGAAAAAGGTATGTTTCACATTTATCATTATTTTTTTTTTCTCATATATGTATTTTTTTTCTTTCAACAATCAAACAGAACAAAACAGAACAGAAAACATAACAGCAAAATATTCACACAATCCCCCCCACACTTGAAATTTGCATTGTCCTCAATGTAACATAAAGTGCATCAATGAATTCAATTCCAATTAAAATCAGAAGGGGAATAGAAGACTCCCTCGGCCGCTCAAAGCTGCAACGAGGGTGCAAATGGTACCAACTCTTGCTCTAGGTTGTTTAATGGTGCTTTCTTGATTATGCTTCAGTTGCCCATTCACCATGAATTTGCCCTTGGTACCTTACCAGAACAAACATCCACCAGGATCAAATATCATACAATCATCTACCACAATATGTAAGTCATTATTGATTAGTGCAGATGATTGGTGGTGTAGATATGTTTTATGATTAGTGCATGGTGGTGGTAAAAATAATTTGAATGCCATAATCATAATCTTCCATTTACTCATTTTAATATGGGCATCCAATTTGAACAAATTAAATGTTGCATTTAGTCTAAAGTATGAATTAAAGCACATGGAATATTTAACATCAACATCAACAACACCATTTAAAAGAGAGAGTAAAGGGTTAGAATGTTTCAAAATATCATGGTCATCCTCTACTCCATTTTCGATGTGTGTAGACATTGGTTTGCCAATATGTATAGGAGTTTGCATTTGGACCTCCATTGATGACTTCTCTAATGGCCTACAAGAATATGCAACATCATAAGAGCAAAAGGCATTAGGAACAACTAAGAGGTTTAAATTATCAAACTCAATTATAGTCCATGCTTTAATTCTATAGGTATCTAAAGTGAAACAATTAATGTTGTTCATATTTTTGCAAGGAGAAAGAGTATTAAATGGTAAAGAGATCTTCTCTAGTGGTTCCTCTGATTTCCTGGATGTTTCACTCTTTCCACAATGTTCGCTCCAAGGAAACTTTATGGCCAATTCTCCACTAGGTATCAAGACATAGGATTTTTGTAGAGAGGAGGGTCACAAACAGCTTCACCGTGTGCTTTAATTTCTTTCTTTTCTACATAAACATCTTCACACAAGAAGTTGATATCTTGTGTTTCTTCCTCAGGACTCACTCCTACATCACCTATAAAAAGAGAATCAACATAAACAAAGGAAGGATTAGTATAAACAATTAAGCCATCACATGTTTCCTTCTCTTGTTTATCTGTCACTTTTTTTTCCATGTCTTGTTCTTTCAAATCTTGTTCTTGCAACTCTTTCTCTTTAGCTACAACCTCCATGGTAATTGTCTTCTCTGGTTGTGCAGTAGGTTCCACCTCTAAGCTTGGCGGCTGCACAATGGAAGGTGACAATGGCTTGTTCACTGTAATGTCGGTAGATGCAAGAACCTGTAGACCAAAATCTGCAGTCTGCAAATTAAGATCTGCACCTGCAATGGCAGTATTCATCTCTGCACATATGGCACAAACAGTGGAATCATCATTACAGCAACAGCTAGCCAAATCATTATTGAAATTAGAAAAATTAGTTAATTCAGATTCAAATTCAGAGTTAAAATCTGTACAATTATCTACAAAATTATCAACTAAATCTAAAGAGGAAGCAAAATGCTCTTCAGTAGGTAGTTTCATGCTTATGATGGATGCTTGAGGTTGGTTCTGACTAATTGCATTTGATAACTGCTCAATCTGAGTTTGAATACTCTGAAGGTTAACCTCAAACATCTGCTGAAATTGCAAGTTGTTGGTGGCCATCTGATTGATTAATTCTTCCAAGGAAGGACTACCTTGTGGTTGAGCTAGTGGTTATGGTTGTGTAGGATGTTGTTGAAAAGATGATACATGATGATTGTAATTTTGCTGCCAATTCTGTGCCGGATGGAGAGTAGAATAGTCAAGTGAACTCTACTGAAGATAATCTCTCCATCTAGGATTGTAGGAATATGGGTTGTACTGCTGTTGAGGCATGGTATGAAAAACTTTTGCCTCTTCAAAAGTTGACTCATTGAAATCCTGTTGCAATAGTTCCCTAATAGTCCTATTATCCATGGTAGCCTAAAGGAATGTAAATCAACACCTCTCTAGTTCATCAGATTCAACAATAGCCACCAAAAACACCAATATACAACACAAATTAGCATGAACAACACTGACTAACAGCACTCAGCAAAATATCATTTAAGCACTAACTAACTAGCATCAATGACATCTACAAAGAATTAAAACCTATGCAAAAACTCAACAAAATAGTCAGTACCTACACTAGAAACAACAACTGTTATATGGATTTATGGTTAGTCTATACAAATGTAATATTCACAAACAGTTTATATACATGAAAAGTGGTAATTCTAAATCAAATGACGTATGTCCCCGGCAACGGCGCCATTTTGATAACCACTATCGAATGACTATCAAAATGCTAGATTTATCCCCAATTAAATTTGTAATATAGAGGGAATCAACCTAGGTCATCTCTCAGGAGACATACATACATTCAATTCGGAATTGCTCACTATTAGGAGGGGGATTTTCATGAATTAATGCAGTAAAACCTGAACGGAATAGAAAATACAAGACTGAATTGAAATCGTAATGAAGCACAAGGAAAGGGACAGAATAGAAACAACATGCAAGGAGAATTAGAATTTGAGGATATAATAGGAAAATGTAAAGTGCAGTAGTGGAAACTAAGCAAATTGAAACAGAAAGGAACAATGAACATTAGCATGAAATGCAAGGAAAATGAAAGCTGGAGAATAGAACAACGAAATGTAAACTGCAACGATGAATTGAACAATGAGTAAATGTAGATGAAGAATACATAACAGTAGCGTAAAACATGAGGGGAAAACCTAAACAATCAAGAACAGAATAATAGAACATGAAAGTAATTTGAATCAGAAATTCGTTACAGAATTGAAGAATAGCGTAATCGAAATCAAAGAACTGAATTCATTTGTGCAATTATCCAAAGTTGTGAAGAGAAATTGAATACATGAAGATTGAAAGTGAAGAAGGAAAGCATGAGAAGAGGAGAGAACAGAGAAGAACGAAACGAGAGAAGAGAGAATTGTGCAATCGCACAACTCAAACTTGCACAAGAAGCTAGAAAACAGAATTAAAAAAGTTCCCCTGTGCCTCGCACCCAAACAACCTTTTATAGGTGAAGAACGCGCCCCTCATTTAGCTGTTTCGCGCCCTGGCGCGCTTGTGAAGTAGAGAAAGCAGTGGAACGCGCCCCCCTGGCGCGCCCTGGTGCGTACGCGCCCCTGGATGGCATTGAAACGCGCCCTGGCGCGTTTTTGCCGCAAGCAAGTGCAAAACGCGCCCCCCTGGCACGCCCTGGCGCGTGCGCGACCCTGGATGCATCTTGAGCGCGCCTCGGCGCGTTTTGACAGAGAGGGGAAGTGAAATTGTGCCACCCTTCATGCCATGGCGCGAATTGAAGTGCTTCCTTTACTTGAACTTCATCTTCTCTTCATCTTGTTGGCTTGCACTCCAAGTCTCCATCTCAGGTCTTGGGTCTTTCATTCCAAACTTCCTTTCTAGCATTCAATCCCCTCCTTGCTCCTATCTTTTCTCCATTCCTCAGAGCTCTAGATGAACTGCACAAGCATTAGTATAGAAACATAAGAACTTATGGACATTTAGCTATTATTTACTATTAGTACTAAACTATACTTCCAAATCAATATCTAAGATAAACTACCAAAATATGACACATATAACAGCTAATTGAACCGAAAACAAAGTAAAAAGAATGTATATAAAATGGATTATCAGGAACTCTCTTTTTTATTATTCTTATCATGTTTCATTTTCTCATGTCTATTGGCCTTAAGTTTAGATAACTTCCCTTTCAACTTACTACCTTTGGAGCTCTCGGTCAAAGGCTTACTTTCAAGCCTAAAATTACCGTGTGAGCTCTCGACCAAGGAAAGTTCTTTGAATTTTCATTTTAATTTGGTCTTCACAAACCTCCATTGGTGATAATGGCTTGAGAGTGATCTTCCTTCCTACATGAGAGAAAATGTAAGTATTGGCAACACCATCATGTAAAGCATGTTTATCAAATTGCCAAGGTCTACCAAACAATAAATGTGTAGCTTCCATGGGAACAACATCACATAGTACTTCATCACCATACCTTCCTATTGTAAAAGAAGTAAGTACTTACTTGTCTACCATTAACTCTCCTTTTTCACTCAACCATTGCAATTTGTAGGGTTTAGCATGTGAAGAAGTTTTCAAGTTTAATTTATCTACTAATCTAGTACTAACTACATTAGTACAACTACCACTAACAATAATTAAAGAGCATACCTTCCCTTCAATGGTGCATCTAGTATGGAAGGATATTCTCCCTTAGTGATTCATTAAGCTTCTTACACATATTACTAAGCATTTTCCTTACAATTAGAAGATCACCAATGAGTCATTATTTTGATCAATTTCTCTGCATTTAATACATCATATTACAACATTATTAATGGTCAATTAGCATGATTTAGTGCATTTATGAGTTTGGACTCATTTAGGCCTTAAGTGCTTATTTTTGTTCTAATTCGCTAAAATTTCCAGTTTTGACACGGTTCACTAAAAAAGGTATAACTCTCACTACAAAACTCTGTTTGAGCTCCATTTTATGTCAAATAAAAAGGACTGAAAGGGCTACAAAAGCTATGAAGACATGAAGAGCCAATTCGGACCGCATTTGGGGAAAAATTGCCTTGAAAGTGACGCACGAAACTGATGCGGGAATTCCAACGTAAAAAATTAGTGTAGGCCCATTTCAAATCATGTAATTGGACCATTTAAATGTTTGCATTGAGTGGGCTTTGAACCCTGTACCCTGAGTCACTTAAAGTCATGTGACTAGCACATGACTCACTTATTATAAATACCCCAATTCAGAAAATTGTAACACACTTTTTTACCTTTTAATCAAATTTTATTTTCAGCATTACTCTTTTCCTTTCAAGTCGCTCTGCTAGGGTTTTCTGGTTTGCCATTCCAATTCTCGTTTTCTCTTCCTTCTTGCAATTTAATTGTTCTGTTATACAATTCCAATTTATGCTAAGTCTAATTTCAATTATGCACAGCTAATTTCATCAACCAATTTGACCTCAATAGGATCCCTAATTTTCTTAGGTTCTCTGTTTTCAATTGCATGAGCACTCATTTTAGATTCTATAATTTTGATTTCATTATGTTGATTAATATTTTGAATTGAGATTGTTGATTCTATCGTTGTTGATTGATAATGAATGTAGAGAACTAATTATATGATTTGAAACCAAGTTTAAAGGTCACAAAGTGTTTGATGATAATTCTCTAAGATCTTAGAGCGTTAGTTCAGTGTTGGCATGAAAAGATCTCGGTTCCAATGCACTGCATAGATGAGTGCCTTTTGTTTTGTTGAACCGATAAGAGAAATTAGAATATGACAGAGATTGGATTGGTGCTTTTTAATAATCTATTAATTTCCTTTTAATTGTTGTTTAATTACAGTCATTTATTAATTATTATTTTTTAATTGCCTTTAATTTTCCCTCTGCACAAAAAATCCCCAAAATTGCATTGAAAATTTTGGCTACAGAGAAATAACAAAGTAATCCTTAGGGAAACGATCTAAGTCCACTATTACTGCAAATTAGTAGCTAAATTCGGTTTTATTTGACGCACGTTCGGCGCGTGTGTCAATCACCTTCCACGGGTTGCTCATGGATGGATTGCTTACTTGTGCTTGAAGCTTCACTATCACTTGATGATGAGCTAGATTCTTCACTTGTAATAGCTCCATAAATCCTCATCACCATAGTCTTTTTATTTGGGCAATTGGAAGCTATGTGTCCATGACCTAAACACTTGAAACAACTAATATAACTAGGTTTTGAAGAGTTAGAATTTACCTCATTTACCTTAGGTGTGTCTCGGTCATGCTTGATTCTAAGGTTGGAGTAGCTTTCCTTCTTGTCTTTGTCTCTCCAAGATGAAGTATGTGAAGTGGAGGATCTCTTGAAGGTTGCCTTCCTCGGCCTTGTGGATGGCATCCTCAAGTGTCACGTAGCTTTGGAGCTCAAGAATGTCTTGAATCTCTCTATTAAGTCCATGGGTGAACCTTGCAAGTGTAGCTTTCCTATCTTTTTGGTAGTCACATCTTAGCATAGTCAACTCTAGGTCTTTATAATATTCTTGTACACTTCTAGAGCCTTGGTTCAACATTTGGAGTTTTACATGGAGATCTCTCACATAGGTAGTGTTGCAAACACATGAAGAACTTGAGAAGATCATCACGGTTTCAACATCATGAGTGCCCCATCTTCATTCACCAAGTGATCCTCCACTCAAAATTATGAACAAGCTTGCGGAATGGACTATGAACTCACGGTTAGAACAAGATAAGAAGAAATCAAAAATGGATAGGTGTTTAGGAAGGTGAAAGCGCCATGAACATGATGTTCAATAACCTTGGTAGAAGAATCACCACTTGGATCATGGATTCATGATAAGATTCAAGGTTCTTGTAAGAAACCCTAGGAGAGTTCTCTCCTTTTCTCAAGACACTTGTCTTAGAAATATACCAATTTCATTTAAATTCAAAGTGACTACAAAATAGAATTTGCCTAAGTTATAAGACCCCTTGTATGTGTTTGGTCGTGAGCCATCCTAGCCACTTGATCCTTGATGGATTGATCAAGTGATGCTAACCACCCCTCACTTGATCAATTTAAGAAGGATCTATAGATCAAAGATCAAGAAGCTCATAAACCTTCTAAGTTTGTGATGGTCATGGATTAATTAAGATGAAATTCTATGCCTTGGATTAGAAGCAATCCAAAGGCTAGAATACCTTCTTAGTTGAGTTGAGAGTAAACAATTTAGAAACTTGACTTAAATTTGCACCCTTGATTATAGTATGATCAAATGGTGGAAATTTAAATTAAATTAGTGGCAATTCCACACATTCTCTCTCCTAATCCATCAACTCTCTTTTAAGAGAGTGTAATACACTTGCTTAATTGGGTCATAAGACACTTAAGCCCATAATAAGAGGCTTTGACCAACATAAAAGAAGTCAATAAGTCCACCTAATCCTTGGCCGAAACATATAATCAACCATAGGTCCAAGCTTATACAAAAATTAAGCTAAAACTAATTATATAATACTTAGAAAATTACAAGGCTTCATTGGCCCAATTTGTTGACTTCCAAGAGTTAACCTTTGACTTTGACTTTGACTTGTTGACTTTGACTTGGTCAACTCTTCTTCAACTTGAGCTTCTATTTATCTTTGCATTTCTCTTATAATTCTCATGCTTGGGAGATGGTCCTCCATCAATCCCTCCTTCTTGTGACCAAGTTGTCCTCAAGTGGCCTTAGCTTATTACCTACAAAATAATTTTACCTGGATAAAAGATTAAGCAAATTCTTTTAAGTTTAACATTTAATATCAAGATGGTTTGCCCACTAATATCAATATCAAAATGTAAAGAACTGAAGAAAGATATCAAGTGATTTTCTATGAATAAACCGAAACTCCAAGGAGTTTCTAATTTCTCCTTTAGAAGTGTAGATATTAGTTCTTCAATCCATGTAGAATCATGGTTGAAACTCTTGTTTAAAAGTCTTCTTTTAGGTGTAGAAGCTTGTGATGTTCCCTCCTTCTTGGGCTCATTCTTCCACCTAAAAGGGCAACCATTAGTAGAACCAAACAAGAATCTCAACTTAACATTTCCAAACACTTCCCAAGACCTATTTAGAGAACCTATTGTGTCACAAATTGTGTTGTGCAAATTAGAAATATTTGGAGAAGTAAGAGGCAAAGAAGTCTCCCTTTTAATAATGCATAATCTCTAAGTACTTCCTTTCCTCTACCTAGGTCACTCCATGGTTCCTCTATGCACAACTTATCACTTGGTCCTAGAACACAAAATTTCTTGGGAGTGAATCCTTTAGCTATTACACAAGGCGCCTTTGGTGTTTCAATATATGTGGAAGTTTGTAATGTGTTCTCCTTCTTTACTTCATTCATCAACCTATATGAAAAATTCCACATTTCTAAATTCAATGATTTTCCAAGGCTCAATTTCTCTCAAGGGTGGCAACCCATGTGGAATGTCATTGGGAAACACATCTTTGAATTCCTCCTTGAATGCATCCAAATCTTGTTGCTTACCTACAATGTTAGTGCTCAACACAAGAGGATTAGGTAAACAAAGAAATATGTTTTTCCTAACTAGGAATTTTCTCTTTAGCCAACCCTTCTCTATAAGCAAACTCTCACTATGTTTCCCTTTTGTTTTAGCCTCGGTTTTCCTAGCATCATGGGTGGTTCCACACTTGTTTTTCAACCTAGAATCACTAGTGGCATGTTTGGTAATTATTTTGAAAGTCTCGGCCAAAGCTAGGTTTCTAGGTGTTTTGGTTTCCTTTTTCTTCTTTTTGGAGGATCTCTCGGCCAAAGGTGCTTTGGCACATGAACCCTCACTCTTTTTCTCATTTTCCCTCTTTAACTCCATCTTTATTTGATCCTCGCATACCTCCTTAGGTGACAAAGGTTTTAGGGTGACCTTCTTTCTCATATGAGAGAAGATATAGGTGTTGGAAACACCATCATGAATGGCATGTTTGTCATATTGCTAAGGTCTCCCTAGTAAAAGGTGAGTGGCTTCCATAGGCACTACATCACAAAACACATCATCTTTATATTTTTCCATGGAAAAGCTAATAAGAACTTACTTATTAACTATCATTTCACCCTTATCACTCAACCATTGCAACTTATAAGGTTTAGGGTGTGAAGATGTCCTAAGTCCTAATTTATCTACTAGCCTAGTGCTAACTACATTAGTACAACTACCACTATATATAATGAGAGAGCATATCTTCCCTTCAACCAAGCACCTAGAGTGGAAGATGTTCTCCCTTTGTGAGTCACCCAACTCTTTGAGAGCACTCCCTAACATCTTCCTCACCATGAGGAGATCTCCATCTTTGGGTTGCTCTTCTTCTCCACTTGTACTATCCCTTGACTCTTCACTCTCACTAGATGAAGATTGAGAATCCTCACTAGTGATGGCACCATTAACTCTCACAACCATAGCTTTCTTGTTAGGACATTGGGAGGCAATGTGGCTATGCCCCAAACACTTAAAACATTTAATTGAGCTAGGCTTGGAAGTGGAAGATTTTACCTCCTTACCTTTGGAGTCCTCACGGCCAAGCTTGCCCTTTGGTGAAGAATGGTACTCCTTCTTCCTTTTGTCCTTCCATGATGACATGTATGGTGTGTGGCTCTTCTTCAATGTGCTCTTCCTCTTTAATTGATTCTCTATCTTCTCGGCCTTGTGAAGAGCATCTCCAAGGGTCACAAAGTGTTGGAGTTCAAGCACATCTTGGATCTCATGGTTCAACCCATGGACGAATCTTGCAAGAGTAGCCTTCCTCTCTTCTTGGTAATCTGCCCTAAGCATGGTTATTTCTAGGTCCTTGTAGTATTCTTGAACACTGTTTGACCCTTGTGTTAGTCTTTACAATTTAATATGTAAATCTCTAGTATAAGAATGAGGCACAGATCTTTCTCTCATGATATCTTTAAGTTGAGTCCATGAGGTGACTTGAGGCCTTCTTCTTGCAAAGGAATCCACCAACACTTGGTTCCACCATACCAAGGCATATCCTTCAAATTGTAGGATGGCTAAGTTCAATTTCTCCTCCTCCCTCAAGTGAGTATGGCATGAGTACACTTGATCCACCTTCATCACATAATCCAAGTAGGATTCGACCTCTCAATCTCCAACTTAGGCCACCTTGTCTTGCTCCACCTCCATATGGAAAAGCTTGGGGTTGTCGGCCATAATACCTATCTTAGGGAGTCTCTCTTCCTCTAATTCTCCTTTCATCCTTATAAGCATGGAAAGCATCCTCCTCATTAATATTACTCCCTTCCTCACTCCCTCTAGGAGATCCATATTCCCTCCTACTACTACTTCCTCTTCTCTCCCCACTTCTATAAAATGTCTCTCTTTCTCTTCTCTAAATTTCTTCTCTTAATGCTGTTTCCATTTCCCTCCTTCTATCCTCTTCCTCCCTCATTTTCCTATGACTCTCCTCCCTCACCTCATTGACACTCTCCTTAAGCTCATTTTTGAGGTCATGTTGCAAGTGCATGAACTTCTCCATCATAGCATCCATCACCTTTTGGGTTTTAGGAGACAATTCATTTCCAACACTTGGGGAGCTATCCATTGCTGCAGGGAATATGTTAGAAGAAAAAATAATATAAGAGAATTAAAAGTCCTTTCTCACTCTTTAAGTGTTTCTCTCAACACTCTTGTTTGTACTCTTTAGAGGCTTTTTCTAGAAGATACTCTCTAGCCTTTTTCCTCTCACTCTCACTTAGATTTTCTTGAGAAACCTATATCAATTATCAATGTCCAATTAATCCAAGTGAAAGAAGAACAATTCAACAATAAAGCTTAGGAGATCAAAGAAGACAAAACTTCAAGACAAAACTATGTAGGAATTAAGAAAGACAAGCAATAAAAACACTAAATGAATAAAATTGGCTACTCAAATGGAAATTAATGACCAAGACAAAGGCTATTATATTTACTGCACTAAAAATGAAGGAAAATTAATATTTAAAACTGCAAAAATTTTAGAAACAAGAACTCAAAGAATGGGAGAATAACAAGTGCAATTTTGCTGGAAAATTTGACAGAACCGTCACCAAAACTTCCCAAACTTGTGAAAATTTAAAAGTATATGAAATGAGCTTGGAAAATTATGAAACCTTCCATTTGAGATTATATATATGTAAAATGAATAAAAAAATGCCCAGAAGTCATTAAAACAATGGTTAACACAATGAACCAACTATAACCCGTAACTGTCACGGATTTCCTCCCAACCGTCGCCAAACTACAACTTAAGGCTTGAAATTGGCTCAAAATGACATGAAATTTTGGGAATTGGTTTGTATGATCTTTAGGCAATAAATAAGCTCAATTAAGGTGCAGGGAAACCACAAATAAGGGTCCAAAAACAGGGCAAAAACAAGGCATATATGTTTAGGCACATGCAAAGCACACTACAAGTTCAATTATCATGCTATTAGCAAATTTGATCCAATTTGTGAATATGATGCTTGAGCCTAATGAGTAATGATGCCAAAATGAGCTTGGAGATTAAATTTGTGGTTGTTTAATGGACCCAATTCACCAAGGTACTGCACTTAATTTTCCCAAAAATTTTCAACTAACAAGAGCTACTATTTTTTTCACTCAATTTTTCTTCAAACTTCTTTTCTTGTATTTTTCTTTTCTTGAATTTTTCATTGAATCTTTCTTTTGAGTATTTTCTCTTGCTCTTTTCCTATATTTTTTTTTCTATATTTTTTTCATGGCTTTTCTTTGCTAGACAGTCCAAGTATAGGCTCAAAAACTCAAGAAGTCAAGTCAAACTTTGCTAATAAGCAAGATAATGCATGGTAGTGGTAACTTGAACTTATAATGAGCAATGCACATAGTAATGAAACATATAAGCAATAATTAATCCAAATATAATGCAGGGGATTCGATTTCAATCAAAGAGGACTCAAAATACACATTGAGAAAATTCATCAAACACATGGGGGCTATTAACTAGAATGTGTCTAGCATGTAAAATAGGCCATGTATGATCTACCATGAGTGTCAGAACATCTTCTCAATGTATTGGACTGCCAAGACATACAAAATAAACTCAACAAAAATTCAATTGAATCAAAAATTGAAATAAAAAAGATAGGAGCTAGACTCAATACCACAAGTGAAGAACAACTAGGTGAAGAACAAGCTCTTTATACCAAATTTGATGCAAACCCATGAAAAACTTGAGAAGATCATCACGGTTTCAACATAATGAGTGCCCCATCTTCATTCACCAAGTGATCCTCCACTCAAAATTATGAACAAGCTTACGGAATGGACTATGAACTCACGATTAGAACAAGATAAGAAGAAATAAAAAATGGATAGGTATTTAGGAAGGTGAAAGTGCCATGAACATGATGTTCAATAAGTGTTGGTCCCTATATGAATCTAGAGGGGGGGTGAATAGATTCAAGTTCCCTAAAACTACCAATCTTTTTCTCGCTTTTTCCCGATTCAATTTTATCTATATTATAAGCAATGTATCAGAGATATAACAGCTGAAAGTTACAGGAAAATATAATGCAAGAAATCAATGGAAAGTAAAGTCAAGGTATAGAGAAGAGAGAAGACAGAGATTTATACTGGTTCGGCTTTCGGCCTACATCCAGTCCCAACCCAACAATCTGTTGCAATTGGTATTCCACTATAATCTTGTGTTCAATACAATCACTTCTGCATAAACACAAAACAAATCAAATACTCAAAACTCTCTATGTTCTTCACCTAAGAACATATCTCTCCAATTCTTGAATCCTTCAAGAATCTCCTTTGAGAGTCCCTCTCTCAACCTTTAACTCTTCTTCTAGAGAACACCTTCTCTTAAGAGTTTTCAACCCAAAATAAAACTATCAAACAAAAGATAAAGATCAGTAAAGATTACACCTTTGTGTATGCTCTGATCACAATGATAACCAAATGTATCCAATCCTTTCTTCACACAATATTCATCTCTTTGAGAAATTCTTTTTGAAATCTTTGAAGAGAGTTTCTAGAACTTGTAAACCAATGTTTTTCTCTTCTTTTTTTTTCTTTCTAAAACATTAAAATATTTCTCTCTTGAAAACAAAATGAAGAAGATCTATTTAAAGCAGTTTTCAAAACCATTTTGAGATGAATTCTGGTGTGGTAATCGATTACTACAGAGAGATTTTATCTTCCCTTGCATTTCAAGCACGAAGTAATCGATTACTGTGGGGTGGTAATCGATTACTCCAGGGCCAGTTGAGTTCCCCCTCGCTTTTACTGAGTCTGTTGGTAATCGATTACGACTTTCAGGGTAATCGACATTTCACTTAAACTTTAAAACCAAAGTTTTTTGAGTTCTTTTCAAAACAAAATGGGGTTCACAACTACTCTAGCTCATCTTACAAGAGTTAAAACAAATTCTAAATGAAAAGATTGAATAAAATCCACACTCAAAACCTAAACTATAACAAACAATACATTTAAACTCTTATATACAATCTATTATAAAGATCAAAATTACAAGTATATCAAAACTAAAACTAGGAAAGACTTCTTCAGCTTCAAGTCCAACAATCTCCCTCTTTTTGGTTTTGATGTACTAAATCTTGTGTAGTTGATCCCTTATGTAGATGATGGCTTTGATGTGTCCTGCAATGTTAGTGTTTTTCTTTTTCTTTTCTCCTTCTTTTTTTTTCATCATTCCTTTTCAGCAATTCACATACAGTTATGTGTATCATCCAACTCATGTTAGAAACATCAATATTTAGTGATATATAAAGGCAATCATTTGCAGAAATTTAAATCTATCTATTACAGTCATCCAATAATAGTTTCAAATGTGTTAACCTGCTCCCCCTAAGTCAGGTGCCTAGGTACAAACAGATTTTAAAACTTTTCAAACCAGAATAGTTCAAAACAGAGTAAAAGCAGAGCAAATCAAATACTAAAGGCTAAAAACTAAACAACTAAAATCACTAACTACATATACTCCCCCTATTTGGTATATCAAATCAAAAGAGAGAAGTAAATCAAGTTACTAATCTGAGTCATCATTATCCTGATTGAGTCGTTCCATGATAGTTTCCATCAAGTCCTTCATTTCTAGGAAATGCAGATCCTGTCGCTTTCCCAGAGCATCAATGCGCTTGTTGACGGTTGCTTCTAATTCATCCAATCGGTCTATCATAATGGATTCGAAGCGAGATCGTGGAATGTACTCTCCAGGATTGTCTTCATCCATATCTTCATGATGTGCTTCCTCTTGCTCTTGTTCTGCTTCTTCATGCTTTTGTTGTGGTACGTCATGCTCTTGTTATGCCTCTTCTCTTGTGATCCATCCAGCATCGGTTTTGATGAGTCTCATCTTTTTCAGTGCTCCATCGTCGATGACATGAACATCCCTGACTAATTCTCTTGCTTCGTCAGTAGTGTCTATCTGAAAAATTTCAATTAGTCTAGAAATAAAAAGAGAGTAAGGACACTTATTATCAAGTAGTCTCCTTGTTTTCAGCATGTTGTCCATGATCACGTGAGTCCAATCCACTTGAATGTTGTTCTTCAAGGCAAGAATGAGGATCATGTCATCCTCGATCAATCGGGCATGGTTTGCTCCTCTTGCAGCCAAGATCCAAGAAACGGTGTAGTGAAGTAGCCGGTCATCTGCTGTGAGGCCACCAATGTTGTAGGTAATTTTCTTTCCCAAAGCCCTTTTTGAATTTTTGTCCTCTTCCCAGTGTTGAGGGTTCCTCAGAAGGCTCATAAAGAAGGTATCTTTTTGCAAATCAAACCCTTTCTCTCTGAGTTTGTCTGTATGTGCTATAATCCCTTCCTTTCGAATCCCAGCAATATCCATAAAGTATGTAGGGGTTAGGGAAATTTTGATACCTTTGATTTCAGATGTCACAATCATCCTCTCCATATTCGGTTTGAGGTTGGAGTAGAAAACTCGAACCAAATCTGGATTGATGAATCCTTTCACCCCTACAAACCTTTCCAAATGTTGTTGCCTGAGGAAGGTCTGGAATGTGAAACTCTGAGCGTCAAGCCATCCAAGGTCAAGTATCTTTGGAGGAACTAAACCTTTGTTTGCAAAGTCCAGATTGAACCGCGTTTCTTGTCCCTTTGAAGTGAACCACCGGTTGATTTCTGATACTTGTGGTTGTGGAGGAGGAGGAACTTTCGGTTGCTGCTCCGAGGTGGTTGGTTTCTTCCTCTTGGAGGATTCTCCCACCTTTTTCTTTCCTTTAATCTCTTCTTGAGTGTAGCGGCTTGCCCTCATTTTGATTCTCTTACCTTTTCCTTGTCCTTCCATTGTTTGAGAGAGAATGAAAACCTAGGGTTTGGAGGAAGAAGATGAAGGGTTTTTCGGAGTAAGAGGTTGAGTAGTGAATGAAGAGTCACTCCTGCACTTCTTATAAGAGAGAACAAAGCCCAAAAGATTAGCCCAAGAACGAGGTAATTGATTACCAGTAGTTGGAAATCGATTATCTCAGTTCCTTATATAGAGGGAAGAAAGAAAAACGAGAAAATAGTCGTGGTAATCGATTACTGTAAAATGGTAATCAATTACTCCAGTGGATTCCTCTTAATAACATAAAAAGCATGTTCTGTGGTAATCGATTACTGCTCGTGGTAATCGATTACTCCAGGGGTGTTTCACAAAAATATTGAAAACTGGTGCTTTGGTAATCGATTACAGGTCGTGGTAATCGATTATCTTAGTCCCAAAATCCTTCTCAGAGTGAATTTCACACGAAGTAATCGATTATCCTCCCTTGGTAATCGATTATTTCTATCAGAAGAAGGTTTTTCTTGAAAAATTTTCACAAAAACAGAGTTATGGATAAGTGTAATCAAGTAAGAAGGTTTAGTTTAGATGTTCCTCACTCAGTATGCCAAGGTTTGATCTAAGTTTGTAAAACCTTTCCTTTGGTAATGCTTTTGTAAATATATCTGCTAATTGATTCTCCGTGTCTATGAATTCGATGTTACAATCTCCTTTCTCGATGTGATCTCTGATAAAGAGATGTCTGACTTCAATGTGTTTTGTCCTTGAGTGTAGTACAGGATTTCTTGTGATACTTATGGCGTTTGTGTTGTCGCATTTCAAGGGAATGTGATCTATCCTTAGCCCAAAGTCCTCAAGTTGGTGTTTCAACCAAATTGCTTGAGCACAGCAACTTCTCGCAGCCTACATATTCTCGCTTTCCGTTGATAGTGCTACACAAGCTTGCTTTCTGCTATTCCAAGATATCAAGCATTCTCCAAAGATGTGACATGTGCCACTAGTGCTTTTCCTATCTGTTTTGCTACCTGCAAAATCAGAGTCACTGAAACCAACAAGTAGTGGTGAGGTTCCTTTCGGATACCATAGTCCACAACTTATTGTTCCTTTTAGGTATTTAAGAATCTTCTTCACTGTTAGCCAATGAGATTGCTTAGGTGCAGATTGAAATCTAGCACATAAACATACAAAAAACATGATAGCAGGTCTACTAACTGTAAGGTAGAGTAAAGATCCTATAACACCTCTTTATAGGGTAGTATCAACTTCATCACCTGCTTCATCAGTCTCAAGATAAGTGTTAGTAGAAATAGGTGTGTTAGACATTTTGCAATTTGTCATATCATATTTCTTAAGTAGTTCTTTAGTGTACTTAGCCTGATGTATGAAAGTGCCACCTTCCATTTGCTTGATTTGAAGTCCTAAGAAGAAACTCAGTTATCCAATCATAGACATATCAAATTCTTCCTGCATGCCTTTCACAAACTCTTCACAAAGTTGTTGGTTAGAAGATCCAAAGATAATGTCATCAACATAAATTTGAACCAATAGAATGTAGTCAGACTTGTCCTTAATAAACAAAGTCTTATCTACTTTACCTCTGTGGAATCCTTTGGATATGAGAAACTTACTCAGTCTGTCATACCATTGCCTAGGGGCCTGCTTCAACCCATACAAGGCTTTACGAAGTTTGTAGACATGTGTAGGCCAAGTAGCATCTATGAAACCGGGTGGTTGAGCTACATAGACTTCTTCATTGATATAACCATTTAAGAATGCACTTTTTACATCCATCTGGTATAACTTGAAATTGTTGATGCAAGCATATGCCAGGAGTAGTCTAATAACTTCAAGTCTTGCGACAGGAGCAAAGGTTTCTTCAAAGTCAATCCCTTCTTATTGATTATATCCTTTTGCCACAAGTCTTGCTTTGTTTCTGACCACAACTCCTTCTTCACTCAGTTTGTTCTTGTAAACCCATTTTGTACCTATGATGTTCATATTGCCCTTGTCTGGAACAAGTTCCCAAACTCCATTCCTTTTGAACTGGTTGAGTTCTTCTTGCATAGCCATGATCCAAAATTCATTGTTCAAGGCTTCTTCTATGGAGGATGGTTCTACCTGAGATACAAAAGCAGTATTATAGCAAAACAGATTCTTTGAGGATCTAGTAGTTACCCCCTTGTGGATGTCACCAATGACATTGTCAAGTGATAGGTTCCTAGGTGTCCTCCACTCTTTTGCTTGTTCTGGTACAGGGTCAGGTTGAGTTTGTTGATGCTTGTTATCGATGTCTATGTTTTCTCCACCTGTTTCATCATCATGCAACAATCTTTCCTTCTTGAAAGTGTTAGTTTCATCAAGTCTAATATGGACAGATTCTTCAATGCACATTGTTCTTTTATTAAAGATCCTATATGCTTTACTGGTGTTTGAATAACCAAGGAAAATGGCTTCATCAGCCTTTGCATCAAACTTTCCAATAGGGTCTTTGCCATTATTTAAAACAAAACATCTGCATCCAAAAACTTTGAAGTAAGAAATGTTTGGTTTTCTTCCATAGAAAAGCTTATAAGGGGTTTTCTTCAAAATGGGTCTTATAGAGACTTTATTGAGAACATAGCATGCAATGTTCATAGCATCTGCCCAAGAATGTTTAGGCATCATATGCTCATTCAGCATGGTTCTCCCAAGTTCTATAAGGGACCTGTTTTTCCTCTCCACTACTCCATTTTGCTGTGGAGTTCTAGGAGCTGAAAAGCAGTGTGATATCCCATGTTTTTCACAAAACCTTTCAAAAAAGCAATTCTTAAATTCAGTTCCATTATCACTTCTTAAAGCTTTGATTTTCAAATCCTTTTTGTTTTGAATCTTTTTGGCAAGTACCTTGAAAACTCCAAAGGCTTGATCCTTTTTCTTGATAAACAAAACCCAAGTAAATCTTGAATAGTCATCTACTATGACTAGTCCATACAGATTTCCACCAATACTAGCTATCCTAAATGGACCAAATAAGTCTAAATGCAAGAGTTCAAGCGGCTGATTTGTAGAAACATGTTTTACATTTTTTAAAGATGTTTTTGCCTGCTTGGACTTTTCACAAGCCTCACATAGTCCTTCTTTGGAAAATCTAATCTTGGGGAGACCAAAAACTAACTCTTTAGAAACAAGCTTATTCAAATGCAATGTGTCAATGTGTGCTATTCTCCTATGCCATAGCTGAGACAGATTATCATTAGAAGTTAAACATGTAGAGTAAGGAGAAGAATGATCTACTTCCAGTATGTAAATGTTGTTAGATCTCTTGCCAATCATTAGAAGTTCATCTGAGTCTTTGTTGCTGATGAGACAATGTTCATCATCAAAACCAATTCTGTAGTTCTTGTCACATAGTTGGCTTATGCTCAGCAGATTGAACCTCAATCCATCGACTAGCAATACATCCTCTATCACTGTGTTTGCCTTATATCCAACAGTACCGTAGCCTAGGATTTTTCCTTTGTTGTTATCTCCATATACAACAGATCCTGATTCTCTTGGTGTGAAGGTGCTCAGGTTCCTTCTATCACCCATGTCATATGCCTTGAGCGACCAACCACTTGTCTAAGTACCAAGTTGAGCTTCATTGTTCAGGCTTTCTGCAAGAGAAAAAGAACTTATTTTGTTGGTGGTACCCGGTTTCTCTTGGGTCTATACATGTTAGTGCTACTCTTGGTTACTTTCTTAATCCATTTGTATTTGCCACTTTGGAAATCCCTTTCTTCCTAATCATGCGGTTATATGATTTATGTCCAGGTTTCATGCGTATGTGCAAGTGTATTTAGCATGCTTAGTATTTCCAGGTTTCATATGAACACGGTTGCGAGAGATGTTGAGTTCTTTTAACTTTGAAATATCATTTTCTAGTTCACATATTTTCTGTTTTAGCATGGATATTTCCTTTTTCAGAGTTATGTTTTCTTTTTCAAAGGTTTCAGCTTGATTATAAAGCTCACAAAAGGCAGAATGCAATTCATCATAATCATCCATAATTGAGTTCATATCACATACCTCATTGGATGTTTTGGTCATCAAGCACAGATTTGCCTCCTCATCTTCACTTTCAGATGTTGAGGATGTGTAGCCTTCATCCCAAGCTATGTATGCCTTCTTTTTCTTCTTTTCTTTTCTGGCATTTCTTTCATTCTCAGCTTTTCTCACTTCAGTGTTGTTGCTTCTCTTCAAGGTTGGACAATCGACTGTAGTGCCCAATCTTTCCACATTCATAGCAAGTTACTTTGGCAAGTGTTATCCTCGCTTCTTGACTCCTTTTAGGTTGACCAAATTTCTTCTTAGTGTTGTTCTTCATAAACTTTCTGAACTTCTTCACCATTAAGTTCACTTGGTCTTCTTGTGAATCATTTTCGTCTTCAGAGGATTCAGATTCAGTTTCAGTATGATCTATCTTGAGAGCAATTCCTTTGGCTCTTTTGTCTTTCTCGCTCTCATCCGCCATTCGAGTCATGTCCATTTCATATTCTCTCAGTTTTCCAAACAGTTCAGCACTTGTCATAGCAGCAAGGTTCTTTGATTCAGTTATGGCTGTCACTGTAGTTTCCACTTTCTGTTCAATGATTTCAGAATTTTGACATTCACCTCTTCTTCAATGAAGTTCTTGCCAAGTCCTTTGAGATGGTTGATGATATGTGTGAATCTCTTTTGCATTTCCATGATTGACTCTCCTTGGAACATTCTGAATGTCTCATACTCCTGAATGAGTGTGTTCTTCCTAGCTCTCCTCACCTCAGCAGTACCTTCATGGGTTACCATGATAAGCTCCCATGCTTCTTTGTCTTTGTTGTAAGCCGATATCTGAAAAACTCATCAATTCAAAGCAGAGTGTATGATATTCAAGGCCTTAGCGTCATTTTCAGCCCTTCTAATCTAATCCAAGTACCATTCCTCAAAAGGTTTCTCTATTTCTTTTCCATTTTCTATTTTTATTGGAACTTTGTAGTCATTTACCACACACCCGAGATACTTCTGTGAATAGATTCCATAAAGATCTTCATGCGAACTTTCCAAAATGGATAGTTATCACCGCAGAACAATGGAGGTCTATTTATCAAAGCTCTTTCAGCGGAAGGTAAAAGATTACTAGCCATTCCAGGGAACTAACAAGGATTACTAGATTGATTTACTAGTTAAAGCTCTTGATACCAATTGTTGGTCCCTATATGAATCTAGAGGGGGGGGTGAATAGATTCAAGTTCCCTAAAACTACCAATCTTTTTCTCGCTTTTTCCCGATTCAATTTTATCTATATTATAAGCAATTTATCAGAGATATAATAGCGGAAAGATACAGGAAAATATAATGCAAGAAATCAATGGAAAGTAAAGTCAAGGTATAGAGAAGAGAGAAGACAGAGATTTATACTGGTTCGGCTTTCGCCTACATCCAAATCCCAACCCAACAATCTGTTGCAATTGGTATTCCACTATAATCTTGTGTTCAATACAATCACTTCTGCACAAACACAAAACAAATCAAATACTCAAAACTCTCTATGTTCTTCACCTAAGAACATATCTCTCCAATTCTTGAATCCTTCAAGAATCTCCTTTGAGAGTCCCTCTCTCAACCTTTAACTCTTCTTCTAAAGAACACCTTCTCTTAAGAGTTTTCAACCCAAAATAAAACTATCAAACAAAAGATAAAGATCAGTAAAGATTACACCTTTGTGTATGCTCTGATCACAATGATAACCAAATGTATCCAATCCTTTCTTCACACAATATTCATCTCTTTGAGAAATTCTTTTTGAAATCTTTGAAGAGAGTTTCCAGAACTTGTAAACCAATGTTTTTCTCTTCTTTTTTTTCTTTCTAAAACATTAAAAGATTTCTCTCTTGAAAACAAAATGAAGAAGATCTATTTAAAGCAATTTTCAAAACCATTTTGAGATGAATTCTGGTGTGGTAATCGATTACAGATGTTGGTAATCGATTACTCCAGAGAGATTTTATCTTCCCTTGTATTTCAAGCACGAAGTAATCGATTACTGTGGAGTGGTAATCGATTACTCTAGAGCCAGTTGAGTTCCCCTATTTTCTGAGTCTGTTGGTAATCGATTACAGCTTCAGGGTAATCGATTACTTCAACTTAAACTTTAAAACCAAAGTTTTTTGAGTTCTTTTCAAAACAAAATTGGGTTCACAACTACTCTAGCTCATCTTACAAGAGTTAAAACAAATTCTCTATGAAAAGATTGAATAAAATCCACACTCAAAGCCTAAACTATAACAAATAATACATTTAAACTCCTATACACAATCTATCATAAAGATAAAAATTACAAGTATATCAAAACTAAAACTAGGAAAGACTTCTTCAGCTTCAAGTCCAACAATAAGCTTGGTAGAAGAATTGCCACTTGGATCATGGATCCATAATAAGATTCGAGGTTCTTGTAAGAAACCCCAGGAGAGCTCTCTCCTTTTCTCAAGACACTTTTCTTAGAAATATACCAATTTCAATCAAATTCAAAGTGAGTTTTTCAATGAGAATTTGCCTAAGTTATATGGCCTAGTGTGTGTTAACCATGAGGCTCTCTAGCCACTTGATCCTTGATGGATTGATCAAGTGATGCTAAGCACCCCTCACTTGATCAATTCAAGAAGGGTCTAGAGTTAATGAGATAAAGAGGCTCAAAACTCATCTAAGCTTGTGATGATCATGGATTAATTAAGATGAAATTCTATGCCTTGGATTAGAAGCAATCCAAAGGCTAGAATACCTTCTTAGATGAGAGTCAACAATTTATAAACTTAACTTAAATTTATACCATTGATTGTGATATGATCAAGTGGTGAAAATTTAAATGAAGTTAGTGGCAATTCCACTAATTCTCTCTCCTAATCCATCCACTCTCTTTTAAGAGAGTGTAATGCACTTGCTTAGTTGGATCATAAGACTCTTAAGCCCATCTTAAGAGGCTTTGACCAACACAAATAAAGTGAACACATCCAAAAGGGGAAGCTTGGACGAAAATTCAAAGCAACACATGGTCCAAGCTTTACACAAAATTAAACCTAAACTAATTACAAACTACAAAGAAAATTACAAGGCTTCATAAGCTTATTTTGTAGACTTTGAGGAGTAGACCATTGACTTTGACTTTGAATTTGACTTGTTGACTTTGACTTGGTCAACTCTTCTTCAACTTGGGCTTCAATTCTTCTTTGCATTGCCCTTGTAATCCTCATGCTTGGAGATGGTCCTCCATCAGGTAGGTGGTACAAACCTACCTCTCAAAGCATCCTTTACTTGAGTCCATGAAGTCACTTGTGGTCTTCTCCTCCTTTCGGCATCAACTAAGATTTGGTTCCACCACACAAGTGCATAACCCTCAAACTCCAAGATAGCTAAATTAAGCTTCTTCTACTCATTAAGCATGGGATAACATGAAAATACTTGGTTCAACTTCATCACCCACTCTAGGTATGTCTCGACACTCCCTTCTCCATTGAACTTAGGTAGGTTAAGCTTCAAGTTCCTCTCATCCACTCTACCTTGTCCTTCATATAAGTGATTACCACAGACATACCCTGCAAAACCTCTATAGGCTCCATAATTTCCTCTTTTTCCTCCTCTCCTATCTCCCTCATACTCCCTATAATCATAATCATCTTCATTGTTACTTCCTCCCTCACTACCTCTTGTGGAAGAACGGTGTCTCCTACTATTCGCTCTCCTATCTCCACTAGCTCTCTCATTGGCTTCCCTTTCTCTTCTCTCATGCTCTTCTCTCAAGTTCCTTTCCAACTCCTTTCTCTTATTCTCTTCCTCCCTTACTTCATTCACACTCTCCTTAAAATCATGTTGCAATTGATTTAACCTCTCCATCATAGTATCCAAAAGTCTTCTTGATGCAAACCCATGGAGATAGGCTAGGAACCTTCACGGAATTCACAAGTTGTTGCCCAATCTACATTCACCAATCATTCAATCACTCAAACAAGTGTGTAGGCTTGCGGAATAAGGCATTGAACTCACAGATTCAAGGTACTAGAACATAAGAAAGAAGAAATTGCAAAAATGGATGAAGGGATAAATGGGAAGCGCCATGAATTTAAGGAATTCAATAAGCTTGATGGAGAATTAACACTTGGATCATGGATCCATGATAAGATTCAAGGTTCTTAGAAGAAATCCTAAGAGAGCTCTCTCCTTTCTCAAAACACAAGTCTTAGAAAATTCTATTTCATATATTGACCAAAGTGCAGACAAAATGAAATGTTGACTAACTTATAAGGCCCTTCCTCTAACACATGACCGTGAGGCCTTGTAGACCACTTGATCCTTGGTTTATTAATCAAGTGAAGCAAGGCACCCTTCACAATTGATTAATCAAGAAGAATCTAGAATAGGATGATCATAAGGCTCATAATCCATCTTAAGTTGTGATGATCATGGAAGAAGCACGATGGAATTTTATTCCTAGATTAGAAGTAATCTTAAGGATAAAATTCCTTCTTGGATGAGAGGTCAACAATTAGAAACTTGACTTAAATTTACACCCTTGATTATGAGTTGATCAAGTGGTGGAAATTCCACTTATTCTCTCTCCTTTTCCATCCACTCTCTTTTAAGAGAGTGTAATACACTTGCTGAATTGGATCATAAGACACTTAAGTCCATCATAAGAGGATTTGATAAAAAATTAGAAGTCAACTTAAGTCCAAAGAATGCTTGGCCAAAATTTGCATGCAAACAAGGGTCCAAGCTTTACAAAAATTTAAGCTAAAACTAATGAAAAAATACTTAGAAAATTACAAGGCTTCATTAGCCCACTTTGTTGACTTCCAAGAATTGACATTTGACTTTGACTTTGACTTGTTGACTTTTACTTGGTCAACTCTTCTTCAACTTGAGCTTCTATTGTTCTTTGCATTGCTCTTGTAATCCTCATGCTTGTAGACAGTCCTCCATCAATCCCTCTTTCTTGAGGCAAACTTGTCTCCAAGTTGCTTCCATCACCACCTACATCACAAAGAGACAAATCACTCACATTAAATGAGTTACTACCAATATAAGTAGGAAGATCAAGAGCATAAGCATTAGGGCCAAGTTTCTTTAAAAATTTGAAAGGTCCATCCCCCCTTGGTAAGAGCTTAGACTTCCTAAGATTAGGAAACCTCTCTTTCCTCAAATTCAACCACACCAAATCACCAACATTAAATTGAACATCCTTTCTCTTTTTGTTGATGTATTCGGTCACCTTGGCATTTTTCTTCTCAATTTGCTCCTTAACCTTAGTATGTAAGGTCTTCACTCTTTCGGCCTTGACTACACCATCATTATCAACATCAAACTCAATAGGCAAAGGAGCTAAATCAAGAGGAGTAAGAGGATTAAAACCATAAACAATTTCGAAAGGAGAGTGAAGTGTGTTAGAATTAACAACTCTATTATAAGAAAATTCAATGTGTGGCAAACACTCTTCCCATGATTAGTTTCCTCTTACAAAACTTCTCAAAAGTTGGCCTAAAATTCTATTCACCACTACGGTTTACCCATCCTTCAGAGGGTGGCAAGTGGTGGAGAATAAGAGCTTTGTATCAAGCTTGCTCCATAGGCTTCTCCAAAAGTGACTTAGGAATTTAGAATCCCTATCACTAACAATTTTTTTGGGCATGCCATGGAGTCTCACAACTTCCCTGAAGAACAAATCGGCTATGTGTGGTGCATCATCAACTTTGTGGCATGCAATAAAATATGCCATGTTAGAAAATCTACACACAACCACAAATATGGCATACATACCTCTCTTGGTCCTAGGAAGAACCAAAACAAAATCCATAGATATATCAATCTAAGGAGAGGTAGGTATTGGAAAAGGAGAATATAAACCATGATTCATTGATTTGGACTTGGCTTTATGGCAAGTAATACACCTTGAAACAATTTGGTGAACTAGCTTTTTCATGCTAGGCCAATAAGAGTGCTCACTCATTGTAGCCAAAGTCTTATCAATGCCAAAATGGCCTATAATTCCACCTTCATGCGCCTCACATGCTAACAACTCTCTTAAAGAACTCTTAGGCACACATAAACATTTACCCTTGAAAAGGTATCCATCTTGCCTAAAGAATTCTTTATGAGCACCATTAGCACACAAGTTCTGCACCTGGCCGAAATCATCATCACACATATATAATTCCTTATTGTGATCAAAACCTAGCAACTTAGTTTCTATCATGCAAATCAAAAAGAATATCCTCCTAAATGCATCAGCTACAATGTTAGTACTACCCTTTTATACTTAATCACACAAGGAAAGGTTTCAAGAAATTCTACCCATCTTTCATGCCTCTTACTAAGCTTGCCTTGCCTCTTGATATGCTTGAGTGTTCATGATCCACGTGCACCACAAACTCCTTTGGTAGAAGGTAGTGTTGCCATACTTGGAAAGCTCTCACAAATGCATACATCTCCTTGTCATAAGTGGAGCACCTTTTAGCTTCTCACATAAGTAGGCAATGGAATGTCCCTCTTGAATCAGCATGACTCTAACACTGATGCAAACCCATGAGGAAATTAGAAAGGATCTTCATGAATGAGAAAGTTGTAGCCCCAATCTTCATTCACCAACCGTCAATCACTCTTTAACACTCTTAGTCTCACAAAAATGCAGCAAGAAGCTCATGGTCAAGGTGTTAATTAATGGAAATAAATCAAATGGAGAAGAAAAGATAAAATGGAGAAGACAAGAATGGTGGGAACGCCATGAATTAGAAATTCAATAAGCTCTTAGCAAGAATCGCCACTTGGATGCAAGGATCCATGATAAGATTCAAGGTTTCAAGAACAAAACCCTAGGAGAGATCTACTCCTTTTAGAGAAAAAATTCTCAACTTTCATTCATTTTAACTAAAAGTTAGTACAATAGAAATGTTGACCAATTTAATGAAAGTGTGGTGACCCTAAGGTTAGAAATCTGAAATGTTCTCCACCATAGGATGAAATGAGTGATCAATGGTGAGATGAAAGGCACCCTAGGCTGAGAACACTTTACAGTTACAAGGCCCAAATTCAAGTCTTAAAAATAAATACATAATTGAAATAAACTAATAGGCCTAAACACTTAAGCAATTCGCTGGAAAATCCTGGCAGCATCCAAACGTTAACTTCAAGCTCATTTTCCTCCAAGATTCAATCGAATTGGGATTTGGTGTCTTCTTAGCTTGTGTAGCCCTTTAAGTCAGATTTAAAATTCCACCAAGACGAACTTAATTGGAGTTTTGTAGCCCCAGTTATGCTCGAAATACGAAACATGGTCAGGCACCCCGCTGGAACATCTTGACAGTATCCAAACATTAACTTCAAGCCCGATTTCCTCCTAGATTCGATCTGAACTGCACTTTGGTGTGTTCATAGCTTTTGTAGTCCTTTAAGTCAGCTTTAATGTGCCAAAAAGAACAGCTCAATTGGATTTGTTTAGCTTAAGTTATGATCTGAATACTAAACCTGGTCAGACAGTAAAAAACATAGCGATTTTTATTAGAAGCTCAATTTGTTAAAAAGTAAGGTTAAAGAGTTTGTTGACCTTTTGGAGATGGTCCTCCATCAAACCCTCCTTCTTGTGGTCAACTGGTCCTCAAGTGGGCTTAGGTTCTGATAGAGGCCTCCTTAGAGAATTTTCTAACAAAGCCTTGGAGTTCCCAATCTAGCTTCTTCAATGATCATTCAATGGAAACCCTAGGGGGGTTTCGGTCAAGACCTAATAAAAAGAACTCAAACAAAACGAAAAAGGAAAAGGTGGAGGGAGGAAGAAGAAGAAAAGAATGGCGCCATGGAAGATCCAATAAGCCTAGGAGGAACCGCCACAATGGAGACAAGAGTCCATTGATAAGATCCAAGAAACCTTCCTAAGGAAGACAAGAGAATCCTCTCTCAAAAGCTCAAAGCTTATTTCGTTCAATTTTGTCAAAAGGTCCATACAATTTTGATTCATATGTTTTTATAGACCTAAGCTACTTGGGATGCAAGTTAACCTAACTTGGGCACCAAGTTTAATCTAAATCCAAACAAAATCTAATCTAATCTTGGGCGCCAAGTTTAATCTAAATCTAAATCAAATCTAATCGAATCTTGGACGCCAAGTTTAATCTAAATCTAAATGAAATATAATCTAATCTTGGCCCAATTATTCAAAATATTCAAAAGTAATAAATGATTTTTGGCCGTGAGTTTTGGGCTCACTTACAAGGCCTTACAATTTAAACAATTCGCTGGAAAATCCTGGCCGCATCCAAATGTTAACTTCAAGCCCAATTTTCTCCAAGATTCATTCTGAACTAGGCTTTGATGTCTCATAGATTTTGTAGCCCTTTAAGTCAGTTTTAAAACGCCACCAAGATGAACATAATTGGAATTGTGTAGCCGAATTTATGATCGAAATATTAAACTATGTTAGGCACAAAAATATAACAGCGAATTTATTTCAAACTCAATTTAAAAGAGTAAGGTCCTCATTCTTCTTTGCCTTTGATTTGAGCGTTGACCTCCGCCTCTAACTTTGACTTGGAGAGTTTATTAGGCCTTTGACATGTTCCTACATCAGGTTCTTACCTATAATAAATGACCACCCGGATCAAATACCACAAAACCATCTACAATAAGATGTAAATTATTCCATATAACATTCAATGTAGATGATTTAATGTGCATGTATGCTTGCATTCTATAGTTAACACAAGGTGGTAAAAATAATTGATACTTCCAAATCAACCATCTATGTCATTTGTAAAATTTTCCTTCTTTACTTGAATCCCTATCATACAACATGTTTGGGTTACTAATATCATTGACATAATGTAATGGAGTAAATGAAAAATTTAAATGGTTCATCAATGCATAACCAAGACTTATAGGAGCATCTACTTTAACTCCAAATTTTATAAATATTAGTCCTTTATCCTGTGTGGAAACTTGTATTTGGCCCTCTGATAACCACTGTCGAATGACTATCAAAAGCTAGATTTATCCCCAATTAAATTTGTAATATAGAGGGAATCAACCTAGGTCATCTCTTAGGAGACATACATACATTCAATTCGGAATTGCTCACTATTAGGAGGGGGATTTTCATGAATTAATGCAGTAAAACCTGAACGGAATAGAAAATACAAGACTGAATTGAAATCGTAATGAAGCACAAGGAAAGGGACAGAATAGAAATAACATGCAAGGAGAATTAGAATTTGAGGATATAATAGGAAAATGTAAAGTGCAGCAGTGGAAACTAAGCAAATTGAAACAGAAAGGAACAATGAACATTAGCATGAAAGGCAAGGAAAATGAGAGCTGGAGAATAGAACAACGAAATGTAAACTGCAACGATGAATTGAACAATGAGTAAATGTAGATGAAGAATACAGAACAGTAGCGTAAAACATGAGGGGAAAACCTAAACAATCAAGAACAGAATAATAGAACATGAAAGTAATTTGAATCGAAATCCGTTTACAGAATTGAAGAATAGCGTAATCGAAATCAAAGAACTGAATTCATTTGTGCAATTATCCAAAGTTGTGAAGAGAATTTGAATACATGAAGATTGAAAGTGAAGAAGGAAAGCATGAGAAGAGGAGAGAACAGAGAAGAACGAAACGAGAGAAGAGAGAATTGTGCAATCGCACAACTCAAACTTGCGCAAGAAGCTAGAAAACAGAATTAGAAAAGTTCCCCCCTTGATTTCGCGCCCAAGGACCCCTTTTATAGCAGAGAAACGCGCCCCTCACTTAAGCAGAACGCGCCCTGGCGCGTTTGGGCCGCAAGGAGCTGTGAAGCGCGCCCCTTGAGCGCGCCCTGGCACGTGCGCGCCCCTGGAAGTCCCTCAGGCGCGCCTAGGCGCGTTTGTGCCAAAAGCAGGGCCTGAGTGCGCCCTTCAAGTGCGTCTGGGCGCCCATGCGCCCTTTAGTGATCCATGGAACGCGCCCTGGCACGTTTTGACAGGTATGGAGGAGCACTTGTGGCTTGGCTTGCTCTTAGTTGCTTGACTTGGGCTTCCATTGCTGTTCTTCTTGATGGCATCTTCATCTTATGTCCATGGCTTTCAACCAAGCTTCTATCTTCTCTTCATTTCTCATAGTTCTAGAAGTGACTGCACAAGAATCAATATAAAAACATAAGAACTTATGGAATTTTAACTATTGTTTACTACTACTACTAAAATATACCTCTAACACAATATCTAAGATAAACTACCAAAATATGACACATATAACAGCTAATTGAACCGAAAACAAAGTAAAGAAAATATATACAAAATGGATTATCACCCTCCTTCTTTAACTCTTCCAAAAAACTCGATAGATATTGAACATCATGAGAACAAAGGTCGTTTGGAACAATTAAAAGGTCTAGATTAGCAAACTCAATCATGATCCAAGGTTTAATGCCAAAAGAGTCTAGTGTGAAATGTTTAATGTCATTTAAATTAGAAGTAAAAAGAGTATCAAGTGATAAACAAATCTTCTCTAGTGGTTGCTCCAATTCCATGTTTCCTTCATTTTCTTCATGATGTGTGCTCCATGGAAACTTTGTAGACAATTCACCACTAGGTACTAAGGTAAAAGGATTCTTGTAAGGAATGTCATAAACAACTTCACCATGTGCTTTGAGTTCTATCTCTTCAACATCCTCACACAAGAAGTTGTTGTCTTGTATTTCTTCCTTTGATGCCATTTCTACATCATTCTTCAAATGAGAATCATAAAAAAAAAAAAGCAAGGATTAGTACAAAGAACTAAAATATCACACAATTCCTTCTTGGAAGAAACCCTAGGAGAGCTCTCTCCGTTTCTCAAGACCTTAGAAATTCTCTTTTCATAAATGACCAAAGTGAGTACAATAGAAATGCTGACCAACTTAAATGAAAGTGTAGTGGGCCTAAGGTTAGAAATCTGAAATGTTATCCACCCTAGGATGAAATGAGTGATCAATAGTGAGATGAGAGACACACTAGGCTGAGCACACTTCACAATTACAAGGCCCAAATCCAAGTCTTAAAACAAATACATAATTGAAAGAAACTAATCAGCCTAAACAATTAAATAACTCGCTGGAAAATCCTGCTAGCATTCCAACGTTAACTTCAAGCTCCATTTCCTCCTAGATGCAGTCCGAACTGGGCTTTAGTGTCTCATAGCTTTTGTAGGCCTTTAAGTCAGATTTCAAATGCCACCAAGATGAAATTAATTGGAGTTTTGTAGCCCACATTAAGCTCGAAATACTGAACCTGGTCAGCATCCTGCTGGAACATCCTGGCAGTATCCAAACATTACTTTCAAGCCTAATTTCCTCCTAGATGCAGCTAGAACTGGGCTTTTGTGTCTCATAGCTTTTGTAGCCCTATAAGTCAGCTTTACAAAGACACCAAGAAAAGATAAATTGGAGGTGTGTAGCCCAAGTTATCCTCCAAATACTAAACCTGGTCAGACAGTAAAAAACATAGCTCAATTTATTAAAAAGTAAAGTTGAAGAGTTTGTTGAGCTTTTGGAGATGGTCTTCCATCACTTGGCGCCAACCCCTTAGCTATAAATAGGAAAATTTCTGAATGTAGCACACTTTTGATGAATTTTAGAAAGAAGCATATTGCTTGAGAGAGAAAGTTTCTCTTCTAGGTTTCTTGGGTGAACCTTAATGAGTCTTATCATGGTGCATTCTCCATGTGGCGATTCTACCTAGAGCTTATTGCTATGCATGGTGCTCCATCATCTTTTAACCTTCACCATTTTCTGTTTCTTCTTCTTAATTGAGTTTCTATTCTGCAAATTGAGTGTGTAATCTGTGGAGCTTATGCTTGGGAAGTGAAGATTGGGCAAAGCAAGTGAGACTTCCATGGAAGGCTTACATCAAGTGGTATTAAGAGCTTGTTCCTTCTTTAAGTGGAGCTTCACATCCGTGAGTCATTGTGTTTAGATCTTGAATTTTTCTTTTTAATTTTCTTCTTCTATTTCGTTCTCCTTGAGTTTTTTGTGTTTCCTTGAGTTGTCTTGAAATTTTGTTAAGAAAATATATCAAATACATGTCTAGTTAGCCGTAGCTTCAATTCTTGTTTCTATTGCAAATTTCAATCGGTGTAACTTGTAGATCTATGTGTCATCTTGTGTTTTGATTTGAAAACTAGAAAACATGTCATGTATCCATGTTTTGTTCGGTCAATTTTAGTTTAATTAGTAGTAAATACTAATTTCATGAGTTCAACATCAATTAGTACTTGTTTCTTGCTTCTAGTATCAATTTTGCTTTCAATTGATGTGTAAATTGCCAAATCGTGAGCTATCTACCTTGTGAACTCTGTTTTGCTCTGTTTTGGTACTGGATATACACCTTTAATTCTGTACATTCAAGTTCATGCATGCAAAATTGAGACATCAACATCATTACATGCTAGTAGATTGCTTACTATAAGTCCAAATCTCTATTGCGCCTTGTAGTAGACTTGTTGCTAGTAATTGAGCTTGGAGTGCTTGTTTTAGGAAAAATATATCTCGGTCCAGTAGTGAAAACAAAATAAAAGAAAAGAAAACAAGTGTTGAAAAAAGAAATCAAGTGAAAAGAAATCAAAACAAGAAGAAACAAAGTGAGAAAATTCAAAAGAAAGCTAGAAAAGACCCTAGAAAAAATACTAGAAACTTTGAGTACTTGAAGTGAGATTTTTAGTGACTTGTAAATCTGTTCAGCAAGAAAAGGAAGTGTTAAGAAGTGAAAAAGAAAATTTGAGCCAGAAAAATTGGACTTAGAGCTAAGACATACCACACTCATTCACCTAGTAAAATTGCTAGTAGGTTGGAAATTGGCCTTGTAGTGTGTACTTGTGACTACCTTGTTTTGACTCAAATTTTTGCATCATTGTAACTTGTTGTATAGTATATTTGTCCAGCCATCTCTTACTGCACTTACATCATTTATTTGGTCTCAAATTAATTGTGTCGCATACCTCATTTTTGGCTCCAAACCGGTTTCTAAATTGATCACTACCAAATTTGAGTTTGTACTTGGTTTGATTTGCTTGTCTTGGTTAGTGATTGATCCAACATATCTCTAATTCCTTGCTGTCCAGTTTGTGCCATTGTCCTACATCACTTCATTCTTGAATTTGAGTAGCTTATTTCCTTCAATTTATGCTTTTATTGCTTGTCCCTTTGGAATCTTTAGTTTTGTCTGGAGTTTAGCCATTTTCTTGGAATTCTTAAGCTTGAAAGTAGAGTTGTTCCTCTTTCACATGGATTGCAGCCATATATGAGCTTGAGTTGAGGTTCACCTAAGAAGCTTAAGGGGAGAATTGAGTGGTAAAAGGCTAGAGAGAACACTAGAGAAAGAGCCACTAAGAGTGCATACACGAGTTGATACTTAAGTGACACACTTAGTGAGTGATTAGGTCCTTGATTATTATTTTCTTTGTGTACTAACCCTTTCATTGCAGCTATGGATAGTTCACTTAGTGTGGGGAATGATTTTTTTCCCAAAACTAAGAGGATTATGGACTTCATGACAAAAAAATTCAACCATTTGCAACATGAGATGAATGAGTTGAAAGAAGAGAGTGAAAGGAGGTATAGAGATGAGGAAAGTAAGAGGGGCCGAGAGGGAAAAGGGAGAGAAGGGCATGAAGGAGGAAGTAGGACTAATAGAGAAAGTAGAAGTGAGAGAGGTAGCCAAGGAGGACACTACTACTCACCTAGAGATAGTGATGAGGGTAGCAACCATGATGAGAGCGATGCTTATAGAGACTATGAGGAAGAGAGGAGATATAGGAGACAACTATAGGAGTGATGCAAACCCATGAGGAACATGTGAGGGATCTTCATGAATAAGCAAAGGGGTGCCCCAATCTTCATTCACCAATGTTCAATCACTCTTAAATAGCAGAATAACTCAATATATAGCAATGATAGCTCATGGTCAACAAAAAAGGGGAAGAAAGAAATCAAAAATGGAAGAAGGAAGAAGTGTGGTAAGCGCGATGGATGAAGCACCCAATAAGCTTAGTTGGAGAATCACCACTTGGATCATGGATCCATGATAAGATTCAAGGGTTTTGGAAGAATCCCTATGAGAGCTCTCTCCTTTTCTCAAGACACAAGTCTTAGAAATTCTATTTCATTAATTTTTTCCAAAAGTCAGTACAATGAGAAAGTTGACCAACTTAAATGAAAGTGGAATGAGCCTAAGGTTAGAAATCTAAAATGTTCTCCACCCTAGGACGAAATGAGTGATCAATGGTGATATGAGAGGCACCCTAGGCTGAGCACACTTTACAATTATAAGCCCGAAATTCAAGTCTTAAAACTAATACATAATTTAAAGAAACTAATAGGCCTAAACAATTAAACAACTCGCTGGTAAATCCTGGTAGCATTCCAATGTTAACTTCAAGCTCCATTTCCTCCTAGATGAAGTCCGAACTGGGCTTTGGTGTCTTCACAGATTTTGTAGCCCTTTAAGTAAGATTTTACATGCCACCAAGATGAACTTAATTGGAGTTTTGTAGCCCACATTATGCTCGAAATACTGAACCTAGTTAGCACCCCGTTGGAACATCCTGACAATATCAAAACGTTACTTTCAAGCCTAATTTCCTCCTAGATGCAGTTAGAACTGGGCTTTGATGTCTTCATAGATTTTGTAGCCCTTTAAGTCAGATTTACAAAGACACCAAGAAAAACTTAATTGGAGTTTTGTATCCCAAGTTATGATCAAAATACGGAACCTTGTTAGGCACCAAAAATAACAACGAATTTATTTCAAACCAATTTAAAAGTGTAAGGTCCTCCTTTTTCTTTGACTTTAATTTTACCATTGACCTTCTCCTCTAGCTTTTACTTGGAGAGTTTCTTGGGCTTTTGGAGATGGTCCTCCATCAAACCCTCCTTCTTGTGGCCAACTTGTCCTCAAGTTACCTTAGCTTCTTACCTACAAAATAACTTTACCCGGATCAAAGATCAAGCAAACTCTCTCAAGTTTAGCATTTAATATCAAGATGGTTTGCCCGCTAATATCAATATCACAATGTACAGAAGTAAAGAAAGAATGCAAGTGATTTTTTATGATAAAACCCAAACTCCAAGGAGTCTCTAATTCCTCCTTTAGATGTGTAGACACTAGTTCTTCAATCCATGTGTATTCCATTTTGTTGAAACTTCTTTAAGATATTTCTTTTAGGTGTAGAAGCTTGTGATGTTCCCTCCTTCTTAAATTCATTCTTCCACCTAAAAGGATATTCAACATCAAAAAGAGAACCATTAGTAGGTTCAATCAAGAACTCCAACTTTGTATTCTCAAATATTTTCCAAGGTATAATGCCATGAGACTCTATTGTGTCACAAAAAGTGTTGTGCAAATTAGAATTAATAGGAGAAGTAAGAGGCAAGGAAGTCTCCCTTTTTGATAATGTATAATCTTCAAGTACTCCTTTCTCTCTTCCCAAGTGACTCCATGGTTCCTCTATGCACAACTTCTCATTTGGTCCTAGAACACAATACTTCTTGAAAGTGATTCCTTTGGACATCTCACAAGGTACCCTTGGTCTTGTATCCTTCACGTCTTTGCCACCAAACACTTCATATTGATTCGGCCATGCTTCTTTGGGATACAACCTAACAACACTTTTAAGAAAAAGATTAGCATAAGCATAAACAAGTGCACCATATAAAGAACTAAGCTCCAACTTCCCTTTAGTTGATCTCTCAAGCATCAACTCCTCCTTTATCTTATGATTACCTACAAATTGCAAGCTCAAAGAAATGGGGTTAGGTAAACATAAAAATATGGATTTCCTAATAAGGATTTCTCTCTTAATCTTATGGGTAGCCTTACACAAGTTAGCTCCTTTTTCTTTCAACCTCTCACACTTGTTTTTACCTTTAGAATCAATAGTGGCATTTCTTGTAATTAATTTGGAAGTCTCGGCCAAGGCATGTTTTCCACTTGATTTTGCATTTTCAATGGTTCTCTTGGCTAAAGTTTGTTGTCTCTCACTTTCTCTTTTGATTTTCATCTTTAATTGCTCTTCACAAACCTTTTGTGGACTTAATGGCTTAAGGTTAACCTTTTTACCTCCATGAGAAAAGATATAAGTGTTAGATAATCCATCATGTATTGCATGTCTATCATATTGCCAAGGTCTTCCTAGTAAGATATGTGATGCTTCCATAGGGACTATGTCACAAAGTACATTATCATGATACTTACCTATGGTGAAAGCTATCAAGACTTGTCTATCAACTACTAGTTCACCTTTATCACTAAGCCGTTGCAATTTATATGGTTTTGGATGTGAAGAAGTTTTCAAACCTAATTTATTAACTAGTCTAAAACTAACTACATTTGTACAACTATCACTATCTATAATAAGAGAGCATACCTTCCCTTCCACTAAGCATCTTGAGTGAAAAATGTTCTCTCTTTGTGTATCATCTAAGTCTTTGCATGAACTTGCAAGCATCCTCCTCATCATCAACAAGTCTCCTTCTTCGGGTGCTAAGCTTGATTCACTTCCTTCTCCTCTTGAATCCTTACTACCACTTGAAGAAGTTTGTGACTCCTCACTAGTAATATCTCCATTCACTCTCACAACCATAGTTTTCTTATTGAGACATTGAGAAGCAATATGACCATGACCCAAACATTTAAAACATTTAATTGAACTAGGTTTGGACTTTTCCTCCTTACCCTTTGGATCTTCTCGGTCATGCTTGGTTTTGGATGAAGAAGTATATTCCTTCCTCCCAAGATGAATTGTCCTTCCAAGATGATTTGTATGGTGTGAAAGACCTCTGGAAAGTTGCTTTCCTCTTCAATTGACCCTCAATCTTCATGGCCTTATGCAAAGCATCTCCAAGAGTGACATAGTGTTGGAGCTCTAGGATGTCTTGAATGTCATGGTTCAACCCATGGATGAATCTAGCAATGGTAGCCTCCCTTGCCTCTTGGTAGTCCGCCCTAAGCATAGTCAATTCAAGGTCCTTGTAGTATTCTTGAACACTCTTTGACCCTTGTGTTAGTCTTTGCAATTTAGCATGTAAATCTCTAGTGTAAGAGTGAGGAACAAACCTTTCTTTCATGACATCCTTCAATTGAATCCATGAAGTGATTTATGGCCTCCTCCTAGCAAAAGCATCCACTAACACTTGATTCCACCATATTAGAGCATACCCTTCAAATTCTAGAATGGCAAGGTTCAACCTCTCTTCATCCCTCAAATAGTTGTGGCAAGAAAACACTTGGTCCACCTTCATCACCCAATCATAGTAGGAATCGGCTCCACCTTCTCCCAAGAATTGAGGTAGCTTAATCTTGGTGGGAACTCCACCTTGACTTGCTCCTCCATCATAGAGAAAAGCTTGAAAGGTTTGGCCATAACCACTAGGTGATCTTCTCTCTCTATTTCTCCTCTCATTTTCATAGTTGTGAAAGGCATAGTCTTCATCAAAGTTACTCTCTCCCACACTCTCTCTAGGTGAGGCATACTCTCTCCTACTACTACTCCTTCTTCTCCCACTTCTTCTCTCATGAGCCTCTCTTTCTCTTCTTTCATTCTCTTCTCTCAATGTTCTTTCATATTCCCTCATTCTATCCTCTTCCTCCCTCATTCTCCTATGACTCTCCTCCCTCACCTTATTGACACTTTCTTTAAGCTCATTCTTAAGGTTGTGTTGCAAGTGAATAAACTCCTCCATCATGGCATCCATTACCTTTTGGGTTCTAGGAGACAAGTCATTCCCAACACTTGGGGAGTTATCCATGGCTGCAAGGAAGATGTTAGAAGCAAAATAATATAAAAGAATTTGAAAGTCTTTTCCACTCACTAAGTATTTCTCTCAACACTCTTGTTTGCACACTTAAGAGGCTCTTTCTAGAATGTACTCTCTAGCCTTTTTCCTCTCACTCTCACTTAGAGTTTCTTGAGAAACCTCTATCAATTATCAAGTCCAATTTAATCCAAGTGAAAGAAGACTATAACTTAAGAAGACTAACAAGGTCTATGCTTAAAAGAATACAAGAAGAGGAAGAGAGGAAGTTGACTCAAAGTCAAAGTCAACATGAAAGTCAACAGTCAACTCCTCATGGACTTTTCTTGGTTAACAAACCTTGTAATAGTCTTAGGATTATTTGAACTTGTAATTAGGCTTTTTTGGTTTAATAATTGGGCATGTAATTGCACATTAATGTCACGACCTTGTAATAGGTAGAAAGACCAAACTTTAGTGTATAATTGAAAGAGAGTGGCACACACTCTCCCTAGAAAGAGTGGAGAGATTTTGGAGGTAAGTTAGTGGCAATTCCACTAACTTCAATTCAAACCTAGCCGTGAGATTAGATCTCCACCTAAGGCTAGGATGAATTCGTGAGAAGCATGCCTTAACACATGTACAAGAGTGAATTTAAACCTCTTGATCAAGATTCAATCAAGAGGTGGAAATTCAAACTTGAGTCACATGTTACTTGCCACTTAAGAGCGAATTTCAACCTCTTGATTTAGATCTTCCCTAAACCTTCTATTTCTCTCCTCCCCAATTCGCCTACTCTCCTCCCTCACCTCATTCACACACTCTTGAAGCTCATTCTTGAGGTTGTGTTGTAAGTGAATGAACTTCTCCATCATGGCATCCATAACCTTTTGGGTTCTAGGAGATAAGTCATTCCCAACACTTGGGGAGCTATCATTGCTGCATGGAAAATGTTAGAAGCAAAATAATATAAAAGAAATTGAAAGTCCTTTCCACTCGCTAAGTGTTTCTCTCAATACTCTTGTTTGCACACCTAAGAGGCTCTTTCTAAAATGTACTCTCTAGCCTCTTTTCTCCCACTTTCACTTAAAGTTTCTTGAGAGAGGAACAATTCAGCTACAAAGCTTAAGAAGATCAATGAAGACAAACTCTAGACAAACCTTAGTAGGACCAAGGAATACAAACAATAGGACACTTAATGAACAAAAATTGCTACTCAAAAGGGGAATTAATTAATGAGACAAAGGCTAATATATTTACTGCATTAAAAATGAAGGAAAAACAATATTTAAAACTAGAAAATTTTTTAAAACAATAACTCAAAGATTTGGGAACAATAAGTACCAAAAATGCTGGAAATTTCAACAAAACCGTCACCAAAATTTTCTAAACTTTTGAAGAATCAAAAGCATATGAAATGAGGTTGGAAAATTATGAAACCTTCCAGTTGAGCTTATATATATATATATATATATATATATATATATATATATATAAACTAAATAACCAAATGCCCAGAAGTCATCAAATCAAGGTTTAACACCAAGAACATATCACAACCCGAAACTGACACTATAATCACCGAACTGTCACCAAATTTCAACTTAAGGCTTGAAAATTTGCACAAATGTCACAAAAATTTTGGGAAATGGTTTGGATGATCTTAAGGCACGGAATAAGCTCAATTTTAGGTGCAGGGAAGCTACAAATATGGGTCCAAAAACAGGGAAAAAATAGCTCAATTTTAGGCACATGCAAAGCACGCCACAAGTTCAATTATCAATAATTGTGAATATGATGCTTGAGCCTAATGATCAATAATGCCTAAATGAGCTTGGACACTAAATTTTTGGGTGTTTAAGGAACTCAAATCCCCAAAGTACTGCACTTAATTTTCCTAATATGTTTCCTAACTCACAATAGCTACTATTTTCACTCAATTTTCTTCAAACTCTCTTTTCTTGTATTTTCTTTTCTTGAATTTTCTTTTGACCTTTTGTTTTGAGTATTTTATTTTTCTATTTTTCTATTTTCCTTTATTTTGTTTTTCTATAATTTTCTGTTGGATTTTCTTTGCTGGACAGTCCAAGGACAAGGCTCAAAAACTCAAGTAATCAAGTCAAACTTTGCTAACAAGTAAGATAATGCATGGGGGTGGTAACTTGAACTTATAATGAGCAATGCACGTAGTAATGAAACATATAAGCACTAATTAAGCCAAATATAATGCAGGGGATTCAATTTCCAGCAACATAATACATGTTACACATTGAGAGAAAACATCAAACACATGGAGTATATGGACTAAAATAGTTCTAACAAGTGAAATAAGCCATATACAATCTACCAAATGATGTGTAACATCTTGCAATGAATTAGACAACCAAGAATACTCAATCAACATACAATTAACATTCCAATTGAAGCAAAATTGAAATGAAAAGATAAACACAAGACTCAATAGCACATGTGATGAACAAGAAGGTGAAGAACAAGCTCTTGATACCGAATTTGATGCAAACCCATGAAGAAATTGGAAGGGATCTTCGTGAATAAGCAAGTTGTTGCCCCAATCTTTATTCACCAACCTTCAATCACTCTTAAACACTCTTGATCTCACAAAAATGCAGCAAGAAGCTCATGGTCAAGGTGTTAATTGATGGAACTAAATCTAAGGGAGAAGAAAAGATAAAATGGAGAAGACAATAATGGTGGGAGCGCCGTGAATTAGAAATTCAATAAGCACTTAGGAAGAATTGTCACTTGGATGCAAGGATCCATGATAAGATTCAAGGTTTCAAGAACAAAACACTAGGAGAGCTCTACTCCTTTTAGAGAAACAATTCTCAATTTTCATTCATTTTGACTAAAAGTGAGTACAATAGAAATGTTGACCAATTTAATGAAAGTGTGATGGGTCTAAGGTTAGAAATTTGAAATGTTCTCAACCATAGGATGAAATGAGTGATCAATGGTGAGATGAGAGGCAACCTATGCTGAGCACACTTTACAATTACAAGACCCAAATTCAAGTCTTAAAAATAAATACATAATTGAAAGAAACTAATAGGCCTAAACACTTAAGCAATTCGCTGGAAAATCCTTGTAGCATCCAAATGTTAACTTCAAGCTCATTTTACACCAAGATTCAATCCGAATTGGGCTTTGGTGTCTTCTTAGCTTGTATAGCCCTTTAAGGCAGCTTTAAAATGCCACCAAGAAGAACTTAATTGGAGTTTTGTAGCCCCAGTTATGCTCGAAATACATAACCTGGTCAGGCACGCAACTAGAACATCCTGGTAGTGTCCAAACATTAACTTCACGCCTGATTTGCTTCTAGATGCATTCTGAATTGGGCTTTAGTGTTTGCATAGTTTTTGTAGCCCTTTAATTCAGCTTTAATTTTCCACCAAGAATAGCTCAATTGAATTTGTGTAGCTTAAGTTATGCTCTAAATACTAAACCTGGTTAAAGAGTAAAAAACAACGAATTTTATTAGAAGCTAAATTTATTAAAAAGTAAGGATGAAGAGTTTGTTGAGTTTTTAGAGATGGTCCTCCATCAAACACCTAAGTTAGAAGCATCACACTCTAATTCAAAAAAAACAAGTAAAGTTAGGTAAAACAAGTATAGGTGCATGTGTAAGCTTCTCTTTAAGTAGATTGAAAGCATGTTCTTGACTTTGATCCCAAACAAAATAAGAATCCTTTTTAACAAGTTCATTAAGAGGTGAAGCTATTATGCTAAAATCCTTAACAAATCTCCAAAAAAAACTTATCAAACCATGAAAACTTCTTACTTCCCTAGCATTGGTGGGTCTCGGCCACTCTTCGATGGTTTTGATCTTGCTTTCATCTACTTGCACTCCTTGCTCACTCACCATAAAACCGAGAAAAATGACTTGATTAGTGGCAAAGGTTCACTTCTCCTTGTTGGCATACAAGTGTTGCTCCCTAAGTACTTCTCCAGATTGGTCAACGCAGAGCAAATGTTATTCCCCGTTGGCTCCGTATACGACTCATCCGTGTCGATCAAAACGGCGATGTCTTCTTCCTAGAAACTGTATCACCCAGGCACCTGTGCATCCTCCACACGTCGTTTATGCATCCTCTCAACTCCGCCTTCGTACCCGGGTAGTTGATTCCGATCAATACAACCCTTTTCACCAATGCAACTGTCTCACTCGCTCTCTCGACCTTTCTCTGATATACCAATAAAGATTGTGTGACTGACACTCTTTCATCTTGAGCCCTTTTATATATATATATATATATATATTAAGCATGTTAAATTATAAATTTTATTATTCAATTAAATATGAAATAAATGATTTGTTAACGGATTCTTCTAGGTTAAAATGAGTCCATTGAGTAATGAAGTATAATTTTATTAATGTTTTTATTTTTTGAAGTGAATGAATTGTAAATAAATTTGTTGTATTTATTGAACATTTTTCTCTCGGAGGGTTTTAAATTATTTTAAGATTAACGAAAAATTGATTTCGGGACATTTAAGAGTAAAATTTCCATAAATTATCAGCATAGGATAGCTATAAAATGATTTTAAAAATATATAAGTAAATACCTGCTCCATGTATTTCTATTCTTACTCTTGCACATAAATTCATTATGTTTTATATTTTTTTTATCATGACATTGTAATATGTTATCTCTCCTTGATAATCATATGGATAAGAATTTCTTTGTTGAAATAATGATCAAATAAAACAAAGATTTTAATAATACATGTTACTTAAGTGGCTATTGACGCAAAGGTCATTGTAATAATTGTGTGTTTGGTAAATGTTTTCCAATTCAAAAATCAATAAATTCTGAGAATGTTGTTAATTTTTTTATGCAAACTCATGAGAAATTTGGAAGGGATCTTTATAGGTAAGCAAGTAGTTACCTTTTAAAAATTTAAAAAAATAAAAACCATGGGAATCAATTTTAAAAAAATAAAATTTAAAAAAATAAAAAAATAAAAAGTAATTTTAAAAATATAAAAAATAAAAAACACTGATGAAAATTATACAGTAGATACCTTTTGGGATATTGTAGCTGGTTAAACCCATTTCCCAATTGTTCATATTTTTTAAAAATGAATAAAATAAATTGAATCTTTATTTAATTATTTTTAGTCAATATTATTTATAAATAAAAAAAATTCTATATAATAAGTTATAATATAATATTTAAAATTCACAATAATTAAATATATATATATATATATATATATATATAAACTACAGTATAAATTATAATAAGTAATTTATCACAAGAGTATGATTTAAAATATGATATACATTTTTTGTATCTAAACTTTTTTCTTTTAAAATTTACTCTTTCGATAATAACTATAATAAAATAACAAAAAAATATTTGAGAATAACTCTAAGAAACCTTTTAGTTAATATGTGAATTCAAATTTATACAGGATAGGATTGAATAATCAAAAATCATTAATATTAACTAACTATTTTTTATTAATTATGAATATCTTATATTCAATAATTTCCACTGTAACTTTTAAAATTTATAATAATAATTATTTTTAACTTATAGTATAAACTTATAACAAATAAATTCTAATAAGTGTATGATTCATCAATAATTGTCATACATTATTTGTATATAAATTTTTCCTCTTAAAATTAGAAAATATATTTGAGTATTTATTTATTTAATTAATTTTGACTATATATTATTTATTAATAATAAGTATTTTCTATTTAATAAGTTTTATTAAATCAATCTTTGCTTAGGACAAGAAAAGACTTGAGTTTGGAGTTTTTGATAACTCTTCAATGAAAGTTATTTGGGCATGTTTTTATATGATAATTTCACTTGAATAAGCCCAAAGTTAAAAAGAAATCAAATGGTTTTGAGGTAGATCATGAAATTGTTTATCCAAGGCATCATAATATCTTTGTTGAGTGTTTCAAGGTCAAAATTTTGAAGAACTTGGAGAAAGCAAAAACATTCAACTTATCTCAGACAAGATAGGAACGTGTCGGACGTAAAGATTTTATCTTGTGCAAAGATGACACAAAATCTTATCTTATCTTATCTTATCTTGTGCAAAGGAGGCCACAAAAGAAATTAGAATATATAAAAAGAAACAAAAAACGCATAGGGAAATAGTATTCAGTTAACAAGTGATAAGCAGAGGATTTTGCATATATCTCAGGAAAAAGAAAGAGAATAGAGATTTCATAAGGAAATGTCATTCAGGGAATCCCGGCTTTGTATTCTATCCCTTTTTTCAATCTTCACTTTGTCATTTCTTTGTCTATCATGAACTAAATCTTCAATTGATTGATTGGAAGAATAATGTAACCATATCTTATTCTAATAAAATCCCCGATGTTATTTAGTTTATATTATTTGTTAGTCCTTTCTTCTAATCTTAAAATTTTTCATTAATTGACTACTTATGAATTGAATCTAAACCTAAGAGAACTTTAAGAGAAGAAACTTAGGTGGTACTTGGAAATAACTATCACGTAGCTAGATTACATATAAGAGTCGAAGGTGGTGTGAATTCATAACCTAATTATATTTAATATTCATAAAACATAAATGCATTTGACTTTCATTTTCAGACGGTGTTTTCTATCTTGAAAGGGATGAATACGAGGGTAATAATCTGATTCATCCAATTAAATACATTACATAACAAGGGAAGGGTATTAGGGTAGGTAGTGGTGAAATCATTATCTCAATAGTATTTATTAAATTGAATTAAATACAAACTTTATACTTTGTTTACTTGCATCTTAAATCTTGATTAAATTTACATTAGTATTATAATTGAACACAATTCGATCTAACTGTCCTCGTGGGAACAATAATTCTGGTTTATTATACTTATTACTTGATGATTGTGGTATACTTGCCACAATCTTTTGAGAGTAATTCTCCCTCTTACACGCCAAACATCACACATTACCAAATGTGATCAAAATAAAATAAAGGGCTAACTTTGAAGTATAGAACAACTTAGGTCATTTTCCATGTATTGCTAACCAATTCTTACAACCAATATATAGATCAAGAAAGAAGGGCCTTAATGTGTAATTAAAATGAAATGAACAATCAAATAAAGTAGGTAAACAATCAAACCAAACAAATATTAAAACAATGCTATAAAACTAGTGCTAATAGAAGAAGGTTCAATCCAATCTCTCTTTAGGTTCCTAAAAACCCGTCATAGATTATCTATTAATTATAAAATTGCAAATGTGGTCCAACTACACCTGAATCCCAGCACCCAATTGGTACTAGAACACTCTACAACTTCAAAAAGAGAATGTAAACTAGTAGAGTTAACTACCCTATTGTAAGCGAATGCTACATGTTGGAAAAAAACCTTCCTAATATTTAATATTACCTCTAATAGAACTTCTCAATAATTGACTTAAGGGTCTATTTACCACTTCTATTTGACTATCCATTCAGGCGTAGCAAGTCATGGAGAGAGGTAGCTTTATTCCACGTTTGCTCCAAAGATTTCTCCAAAAATGACTAAGGAATTTTGAATCTCTACCACTTAAAATGCTTTGAGGAACTCCATGGAGTCTCAGCACCTCCTTAAAGAAAACATGTGCTATGTGCATGACATCATTAATTTTATGACAAGGTTTAAAGTGAGCTATATTAGAAAACTTACACACAACATCAAAAATAGCATTCATATCGCTCCTTGTCTTGGGAAATTCAAGTAGAAAGTCCATGCAAATATCCAACCAAGGTGTAATAAGGATAGGTATGGGCATATGAAGGTCATGCTTTGATAATATGAAGTCCCACATAATACATTTACTAATAAACCGTGAAACTCCAACAATCATTTTAGGCCAAAATAAGTGTTCACGCAATATAACTACTATCTTATCTATGCCGAAATGTCCCATGACACCACTTTCATGAGTTTCACAAACTAAAATATCTCTTAAAGAAATTTTAGGCACACCTAAGCATTTTCCTTTAAAAAGATAGTCATTTTGCCTATAAAAATATTTATGAGCACTCTTAGAAAAAAATTTATAAAATTGGCTTAAATCATGGTAATCAATATACAAGGCCTTAATGTGATCAAATCCAAGCATTTTACATTAAGGATAGAAATAATAGTGTCCCTCTTACTTAGTGCATCTGTTACTATGTTGGAAGAACCATTCTTATACTTGATCACATAAGAGAATTGCTTAATGAATACCATCCACTTAGCATGACTCTTGTTAAGCTTTCCATGGCCTTTCAAGTGCTTGAGGGCTTCATGATCCAAGTGAACTATAAACTCCTTTCGGAGTAGATAATGTTGCCACACTTGAAAATATCTCATTAATCCATAAAATTCCTTGTCACAGGTTCAATAGTTGAGTTGTGCTCCTTTAAACTTTTCACTAAAGTACGCAACGAGGTGTTTTTCATAAATAATTATTGCCTCAATAACTAGATTGGAAACATCACACTCAAGCTCAAAAGATAAAGCAAAGATAGGCAAAGATAAAATAGGAGCATGAGTATGTTTTTCCATAAGCAAATTAAAAGCATGTTCTTGGGATGGGCTAAAAATAAATGGTACCTCTGTCTTAACTAGCTCATTAATAAGAGAAACAACAGTACTAAAATCTCTCACAAACCTCCTCTAAAATGTAGCTAAGCAATGAAAACTCCATACCTCTTTAATAGTCTTAGGGGTTGCCCAATCTTTAATAGCATTGACTTTCTCTTCATCTACTTCCACTCATTTTGAGCTAACTACAAAGCCTAAGGAAATAAAATTATTTGTTCCACAAGTGCACTTGACCTTGTTGGCCTACACCTTTTCACTTCTAAGAACCTCTAACATGCTTGGCCTGTTAAATTCATGCTATAAATAAAAATATCATCAGAATACAACTACTAATTTACTAACGAATAAGGATATGACTTATCAATCTCATAAATGTGCTAGGTGCATTTGTTAACCACCCATAAAGTCCACATTTGGTTTTAATTGCAGTTTTCCACTCATCACTTTCTTTCATTTTTAATTGGTGGTATTTGAATTTAAGATCAATTTTGAAAATATGCACGCACGATGAAGTTCATTAACCAAATAATTTAACCCACAAACTGGAAGTTTGTATCTTATTGTTATGTTGTTGATGGCTCAGCAATTCGTTCACATCCTCAAAGTTCCCTCTTTCTTAGGCACCAAAATAATCGGTGAAGGAGAAATAGACAAGCTTTTATTAACCAACCCTTTGTTAAAGACCTCTTGTACTTGCTTTTGAATTCATGTGTCTCTCGAGGTAGAGTCGTGTACTATGGCCTATTTGGGAATGGAACAACTGGAATAAGGTAAATTAACATATCACTAATGTGAGAGATCTTCAACTTTCCCTCGTCAAAAAATTGTTATTTTAAGATATATTCTATTATCATATTTTAGCTCCAAATATTGCTAGTCTATCTAGCTCTAACACTTGTCTTGTGTAATTTTAAAACTAAGGAGAAAAAATAAGAACAAAATTTGGCTAGAAATAATTTTTTATATGTTAATAACATATAAATAGGAGAATATTAATGCCATGAAAAACGTACCTTGGAGGGATGGAGAAAGTAGTGAAATTATTTCTTTTACAACAATTTGAATAGTATTATGAATGCATATTTTAATAATTCGTGATAAAATGCTTTCACTTGAATCTTGCATTGGTCATAATTAATGAATTTTAATTTTATGAATTATTAATTTTTAGTGACCGAAACTATGCTAAATTATTTTATTAAAATATTATTATTATAAAATAATATTAAATTATAATTATTATTAAAACAATACTAACAATATACTCTTTTAACATACACTTATAAATACACGTAATTATCAATTTATTGGAAAAGTATGTTTCTTTCTTTTTATTCTATTTAGAAATAATATTTAACTAATTATTTATGTGGTGTTTAAAGGTATTGAGATATACGTGGATTCATAAGGTATATTTTAGGGGTAGAGAAAGAAAACTTAATAAGAAGAAAGAAGAATACATGGTTTCAAAACTTTCTGGTTAATAAAACAATTGTTAATAATTAACATTTTTTTATAAAAAATAGTAACACTTACATAGGAATGTCTTTAATACACTATTCATTATTGAGAAGTTCTAACATTTTTGTTTTCAAAACTTTATTTATATAATTGAAACTTATGTGAAGCTCTCTTGTTTCGGAATAGAAGTTACATATTTATCGTGGGATATCATGACTTCACCCAATAGGAGTAGTGCAAAGAAAAAATTGATTCTTTAAAATTATATTAATTACTACCATTTATTCATTAATATTTTTTAAATGCATTTATTATTATTATTACTAGTATCATATATATTAATTATGATTAATGTTATTATCATTATTAATAGAAAACAATAATTTTTCAATGCAATTATTATTATTAGTAGTATAATATTTTATTACTTGATGGAGGTTCATCCAAGTCAACACAAGACCTTCACCCTTCTAAGAGAATTACAAGGTTAATGCTAAAGGAAATGCAAGAAGATGATGAGAGAAAGTTGACCCAAAGTCAAAGTCAACACTAAAGTCAACAGTCAACCTTTGAAGATCTCTTCTTGGACAACAAGCCTCGTAATAGTCTTAGCATTTTTATGAGTATTTGTGCTAGGAATTAAACTTTGATTTGAGCCTTGTCTAGACAAGTATATGCCATGGCCTAATTTGTAATAACTTAGGAACATTTTTTAGAGTGATTTGAGAGAGAGTGGTGCACACTCTCCTTAGAGAGAGTGAAGAGATTTTGAGAGAAAAAGTGAGTGGAATTTCCACTAACTCTTTTCCAACTCTAACCCTTTGATTAATTCTCCATCAAAGGAAGGAGATTGCTTCTTAGCATGCATGATTAAGGCACCACCTCAAGAGTGAATTAAGACCTCTTGATCAAGATTTAATATCTAAAATTGATCAAGAGGTGGAGGTTCCTTCTTTGAGTCACATTTCTCATGCCTTCTCTCCCAAGTGAACCATAGCCTTTTGATTGGATATTGATTCTTAGGAAGCAATTGTGATCCGTGTGATGTGCTTAAGGCTTGCCATACGTTTGATCCAATTTTAATTTGATAGATTGATAATCAACTATTGAAATATGATTTTTTACTGCAAATTGCAAGTCGTGATTATTTTGATAAGAATCTATCACAATTTAGATGTTCATATAGTTGTTTTAGATCGAGAAAAGTTTTTAGTTTGTAAGAATATACAAAAAGTGATGAATATCTAGTCTTAACGACAAAGTTGTATTAATCAATTTATATATTTTAGGCAAGTTATTTTTAAGCCAATCTTCTCAAACACACTTAGATGTATCTATTTTGTTAAATCTGTATTGATCTATTGATCTTGGTATGATGATGGTTTTAAAACTAAAAATTAAGAATTTAAGGAATATTTATGAGATTGGCTTAACCCAATGAGGAATATTGGTTAATTTGGGAACTGGGTTCTTATGTTTTTCGAGTCATTTATCAAATCGACTTTGTTAATATATGGTACCTAGCACGCCTAACCTCATTCGTTTAACCAATTTATATTTTTTCTTGCTTCATCTAACATATATTTTTTCTTGCTTTATGCATATTTCATATTTAGTGTATTCGATGTGATAACCTAGTCAATTTGATAAATGACTCAAAACATTTGAGAATATAGTTCACGGACTAACCAATCTTCTTGATTAGGTTAAGCCAGTTTAGATAAATTTGACTTAAATTCTTAGGTTTTAGTTTTAATACCACCAATACAAAAGAACAACACAGATCTAATAAAATAGATACATCAAAATGTGCTAGAGAAATGTGGCTTAATAATAACTTGCCCTCAATCGTATATGCTAATTAAACCAATTTTGTTCTTAACATTAGATATTTGTCACTTTGTGTCATTCTTAAGATTAGATATTCATCACTATGTTATCATCTTAATCGTGATGAATTCTTATCAAAATAATCATACATGTTATTTACGGTCAAAAATCATAAACTAGTAATAGATAATGAACCTATTGAATTAAAATTGAGAAGCTATATAATGTACTCACAAAAATCATATAGGAAACATAGAAAAAATGAATCAAATAGCAAGGGCATTTCATAGATCAATATTTAGGGAATGAAGTTGTGGAGTAAAAAATTGAACTATAATAGACATACCTAAATAGTGAAAGAAAGAGAAATGAGATATGAACTTGTGTCAGATGTAGCAAGAACAAATATACATTGGTTAAATGAATGAGGTTAAGTTTGTGAGGTACCAGGTAATAAAATATGCAATTTGATAAATGACTTGAAAAACATGGGAATCTAGTTCCCATAATAACCAATCTTCTTGATTAGGCTAAGCCAATTCTAATAAATTTGCCTTAAATTCTTAGGTTTTAGTTTTAGTTCCATCATTATACAAAAAATCAACACAGATCTAAAAAAATAAAGACATCTAAGTGTGTTAGAGAAGTGTGGCTTAAAAGTAACTTTCCCTTAATCCTCTATGTTTATTAATCCAATTATGTTCTTGAGACTAGATATTCATTACTTTTCATATATTCCTACAAACTAAATAATTTTCTCGATTTAAAACAACTCTTTCAGCATCTAAATAAAATAATCATACCTGCAATTTACGGTCAAAAATCATATATCAATAGTTGATTATCAACCAATCGAATTAAAATTAAGAAACCAAATAAGGAGCTCAAAACAATTGGGTTAGGAAACAAAGAAACATGTTTTTCTAGCTAGGTACTCTCTTTTCCTGGTTTTATCTCATTTTCTCTTTTTATTTTCATTTTTATTTGATCTTCACATACTTTTTTGGGAGTTAGAGATTTAAAGATAACCTTCCTTCCTAAATGAAAGAAGACATAAGTGTTAGTTACTCCATCATGCATAGCTTGCTTATCAAATTGCCAAGGTCTACCTAACAAAAGACTAGTAACTTCCATAAGAACAACATGACAAATAAAACAATCTCTATACTTTCCTGTGGTAAAAGAAATAAACACTTGTCTGTTCACAACTAACTCACCCTTTTCAGTCAACCACTGCCACTTGTATGGCTAAGGATGTGAAGACAATATAAGATTTAATTTATCCACTAACCTAGTTCTAACCACGTTACTACAACTACCACTATTTATAATTAAAGAGCATACCTTCCCTTCCATCAAGCACTTTATGTGGAAGATGTTCTCCCTTTGTGAATCATCTAGCTCCTTGCAAGCACTCCCAAACATTCTTCTAACCATAAGAAGGTCTCCATCGTCGGGTAGATGCATCTTCTTGTCCACTTGAACTTTCACCTTCACTTGAGGAAGAATGGGAATCCTCACTAGTTTTAGGTCCATATATTCTCACAATCATAACCTTTTGGTTTGGACATTGTGACACAATATGACCACGACCCAATTTGATACCACATTTACCTTAGGTACCTCTGGACTAGCTTTGGATTTAGGTATATAGGAATGCTCCTTCTTGCTTTTGTCCCTCCAACTTGATAGTGGTTTTTTTTAGTATTTTTTCTAAAAAGGGAGAATCAAAGTATTTCTTATAAGCCTTTTCTTACTATACATCTAAATCAATTTTTTTTTCTTTTAATTAACTAGATTAAAAATATTTACTATATTTAATTATTTTTTCCCATGTTGTACTTTGGAGATATCAGAACTATGGAAATAAGAAAGATAGTATTAGTGATGGAGATATCCATTCAAAAGACTAGAATATTAATTTTTTACTATGTCTAAATTTTAAAATTTTAGATTCAATAATATATAAAAGTTAAAACATGTCGTGTGTTTTGTTATAATTTTAATAAATGAAAAGTTAATAATAGAATAAAGAATTATAAATTTAATATCAATTGTTTCTGTTAATTATGTTATATTAAATATTACCAAAAAATATTAAATTTGCAATCTAATTTTCATTGTAATGATCATTTTCTCTAGTTTAACATTAACCCATACTAATGGGCTCAAGAAATCGAAATGATTTTCATTGTAAAGTTGTATGCAAAATAGCTACCAATAAAAGAATTAATTTAGTGAATTCAAAATAAAAACATTTTTAAATTTAAAAATATTTAATTTTAAATTTAGCGGATTTAAAATATAAAATTATAAAATTAGGAAACTAAAATTTAATCTAGCTCTGAATCTATTATGTTTGAAATTGAAGAACTTTTTATAACATTATATTTGATTTTGTTGAAAAGGTTGAAATTACTATCTGGAGATGTCTTTTGTAGATCTTATTTGGACATTGACATTGAGTATTGTTGACAAATTTCAACGAATATGACCTAAAATTATTTAAAATAATTAATTTATTATTGAGTTACTTACTAAATTTTATTTTAATAAAATTTTCAAATGTGCTTTGGTTAAATTCATCAATCTTTTATTAATAACCAACTATGTTACAAAAATAAAAATATTTTTTTCAAACTAAAATAATTAGTATATTAGACAGATTAATAAATTTAAAATATTAAAATATTTTAACTTGATTAATAATAATCACGATGTCACAAAAATATATAATTAAAGACCTACCCCATATATCCTTGTTCTTCCTCAATTGTATATAAATTCAGTAAGTTTGAGGGTGTTTTTTTTATCACAACATTCACATATTTTGGTAGAAAGCAATTAATTCCTTTTGATTGTCATAAGCACTATAACATCTCTTTGTTGAAATAATGGCAAAAACAAAAAAATTATTCTAATAATACATATCCCTTATTTGAGCATCTAAGCAAAGGTCATGATGATAATTGTGTGTTTGGTCAATATTTTCAGAATGAAAGATAAGCAAACTCTGAGAGTATTATTAATCTTTTTGGTGTAGCCAATTTGCTTTGGTTGATGAGTGTTGCGAAACATACTGATAGACAAATATTTGTGAATTCCATTATTTGAGAGGCAAACATATGGGAAAATAATCAAGTTTATGTTGTAACTAAAAACCTACCTTAAACATTGTGAATTTATATACAAAAAGAAGAACAAAAATATATGGGGTAGGTTTTAATTATTTATTTTTGTAAATCGTTTATAATATTATTCAACCTAAAACATTTTAAGATTTTGAATTTATTAAATATTTTAATGTATTAAGTGTTTTAGTTTAGAATACTTATTTCATTTTTTTAATTTACATATAGTTGATCATTATCAAAAGCTGAATGAATTTGACCAAAACAAATTAAATAGTTTATTAAAATAACACTTAATAAAATAATCTATAATAAATTTATTTTTTAATTATTTTTAGGTCACATTCATTGAATTTTGGCCAAATTAATTACTATAAATATATAAATAAGATCTATATAGGACATTTCCATGTAGCAATCTCAACCCTTTCAATAAAATAAAATTTAACAGAATGAAACATTCTTATATTTGAAACATAAGAAATTCAATGCTTGTTTTTTTAGTTTCTTAAATTTAAAATATTTTTATTTTAAATACAATAAATTTAAAATTAATTATTTTCTTAAATTTAAAATAAATTTATTTGGAATCCATTGAATTTAAATCAATTGTGGATAGTACTTTGATTTTAAGTTTTAAAATGAAAATCATTTTGGAGATTTGACCATATTAGTAAATATTATCTCTCTGGGAAAAATCATTACAATGAATGTTAATTTGTAGATTTGATATTTCACGATAATATTTAATATAACATAATTGAAAAAACATTTGAAATTTAATATATAATTATTTTATAATGAACAGTTTCATTATTAAAATTAGAATATTACATTCAACATATCGTAACTTTTTTTTCAATCTAATATTTTTAAAACTCACGCCGAAAAAGTAATATACTAGTCTTTTTAATTTATACATTGGTGGTGAGTAGTTTCTTTGTCCTTGTCACAACTGGGAATCCTTTTTTCCTCTCCACTAGGTTATTCTTTTTCTCAAACGCCGTAGTAGTACTGTATGGTTAAAAATAATAAAATATAGATTATATATTTTAAAGTAATTAATTAATAGAGAAAAAAATAATTTAGATGAATAATTAGAACATAAACGAAATATCTTAATTCTACCTTTTTAGAAAAACTCCTTAAGAAATCTAATATATAGTTCAGCTACCACTTATGTAAAGATAAGTTTAAGGTATTGCACACAGTAAATGATATTTAAGAATCAAATTAATTCCACTATTGGATAAATAGGCTATAACATCACCTTGTTTATATCGATTTTGATGACGTTAAATTTTTAATGTCAAGCTTCTTGAACCAATGTGATTTAAGGCATTCATGTAATTTTTGTAGTTAACCAATGTGAAAAATCTCCATATCCCACAACCCTTAACTTCTCCTATTCATTTATGTTCCTCATTTTTATTTTCATTCTCCATACAATAGACCTGCCAATCACTACCAGATTTTTTGAAGCTAGCAGCTCCAGCCTATAGGTGAGTAAAAGATTAGCACATAGTGTGAAGAAATGTTCGATTGAGAAAGCAAAAGAATTCTTACTGTCCAAGGTATTCACAAAGGATGACATCGCAAAAGCAATTTTAGTATAGGTTTCAGTTGTTGCAGGTGTCATTACTTTAAACCGCTGTTACTGGCGTAGCCTCACCCGTTGCATGTAGCTTTAGCATTTTATTTATTGATGAAACTGCTCTAGTGATTTGTGCACCCCACTAAAAATTAAAGGAAAATCCAACCCTAAGTTGTTTGTAGTCTAACTTGTACCCTTGTAAAACATATGAAGATCATTCTTGCTTGTTTTTCTTTCAACCATTGATCTAACTGGAGCAGAAATTTGCTTTGCACCTGCAACTCTCATTGCACCTCCTACATGTCTATCAATCGTTAAAGAGTTATTAAATACATCAAATGTGTACATGGTTACTAAAAAATGTTGTAACAAGTTATTGGTGGAAAAATGTTATTTGACTTACCATGAAGGTTCAACTTGCTCGAGATCACATAAGAGTCAAACCTTTGAGGCTACAATGCCTATAAACAAATCCAACAAATCATGATTAATTGCAGAAAGGTCAATACTAACATGTAGCTAGGTTTTGCGTCTGAGGTTCAGAAACACTTGCAACTCCCCACAGCCATTCTAACATGTAGCTAACCAACAAGAAGTTTATGATATTAAGGAACTACTTTGGTACAAACATGGGAATGAAATAACTGCTCAAGCCTTCACTGAAAGAAGAATATTTTTTTCTTTGGCAATATTTTTAAAATTACACATGTTGGATAGCTTTACTAAATATATAACTACAAGACCCAAGAGATTTCTTACTTACCTTTAAATAAAAAGACAAATATTTCAATGTCATAAATTTTGAAAACACTAGAGAAATTTGAAGTTAGAAGAGGTATTCACGGACTAAATGGCTCTGAATTTTGTATGCTTACAGTCGAATGGAAAAGTGTAGATGTAAGAGATCGTTGAAGCAAGAAACTGATGACACTAAGACAACCAACAACAACAAAGTAGTTGGTGGGTGAAAGGTTATAAGGATCTTAATTACCAAATGAGCAGTGTCATATAAGAGAAAAGTATTTTCAGTGGAAAACACAGTTTCTAGTTCTTGCCACGAATTCTATCATCATTATACAATCATTAATCTGCGATGGTAAACAATAGGATCAACGTTTGCTTGTTTATGAGCTCCCGAACCTAAAACATGCTATTATTATAAGCAAATACTAATCAAATGTAAAATTATTTACAAGAGTTGTGTGTGAAGGATAAAGATACTTAGTTTATTTATGATGGATATGAAAAAACAATATCATCACATAAGATCAAAACAAATAATGAAAGAATCCTTGGTTATTCTACAATAATAAATTCCTAATATTTATTTTGATTATCAAAACCAAACTTTAGTCACCCATTAATGAAAAAAAAAGCATTTAGAATTATACAAATAGAAGTTTGCATCAGGATAAGGTGTGGTTTGTCAATCTAAAGGAAAATACGTAAGTATTGACTCACCAGAGTAACAAGTTGAACACATATATGGTTTTGGTGAACAAGCGAATTAAATAACTGGAAACAAGTGAATCTCTGGGTAAAAATACATTGCGTTAAGAACAACCACAATGCAAGGTCATTTTCTAGAATGTTTGGTGACAAAAAGAATATCAATCTTTTGTCTCGAAATGGTATCAGCATCAGCAATTCGAAGATCCATAATACTTTAGTCACCCATTAATGAAAAAAAAGCATTTAGAATTATACAAACAGAAGTTCGCATCAGGATAAGGTGTGGTTTGTCAATCTAAAGGAAAATACATAAGTATTAACTAACCAGAGTAACAAGTTGAACACGTATATGGTTTTGGTGAACAAGCAAATTAAATAACTTGAAACAAGTGAATCTCTGGGTAAAAATACATTGCATTAAGAACAACCACAATGCAAGGTCATTTTCAAGAATGTTTGGTGACAAAAAGAATATCAATCTTTTTGTCTCGAAATGGTATCAGCATCAGCAATTCGAAGATCCATAATACTCATTTACTCCGTAAAGTTTCTTAAGCCTACAAAAATTTGAAATTGCTTTATGCCTTAACCCTAAACACATAAAATAGATAAAAGGAAATAAAAAAGAACAAGAAATACCTCTGACGAAAAAGAGAACATGAGAATCAGATCCTTGGATGTCTAAAATGTCGCTGAGGGCATAAACGACGAGTGCACAAATCAAAATCCTAAAGTTCTTAAACGAATTTGCACTAATCAAGAGGGTGAGAGACACGCAAAAGAGAACAAAATGATAACGAAGACATGCGGGATAGCGAGAGAGAATAAGATGATGAATCTGAATAGAGGCTTGAACAAGTAGCAAGTGTGAACAACGCGGCGAGATAAGAGGCAAGGGCAAGGCCAACAAGACGAGAATGATAAAAACAAGGCAAGAATGGAACGCGAGTCTGAATAGTGAGAGAGTGAAATAGAGCGTGCGAGAGAGTAGCGGCGAATATAAAGAAAATGAAAGTGAGAGGGGAGAGGGGAGAGGGGAGAGGTGAAGTGGCACATAATATAAGGGGTGATGAGGACACCAAAACTCAAGTACTCTCTGAAACCTTTTTGGACTTCACTTGGAAAATGCCCAACAGCTTTCTTCTGTGTCTAACGGATATCTGAAGATTTTGTCTATTTAAAGACTTCGCTTCTTCAAAGTTCAGTTGGCGAACACGCTTCAATATTCTATCTTATTGTGAATTCACTCTCTGTTACTTCTGTTTTTCATTGTATAACCCTCTCTGCGAAGAGAAAACTTTCTTTTTAAAGATCTCTTTCAAATCCACTTGTGTGGTGTTTTAGCCTGAGGAGGCCGGTTGTTCAAAGAATACCCTTGTTGTTTAGCCTGCGAAGGCTGTGTTCAAAGAATATCGTGTTATAGCCAGAAGTGGCTGGGCGCAAATAATACTTGTAACCCTTTCACAGTTTGTAGTGAAAACTAAATTGTTACTGGGTAACTAGATGTAGTCTTGCATAGACGAACCAGTATAAAAATACTTGTGTATTTGTTTTATTAAGTATTTGACTAACGGGGATAATCAAACTATAACGTCTGTTCATTAAAATCAACCTTTGAAGATTAAGATTGTTTCGTCTGAACATATTTAAACGCACAGACGAAAGGAACAAATTTTTTTTAGGTAACACAATTCAACCCCCCTTCTTGTGTTCTATCTTTTACAGTTTGGTATCAGAGCTCAGCCTCTAAGGGTTGTGATGCAAACCCATGAGGAACTTGTAAGGGATCTTCATGAATAAGCAAAGGAGTGCCCCAATCTTCATTCACCAATGCTCAATCACTCTTAAACAGCGGAATAACTCAATATATAGCAATGATAGCTCATGGTTAACACAAAAGGGGGGAAGAAAGAAATCAAAAATGGAAGAAGGAAGAAGTGTGGTAAGCGCCATGGATGAAGCATCCAATAAGCTTGGTTGGAGAATTGCCACTTGGATCATGGATCCATGATAAGATTCAAGGTTCTTGGAAGAAACCCTAGGAGAGCTCTCTCCTTTTCTCAAGACTTTAGTCTTAGAAATTCTCTTTCATATATTGACCAAAGTGAATACAAAGTTGGAAAATGCCTAAGTTATAATGTGCTAACCTTGAGCCATTATAGCCACATGATCCTTGATGGATTGATCAAGTGATGCTAGACACCCCTCACTTGATCAATTCAAGAAGGATCTAGACTTAAATGAGATCATAAGGTCCAAGACACATCTAAGTAGTGATGATCATGGATTAATTAAGATGGAATTCTATGCCTTGGATTAGAATCTAATCCAAAGGCTAGAATGCCTTCTTAGATGAGAGTCAACATTTTAGAAACTTGACTTAAATTTGCACCCTTGATTATGGTATGATCAAGTGGTGGAAATTTAATTGAAGTTAGTGGCAATTCCACTAATTCTCTCTCCTAATCCATCCACTCTCTTTTAAGAGAGTGTAATACACTTGCTTAGTTGGGTCATAAGACACTTAAACCCATATTAAGAGGCTTTGACCAACACAAAGGAAGTCAACATGTCTACTTATTAAGCTTGGCCGGAACATATACTTAGCTATAGGTCCAAGCTTTATACAAAATTAAGCTAAAACTAATTACAAAATACTTAGAAAATTACAAGGCTTCATTAGCCCACTTTGTTGACTTTGAGGAGTTGACCATTGACTTTGACTTTGACTTGTTGACTTTGACTTGGTCAACTCTTCTTCAACTTGGGCTTCAATTCTTCTTTGCATTGCCCTTATAATCCTCATGCTTGGGAGGTGGTCCTCCATCAGGTTGAGCGCTTTATAGCTGCTACAGGAAAAGATCCAGAATGGAGTCTCAAGGACCTTCATTCTTGTTTGAAGGGTCATCCATGAACAAGCCGCCGGTGTTCTCTGGTGATGAGTATCCCTACTGGGCTGATAGGATGGAGATGTACATCAAATCCACCCAGTACAGACTGTGGAACATCATAACTGAAGGAAACATCCCTATTGTCAAACCCGAGGTTGAATGGGGAAATGAAGAATACTCGCTTATGGAACTCAACAACAAAGCCAGATATGTCATCATGTGTGCATTATCAAGGACAGAATACAACAGATTCTGTGCCTACAAAATCGCTAAAGAGCTTTGGGATGCCCTCAAGATTTCGTATGAAGGAACTGAGGATGTGCGTATGTTCTCAATGAAGAAAGGAGAATCCATTGACATGATGTTTGGAAGATTCCAAACAATATTGAATGGACTCACTGCGCTGGACATTACATTCACCAAGTCCCAGAATAACATGAAGATATTGGATAGTCTTCCTCCTCCATGGGAAGCTATGTCCACTGCCATCTCAGTTGGGCGTGATATGAAGACATTAACTCTTGATGAGTTAATAGGAGCCTTGAGAGTACATGAGGTACTTCTGTGTAAGAGAGACAAGATCAAAGTTCAAGAGCTCATAGCTCTTCCGACTGTCAACAACATGCCGAAGGAGGAAACTCCTAAGAAGGAAAGAAAGAAGAAGCACAAAGTTCTGAAAGCTGACACCACTGAGTCTGATTCGTCTGATGGATCGTCTGATGATGAGATTTCCCTCATGGCTAGACACTTTAAGAAGATGATGATGAAAAAGGGGAGAGGTCAACGCTTCTTCAAGAGAAGGAAAAGAAGCTCACTGAAAAACCTTCAATCAAGGAGGAGAGCTCAGAAGTTATCTGCTCAGAAGCTCTAATTTTTTGTATGAAGAGATCTCACTGTTTTGGCCTTGCTAGCTCCATCTACATCCAAAGCAAACTCAAGTGGCAAAGGTACAAGATCAAAAGGCGTTAGTGGGTTAAAACTATAAACAATCTCAAATGGTGAACACATAGTAGATGCATTTACTACTCTATTATAAGAAAATTCAATAAATGGTAATTGCTTTTCCCTAGATTTCACATTACCCCTAACAAAACACCTTAAAAGTTAACCTAGTGTCCTATTAACCACTTCGGTTTGGCCATCTGTTTGTGGATGACAAGTGGTAGAGAACAAGAGCTTGGTGTCAAGCTTGCTCCAAAGGGTTGATGTAAGTCTCCCGTAGAAAACTTACGAAATTGCCGATCTTCACTTCGTCAATCGTGAATTTCGTAATTTCGAAACTATAAATTGTGGAATGAAATTAATCAAGAAGAAGAAATGTATAAAATGGAATTAGAAGAGAAGATGCGGAGCGCCATGCTTAAAGCAATAAGCTCGAGGTAGAATCGCCACATGGAGAATGCACCATGATAAGACTCGTAAGAGGTTTACTCAAGAAACCTATAAGAGAAAACTTTCTCTCTTAAGCAATATGCTTCGCTATAAAATTTGATCAAAGATCCTTTACAATTCAATGTGATAAGTATTTATACTAGTGGGGAATGGAAAGATCTCGCGCGCCTATACTTCAGCAGTAACTAACTTCCAGACGCTGCTCTGTTGTTTTCATCTGTGGGTTCCTTAAGTATCGTCTGCGGAGGCCTAAGGCATCGTCTGGGGGTTTAAAGGTTCAGACGAAACATAGCACAGCGAATTTCAGACGAGGCAGATCCTTCAGACGAAGAAGCATCTACAGGTATAGACGAGGCAATGGTACAGACGGAACAACATCGGTCTTTCGGACGGAAGCTTCATTCTCAAGGTTCGGACGAAGAACTCACCGGAGGCATCGGACTAAGGGCATCAGATGGAACAGTTCCTCATTTGAAGGTACAGACGGAACAATCTTCATCAAGAAGTATCAGACGAAGGGGCGCCTTAGGTATCTTCTGTGGCCGCTTATGATGCTTGACTATGTCAATCGTCTGACTATTATCCTGGACACATTCTAAAGGCTATCGTCTGTGGTGTTTGACTGATTACTCTCCTCGGATCATTCCATTACTATCGTCTGTAGTATTCAAATGTGTATCATCCTGGAAGCATGTCGATGCTATCGTGCATACGCTAGCGTCCGTGGTATCGTCTGTAACCCTATCGTCTGTAGGTATCGTCTGTACGCGAATTTCTCACAAACACTCCTACTTACGGGCTGCGCATTTATTCACCACGCAAAATGTTCCAAATCTAATTACAAGTTCAGATGATTCTAAGACTATTACAAGGTTTATTAATCAAGAAGGCTTGTTGGTATTCTTCTGGTTGTGGTATCGTCTGTACTTGGAAGCCGCAACAGACCTTGAATCAATTTTAGCTCCTCCTCTTCTTGCATCCTTTTGAGCATTGACCTTGTAACTCTCCTTGTGATGGATGGACCTCCATCAAACCCTCCTTCTTGAGCACAACTTGTCCCCAAGTTGTCATCTTCCTCGAGACCTACAAAAGGTGAAAGATCGCCAACATTAAAAGAGTTACTTCCACCAAATTCCAAAGGAAGGTCAAGTTTATAAGCATTAGCGCCTAATTTCTCAATAATTTTAAAAGGTCCATCTCCTCTAGGGAGTAATTTAGATTTCCTCAAGTCGGGAAATCTTTCTTTCCGTAGATGCAACCACACCAAGTCTCCCACGTTAAAATCGATTGCTTTTCTGTTCTTGTTGTGAGCCTTGGCATATTGTGCATTCTTCTTCTCAATCCTTGCTTTAACTTTGGCATGAAGTTCTTGGATCCTCTCGGCGTGATTTACTCCTTGCCTATCATTACTAATCTCAAGAGGCAAACAAGCAAGATCAACAGGGGTTAGTGGATTGATACCATAAACAACTTGAAAAGGAGACAAAGAAGTAGTAGAATGAGCTACTCTGTTGTAGGCAAATTCTACATGTGATAGGCACTCCTCCCAAGTCCTAATGTTATCCTTTACAAAACTCCTAAGCAATTGTCCTAGAGTTCTATTTACTACTTCCGTCTGACCATCCGTCTGAGGGTGACAAGTAGTAGAAAATAAGAGTTTTGTACCCAATCTTCCCCATAGTGACCTCCAAAAGTGACTAAGGAATTTGGCATCCCTATCACTCACAATACTTTGCGGTACGCCATGAATCCTTACTATCTCTTTGAAGAACAAAGTAGCAATGTGAGAAGCATCATCCGTCTTGTGGCAAGGTATGAAATGTGCCATTTTAGAGAATCTGCATACCACAACAAAGATGGAATCCGAACCTTTCTTGGTTTTAGGCAATCCCAGGACAAAGTCCATGGATATGTCTAACCAAGGTGCGTTAATACGGGTAAGGGTGTGTAAAGACCATGATTGGTTAGCCTGGATTTTGCCTTATTGCAAGTGATACACCTTCTCACATACTTGGAAACTTGCACTTTCATTTTTGGCCAGAAGAAGTGCTCACGCAAAATGGCAAAAGTCTTGTCTATTCCAAAATGTCCCATGATTCCACCCTCATGTGATTCACATACTAAAAGTTCTCTTAAGGAGCAATTAGGTACACATAAACAAGTTCCTTTAAAAAGATATTCTTTGTACCTATAAAAATCCTTAAAAGCACCTTTATTACATTCTTGATACAAGAGGCCGAAATCACTATCGAGTGGTATACAAGGTCTTTACATGTTCAAAACCTATTAATTTAGATTCAAGCATAGAAAGGAGAGTATACCTTCTACTCAAAGCATCGGCTACTATGTTGGTTACCCCTTTCTTGTGCTTGATTATGTAAGGAAAAGTTTCTATGAATTCAACCCACCTAGCATGTCTCTTGTTGAGTTTCCCCTGGCTCTTGAGATATTTCAAGGCTTCATGATCCGAATGTACAATGAAGTCCTTGGGGAGCAAATAATGTTGCCAAGTTTGGAAAGCTCTAACCAATGCATATAGCTCTTTGTCATAGGTGGAATAATTCAACTGAGCTCCTTTCAATTTCTCACTAAAATAAGCAATGGGATGGCCTTCTTGATTGAGAACCGCACCAATCCCTAAATTTGAGGCATCACATTCCAGCTCAAAAGTTAGTGAGAAATTTGGCAAAGACAAGATAGGAGCATTAGAAAGCTTATCCTTAAGTAAATTAAAAGCAAGTTCTTGAGGTTCTCCCCATAGAAAAGGTACTTCCCTCTTGACTAGCTCATTTAATGGCGAAGCAATGGTACTAAAATCTTTGACAAACCGCCTATAGAAGCTTGCTAGACCATGGAAACTTCTCACTTCTTTGACACATGTAGGGGTCGGCCATTCCTTGATTGCTTTTACCTTTGCTGCATCCACTTGTACACCTAAAGAACTTACAACAAATCCAAGAAACACAACACTGTCTGTCGCAAACGTGCATTTATCTTTGTTAGCATATAGTGTTTGCGTCCTAAGGGCTTCTAAAACATGTCTCAAATGAGTCAAATGTTCATGAAAAGATTCGCTGTATACGAGAATGTCATCAAAATATACTACAACAAATTTTCCAATAAATTCCTTCAAAACATGATTCATTAGTCTCATGAAGGTACTAGGCGCATTTGATAATCCAAAAGGCATCACAAGCCATTCATACAAACCAAATTTTGTTTTAAAAAGTCTGTTTTCCATTCATCCCCTTCTTTCATCCTAATTTGATGGTATCCACTCTTAAGATCTATCTTACTAAAAATGGCGAACCATGCAATTCATCTAAAAGGTCATCAAGTCTAGGGATGGGATGGCGATACCTAACATGATGTTGTTGATTGCTCTAATCTGTGCACATGCGCCAGGTTCCCTCCTTCTTAGGAACAAGTATAACGGGTGACGCACATGGAGACAAACTTTCCTTCACCCAGCCTTTGCTTAACAGTTCCTGCACTTGTCTCTCAATCTCGTGTGTTTCTTGTGGTGAAGTTCTATAGGTTGGCCTATTTGGAAGGGGCGCCCGGAATAAGGTCAATTTGGTGCTCTATCCCTCTTATTGGTGGTAGGCGTGAGTATCTCCTTAGGGAATACGTCTTCAAATTCTTTCAGTAAGTCATCCACAGTACTCTGATCACCTACACATGTGGTTTTCAAAATTAATGGTGAAGGTAAACATAGGTACATAGATTTCTTAGCAAAAAATTCCCTCTTAACCTCTCCTTTCTCAATTAAATAACTCCCCTTTGTTTCTACGCTACTCTTAGCCTTTTCTCTCTTGCTTTTAGGCTTTATGTTGGGGGTAGGAAGCTTTGACGTCCTCTTGGAGCTTTCGTCTGACCCATTAGGACCTCGAAGATTCCTTCCGTCGATGTATACTTCGTCGATGACGTTCTTTTGTCTAAGGAATGCTTCGTCGATGGGCCCTTTCCGTCGAGGAAAGCTTCGTCGATGACTCTTTCCATCGTTCTTTTCACCTCTCCCGTTTCACCTTCATTTTAACTTGATCTTCAATGACTTCCCTTGGTGTCAATGGTTTGAGATGTACCTTGCGGCCAACATGAGAAAAAACATAAGTATTTGTTACCCCATCATGCAATGCATGTCTATCATATTGCCAAGGTCTACCTAGTAATATATGCGTTGCCTCCATAGGAACTATGTCACACAAAATCTCATCATGATATTTTCCGATATTAAAGGCAATTAGAGCTTGTTTATCTACTACTAGTTCTCCTTGTTCACTTAACCATTGTAGTTTATAGGGTTTAGGGTGTGGGGAAGTTTTCATTTCAAGCTTTTCTATTAATCTAGTACTAACGACATTAGTGCAGCTACTACCACCACTTTGTCAATTATCAAAGAGCAAACCTTCCCTTGTATGTTACATCTTGTGTGGAAGATATTTTCCCTTTGAGTATCATCAAATCCACTGTAGGCACTTCCTAGAAGCCTTCTCACCATGAGGAGGTCACCTTCTTCACCAACTCTTCACCGGACCGTTTCGCTCACTTTGTTTCGTCTGTATGCTCACTTGAAGAGTGGTGAGATTCTTCACTCGTGACTCCTCCGTCTGCCCTCATAACCATGGTCTTCTTGTTTGGGCATTGAGAAGCAATGTGTCCATTTCCTAAACATTTAAAACACTTAATGTTAGAGGGTCTAGAATTTAGTTTAGGAACATCCTTACTTTTGTCTTCTCGGCTAAATTTGGAAGACGGTTTGTATGAACCCTCCTTCTTTTGTCCTTCTTTCCAATTTGAAGAACCATTATTATGTGATTTTTTCATGGTGTACTTTCGCTTCATCTGAGCTTCTATCTTTTCGGCCTTATGGACAGCTTCTTCCAAGGTTCTATAGCTTTGGAGCTCCAAGATATCTTGGATTTCTCTGTTTAGTCCATGGGTAAACCTTGCTAATGTAGCTTCCTTCCCTTCTTGGTAACCGGCTCTCATTATAATAAGCTCAAGATCTCTGTAATATTCCTGCACGCTTCTTCCTCCTTGTGTCAACCTCTGGAGCTTGATGTGCATATCCCTTTCATAAGATTTAGGAACAAATCTTCCTCTCAGAGCATCTTTTAATTGTGTCCATGAAGTAATGGAAGGTCTCCTCCTCTGTTCTGCGTCTATGAGTATTTGGTTCCACCAAACCAAAGCGTATCCTTCAAACTCCAAGATGGCAAGATTGAGTCTCTTCTCTTCACTCAATGTCGGATTCCAAGAGAACACTTGTTCAACCTTCATGATCCAATCTAACAAGTTCTCAGCTCCCCCTTCTCCTAGGTACTTTGGAAGAGTAATTTTCATATTGGTCTCCCAACCTCTTTGCTCCTCTTCTCCAAAGTATTGTCTGTGCCGAAAAGGTTGCCTCCTATAGGTACCTCTCGTGATCGCCTCTTCTATGTTTCCTTTCATTTTCATAGTCTCGGAAGGCATCACTCTCTTCATGATTACTACCCTCATCACTATCTCTAGGTGAGTAGTAGTGTCCTCTTTGGCTTTCTCTTTCACTCCTACTTCCTCTGTTTTCTTTACTTCCTCCTCCATAAATTTCCTTTCCTTTTCCTTCTCGGTCCTTTCTACTTGCCTCATCTCTAGCCTTTCTTTCACTTTCTTCCCTCAATTCATTCACCTCATTTTGCAGATGATTGAATTTTTCTGTCATGAAGTCCATTATTTTCTTAGTCCGTGGAGACAAATCAGTTCCAACACTAGGTGGACTATCCATAGCTGCAATGAAAAAAGGATTAGTGTATACGTAAATAATAATCAAGGAACCTTACCACTCACTAAGTGTGTCACTCAAATATCAACTCGTGTATGCACTCTTAGTGGCTCTTTCTCTAGTGTTCTCTCTAGCCTTTTACCACTCAATTCTCCTCTGAAGCTTCTTAGGTGAACCTCAACTCAAGCACAAATATGGCTACAAGTCCATGTGAAAGAGGAACAACTCTACTTCCAAGCCCAAGAATTCCAAGAAAATGGCAAAACTCTAGACAAAACTCAAGATTCCAAAGGAACAAGCAATAAAAGCTACAATGAAGGAATAAGCTACTCAAACTCAAGGAATGGAATGTTATGTGACAAAGGCACAAATTGGACAGCAAGGAATTGGAGAATATCTTTGGTTCAATCACTAACCAAGACAAGCAAATAGTCAAATACAAACTCAAATTTGGCGTTGATCACTTTAAGACCAAAAAAGAAGTAAGTACAAAGAGTATATGATTGGACATGATATCAAATACAGCAAGTTTCACTTATGCAGAAATTTGAGTCAAAACAAACTAGTCACAAGTACACACTAATACGCTAATTTCCAAGCTATCGAGAATTGTACTAGGTAATGAGTGTGCTTCGTCTTAGCTCTACATCCAATTTGCTGGCTCAAATTTCTTAACGCTTCTTTATCACGTTGATGTCTTGCTGGACAGAGTTTGGCAAGTCCTCTAAATTCACTTTTCGTACTCAAATTTCTAGTACTTTCAGAACTCCTTTTCTAGCTTTCTTTTGAATTTCTCACTTGTTTTCTTCTTGTTTTGATTTCTTTTCGCTTGATTTCTTTTCTTCTGAGTTACTGGACTGAGATATATTTTGCCTAAAACAAGCACTCCAAGATCAACTACTAATGCTAATGCTATTACAAGGCGTAATAGGAATTTAGACCTTTAGTAAGCACTCCACTAGCATGTAATGATGTTGACGTCTCAATTTTGCATACGTGAACTTGAATGTACAAATTGATAGGTGTATTTCCAGTACCAAAACAGAACAAAAAAACAGAGTTTATACGGTGTATGACTCACGGATGAATTAAGACTGATTCACTGTAATTGATAATTTCTATCAATTGACCTCAATTTGACCGAACCAAACTAATAATACTTGATATATTTTCTAGTTTCAATTCAAACACAAGTTAATACTCAGATCTACACAATGCACCGAACAAAAATTCAAAACGACTCAAAGAACTCAACGATGAACAAGAACATGACTCAAAGACGAATAAAATTCAAAAGAAAATTCAGATCTAGAAATTTAAACTCACAGATACGAAATTCTACTTGAAGAAGGAACAAGCTCTGAATACCACTTGATGTAAGTCTCCCGTAGAAAACTTACGAAAATGCCGATCTTCACTTCGTCAATCGTGAATTTCGTAATTTCGAAACTATAAATTGTGGAATGAAATTAATCAAGAAGAAGAAATGTATAAAATGGAATTAGAAGAGAAGATGCGGAGCGCCATGCTTAAAGCAATAAGCTCGAGGTAGAATCGCCACATGGAGAATGCACCATGATAAGACTCGTAAGAGGTTTACTCAAGAAACCTATAAGAGAAAACTTTCTCTCTAAGCAATATGCTTCGCTATAAAATTTGATCAAAGATCCTTTACAATTCAATGTGATAAGTATTTATACTAGTGGGGAATGGAAAGATCTCGCGCGCCTATACTTCAAAGCGGTACTAACTTCCGGACGCTCTGTTGTTTTCATCTGTGGGTTCCTTAAGTATCGTCGGAGGCTAAGGCATCGTACGGGGTTTAAAGGTTCGGACGAAACATAGCACGGCGAATTTCGAGACGAGGCGGATCCTTCGGGACGAAGAAGCATCTACGGGTATAGACGAGGCAATGGTACGACGGAACAACATCGGTCTTCGGACGGAAGCTTCATTCTCAAGGTTCGGACGAAGAACTCGTGAGGCATCGGACTAAGGGCATCGAGATGGAACAGTTCCTCATTTGAAGGTACGACGGAACAATCTTCATCAAGAAGTATCGACGAAGGGCGCCTTAGGTATCTTCTGTGGCCGCTTATGATGCTTGACTATGTCAATCGTCTGACTATTATCCTGGACACATTCTAAAGGCTATCGTCTGTGGTGTTTGACTGATTACTCTCCTCGGATCATTCCATTACTATCGTCTGTAGTATTCAAATGTGTATCATCCTGGAAGCATGTCGATGCTATCGTCTGTACGCTAGCGTCCGTGGTATCGTCTGTAACCCTATCGTCTGTAGGTATCGTCTGTACGCGAATTTCTCACAAACACTCCTACTTACGGGCTGCGCATTTATTCACCACGCAAAATGTTCCTAATCTAATTACAAGTTCAGATGATTCTAAGACTATTACAAGGTTTATTAATCAAGAAGGCTTGTTGGTATTCTTCTGGTTGTGGTATCGTCTATACTGGAAGCCGCAACAGACCTTGAATCAATTTTAGCTCCTCCTCTTCTTGCATCCTTTTGAGCATTGACCTTGTAACTCTCCTTGTGATGGATGGACCTCCATCAAGGGTCCTCCAAAAATGGCTAAGAAATTTGGAGTCCCTATCACTCACTATACTCTTGGGCATACCATGCAATCTTACCACTTCTTTAAAAAATAGGTTTGCTATGTGTGTGGCATCATCGACCTTATGGCAAGCGATGAAATGAGCCATCTTAGAAAATCTACACACCACAACAAACAAAGAATTCATACCCCTCTTGGTTCTAGGCAAACCAAGGACAAAATACATAGAGATATCAATCCAAGGGGAGTTAGGAATGGGGAGAGGTGTGTACAAACCATGATTTAAAACCCTAGATTTTTCCCTATGACATGTGATGCATTTAGCTACAAACCGATTCACATCTCTTTTCATACGTGGCCAATAAAAATGTTCATGTAATATAGCAAGGGTTTTATCAATACCAAAGTGCCCCATGATGCCCCCCTCATGTGCCTTACAAATTAATAGGTCTCTCAAAAAATGTCTTAGGCACACACAAAGTTTTTCCTTTAAAGAGATACCTTTCATGCCTAAAGAAATCTTTCTGAGCCCCATGCACACACATCATGTACAGTTGACCAAAGTCTATGTCATTTTCGTACAAGCATTTAATATATTCAAAGCCAAGCATCTTAGTTTCTAACATAGCAATCAAAGTATACATTCTACTAAGTGCATCGACTACCACATTATTAACACCTATTTTGTATTTAATGACATAAGGAAATTTTTCTATAAAATCAACCCATCTTGCATGTCTTTTACCCAATTTTCCTTGTCCTTTTAGATGCTTCAAAGCTTCATGATCTGTATGCAGAATGAATTCCTTGGGAACGAGGTAGTGTTTCCACACTTGAAAAGCTCTCACGAAGGCATACATCTCCTTGTCATAAGTAGAATAATTCACTTGTGCACCCTTGAGTTTCTCACTAAAGAAGGCCATGGGATGTCCTCCTTGGATCAACATGACACCAATACCTACATTAGAAGAATCAAACTCCAATTTAAAAGACATATCAAAGTTAGGTAAGGCATGTTCTTGCTTAGGCCCCATACAAATAAAGTTTCCTTTTTAACTAGTTCATTCAAAGGAGACGGGATAGTACTAAAATCTTTAACAAATATCCTATAAAAACTAGCCAAACCATAGAAACTCCTAACATCCTTAACACAAGTAGGAGTAGGCATAACAAAAAATACTACCTTGTTGGTTTACTACCTTGAAATACTACCTTGTTGGTTCATAACATAACCAAGAAATACTACCTTGTTGGTTTAGAAGATGCATTTATCCTTGTTGGCATAAAGTTGCTCCTTCCTAAGCACCATTAAAACAAACCTTAAATGTTTAAATGTTCAAGGAAAGTCTTGCTATAAATCAATATGTCATCAAAGTAAACAACAACAAACTTTCCTAGAAATTCTCTTAAAACATGGTTTATAATGTAAAAGATGAACACAAGAAGGGAGTTGAATTGTGTTAATTAACAAATTTTATCCCTTTCGTCGTGGGTTTTCAAAACGGTTCAGACGAAACAACGTTTATATTGAAAGATTGATTTTAATAAACAAACGTTAGATTATGATTGTCCCCAATTAGTCAATCAGACGAAACAAGTAAATACAAGTGTTTTTATACTGGTTCGTCTATTTAAGACTACGTCCAGTTACCCAACAACAACTGAGTTTTCACTACAAACCGTGAAAAGGTTTACAAGTATTGTTTGAACCCAGCCACTTCTGGCTATTACAAGATATTCTTTGCTCCCAGCCTTCTTAGGCTAAACAACCAAGGTATTCTTTGAACCCAGCCTCCACAAGCTAATACAAAAGGTATTCTTTGAAACACAGCCTCCTCAGGCTAAAGTACCAAACAAGTGGATTTTGAATAAGATGTTTGAAAACAAAGATTTTCCTCTCCGCAGAGAGGGTTTTACAATAAAGTTCTTAGCACAGAATTGAGCGAGTTCTCAGAAGATGGGATAAGAGAAGCGTATTCGCCAACTGATTCTTGATGCTGTGAAGTCCTTTTATAGGCATCTTCTTCAAATAGCCGTTAGACTCATTTGAATGCCGTTGAGAGTCGTTGAGAAATCTTCTTGAGAGCTTTCCAAAAGTTTATCAGTTGTATTTGATTGATTGATGAAGAGTCGCAGCGGATATAGCGGACTAGATTGTGCGCAGTACTTTTTCTGGCTTGTACAGAGATGTGACAAAAGGTGAAGACCTTTTTTACTTTGGTGTGTAAGCTCGAATCCCTATACTGATCTTAGATGCTTCTCATGACTCCTTCTTCAGATTTTGAAAACTTGGCGCGAATGACTCCACTTGACTTCAGCTTTTGGATAGACGATATGTGTCTTCAGATGTTGTTGTTTCGTCTCATTCTATCGTCTGAAAACTTCACTCTTGGGATAGACGAAGGACTTCAATTGAGTAGTCCTCTTCCGTCTGTGCATGTATCGTCTGATGGCTTGGCTTTCGGACAAACGTAGAATTTCACCTTTGAAGGGTCATGTTTCGTCTGTGCTGATTTCTTCTTAGCAAGTCTTGGGTAGCTTGGTTTCGTCTGTCTTGTAATTAATCAAAATCTTGAGACGTTAATCATCCTTGATCTAACAATCTCCCCCTTTTTGATGATTACAGACCATACCAAGAAAATCTGCACAAGACATGGTTAGATAGAAACAAACAGTCTCAAAAAGCCAGATTGACATCAAGACGATATTTTCTGAAAAATACCTCTTTATAAAATATTGTTACATCAATGCGATGTAATCTTTGTACATTATTACACTGATATAGACAGAAAAACAATAAAGAATAACCAATAAAGAATTACAATGTATTTTCTATACTAAAAAAAATACATTGATACAAGTATAATACATGGCTCCCTTATTGTTTAAGACTCCCCCTTAGACGATGCTCCTTGCTTGCTCGCTCACCCTCAGACGAAGCTTTCTTGTTCACTCCCCCTCAGATAGTGCTTTCCCCTTGTACCTTTCTTCTTTCCCTTGGGCTATCTTCTTTTCTCCCCCTTGGGCTGTAAATCATCAAAAGATGATCAAGAAGAAGGCTTTGGCTTCTTGTTAAGCAGGGTCATCACAATGTCCTTCAATTGCTGCACTTTAGACGATAGAGAAGCTTGATTTTCTTCAAGTTCTCTGTTCTTTTCCTTCAAGAGCACGCAATCCTCTTCCAAGGCATCATACTTTCGCTTCAGAGTCTTATACTCCTCAGCTTCTTGAATATCAGCCTCAGCAGCCTCAACTGTCTCAGCAACCTCCACCAAATCATCAACTTGCACTTGTGGTGTTTGAGGCTCTTCCACAATAGGTACAGTGTCATCAATAATGAGCACTGATGGAGTCTTCTTCAGACGCAGTGTGAACAGTGGAAGAAAGAGGTAAGCTGTGAAGTTCCGTTCCCATTGCCATGTGTAGTTCTTTGTTGGAACAAAGACTTCAAGATCCGGATGTTCCTCAGAAGGATGTGTATAAGCGAAAGCTCCACCAGGAAACACCCTGCCACAGACGGAGGAATCCTCATCAAAAGAGGTTCTAGAATAAAACTTGGATGTGGCTTCATGATCTTCTATCATCCTTTGTATCTTTGGATTGATAGGGCTTGAGGCTTGAGCTTGTATTGCCTTGAGGTGCGCATAAGTAGCAGATGGAAGAAGCTTGGGATGTGCCTTGCAAATTTGAAGGTTCTGGGGACAGATGGTACTTTCTTCTCTTTACCCTTAGCCAAAAACTTGACCAAGAATGGTCGTTTTCGGTCTAAGACGATTGTGTACTTAGTTTCGTCTGACACCAGCGAAGAGAACTGTGAACCTACCATGAAGGGGCAGTATTTCTTATCCTTCTTAGCTTGACTATCAATGTGATAGAAGGAAACTTCTCTTTCCTTGGCTTCCCTTCTATAGGCACCAGCTATCAACTTGAAGGTCAAGTTGTAGTCTTCCGGTAGGGCGTGAGTGAACTCGTCAGGATCTTCATATTTGTTGAGGAGGATGGAATAGCGAGGGTTGATCCCGGAGCAGTGGGGTCTCGTCCATGGGAGCACAATTCCTAGAGAGTTTCCTAGACCGACATACTCTGTTTTATTGAGTGGAATTGTGAAAGGCATTGGATCATGGCGATCTATGGCGTCGAGATGCCAATGTGTGCAATCTTTCGGCTCATAGTTGGTAGAGTTTGCGTCTCTATATCTACAATGATGGAATACAAGCGCATTTACCTCATACCGAACCTTCCACTTTGTGTTTTCTCTGTGTGGGATGTGAGGTTCATAGCCAAGTGTTGGTCCTTCAATCACAGACGCAGCAAGATGATCCTTGTATGCTTGAATGTTTTCTAACCCCTTGATGTCTAGGTTGGCCAGTGTGTCCCAGGGCAGACGCTTTAGCCAATTCCGTTGCTCCTCTGGGGTGTAGATGGTGTCTTCATTGAAATTCACCGGCTTCAAGGGTTTATTGTATAGAATGGGATTTACAAATCTCCCTAGTTGAAAACCCTTATTCCCTCTGTATCGGTATGGGTTCTTCAACTCTATGTAAGGAGTATCCCTTATGTACAGGTCTTCATCGTCTGCTAAGATGTCTTTTGTAGCAGACTCAGACGATTCAGCTTCAGTGGAGAATTCTTCAATCTTCTCTCCAATGATCCAGACAGGTTTGACCGGTTTCTCAGCACAGGTGCTCTCAGCGAAGCTCCTCATGACTAATTCGTTTAGAAACGAATAGTCCACCTTGTGCTTTGGGGGTAAGTCTTCTGGATTGATCACCTCAGCATGTGATCTCCCCCATGTAGCATCCACCTTTATAACTTCAAGTTGTTCTTCATCAGACGAAGAACTAACTTCTTCAATAAGCACATAGTCTTCAGACAGAATCTCCTTCGTCTGGTGGTGGGATGCTTCCTCGTACGCCTTGCGAGTAGCGTCTGCAAGGAATGCGTTCAGCGGAGACGCAACAATAGGGGTTGCCCTATGTTCGTCTTGGGGTAAAGGTGATGGAGAGACCTCCATTGTGGAGACTTCCTCACACAACATTGTTTCCAACTCCTCTGCAAGCTGGGCATTGTCTTTCTGGATCTGGGCAGTTTCTTCACTGTTCATGCCCTCTGAGGTTGCTGGAGCAGATGCAGCCTCAGACGATCCAATGCCACGAACGCTTTCGAGAAAGATCCTTTCGCTCTCGTCCTGAAGCAACATGGAGACCCTTTTAGCCTCTTTCAGTTGTCTTTCTTCGTCTGTCTCACCAACTACGACAGACGCTAGCTTTTGCTTCATTTTCTCCTTGCCTTTAACAGCCTTTTCAAGAGCAAGCTTTCTAGCTCTTGCCTTTTCCTCTGTTGTTATCCTCTGCTTTTCTTCGTCTGTGAGTATTTTCACAGACGGAACATCCTCAAACGGTATTGTGGCCCCTTCATCTTCACTTGGGGATACCGTCTTAGCATGCGTCGACATGTTTTATGCTGATAGTCCTCTTCTTCTTCTTGAGCGGTTCCTCAGGAACATCTTCAAAGGGGACTTCAGTGACTGTCACTGGTGGAGAAGAAGGTTGAAGTGTTTGGGTTTGTGTTTCGGACGGTGTTTGGGTTTGTGTTTGGGGTTCTGTTTGGGATGGTGTTTGGGCTTGTGTTTGTAGTTTAGCACGCTTGATGCGAGCTCCGTGTGGAGGGTCTTTGGTGATGGGTGAGAAGGGTACATCCTCTTTTTGTGAATGGAGGAGGAAGTCTGGCGTCAGATGCATCTTCGCAAAGGTGCTGGCTTTAACTTCCTTTCCCTCTTGGTGATAAACTACACCAGCAGTATCAAACCCTTGGTTGATGATGATCTTTGTGAAGAGGGTGGCGTAGGGAATGCTGCTCTTCCTACGAATGTTGCGGTTCTTCAACGCACTTATCCAGTGGTCAAGGATAATGTGTGGAAGGCTCATCCTTGCTTTCCTCAGACAGTAATAAATACAGAATCTGTCTCGAGTACTCACATTGTCCCTTGAACCAGTCCTCGGCGTGAAGACATTGTAGAGGAGGTTATGGATGACTCTGGCAGTTGGACAGAGGTTCCCTGACCTGAAGAACTTGGGGTCTTCAGTGTCGCGTTTCTTCACGTAGATAATCTTGTCTACGTGCTCCTCAGTTTCATTCTTCATCCAGTTAGGGCTGTAGAAACGCCCCTCGGCCTTGCAGTTGCCGGCCTCAGCAATGGAGTCCACCGTGATGATGTACTCCTTGTTGTCTATGGTACCAACAATACCATCTTCGAATTCCTTGGCATCGCTCCAGAATTCGGCATAGGCCTCCATCAGCCACGGGCCTCTCATCTCAGCAAAACCCATCCATCCAGTGTGATCTAAGATCCTCATTATTCTGTCAGAGATGCTTTCAACAGTCTCCCTTGAGATCCACTTGCTCGGCAAGAACAAGTCTTGAGCGAAGAAAATGGCTTCAGCAGCTTTGGTAGCTTTGGTGTTCTTGGCGGCCATTGTTAATACTTGAAAAAGAGAGAATAAGAACTTAGTGAGTATTAGGTTTGGAAAGTTCAAAGGATTGCAAATTGCGGTAAAGAGTAAAAGAGTGAACTTTCAAGAGTATTTATAGGCATAGATAAAAACGGTTGTGATTCATCAGATGAAAGAGATTTCGAAAACCGCCCCTGATTTGACGTGTCCACATCATTGCCTTTTCAATGATTGATTTGACCTCTGCAATTCACGGCGCATGCCTATCAATGTCCTAGAATAGTGCAATAAATGACAGACACATTTATTGCTTCTTTTAATTTGTCTGTGCACACTTGAGATAAACTTGTTAAACAGTAACAGTTGCGTCTGTTGAATTTTACTACAGTAACTATTCAACTTGATCAGACGCAATGTTTCGTCTTAACACGAAATAATGTACAGACAGAAAAAAAAATAACTAGCTCAGACGGAACAATTTTCAATCTTTTAAAGAAATAATTCCAAGATTTTCTTTAATGAACTTGAACCGTGTTTCGTCTAATGCTTTGGTAAATATATCTGCTCATTGAAAATCAGTTTGTACAAACTGTATATCAAAAATACCTTTTTGTACATAATCTCTTATAAAATGAAAATGAATTTCAATATGTTTAGCTTTCGAATGTTGAATAGGATTTTTGCTAAGATTAATTGTACTAGTGTTATCACAAAATACTGGTATATGATTTTCAAACCTGGAGTAATCTTCAAGTTGATGTTTTATCCACAGTAATTGTGAGCAACACCCTGCCGCAACAATATACTCTGCTTCAGTTGTTGAGAGTGCAATGGAGTTTTGTTTCTTACTTGACCAAGATATTAGTGATGATCCAAGGAATTGACATCCACCACTTGTGCTTTTTCTCTCCACTTTGTCTCCAGCATAATCCGCATCACAAAAGCCTCTTAAACTGAAATCACTATTTTTCTTATAAAACAAAGAGAAATCAGTTGTTCCAACAAGATATCTAAGAATTCTTTTTACAGCTTGTAAGTGAGATTCTTTAGGGTCAGATTGAAATCTAGCACATAGACGGACACTAAACATAATGTCGAGTCGCTTTCATGATTAAATAAAGGAGTGAGCCAATCATACCTCTGTATACTGTCTGATCAATGGACTTACCTGACTCATCCTTGTTGAGATTTGCTCCAGACGAATGCATAGGGGTCTTCATAGGCTTGGCATTTTCCATCTTGAACTTCTTGGTAAGTTCCTTTGTGTATTTCTGTTGATGGATGTAGATTCCTTCTTTAAATGCCTTGATTTGAAGTCCTAGAAAGAACTTCAATTCTCCCATCATGCTCATTTCAAACTCATCCTGCATTAGCTTTGAAAAATCCTTGCACAGAGAATCATTAGTAGCTCCAAAGACTATATCGTCTACATAAATTTGGACTATAATAAAGTCTTTTGAAACACTTTTCTTGAAGAGAGTTGTATCAACCTTTCCTCTTGAGAAATCATTTTTAAGAAGAAAAGAACTGAGTCTATCATACCAAGCTCTGGGAGCTTGTTTAAGACCATATAGTGCTTTCTTAAGTTTGAAAACATGATCAGGTTGAGATAAACTTTCAAAACCAGGAGGTTATTTTACATACACTTCTTCTTCAATGAAACCATTTAGAAAAACACTTTTTACATCTATTTGATATAGGACGATATTCTTGTGAGCAGCAAAAGCAAGTAATATTCTGATTGCTTCTAATCTAGCTACAGGTGCAAAAGTTTCTGTAAAATCAATACCTTCTTGTTGATTATACCCTTGTGCTACTAACCTCGCTTTGTTTCTTACCACTTTTCCAGCTTCATCAAGCTTGTTTCTGAACACCCATTAGGTCCCAATTATGCTTTTGTTCTTTGGTCTTTCAACTAGGGTCCATATATCATTCCTTGTGAACTGATTAAGTTCTTCTTCCATAGCCAAGATCCAATCGTTATCTTGAAGAGCATCTTCAACATTCTTTGGCTCTATGTTTGATACAAGAGCATATCCAGACGATTCCTTTAGCTTCGATCTAGTTAGAACACCTTGATTCCTATCTCCAATGATAAGATCTTCAGTGTGGTTAGACGCAAACTTCCATGATCTTGCAGGGGCTTGATCTCATTGTTGATGAGTATCAGACGAAGAAGGTTCGTCTGTGCTTCTATCGTTTACTCTTGTTTCGTCTGACCCTTGTTTATCATTTTGACCAGAAGGGTTAATCTGCAAATTATCAAACAAGTTTTCTAGTCGATATTTCTTTATCGACCTTTGAGTTATCTTGGAACTTTACATGAATTGATTCCTCTACAACTTGCGTCTTAGAGTTAAAAACTCTATAGGCCTTAGATGTGTTAGAATATCCAAGAAAGATTCCTTTTACCACCTTTGAATCAAACTTGCCAAGTTGATCTTTGGTGTTTAAGATAAAGCATTCGCATCCAAAAGGATGGAAATAAGAAATGTTGGGTCTTCTTCTTTTCCATAGTTCATATGGAGTCTTATTCAATATTGGTCTTATCAATATTCTTTTTGAATATAACAGAAGTATTAACTTCTTCGCCCATAATATTTAGGGAGAGAGCTTTCATGCAACATAGTTCTAGCCATTTCTTGTAAAGTACGATTTTTCCTTTCCACAACTCCATTTTGTTGAGGAGTTCTTGGAGACGAAAAATTGTGAAATATACCATTTTCAAAACAAAAGGCTTTGAACTCAGAATTTTCAAATTCTGTTCCATGATCGCTCCTTACAGACGCAATACATATTCCTTTTTCTTTTTGAACACGTTTACAGAATATTTCAAAAACCTTGAATGACTCATGTTTATGGGCTAGGAAGTATACCCATGTGAATCTAGTATAGTCATCTACAATGACAAGTCCATATCTCTTCCCTCCAAGACTTTCAGTCTGAGTAGGTCCAAAGAGATCAATGTGTAACAGTTCTAGCGGTCTTGTCGTGGAAACAACATTTTTTGATTTGAAAGAAGCTTTGAGTTGTTTCCCATGCTGACAAGATTCACACAAACGATTGGTTTTCCAAGATATTTTTGGTAAACCTTTTTGATGTAAGTCTTTCGTAGAAGACTTGCGAATTGGCCGATCTTCACTTCGTCAATCGTGAATTTCGTAAATTCGAACAATACAAATTGTGGAATTGAAATTAATTAAGAAGAAGAAATGTATTAAGTGGAATTAGAAGAGAAGATGCGGAGCGCCATGCTTAAAGCAATAAGCTCAAGGTAGAATCGCCACATGGAGAATGCACCATGATAAGACCCGTAAGAGGTTTACTCAAGAAACCTATAAGAGAAAACTTTCTCTCTCAAGCAATATGCTTATCTGTAAAATTTGATCCCCCCGCCCTTTTACAATTCAATGTGCTAAGTATTTATACTAATGGAGATTGAAAAATCTCGTGCGCCTATACTTCAGCTGTAACTAACTCCCAGACGCTGCTCTGTTGTCTTCATCTGTGGGTTCCTTAAGTATCGTCTGCGGAGGCCTAATGTATCGTCTGTGGGTCTAAAGGTTCAGACGAAACATAGCACAGCGAACTTTAGACGAGGTAGATCCTTCAGACGAAGAAGCGTCTACAGGTATAGACGAGACAAAGGTACAGACGGAACCAACATCAGTCTTCAGACGGAAGCTTCATTCTTAAGGTTCAGACGAAAGAACTCAGTTGGTGCAAGTCCAGACGAAACAAGCTTCAGACGAAGAACTCAGCTTGAGGCATCAGACTAAGGAGCATCAGATGGAACAGTTCCTCATTTGAAAGCACAGACGGAACAATCTTCATCAAGAAGTATCAGACGAAGGAGCGCCTTAGGTATCTTCTGTGGCCGCTTATGATGCTTGACTATGTCAATCGTCTGACTATTATCCTGGACACGTTCTAAGGCTATCGTCTGTGGTGTTTGACTGATTACTCTCCTCGGAGCATTCCAATACTATCGTCTGTAGTATTCAAGTGTGTACCATCCTGGAAGCATGTCGCTGCTATCGTCTGTACGCTATCGTCCGTGGTATCGTCTGTAACCCTATCGTCTGTAGGTATCGTTTGTACGTGAATTTCTCACAAACACTCCTATATAAGGGTTGCGCATTTATTCACCACGCAAAAGCCCAAATTAAAATGTTCCTAATTTATTTACAAGTTCAGATGATTCTAAGACTATTACAAGGTTTATTAATCAAGAATGCTTGTTGGTATTCTTCTGGTTGTGGTATCGTCTGTTCTGGAAGCCGCAACAGACCTTGAATCAATTTTAGCTCTTCCTCTTCTTGCATCCTTTTGAGCATTGACCTTGTAATTCTCCTTGTGATGGATGGACCTCCATCAAACCCTCCTTCTTGATCACAACTTGTCCCCAAGTTGTCATTTTCCTCGAGACCTACAAAAAGTGAAAGATCGCCAACATTAAAAGAGTTACTTCCACCAAATTCCAAAGGAAGGTCAAGTTTATAAGCATTAGCGCCTAATTTCTCAATAATTTTAAAAGGTCCATCTCCTCTAGGGAGTAATTTAGATTTCCTCAAGTTGGGAAATCTTTCTTTTCGTAGATGCAACCACACCAAGTCTCCCACGTTAAAATCGATTGCTTTTCGGTTCTTGTTGCGAGCCTTGGCATATTGTGCATTCTTCTTCTCAATCCTTGCTTTAACTTTGGCATGAAGTTCTTGGATCCTCTCGGCGTGATTTACTCCTTGCCTATCATTACTAATCTCAAGAGGCAAACAAGCAAGATCAACAGGGGTCAGTGGATTTATACCATAAACAACTTGAAAAGGAGATAAAGAAGTAGTAGAATGATTTTCTACATGCGATAGGCACTCCTCCCAAGTCCTAATGTTATCCTTTACAAAACTCCTAAGCAATTGTCCTAGAGTTCTATTTACTACTTCCGTCTGACCATCCGTCTGAGGGTGACAAGTAGTAGAAAATAAGAGTTTTGTACCAAGTCTTCCCCATAGTGATCTCCAAAAGTGACTAAGGAATTTGGCATCCCTATCACTCACAATACTTTGCAGCACACCATGAATCCTTACTATCTCTTTGAAGAACAAAGTAGCAATGTGAGAAGCATCATCCGTCTTGTGGCAAGGTATGAAATGTGCCATTTTAGAGAATCTGCATACCACAACAAAGATGGAATTCGAACCTTTCTTGGTTTTAGGCAATCCCAGGACAAAGTCCATGGATATGTCTAACCAAGGTGCAATGGGTACGGGTAAGGGTGTGTAAAGACCATGATTGGTTAGCCTGGATTTTGCCTTATTGCAAGTGATACATCTTCTCACATACTTGGAAACTTGCACTTTCATTTTTGGCCAAAAGAAGTGCTCATGCAAAATGGCAAAAGTCTTGTCTATTCCAAAATGTCCCATGATCCCACCCTCATGTGATTCACATACTAAAAGTTCTCTTAAGGAGCAATTAGGTACACATAAACAAGTTCCTTTAAAAAGATATTCTTTGTACCTATAAAAATCCTTAAAAGCACCTTTATTACATTCTTGATACAAGAGGCCGAAATCACTATCAGTGGGATACAAGGTCTTTACATATTCAAAACCTATTAATTTAGATTCAAGCATAGAAAGGAGAGTATACCTTCTACTCAAAGCATCGGCTACTATGTTGGTTACCCCTTTCTTGTGCTTGATTATGTAAGGAAAAGTTTCTATGAATTCAACCCACCTAGCATGTCTCTTGTTGAGTTTCCCTTGGCTCTTGAGATATTTCAAGGCTTCATGATCCGAATGTACAATGAAGTCCTTGGGAAGCAAATAATGTTGCCAAGTTTGAAAAGCTCTAACCAATGCATACAGTTCTTTGTCATAGGTGGAATAATTCAACTAAGCCCCTTTCAATTTCTCACTAAAATAAGCAATGGGGTGGCCTTCTTGATTGAGAACCGCACCAATCCCTAAATTTGAAGCATCACATTCCAGCTCAAAAGTTAGTGAAAAATTTGGCAAAGACAAGATAGGAGCATTAGAAAGCTTATCCTTAAGTAAATTAAAAGCAAGTTCTTGAGGTTCTCCCCATAGAAAAGGTACTTCCCTCTTTACTAGCTCATTCAATGGAGAAGCAATGGTACTAAAATCTTTGACAAACCGCCTATAGAAGCTTGCTAGGCCATGGAAACTTCTCACTTCTTTGACACATGTAGGGGTCGGCCATTCCTTGATTGCTTTTACCTTTGCTGCATCCACTTGTACACCTAAAGAACTTACAACAAATCCAAGAAACACAACACTGTCTGTGGCAAAGGTGCATTTATCTTTGTTAGCATATAGTGTTTGCGTCCTAAGGGCTTCTAAAACATGTCTCAAATGAGTCAAATGTTCATGAAAAGATTTGCTGTATACAAGAATGTCATCAAAATACACTACAACAAATTTTCCAATAAATTCCTTCAAAACATGATTCATTAATCTCATGAAGGTACTAGGCGCATTTGATAATCCAAAAGGCATCACAAGCCATTCATACAAACCAAATTTCGTTTTAAAAGCTATTTTCCATTTATCCCCTTCTTTCATCCTAATTTGATGGTATCCACTCTTAAGATCTATCTTACTAAAAATGGCAGAACCATGCAATTCATCTAAAAGATCATCAAGTCTAGGGATGGGATGGCGATACCTAACAGTGATGTTGTTGATTGCTCTGCAATCTGTGCACATGCGCCAGGTTCCCTCCTTCTTAGGAACAAGTATAACGGGTGACGCACATGGAGACAAACTTTCCTTCACCCAGCCTTTGCTTAACAGTTCCTGCACTTGTCTCTCAATCTCATGTGTTTCTTGTGGTGAAGTTCTATAGGTTGGCCTATTTGGAAGGGGCGCACCCGGAATAAGGTCAATTTGGTGCTCTATCCCTCTTAATGGTGGTAGGCCGTGAGGTATCTCCTTAGGGAACACGTCTTCAAATTCCTTCAGTAAGGCATCCACAGTACTCTGATCACCTACACACGTGGTTTTCAAAATTAATGGTGAAGGTAAACATAGGTACATAGATTTCCTAGCAAGAAATTCCTTCTTAACCTCTCCTTTCTCAATTAAATAACTCCCCTTTGTTTCGACGCTACTCTTAGCCTTTTTTCTCGTGCTTTTAGGCTTTATGTTGGGGGTAGGAAGCTTGGACGTTCTCTTAGAGCTTTCGTCTGATCCGTTAGGACCTGAAGATTCCTTCCGTTTGAGGTATACTTCGTCTGATGACGTTCTTTTGTCTGAGGAATGCTTCGTCTGATGGCCCTTTCCGTCTGAGGAAAGCTTCGTTTGAGGACTCTGTCCGCCTGATCCATTATGAAGGGTGTTAGCTTTGGTGTTCTCGACCATACCCTTCTTATCAGCCTCCCGTTTCACCTTCATTCTAACTTGATCTTCAATAACTTCCCTTGGTGTCAATGGTTTGAGATGTACCTTGCGGCCAACATGAGAGAAAACATAAGTATTTGTTACCCCATCATGCAATGCATGTCTATCATATTGCCAAGGTCTACCTAGTAATATATGCGTTGCCTCCATAGGAACTACGTCACACAAAATCTCATCATGATATTTTCCGATATTCAAGGCAATTAGAGCTTGTTTATCTACTACTAGTTCTCCTTGTTCACTTAGCCATTGTAGTTTATAGGGTTTAGGGTGTGGGGAAGTTTTCATTTCAAGCTTTTCTATTAATCTAGTACTAACGACATTAGTGCAGCTACCACTGCCAATTATCAAAGAGCAAACCTTCCCTTGTATGTTACATCTTGTGTGGAAGATATTTTCCCTTTGAGTGTCATCAAGTCCATGGTAGGCACTTCCTAGAAGCCTTCTCACCATGAGGAGGTCACCTTCTTCAGCCAACTCTTCACTGGACTGTTCGCTCACTGTTTCGTCTGTATGTTCACTTGAAGAGTGGTGAGATTCTTCACTCGTGACTCCTCCGTCTGCTCGCATCACCATGGTCTTCTTGTTTGGGCATTGAGAAGCAATGTGTCCATTTCCTAAACACTTAAAACATTTAATGTTAGAGGGTTTAGGATTTAGTTTAGGAACATCCTTACCTTTGTCTTCTCGGCCAAATTTGGAAGAAGATTTGTATGAACCCTCCTTCTTTTGTCCTTCTTTCCAATTTGAAGAGCCATTATGATGTGATTTCTTCATGGTGTATTTTCGCTTCGTCTGAGCTTCTATCTTTTCGGCCTTATGGACAGCCTCTTCCAAAGTTCTATAGCTTTGGAGCTCCAAGATATCTTGGATTTCTCTGTTTAGTCCATGGGTAAACCTTGCTAATGTAGCTTCCTTCCCTTCTTGGTAACCGGCCCTCATCATAGTAAGCTCAAGATCTCTGTAATATTCTTGCACACTTCTTCCTCCTTGTGTCAACCTCTGGAGTTTGATGTGCATATCCCTCTCATAAGATTTAGGAACAAACCTCCCTCTCAGAGCATCCTTTAATTGTGTCCACGAAGTAATGGAAGGTCTCCTCCTCTGTTCTGCGTCTATGAGTATTTGGTTCCACCAAACCAAAGCGTATCCTTCAAACTCCAAGATGGCAAGGTTGAGTCTCTTCTCTTCACTCAATGTCGGATTGCAAGAAAACACTTGTTCAACCTTCATGATCCAATCTAGCAGGTTCTCAGCTCCCCCTTCTCCTAGGTACTTTGGAAGAGTAATTTTCGTATTGGTCTCCCAACCTCTTTGCTCTTCTTCTCCAAAGTATCGTCTGTGCCGAAAAGGTTGCCTCCTATAGGTACCTCTGTGACTGCCTCTTCTATGGTTCCTTTCATCTTCATAGTCTCGGAAGGCATCACTCTCTTCATGATTACTACCCTCATCACTATCTCTAGGTGAGTAGTAGTGTCCTCTTTGGCTTCCTCTTTCACTCCTACTTCCTCTGTTTTCTTTACTTCCTCCTCCATAAATTTCTTTTCCTTTTTCTTCTCGGACCTTTCTACTTGCCTCATCCCTAACCTTTCTTTCACTTTCTTCTCTCAATTCATTCACTTCATTTTGCAGATGATTGAATTTTTCCGTCATGAAGTCCATTATTTTCTTAGTCCGTGGAGACAAATCAGTTCCAACACTAGGCGGACTATCCATAGCTGCAATGAAAAAGGTTAGTGTATACGAAAGTAATAATCAAAGAACCTTACCACTCACTAAGTGTGTCACTCAAATATCAACTCGTGTATGTACTCTTAGTGGCTCTTTCTCTAGTGTTCTCTCTAGCCTTTTACCACTCAATTCTCTTCTTAAGCTTCTTAAGTGAACCTCAACTCAAGCACAAATATGGCTACAAGTCCATGTGAGAGAGGAACAACTCTACTTTCAAGCTCAGGAATTCCAAAAAAAATGGCAAAACTCTAGACAAAACTCAAGATTCCAAAATAGACAAGCAATAAAAGCTAAAATGAAGGAATAAGCTACTCAAATGCAAGGAATGAAACGCGATGTGACAATGGCACAAACTGGACAGCAAAGAATTGGAGAAAATGCTGGTTCAATCACTAACCAAGACAAGCAAATAGTCAAATACAAACTCAAATTTGGCAGTGATCACTTTAAGACCAAAAATGAAGTAAGTACAATAGTATATGATTAGACAGATATCAAATACAGCAAGTTTCACTTATGCAGAAATTTGAGTCAAAACAAACTAGTCACAAGTACACACTAATAAGCTAATTTCCAAGCTATTAGTAATTGTACTAGGTAATGAGTGTGCTTCGTCTTAGCTCTACATCCAATTTTTCTGGCTCACATTTCTTAACGCTTCTTTATCACGTTGATATCTTGCTAGACAGAGTTTGGCAAGTCCTCTAAATTCACTTTTCGTACTCAAAATTTCTAGTACTTTTAGAACTCTTTTTTTTTTTTTTTTAGCTTTCTTTTGAATTTTCTCACTTGTTTTCTTCTTGTTTTGATTTCTTCTCGCTTGATTTCTTTTCTTTTCTTTTCTTTTCTTTTCTTTTCTTTTCGTCTGAGTTACTGGACTGAGATATATTTTGCCTAAAACAAGCACTCCAAGCTCAACTACTAATGCTAATGCTATTACAAGGCGTAATAGGAATTTAGACCTTTAGTAAGCACTCTACTAGCATGTAATGATGTTGACGTCTCAATTTTGCATACGTGAACTTGAATGTACAAATTGATAGGTGTATTTCCAGTACCAAAACAGAACGAAAACAGAGTTTATACAGTGTATGACTCACGAATGAATTAAAACTGACTCACTGTAATTGATAATTTCTATCAATTGACCTCAATTTGACCGAACCACTAAGAATACTTGATATATTTTCTAGTTTCAACTCAAAACACAAGTTAATACTCAGATCTACACAATGCACCGAACGAAAATTCAAAACGACTCAAAGAACTCAACGATGAACAAAACATAACTCCAAGATGAATAAAATTCAAAAGAAAATCCAGATCTAGAAATTTAAACTCACAGATACGAAATTCTACTTGAAGAAGGAACAAGCTCTGAATACCACTTGATGTAAGTCTTTCGTAGAAGACTTGCGAATTGGCCGATCTTCACTTCGTCAATCGTGAATTTCGTAAATTCGAACAATACAAATTGTGGAATTGAAATTAATTAAGAAGAAGAAATGTATTAAGTGGAATTAGAAGAGAAGATGCGGAGCGCCATGCTTAAAGCAATAAGCTCAAGGTAGAATCGCCACATGGAGAATGCACCATGATAAGACCCGTAAGAGGTTTACTCAAGAAACCTATAAGAGAAAACTTTCTCTCTCAAGCAATATGCTTATCTGTAAAATTTGATCCCCCCGCCCTTTTACAATTCAATGTGCTAAGTATTTATACTAATGGAGATTGAAAAATCTCGTGCGCCTATACTTCAGCTGTAACTAACTCCCAGACGCTGCTTTGTTGTCTTCATCTGTGGGTTCCTTAAGTATCATCTGCGGAGGCCTAATGTATCGTCTGTGGGTCTAAAGGTTCAGACGAAACATAGCACAGCGAACTTCAGACGAGGTAGATCCTTCAGACCAAGAAGCGTCTACAGGTATAGACGAGACAAAGGTACAGACGGAACCAACATCAGTCTTCAGACGGAAGCTTCATTCTTAAGGTTCAGACGAAAGAACTCAGTTGGTGCAAGTCCAGACGAAACAAGCTTCAGACGAAGAACTCGGCAGGCATCGGACTAAGGAGCATCAGATGGAACAGTTCCTCATTTGAAAGCACAGACGGAACAATCTTCATCAAGAAGTATCAGACGAAGGAGCGCATTAGGTATCTTCTGTGGCCGCTTATGATGCTTGACTATGTCAATCGTCTGACTATTATCCTGGACACGTTCTAAGGCAATCGTCTGTGGTGTTTGACTGATTACTCTCCTCGGAGCATTCCAATACTATCGTCTGTAGTATTCAAGTGTGTACCATCCTGGAAGCATGTCGCTGCTATCGTCTGTACGCTATCGTCCGTGGTATCGTCTGTAACCCTATCGTCTGTAGGTATCGTCTGTACGTGAATTTCTCACAAACACTCCTATATAAGGGCTGCGCATTTATTCACCACGCAAAAGCCCAAATTAAAATGTTCCTAATTTATTTACAAGTTCAGATGATTCTAAGACTATTACAAGGTTTATTAATCAAGAATGCTTGTTGGTATTCTTCTGGTTGTGGTATCGTCTGTTCTGGAAGCCACAACAGACCTTGAATCAATTTTAGCTCTTCCTCTTCTTGCATCCTTTTGAGCATTGACCTTGTAATTATCCTTGTGATGGATGGACCTCCATCACTTTTACGAGATCCTTTTTAGAAATTTTTGAAATATACTTGAGACTTAAATGTCCAAGCTTTTTGTGCCAAATATCTCGTTCATCGTCTGCTGAAATCAAACATGTTACATTCTGATCACTCAGGTCAGAAAGACAAACCTCATAAAGGTTATTCTTTCTTTTCCCAATAAAAAGAATGGATTTATCTTTGTTTCTGACTATACACTCATCAGAGTTAAAAGCTACTTCATATCCACTATCACAAAATTGACTTATGCTAAGTAGATTGAAGTTAAGGCCTTTAACATATGATACGTTCTGGATAAGTGTATTGGGTGTCTTACCAACAGTCCCAATGCCAAGAATTTTACCTTTTCCAGATCCGTAGGAGACAGACCCTTTACTTGGTCTGAGGTCTTGGAACATAGACAGGTCTCCCGTCATGTGTTGTGAGCAACCACTATCCAGGTACCAGCTTGAAGTCTTGTCTTTTCCCGTTAAGGATATCTGCAACAGGAACAATAAGTGACTTTGGTACCCAAATCTTTTTGGGTCCTTTCTTGTTAGTTACAAAAGGCTTCTTTTTGTTTTTATCCTTTTTGTAGTTATTAGGAACCTTGTTGCGATTCCTCTTCTTTTGAGCAGACGAAACAGGTTTGTTTTTCTTTTCGTCTATCTCCTTAACATAACCGAGTCCACTTTTATCATTAGGTGATCTCTTATACTTTAAAATATTTTCAAGAATGGAGGATCCCTTTGTAAACTTGGTTAAGTCATTGAGTAAGGACTCATTTTCTTTCTTTAATCTTTCGATTTCAAGAATGAAAATGTCCTTTTCAGACTCAGACGAAACATCATTTGATACTTTCTTGTCTAGTAACTCAATTTCAGATTTCAAAACCGCATTTTCTTCCAAGGCTTGTCTCAGCTTGGTTTTGCAAGTTTTGTATTGCTGAGCAATAAAGTGAGAGTGAGCTAGAAGTGTATCATATGACATTTCTTCTGATTCTGACTCAGACTCAGAAGAAGAGGATGAAGAAGTTTCATTGTAATTTACCTCTGTTGAGACATGGTCTCCAGCCATGAGGCAGATGTTTGCTGTTTCTTCTTCTTTAGAGGATTCCTCTGAGCTTTCACTGTTAAGGTCTTCCCAAGTCAGTAAGCTCTTCTTTCCTTTATCTTTTCTAGAGCTCCACCTCTTTTTCAGTCTGGGACATTCTGACCTCATATGTCCCGGTTTTCTGCATTCATAGCACACAACCTCTGTGCTTTCTTCTCTGGTTGATGACTTCTCAAGGAGCTTCTTCTCCTTTTTCTTGAAGAAGCGTTGGCCTCTGCCTTTCTTCATCATCATTCTTTTGAATCATCTTGCCATGAGGGAGACTTCGTCTTCAGACGAACCATCAGACGATTCTGATTCGGTTGAATCAGCCTTCAAAATCTTTATTTTCTTTTTACTGTCCTTCTTGACAGAATCTTCTTTAGGGATGTTATTAACGGATGGAAGAGCTATAGGTTCTTGAACCTTGATCTTCTACCTTTTACATAAGAGTACCTCGTGTACCCTTAGTGCTCCAATTAACTCGTCTAGAGTTAATGTCTTCATATCTCTTCCAACAGAGATAGCTGTGGACATGGCTTCCCAAGGAGGTGGGAGACTATCCAAGATCTTCATGTTGTTCTGGGCCTTTGTGAAGGTGATTCCCAGAGCAGTGAGTCCATTCAATATTGTTTGGAATCTTCCAAACATCATATCGATTGACTCTCCTTTCTTCATAGAGAACATTTCATATTCTCTTTGAAGAGTAGCGGTCTTCCTCATTCTGACATCTTTAGTGCCTTCATATGAGATTTTGAGAGCATCCCATAGTTCTTTAGCAGTTTTTTAGGCACAGAATCTGTTGTACTTAATTCTGGAGAGAGCACACATAAGAGCATATCTTGCTTTGTTGTTCAGCTCCATCATAGAGTATTCTTCGTTTCCCCATTCTCCTTCAGGCTTTACAATGGGGATATCTCCTGTGGTGATTATGTTCTATAATCTGTATTGGGTTGACTTGATGTACATCTCCATCCTGTCAGCCCAGTATGGATAATCATCTCCAGAGAATACTGGAGGTTTGTTCATTGAAGCTCCTACGGATAGAAAAGATGGTCCTTGTGAGTCCATGTTGGATCTTTTCCTCTAGCAGCTGTTAAGCGCTCAACCCTTAGAGGCCGAGCTCTGATACCAAACTGTAAAAGATGAACACAAGAAGGGGGGTTGAATTGTGTTAATTAAAAAATTTTATCCCTTTCGTCTGTGGGTTTCAAAACGGTTCAGACGAAACAACATTTATATTGAAAGATTGATTTTAATAAACAAATGTTAGATTATGATTGTCCCCAGTTAGTCAATCAGACGAAACAAGTAAATACAAGTGTTTTTATACTGGTTCGTCTATTTAAGACTATGTCCAGTTACCCAACAACAACTGAGTTTTCACTACAAACTGTGAAAAGGTTTACAAGTATTGTTTGAACCCAGCCACTTCTGGCTATTACAAGATATTCTTTGCTCCCAGCCTTCTCAGGCTAAACAACCAAGGTATTCTTTGAACCCAGCCTCCACAGGCTAATACAAAATGTATTCTTTGAAACACAACCTCCTCAAGCTAAAGTACCACACAAGTGGATTTTGAATAAGATGTTTGAAAACAAAGATTTTCCTCTTCGCAGAGAGGGTTTTACAATAAAGTTCTTAGCACAGAATTGAGCGAGTTCTCAGAAGATGGGATAAGAGAAGCGTATTCGCCAACTGATTCTTGATGCTGTGAAGTCCTTTTATAGGCATCTTCTTCAAATAGCCGTTAGACTCATTTGAATGTCGTTGAGAGTCGTTGAGAAATCTTCTTGAGAGCTTTCCAAAAGTTTGTCAGTTGTACTTGATTGATTGATGAAGAGTCGCAGCGGATATAGCGGACTAGATTGTGCGCAATACTTTTTCTGACTTGTACAGAGATGTGACAAAAGGTGAAGACCTTTTTGACTTTGGTGTGTAAGCTCGAATCCCTATACTGATCTTGGATGCTTCTCATGAGTCCTTATTCAGATTTTGAAAACTTGGCGCGAATGACTCCACTTGACTTCAGCTTTTGGATAAACGATATGTGTCTTCAGATGTTGTTGTTTCGTCTCATCCTATCGTCTGAAAACTTCACTCTTGGGACAGACGAAGGACTTCAACTGAGTAGTCCTCTTCCGTCTGTGCATGTATCGTCTGATGGCTTGGCTTTTGGACAGACGCAGAATTTCACCTTTGAAGGGTCATGTTTCGTCTGTGCTGGTTTCGTCTTAGCAAGTCTTGGGTAGCTTGGTTTCGTCTGTCTTGTAATTAATCAAAATCTTGAGACATTAATCATCCTTGATCTAACACAAAAGCCTCATATAGGTACTAGGTGAATTATACAAGCCAAATGGCATAACAAGCCACTCACACAAGCCAAATTTAGTCTTAAATGCGGTTTTTCATTCATCTCCTTGTTTCATCCTAATTTGATGGTAACCACTTCTAAGATCTATTTTAGAAAATACACAAGCACCATGTAACTCATCCAACAAGTCATCTAACCTAGGAATAGGGTGGTGATACCTTTTAGTGATGTTGTTTATGGCTCTACAATCTGTGCATATTCGCCATTTTCCCTCCTTTTTAGGCACTAAGATCACCGGTGATGCACATGGGGAGAGACTCTAATGGTGGACCATCTCCAAAAGCTCAACAAACTCTTCAACATTAATTTTTAATAAATTGAGTTGTTCTTGGTTTCTAATTAAAGAAGACTTCAAGGACTACAAAAGCTATGAAGACACTAAAACCCAGTTCGAACTTCATCTAGGAGGAAATTTGGTTTGAAGTTACGTTTGGATACAACCAGGATGTTACAGCGGGGTGCCTGACCAGGTTCGGTATTTCGAGCATAAGTTAAGCTACAAAACTCCAATTTAGTTCGTCTTGGTGTCTTTTTAAAGTAGACTTAAAGGGCTACAAAAGCTATGAGACACCAAAGCCCATTTCAGACTGCATCTGGGAGTAAATGGAGCTTGAAGTTAACGTTTGGAAACTGCCAGGATTTTCAGCGAGTTGCTTATTTGTTTAGGCCTTATTAGTTTCTTTCAATTTTTTAATTGCTTCTAAGACTTCAATTGTGGGCCTTGTATTTGTAAGTGTACCCAGCCTAGTTGACATTAAGTAGACTTATTCTTATGATCCAAGTTAAGCAAGTGTAATACACTCTCTTAAAGGAGAGTGGATGGGAAAAGAGAGAGTTAGTGGAATTTCCACTAACTTGATTTACATCTCCACCACTTAATCAATCCATAATCAAGGGTGTAAATTTAAATCAATCATCTAGGATTTAATCTCTCATTCAAGATAAAATTCTAGCCTTACGATTAATTCTAATCCAAGGCATAGAATTCTAATCAGGGATTTTTTTAATTAATACTTATGTCATCAAATAGTAAAAATATTCAAGAAAATATACTTCTTTAAGTTGTACCGTTGCGTTTAGTGGAAATAAATGAACTTTAATAAAAGAATATAGGAAATTTAAATTTTTAAAAGGAAAAATAATAAAATAGATCAATTTTTTAATTTTTAAAAATTTAAATTTCCTATCTTATTTTATTAAAGTAATATTTATAATATTCTTTTTTTCCATTTTTTAATGATTTCCAATTTCTTTTATCAAAGTCATTAATGATCAACTATATAAACTAAAAAAATATTATTAAATGAGTTTTGCAAACTAAAATAATTAATATATCACACTAACTAATAAGTTCAAAATAATAAATGTTTAAACTTGAACAATAATAAAAAAGATTTTAAAAATATATAAGTAAAGAACTACTCCATGTATTTCTATTCATACTTTGTACATAAATTCACTATGTTTTATATTTTTTTTTATCATGACATTGTAATGCGGTTATTTCTCCTTGGTAATCATATGGACCAGAACTTCTTTGTTGAAATAATTATCAAATAAAACAAAGATTTTAATAATACGTGTTACTTAAGTAGGTATTGACGCCAAGGTCATGGTAATAATTGTGTGTTTGGTAAATGTTTTCCAATTCAAAAATCAATAAACTGTGAGAGTGTTGTTAAATTTTTTTATGCAAACCCATGAGAAACTTTGAAGGGATCTTTATGGATAAGCAAGTAGTTACCTTTTAAAAATATAAAAAAAATAAAAACTATGGGAATCAATTTTAAAAAAATTAAATTTAAAAAAATAAAAAAAATAAAAAGCAATTTTAAAAATATAAAAAATAAAAAATACTGATGAAAATTTTACAGTAGATACCTTCTGGGATATTGTAGCTGGTTAAACCCATTTCCCAATTGTTCATATTTTTTTAAAAGGAATAAAATAAATTGAATCTTTATTTAATTGATTTTTAGTCAATATTATTTATAAATAACAAATATTTTCTATATAATAAGTTATAATATAATATTTAAAATTCACAATAATTAAATATATATATATATATATATATATATATAAACTACAGTATAAATTATAATAAGTAATTTATCACAAGAGTATGATTTAAAAGATGATATACATTATTTGAATCTAAACTTTTTTCTTTTAAAATTTACTCTTTCACGAGAATAGCTAAAATAAAATAACAAAAAAATATTTGAAAATAACTCTAAGAAACCTTTTAGTTAATATGTGAATTCAAATTTATACAGGATAGGATTGAATAATAAAAATCATTAGTATTAACTAACTATTTTTTATTAATTATGAATATCTTATATTTAATAATTTCCACTATAACTTTTAAAATTTATAATAATAAATATTTTTAACTTATAGTATAAACTTATAACAAATAAATTCTAATAAGAGTATGATTCATCAATAATTGTCTTACATTATTTGTATATAAATTTTTCCTCTTAAAATTAGAAAATATATTTGAGTATTTATTTATTTAATTAATTTTGACTATATATTATTTATTAATAATAAGTATTTTCTATTTAATAAGTTTTATTAAATCAATCTTAGCTTGAGGACAAGAAATGGCTTGAGTTTGGAGTTTTTGATAACTCTTCAATGAAAGTTATTTGGGCATGTTCTTATATGATAATTTCACTTGAATAAGGGCAAAGTTAAAAAGAAATCAAATGATTTTGGGATAGATCATGAAATTGTTTATCCAAGGCATTATAATATCTTTGTTGAGTGTTTCAAGGTCAAAATTTTGAAGAACTTAGAGAAAGCAAAAACATTCAACTTATCTCAGGCAAGATATGAACGTGTCGGACGTAAAGATCTTATCTTATGCAAAGATGACACAAGATCTTATCTTATCTTATCTTGGAGGCCCCAAAAGAAGTTAGAATATATAAAAAGAAGAAAAAAAAATGCACAGGGAAATAGTATTCGGTTAACAAGTGATAAGTATAGGATTTTGTATATATCTCAGGAAAAAGAGAAGAGAATAGAGATTTCATAAGGAAATGACATTCGGAGAAACCCACCTTTATATTCTTTTCCTTTTTTCAATCTTCACTTTGTCATTTCTTTGTCTATCATGAACTAAATCTTCAATTGATTGATTGGAAGAATAATGCAACCCTATCTTATTCTAATAAAATCCCCGATGTTATTTAGTTTATATTATTTGTTAGTCCTTTCTTCTAATCTTAAAATATTTCATTAATTGACCACTAATGAATTGAATCTAAGCCTAAGAGAACTTTGAGAGAAGAAACTTAGGTGGTACTTGGAAATAACTATCACGTAGGTAGATTACATATAAGAGTCGAAGGTGGTGTGAATTCATAACCTAATTATTATCTAGTATTCATAAAACATAAATGCACTTGACTTTCGTTTTCAGACGGCGTTTTCGATCTTGAAAGGGACAAATACGAGGGTAATAATCTGATTCATCCAATTAAATACATTGAATAACTAGGGAAGGGTATTAGGGTAGGTAGTGGTGAAATTAGGATCTCAATAGCATTTATTAAATTGAATTAAATACAAACTTTATACTTTGCTTACTTGTATCTTAAATCTTGATTAAATTTGCATTAGTATTATAATTGAACACAATTCGATATAACTGTCCTCGTGGGAACGATAATTCTGGTTTATTATACTTATTACTTGACGATTATTTTATACTTGCCACAATCCTGTGAGAGTATTCTCCCTCTTACACGCCAAACATCACACATTACAAAATGTGATCAAAATAAAATAAAGGGCTAACTTTGCAGTATAGAACAACTTAGGTCATTTTCCACGTATTGCTAACAAATTCTTACAACCAATATATAGATCAAGAAAGAAAGGCCTTAATGTGTAATTAAAATGAAATGAAAAATCTAATAAAGTAGGTAAACAATCAAACCAAACAAATATTAAAACAATGCTATAAAACTAGTGCTAATAGAAGAAGGTTCAATCCAATCTCTCTTTAGGTTCCTAAAAATCCGTCATAGATTATCTATTAATTAGAAAATTGCAAATGTGGTCCAACTACACCTGAATCCCAGCACCCAATTGGTACCCGAACACGCTACAACTTCAAAAAGAGAATGTAAACTAGTAGAGTTAACTACCCTATCATAAGCGAATGCTACATGTCCGAAAAAATCATCCCAATATTTAATATTACCTCTAACAGAACTTCTCAATAATTGGCTTAAGGGTCTATTTACCACTTCTATTTGGCTATCGGTTCGGGCGTAGCAAGTCGTGGAGAGGAGTAGCTTTATTCCACGTTTGCTCCAAAGATTTCTCCAAAAATGACTAAGGAATTTTGAATCCCTACCACATACAATGCTTTGAGGAACTCCATGGAGTCTCACCACCTCCTTAAAGAACAAGTGTGCTATGTGTGTGACATCATTAATTTTATGACAAGGTTTAAAGTGAGCTATTTTGGAAAACTTACACATAACAACAAAAATAGCATGCATACCACTCCTTGTATTGGGAAATTCAAGTTGAAAGTCCATGCAAATATCCAACCAAGGTGAAATAAGGATAGGTATGGGCATACGAAGGTCGTGTTTTGATAATATGAAGTCCCATATAACACATTAACTAATAAACTGTGAAACTCCAACCATCATTTTAGGCCAAAATAAGTGTTCATGCAATATAACTACTGTCTTATCCATGCCAAAATGTCCCATGACACCACCTTCACGAGATTCACAAACTAAAAAATCTCTTAAAGAAGTTTTAGGTACACCTAAGCATTTTCCTTTGAAATGATAGTCATCTTGCCTATAAAAATATTTATGAGCACTCTTAGAAAACAATTTATAAACTTGGCTGAAATCATGGTAATCAATATACAAGGCCTTAATGTGATCAAATCCAAGCATTTTACATTCAAGGATAGAAATAATAGTGTCCGTCTTACTTAGTGCATTTGCTACTATGTTGGAAGAACCCTTGTTATACTTGATCACATAAGAGAATTGTTCAATGAATTCCACCCACTTATCATGACTCTTGTTAAGCTTTCCATGGCCTTTCAAGTGCTTGAGGGCTTCATGATCCGAGTGAACTATAATCTCCTTTCGGAGTAGATAATGTTGCCACACTTGAAAAGATTTCATCAATCCATAAAATTACTTGTCACATGTTCAATAGTTGAGTTGTGCTCCTTTAAACTTTTCACTAAAGTATGCAATGAGGTGTTTTTCTTAAATAAGTATTTTCTCAATAACTAGATTTGAAGCATCACACTCAAGCTCAAAAGATAAAGCAAAGATAGGCAAAGATAAAATAGGAGCATGAGTATGTTTTTCCATAAGCAAATTAAAAACATGTTCTTTGGATGGGCTAAAAATAAATGGTACCTCTGTCTTAACTAGCTCACAAACCTCCTATAAAATCTAGCTAAGAAATGAAAACTTCATACCTCTTTAATAGTCTTAGGGGTTGCCCAATCTTTAATAGCATTGACTTTCTCTTCATCTACTTCCACTCATTTTGAGCTAACTACAAAGCCTAAGGGAAAAAAATTCTTTGTTTCACAAGTGCACTTAACCTTGTTGGCATACACCTTTTCACTTCTAAGAACCTCTAACTTGCTTGGCCTGGTAAATTCGTGCTATAAATAAAATTGTCATCAAAATACAACCATTAATTTACTAACAAATAAGGACATGACTTATCAATCTCATAAACGTGCTAGGTGCATTGGTTAACCTAAATGGCATGACTAACCACCCATAAAGTCCACATTTGGTTTTAATTGCAGTTTTCCACTCATCACTTTCTTTCATTTTTAATTGGTGGTAGCCGAATTTAAGATCAATTTTGAAAATATGCACGCACGATGAAATTTATTAACCAAATAATCCAACCCAGAAATTGGAAGTTTGTATCTTATTTTTATGTTGTTGATGGCTCGACAATTCGTTCACATCCTCGAAGTTCCCTCTTTCTTAGGCACCAAAATAATCGGTGAAGGAGAAATAGACAAGCTTTTTTTAACCAACCCTTTGTCAAAGACCTCTTGTACTTGCTTTTGAATTCATGTGTCTCTCAAGGTAGAGTCGTGTACTATGGCCTATTTGGGAATGGAACAACTGGAATAAGGTCAATTAACATATCACTAATATGAGAGATCTTAAACTTTCCCTCGTTGAAAAATTGTTATTTTAAGATATATTCTATTATCATATTTTAGCTCCAAATATTGCTAGTCTATCTAGCTCTAACATTTGTCTTGTGTAATTTTAAAACTAAGGAGAAAAAAATAAGAATAAAATTTGGCTAGAAATTATTTTTTATATGCTAATAACATATAAATAGGAGAATATTAATGCCATGAAAAACCTACCTTGAAGGGATGGAGAAAGTAGTAAAATTATTTCTTTTACAAAAATTTGAATAGTATTATGAATGCATATTTTAATAATTCGTGATAAAATGCTTGCACATGAATCTTGTATTGGTCATAATTAATGAATTTTAATTTTATGAATTATTAATATTTAGTAACTGAAACTATGCTAAATTATTTTATTAAAATATTATTATTATAAAATAATATTAAATTATAATTATTATTAAAAAAATACTAACAATATACTTGTGAATTCCATAATTTGAGAGGCAGATAATCAAGTTTATGGTGTCTTGGGTCATACAAACAATCTAAGGTATGAAATTCATTCATTTGAAAATGAGTTAAAGATATAAGTAATAGTTAAAATGGTTCTCTTACGATTATGCATGAGATTGTTTGTATGACCTAAGACACCATAAACTTAGTAATATTCCTATATGTATGCCTTTTAAAAAATGAAATACGCAACTATCTTCCTATCCTTATGTTTCGCATAACTAATCAACGAAAGCAAATTGGCCAAACCAAAATGATTAACAATACTCCTGTGGTTTGCTTATCTTTCAATTTGGAAAATATTGACCAAACACACCATTCTCATCATGACCTTTGTTTTGATGCTCAAGTACGGGACATGTATTACTAGAATCTCTATTTGTTTGGCCATTCTTTCAACAAAGTGAGGCCAGTGCTTATCTTGATCCATAGGAGCTACCTACATTATACTAAAACATTTAAATGTTGTAACTAAAATCCTACCCTAAACATTGTGAATTTATATACAAAACGAAGAACAAAAATATATGTTGTAGGTTTTTATTATTTATTTTTGTAAATCGTTTATAATATTATTCAACCTAAAACATTTTAGGATTTTGAATTTATTAAATATTATAATTTATTAAGTGTTTTAGTTTAGAATATACTTATTTCATTTTTTTTTAATTTACATATAGTTGATCATTATCAAAAGCTGAATGAATTTGACCAAAACAAATTAAATGGTTTATTAACATAACACTTAATAAAATAATCTATAATAAATTTCTTTTTTAATTATTTTTAGGTCACATTCATTGAATTTTGGCCACATTAATTACTATCAATATATAAATAAGATCTATATAGGACATCTCCATGTAGCAATCTTAACCCTTTCAATAAAATAAAATATAGTGGGATGAAACATTCTTATATTTTAAACATAAGAAATTCAATGCTTGTTTTTTTAGTTTCTTAAATTTAAAATATTTTTATTTAAAATACAATAAATTTAAAATTAATTATTTTCTTAAATTTAAAATAAATTTATTTGGAATCCATTAAATTTAAATAAATTGTGGATAGTACCTTGACTTTAAATTTTAAAATGAAAATCATTTTGGTGTTTTGACCATATTAGTAAATATTATCTCTCTAGAAAAAAAATCATTACAATGAATGTTAGTTTGTAGATTTGATATTTTACGATAATATTTAATATAACATAATTAAAAAAAATATTTTAAATTTAATATATAATTCTTTATTTTATCATGAACAGTTTCATTGTAAAAACTAGAATATTACATTCAACATATCATAACTATTTTTTTCAATCTAATATTTTTAAAACTCACGCCGAAAAATTTAATACACTAGTCTTTTTAATTTATACCTTCATCGTGAGTAGTTTCTTTGTCCTTGTCACAACTGAGAATTTTTTTTCCTCTCCGCTAGCTTATTCTTCTCCTTGGACGTTGTAGTAGTACTGCATGGAGAAAAAAATAATTTAGATGAATAATTAGAACATAAAAGAAATATCTTAATTCTACCTTTTTAGAAAAACTCCTTAAGAAATCTAATATATAGTTCAGCTGCCACTTATGTAAAGATAAGTTTAAGGTATTGCACACAGTAAATGATATTTAAGAATTAAATTAATTCCACTATTGGATAAATAGGTTATAACGTCACCTTGTTTATATCGATTTTGATGACGATAAGTTTTTAATGTCAAGCTTCTTGAACCAATGTAATTTAAGACATTCACGTAATTTTTGTAGTTAACCAATGTGAAAAATCTCCATATCCCACGACCCTGAACTTTTCCTATTCATTTATGTTCCTCATTTTCATTTTCGTTCTCCATACAATAGACCTGCCAGTCACTACCAGATTTTGAAGCTAGCAGCTCCAGCCTATAGGTGAGTAAAAGATTAGCACATAGTGTGAAGAAATGTTCAATTGAGAAAGCAAAAGGATTCTTACAGTGCAAGGTATTCAGCTGTTGCAGGTGTTGTTACTTTACCTGGCGTTACTGGCGCAGCCTTACCCATTGCATGCAGCTTTAGCATTTTATTTATTGATGAAACTGCTCCAGTGATTTGTGCACCCCACTAGAAATTAAAGGAAAATCTAACCCTCAGTTGTTTGTGGTCTAACTTGTACCCTTGTAAAACATACGAAGTTCATTCTTGCTTGTTTTGCTTTCAACCATTGATCTAACTGGAGCAGAAATTTGCTTTGCACCTGCGACTGTCATTGCACCTCCTACATGTCTATCAATCATTATAGAGTTATTAAATACATTAAATGTGTACATGGTTACTAAAAAATGTTGTAATAAGTTATTGGTGGAAAAATGTGATTTGATTTACCATGAAGGTTCAACTTGCTCTAGATCACATAAGAGTCAAACCTTTGAGGCTACAATGCCTATAAACAAATCCAACAAATCATGATTAATTGTAGAAAGGTCAATACTAACATGTAGCTAGATTTTGTGTCTGAGGTTCAGAAACACTTGCAACTCCCCACAACCATTCTAACATGTAGCTAACCTACAAAAAGTTGATGATATTAAGGAACTACTTTGGTACAAACATTGGAATGAAATAACTGCTCAAGCCTTCACTGAAAGAAAAATATTTATTTCTTGGGCAATATTTTTAAAATTACACTTGTTGGATAGCTTTACTAAATATTTAACTATAGCACCCAAGAGATTTCTTACGAACCTTTAAATAAAAAGACAAATATTTCAATGTCATAAATTTTGAAAACATTAGAGAAATTTAAAGTTAGAATAGGTACTCATGGACTAAATTCCTCTGAATTTTGTATGCCTGCAGCCGAAGGGAAAAGTGTATATGCAAGAGATCGCTGAAGCAAGAAACTGATGACACTGAGACAACCAACAACAACAAAGTAGCTGGTGGGTGAAAGGTTATAAGGATCTTAATTACCAAATGAGCAGCGTCATATAAGAGAAAAGTCTTTTCAGTGGAAAACACAGTTGCTAGTTCTTATCACGAATTCTATCATCATTATACAATCATGAATCTATCATGGTAAACAATAGGATCAACGTTTGCTTGTTTATGAGCTCCCGAACCTAAAGCATGCTATTATTATAAGCAAATACTGATCAAAACTAAAATTATTTACAAGAGTTGTGTGTGAAGGATAAGGATACTTAGTTTATTTATGATGGATATGAAAAATCAATATCATCACACAAGATCAAAACAAATAATGAAAGAATCGTTGGTTATTCTACAATAATAAATTCCTAATATTTATTTTGATTATCAACACCAAACTTTAGTCACCCATTAATGAAAAAAAAATCTTTTAAAATTATACAAACAGAAGTTCGCATCAGATAAGGTGTGGTTTGTCAATCTAAAGGAACAAACATAAGTATCGACTCACAAGAGTAACAAGTTGAACACATATATGCTTTTACTGAACAAGCGAATTAAATAAATGGAAATAAGTGAATCTCTGGGTACAAATACATTGCATTAAGAACAACCACAATGCAAGGTAATTTTCAAGAATGTTTAGTGAGAAGAAAAATATCAATCTTTTGTCTCGGAAGGGTATCAACATCAACAATTCGAAGACCCATAATACGTATTTACTCCGTTTTTTGTCGTAACCCTAAATAGATAAAATAGATAAAAGGAAATAAAAAAGATTAAGAAATACCTCTAACGGAAAAGAGAACATGAGAATCAGATCCTTGGATATCCAAAATGTCGCTGAAGGCATAAACGACTAGTGCTTAAATCAAAATCTTAAAGTTTTTAAACAATTTTGCACTAATAAAGAGGGTGAGAGACAAGTAAAAGAGAACAAAACGACAACGAAGACGTGCGAGATAGCGAGAGAGAAGAAGATGATGAGTCTGAATGGAGGCTTGAACAAGTAGCAAGTGTGAACAACGCGGCGAGATAAGAGACAAGGCAAGGCCAACAAGATGAGAATGATAAAAACAAGGCAGGAACGGAACGCGAGTCTGAATAGTGGGAGTGTGAAATAAAGCGTGCGAGAGAGCAGCGGCGAATATGAAGAAAATGAAAGTGAGAGGGGAGAGGTGAAGGGGCACATAATATAAGGGGTGATGAGGACACTAAAACCCTAGCTCACGAGGCCCATGATCAACAAGCCCAATCCTATGACAACAAGGATCAAGACGTGGAACCAATTAAGAACTTGGATGGGCGCGTGAGGAAGGACAAGGTGACCCATTTGGAGGCTTAATTTTTAAAGGTTCCTAAAGCGTTTCTAGTTTTGAAGTTTATTTTGGGCATAAAAAAATAATAGTAAGTTACTTGGCACTAGCTGATAACTCACAAAAGTAAGTTATTTTTATACTCTTTTTATTTCATAAATTGTCCTTTTTATACTCTTAAGCCTCCTCAAATAACTCTAATTGCTCTTAATTCATTATATTTTGTGTTAATGCTTGTTGATGGTGTGTTAAGTGTTTTAGAGTGAAAAATAGCCAAAAACAGGTGAAAAACATGTCCAGAAAGGCATCTCTCGCGAGTTGGAACACAACTTGCACGAATTGGAGCTCCAGTGAAGAAGAAAAGCTCTCTGGAAACTCATCTCGCGCTCATCTCTCCACATCTCGTGCGAGAACTATTTCTTTAAGAGTAAGTTAACTCTTTGACACCTCATCTTGCACTCATCTCGTGATCACCTACATCATCTCGCCCGAGTTAGTGTTACTTCAAGAAGAAGTTTACTCTCTAAAACATCATCTCGCGTCCATCTCGCGCTCACCTATCCCATCTCGCGTGAAGTAACTTGGATTGCAAAACACGTTTGCTCTCTAAAACATAAACTCGCGTGAGTTGGAGTCGCAGTAGACCCAAGTCCAAAGTTCTGAAGGCTATAAATACAACTTATTCACTGTCAGCCGACACACACACACAGAGTCCGAATTTTTGACGTAATTCTCAGTCTTCCAATGGTTTGACCTAGATGGCAGCTGCACTTCGGCTGAGAAATCTTCCAATCCATATAGGGAAACAGGATTCAAGCATAAGCAATAAGAGAAGGAGACTCTAGGAATCAATTTTACTACATATTCTCTTTCAATTATTACTTGTGATATTTTCTATTCCATCATGAACTAACCCCTACTTTGACTGGGAGAACGATGTAACCTTAATTATTCCCTTTATATGATTGTCGATGTTATTCAGTATATGTTTGGGTGTTTGTTTTTTGCGCTTAATGTTATTTATTAATTGATGACTAATAAATTGATAAGTAAACCTAAGGTAACTCTGACAAAGTATTCCTAACTAGTACTAAAGAATTAAACCATTCTTACGCTATAGTCCTAGAGATAGGAGTAGGTAGTAGTGTGGACTACACCTAAGCTTGCCCTTGGATACACAAATTTAATTCCCTAATTAACCTTGGTAATGATTTGAGACGTTGGACATAATCTAATTAATTAGGCGGCGTTGGTGATCCTGAGAGGGACGGTCACGAGGGTAGCAATTTGATCTGACCATGATTATACATAAATAACATAAGAGGAAAGTATAAGGGGAGAATTAGTGGTGAAATCGGAATCCCAATCGCTCTTCTTTCTCTGTCTTAATTTCTGCTCATTACTATCTGCATTATAATTTAAATTGATCTTTAAATTAAGAACTAATATGTCATGCTCTCTTGGAAATTAATAAAGTAAATAAAAATACAGTTTCTGAATTGCTTCTTGTGAAGTGATTTTAGGTGAATAGGTGCAGTTTTCCACCACTGTACAATCAATAAAAATGTTCAAATACAGGAGAAAAACAGAGTTTCAAGTTACCAAGCACATTATACACCACAAGTTCAAGAATCTAGGCCACTAGCAAGCTAAACTCAAGTTTTTGGTGATAATGCTTAGTCCTAAGTGTCTCTAGCATTCAAAGTCCTTTGAACCACTAATTTGGGAGTGTTTAGAGGCTCAATTAGTCAAGACACTTATGCTTTGATTTCACTAAACTCACTTTTCATTTGCTCTTTTTCTAGTCACTTGAATTTTCACTAGAATTACATTTTTCTTGTTTTCTTCCCTTTTAATTTTTCTTTTGATTTTCTTTTTCCTTTGAATTTGTATACTCTTTTTCTTGACTTTACTTGCTGGACCTAAATAGAAAATACCTAAGACTAAGGCAAAATTAAATCTAAAATTGCTAGTAATCAAGATTAAACATAATGAAGGCTACTTGAACTTGTAATGCACAATTCTTAACACTTAAATCATGGGAAAAACACCTCAAACACATTCAATCTAGTAATTCACGAATCAACAAGGATTTGGCATGGTTCATATGAAGCAATAGCAAGAACACATGTGAAAAATTACTAGAACAAGCTAAAGAAGAAAATTAAATGGTGAATTTGACATGAATTTGCTAGTAATTTTAGATCTAAGAATTTTTCAAAAGAAAAACTCAAACTCAAGATGAAGAAAACTCAAGGAACATGTGAAGAACTCAAACAAGTTCATATAACACGGATCTACAAGAAAAATTAAAAGCAAAATAAAAATTCAAAGTGAGAACTTAAACCGGATAGAAGAATGCTCCAATTGAAGTAGAACAAGCTTTAAATACCAAATTTGATGCAATCCTCAAGGAGAAGTGCTCATGAGACGCGGACCTTCATGATTCAATGGATGAACTCACGGATTGCTCAAAGAACTCACGGAATCAAAGAAAAAAAGAAGATAGAAAACGGATTTAGGAAAGAGATGGAAGTGCCATGACAAGTGCCAATAAGCTCAAGGTGGAATCGCCACAGTGGAACAAGGAAGCCATTGATGAGATTCAAGGTTCTTCACAAGAACACAAGAGAGAAAACACTCTTAATTTTCTGAATTCTATTCTTAGTTTGCCAAAAAGTGTTTGCAATTCAAATAAAATCCTATTTATACTAACTAGTGTGGCGTCAAACTTGGAAACAAGGACCAAACCTTCACCTTTGGGTCTAAATTGGGATCAACGTGTGGGAAGCCTTCTCAAGTACATCACACGGATCACCAATCTCTATCCTTGGATCAAGGTAGCATCCTAGGGTCACGACTTAAAGGAAGGGTGGTGGTAAAAGTGTGATTTAAGTTTGAATTCTTGCCTCTTGATTAAATCTTAATCATGGGGTTAGAATTCACTTAAGAATTGGTGCCAAAAACATGTGCTAGATTAGAGAGTGTAGATCTCATCTAAGGGTTGGAATTCAAATTGAGTTAGTGATTCCTCCACTACATTCCCTCTAAATCTCTCCCACTCTCTCTTTTTGGAAGAGAGTTTCGGTCCTAACATGCTATCCTATGGTCGTGGACTTCACATGCACCAAGGTCCACAATTCTTCATTGTTTCATCCTAATTACAATATTAGAAAATATTAGAAAAATTACAAGCCCTATTACAAGTTAAGAAGAAATCTTGAGTTGACTCTTGACTTTGATGTTGACTTTGACTTTTGAGTTGACTATCTACTTCTTCTTGTATTCTCTTTGTCATGGCCCTTGTAACTCTTCTATTCAAGGATGATCCTCCATCAAAACTTGTGACTCAAGTTTGTATTATAGGTCGTTGATTAGATCTTAATCATGAGGTTAAAATTCACTCTTGAGTAGTGACAAAAGCCTGTGCTTCTAGATTCAAACTCATCCTTTAGATTTAGATCTCATCCAAGGGCTAGAATTCGAACTAGGTGCATGCCTTTCCCACTCATCTTTCCCTCCAAAACTCTCTCCACTCTCTAGGGAGAGTGTGCGCCACTCTCTAGGGAGAGTTTGCGCCACTCTCTCTCACAAGGCACTCTAATTTGCGGTCCAAGCCCAAACACATATGGTCGTGGACCTTCATCACATAACTAGGTCCAAAATTAAATGTTTTTTAATCCTAATTACATGTTTACAAAATGCTTAGAAGGTTACAAGTCCTGTTACAAATTAAAAAGAAGTCTTGAGTTGACTCTTGACTTTGAGCTTTGAGTTGACTCTGAACTTCTTCTTGTATTCTTTTGTGCATAGCCCTTGTAACTCTTCAATTCAAGGATTGTCCTCCATCATACCCTCCTTATTATGTTGAACTTGTCCTCAAGTTATGCTCTTCTTGACCTACAACAAAAGGAGACAAATCACTAACATTGAAAGAATTGCTACAAGTATAAGTGTTAGGGAGATCAAGTTGGTAAGCAATAGGCCCAAGTTTCTTAAGGATCTTGAATGGTCCATCTCCTCTAGGCATCAATTTTGATTTCCTAAGATTAGGAAGTCTTTCTTTTCTTAGATAAAGCCAAACCAAATCTTCTTCTTAGAATTGCACATCCTTTTTATGTTCGTTTGCTTTGGCCACCACCTTGCTATATCTCTTTTCAATTTTTTCTCTAATTTTTGCATGAAAAGATCTCACCCTTTCGGCCTTGAACACAAAGTAGATGCATTTACTTATCTATTATAAGAAAATTCAAAAATAAATGGTAAATGCTATTCCCATTCCCAAGATTTCACGTTACCCCTAACAAAACACCTTAAGAGTAGACCTAGTGTCCTATTAACCACTTCGATTTGGCCATCCGTTTGTGGATGACAAGTGGTAGAAAACAAGAACTTGGTGCCAAGCTTGCTCCAAAGTGTCCTCCAAAAATGGCTAAGAAATTTGGAGTCCCTATCACTCACTATACCCTTGGGCATACCATGCAATATTACCACTTCTTTAAAAAATTAGGTTTGCTATGTGTGTGCAATCATCAACCATATGGCAAGCAATGAAAGGGGCCATGATGGAGGTCCATCTACTCCAACCATGGAAGTCAACAACTCTAGAAGAGTAACAAGGTCCATGCTTCAAAGAATACAAGAAGAGGAAGAGAGGAATTTGACTCAAAGTCAAAGTCAACATGAAAGTCAACAGTCAACTCCTCATGGACTTTTCTTGGTCAACAAACCTTGTAATAGTCTTAGGATTATTTGAACTTATAATTAGGATTTGAGACTAATAATTTGGATTTTTTTTGGCAAGTGTGTGCCACGACCATGTATTATTAAGAACATAAATTTTTACTTCAATTTGTGAGAGTGGGGCACACTCTCCCTTGGAAGAGTGGAGAGATTTAGAGAGAAAGTTAGTGGCAATTCCACTAACTCAATTCAAAGCTAACCCTTTGATTAAATCTAAATCAAAAGGCTAGAGTTGAACCGTGGGAAGCATGCTTTAGGCACCTCTCAAGAGTGAACTTAAACCATTTGATCAAGATGTAATCAAGAGGTTGAAATTCAAACTTGAGTCACATTTTTCATGCAACTTAAGAGTGAGTTTCAGTCACTTGATCTAGATCTAATCAAGTGGTGAGAATTCAAACTTAAAGGCACATGTTTCACACCACTCCTAAGTGAACCGTGACCTTGGATTTGCTTCTTAATCCTAAGGTTAGAGTTAGTGATCCGTGTGAGGTGCCTCTCTTGGCTTGCCATGCATTGATCCTACTCCTAATCCAAGGATTAAGAATGCTTCCCGGTTTTAGCTCATTTTGGCGCTACATGTTCTAGTACATATATGGAAAATTCTGAATTGTAAACACTTTTAATGAATTTTGGAAAGAAGCACATTGCTTTAATAGAGAAAGTTCTCTTTTAGGTTTCTTGAGAAAACCTTCTAGAGTCTTATCAAGGTACATTCTCCATCTGGCGATTCTACCTAGAGCTTATTGCTTAGCATGGCGCTCCTCATTGATATAGGCCTCCTTAGAGATTCTCCAAAGAGTCCTTGTGTTGCCCTCTCTAGCTTCTTCAAGACAAGCAACTCCAACCCAAAAGACAAAGGAAGCTTCGGTCAAGCTTCAATGGTGGAGGAAAACCGAGAAAGGAAAAGGTGAAGGGGGTGAGGAATGGAAGGGGATGGCGCCATGGCATGGCCAATAAGCCTAGGAGGAACCGCCACAATGGAGGATGGAATCCATTGATAAGATTCAAGAAACCTTGCTAAGCAAGACAAGAGAAAACCTCTCTCAAGGAAAAGCTCAAAGCTTATTCAATTATCAAAATTATCAAAAGTTTTTTCTACAAATTTCGTTTTTGGGCTTTTATAGACTTAGGAAGACTTGAAGAGGAAGCTAGACAACATTAGAGTACTCTACAAGTCAATGAATAAGAGCCACAAGTTCAAAGGTTCAAGTACATGTCACTTTCAAGAGGGTTTCATGTCACTTTCAAAGGTTACATGTCACTCTCAAAGGTTACATGTCACTTTCAACTTGATTCTCATCCATTGGATGAGTGCATCTAATCAAGGGTTGAGATTTGCTCTTGGATTAGGCATGGATCCTAATCCAAGTGAAAATCTATTTGAACCAAATCCACTTGGATTCACAATTTGAAATTCAAATTTAAATCAAATTAAATTTAAATTTCAAATATGAATTTAATATGAACTTGAACTTAAATTCATTCACTCCTATTAAGCTTCACTTTTTAAGCTTACTAGCCTTTTAAGCACAACATTAAGCAAACACTTAAAAGAAAAGTACACTTTTGGCCAAAAACTTACAAGGCCATTAAAATTATTTACACTTCAATTACAAAAATCAAATCCTAAGCTAAGGTAACTTGGAGCTTCTAGTATTTCTTCTAGGTGAGTGATTTTCCTTAGATGTGCCTACATCACTCATCCTCTTACCTTCACCATTTTATAACTTTCTTCTTCTTTGAGTGTTTTGATTCTGCAACTACATCCATTAGTCCATGAGGTTCATGCTTGTTGAAGTTAAGATTGGGCAAAGCAAGTGAGACTTCCATGGAAGGCTTACATCAAGTGGCATCAGAGCTTGTTCCTTTTTCAAGTAGAGCTTCACATCCGTAAGTCATTGTATTTAAATCTTGAATTTTCTTTTGAATTTCCTTCTTCTTCACTCGGTGTTCTTGTGCATCTTTGAGTTCCTTGAGTTGTCTTGAAGTTTTGTTAAGAAAATTTATCAAATCTATGTTGAATTAGCCGTTAACCTTAATTTTTATTTTGTCTTCATTTTTGTTCGGTGAAACTTGTATATCCATGTGTTATCTTGTGTTTTTATTTGAAATCTGGAAAATATGTGATGTGTTCATGTTTTTGTTCGGTCAAATTGAGTTTAATTAGTAGTAATTACTAATTCCATGAGTTCAACATCAATTAGTACTTGTTCCTTGCTTCTAGTATCAATTTTGTTTTCAATTGATGTGTAACTTGCTAAACCGTGAGCTATATACTTTGTGAACTCTGTTTTTCCTCTGTTTTGGTACTGGATATACACTTAAAATTCTGTACATTCAAGTTCATGCATGCAAAATTGAGACATCAACATCACTACATGCTAGTAAAGTGGTTACTATAGGTCCAAATCCCTATCACAAGAAGAAACAAAGTGAGAAAATTCAAAAGAAAGCTAGAAAAGAGCCTAGAAAAAGTACTAGAAATTTTGTGTACTTGAAGTGGAATTTGTGGTGACTTATAACTCTGTCTAGCAAGCAAAAGAAAGAGTAAAGAAGTGCAAAGGAAAATTTGAGCAAAGAAATTGGACTTAGAGCTAAGACATTGCACATTCACTAACCTAGTAAAATTGAACTTAAATAATTTTATTACATTAATTTTATTACCGCACTTAAATCATTTTATTACATTAATTTTGTGCATTATTAGCTTGGATAAATTTGTGTGCCAAATTATCTCAAATTCGGTCTCTAATTCTGTCACTACCATAACTTGAGTTTATGTTTCTTGAAATCATTGTCTTGGCTAGTGATCATTCCAACATTTTATTGTGCCTTTGCTGTCCAGTTTGTGCCATTGTCATACATCACTTCATTCTTGAGTTTGAGTAGCTTATTTCCTTTAATTTATACTTTTATTGCTTGTCCCTTTGGAATCTTGAGTTTTATCTAGAGTTTAGCCATTTCTTGAAATTCTTAGGCTTGAAAGTAGAGTTGCTCCTCTTTCACATGGATTGCAGCCATATATGAATTTGAGTTGAGGTTCACTTAAAAAGCTTAAGAAGAGAATTGATTGGTAAGAGGCTAGAGAGAACACTAAAGAAAGAGCCACTAAGAGTGCATACACGAGTTGATACTTGAGTGACACACTTAGAGAGTAGTGAGGCCCTTGATTATTATTTTCTTTGTGTACTAACCCTTTCATTGCAGTTATGGATAGTTCACTTAGTGTGGGAAATAATATGTCTCCCAAAACTAAGAGAATTATGGAGTTTATGACCTAAAAATTCAACCATTTGCAACATGAGTTGAGAGGTGAGAGTGAAAAGAGGTTTAGGGATGAGGAAAGCAAGAGGGGCTGAGAGGGAAAAGGACGAGAAATGCATGAAGGAGGAAGTAGGACTAATAGAGGAAGTAAAAGTGGGAGAGGTAGCCAAGGAGGACACTACTACTCACTTAGAGAGAGTGATGAGGGTCGCAACAGTGATGAGAGTGATGAGGGTAGCAACCGTGATGAGAGTGATGCTTATAGAGACTATGAAGAAGAGAGGAGACATAGGAGAGGGTATGGACGAGACAACCATAGAAGGCAACCATTCATGCCTAGGAGATATTTTGGAGAGGAAGAACCAAGAGGTTGGGAAGCCAATGGTTGGATTAGTCTTCCAAAATACCTAGGAGAGGGAGGAGCCGAGAGCTTAGTAGATTGGATCATGAAGGTTGACCAAGTATTTTCTTGCAACCCTACCTTGAGTGACGAGAAGAGGCTTAACTTAGCCATATTGGAGTTTGAGGGATATGCCTTAGTTTGGTGGAACCAAGTCCTCATAGATGCCGAAAAGAGGAGGATACCTTCCATTATTTCTTGGACACAATTGAAGGATGCTCTTAGAGGTAGGTTTGTTCCTAAGTCTTATGTGAGAGATTTTCATATCAAACTCCAAAGATTGACACAAAGAGGGAGGAGTGTGCAAGAGTATTACAAAGATCTTGAGCTTACTATGATGAGGGTCGATTGTCAAGAGGAAAAAGAAGCCACCCTTGCAAGGTTCACCCACGGATTGAATAGGGAGATCCAAGATGTCTTGGAACTTCAAAGCTATAGAACTTTGGAGAAGGCTATACATAAAGCCGAGAAGATAGAAGCTCAAATGAAAAGGAAGTTCACTACAAAGAAGTCCTACACTAGTGAATCTTCTAGTTGGAAGGAGAAGCAAAAGAAGGAGGGCTCATTCAAGCCTACTTCCAAGTTTGGCCGAGAAGACACTAAAGGTAAAGCGGTTCCTAAATTTAATTCTAAACCACCTAACATCAAGTGTTTTAAATGTTTAGGACATGGCCACATTGTTTCTCAATTCCCCAACAAAAAGGCTATGGTGATGAGGATGGATGGAGGGAAGAAGACCAAGTGAATATGAAGATGAAGAGGGAAGAAGAAAAGAAGGCCTTGGCCGAGAGCTCCAAATAGAGTACCAAGGCCACTCATGCTTCCAAGAGCTTGGCTGAGAGCTCTAAGAAGACTTCCAAGCTTGCTACTCCAAGTCCTAAGCCTAAAAGCAAGAAAAAAAAGACTAAGAGTAGTGAAGACACTAAAGGGAGTTTCTTAATTGAGAGAGGAGAGGTTAAGAGGGAATTCCTAGCTAAGAAATCTATGTACTTATGTTTACCTTCACCTTTAATTTTGAGTGCTACTTGTATAGATAATTAAAATGCTATGGATGACTTGCTAGAAGAGTTTGGAGACGTATTCCCTAAGGAGATATCTCACGGCCTACCACCATTGAGAGGGATAGAGCACCAAATTGATCTCATTCTGGGTGCACCTCTTCCAAATAGGCCAACCTATAGAAAATCACCTCAAGAGACATATGAGATAGAGAGGCAAGTGCAAGATTTGCTAAGCAAAGGTTGGGTGAAGGAGAGCTTGTCTCCATGTGCCTCACCCGTGATACTTGTCCCTAAGAAGGAGGGAACATGGCGCATGTGCACGGATTGTAGAGCAATCAATAACATCACCATAAGGTATCGCCACCCTATCCCTAGACTTGATGATCTCTTAAATGAATTGCATGGTTCCACTATTTTTAGTAAGATAGACCTTAAAAGTGGGTACCATCAAATTAGGATGAAGGAAGGGGATGAGTGGAAAATGGCTTTCAAAACCAAATTTGGTTTGTATGAATGGCTAGTGATGCCTTTTGGTTTGTCTAATGCACCTAGTACCTTCATGAGGTTGATGAACCATGTCTTGAGAGAGTTTATTGGGAAATTTGTTGTTGTGTATTTTGATGATATTCTTGTGTATAACAAATCTTTCCATGAGCACTTGAGTCACTTGAGGCATGTGTTAGAAGAACTTAGGACACAAACCTTGTATGGTAACAAAAATGCATATTTGCCACACATAGTGTTATGTACCTTGGTTTCTCCCACCATTCCTTACTTCTCCATTTTCTTACTTCATTTCTCAAACCGGAAACACCTAAACACTTGGACCGAACCTTTTACCTTGGCTTGGTTCTCTTTGATCGATGCATTGTTGAAGGCTAGTGTGGGCATCTCGGAGCTGCCATGGATCACCCTCCAAGGGCACCTTCATCACTATTCAAAGAAGACTAAAAGCTTAAGTTGAGGAAGAGTTGACCAAGTCAAAGTCAACAAGTCAAGGTCAAAGTCAAAGTCAATGGTCAACTCCTCAAAGTCAACAAATTGGGTAAAAGAAGCCTTGTAATCTTCTTATTAGTTTGTAATTAGTTTAGGCTTAAATTTGCATAAAGCTTGGACCATGTTTGCTTTGTATGTTTCGGCCAAGCTTTAGTAATGGACATGTTGACTTTTGTTTTGAGTGGTCAAAGCCTCTTTAAATGGGCTTAAGAGTCTTATGACCAACTAAGCAAGTGTAATACACTCTCTTAAAAGAGAGTGGATGGATTAGGAGAGAGAATTAGTGGAATTGCCACTAACTTCACTTGAATTTCCACCACTTTATTATTCCATAATCAAAGGTGAAAATTCAAGTCAAGTTTACAAATGTTGACTCTCATCTAAGAAGACATTCTAGCCTTTGGATTAGCTTCTAATCCATGGTCTAGAATTCCATCTTAAAATAATCCATGATCATCACTACTTAGATGAGTCTTGGACCTTATGATCTCATTTATTCTAGATCCTTCTTGAATTGATCAAGTGAGGGGTGCCATACATCACTTGATCAATCCATCAAGGATCAAATGGCCTAGGAAGCTCACGGTCAACACATCTATAACTTAGGCAAATTTGCTCATTGTAGACACTTTGGTCATTTATGAAAAGAGAATTTCTAAGACTAAAGTCTTAAGAAAAGGAGAGAGCTCTCCTAGGGTTTCTTCCAAGAACCTTGAATCTTATCATGGATCCATGATCCAGGTGGCGATTCCTCTACATAGCTTATTGATTCCTTGAATCATGGCGCTACCATCCTTCTAATTCTACATCCATTTTTGATTTCTTCTTCTTTGGTTCCAAACCGAAACACCATCCTATTATATAGCCTATTCTGCACATATTTTATGGATTGTTGAGTGATGATCACTTGGTGAATGAAGATCGGGAACACAAGGAGTTGAATCCGTAGAGATCATGTCTTTGCCTTCATGGGTTTGCATCAAATTTGGTATCAAGAGCTTGTTCTTCACCTAGTTGTTCTTCACTTGTGGTATTGAGTCTAGCTCCTATCTTTTTTATTTCAATTTTTGATTCAATTGAATTTTTATTTGAGTTTTGTTCTGTGTCTTGGCTGTCCAATGCATAGATGAGATGTTCTGACACTCATGGTTGATCATACATGGTCTATTTTACATGCTAGACACATTCTAGTTGATAGCCCCCATGTGTATGATGAATTTTCTCAATATGTATTTTGAGTCTCCTTGCTGGAATCTGAACCCCCTGCATCTTATGTGGCTTAATTAGTGGTTATATGTGTTATTACTATGTGCATTGCTCGTTATAAGTTCAAGTTACCACTACCATGCATTATCTTGCTTGTTAGTAAAGTTTGACTAGACTTGCTTGAGTATTTGAGCCTATACTTGGACTGTCCAGCAAAGAATAGCCAAAAGAAAATATAGAAAAACAAAAGAAAATAAAAGAGCAAGAGAAAATATTGAAAGAAAAGAGTCAAAGAAAAATTCAAGAAAAGAAAATTCAAGAAATGAGAGTTTGAAGAAAATTAGAGTGAAAATTGAGTAGCTCTTGTAGTAGAAAATTTTGGGAAAAATTGAGTGCAATACCTTGGTAAATTGGGTCATTAAACACCCACAAATTTAGTGTCCAAGGTCAATTAGGCAACATTACTCATTAGGCTCAAGCATCATATTACAAATTATGTCAAAATTGCTAATAGCATGATATTTGAACTTGTAGTGTGCTTTGCATGTGCCTAGATATTTTGCCCTGTTTTTGGACCCATATTTGTGGCTGCCCTGTACCTTAATTTGAGATTATTTCGTGCATAATGATCACCAAAACCAATCCCCAGAATTTCAAGTCATTTTGAGCCAATTTTCAAGCCTAAGTTGCAGTTTGGCGACGGTTGGGCGGAAATATGTAACAGTTACGGTTTCCAGTTGGTTCATGGTGCTAACCTTTGATTTATTGAATTCTTGGCATTTGGTCATTCAATTTACATATATATAAGATCAACTGGAAAGTTTAATAATTTTCCAAGCTCATTTGGTATGCTAAACAAAATTCACAAGTTTGGGCAGATTTGGTGACGGTTCAGTCAATTTTCCAGCAAACTTGCATTTGATTCATTCCATTCTTTGAGTTTTTGTTTCAAAGATTTTTGCAGTTTTAAATACTAGTTTTCTCTCATTATTAGTGCAGTAAATATAATAGCCATTGTCTTGAGCATTAAATCCCATTTTGAGTAGCTAAATTTTTGTTCATTGAGTCTTGTTTTGTTGCTTGTCTTCGTTGGAATCTTTGTAGTTTTGTCTAGAGTATTTGTCTTCTTGATCTCCTAGGCTTTGTATCTGAATTGTTCCTCTTTCAATTGTAAAAAATTGGACATTGATAATTGATAGAGTTTTCTCAAGAAATCTTAAGTGAGAGTGAGAGGAAAAAGGATAGAGAGCAAATTCTAAGAAAAGCTTCCTAAGTGTGCAAACAAGAGTGTGAGTGCAAACACTTAGAGAGTGAGAAAATATTTTTAATTCTCTTCTATTATTCTTGTTCTAACCTTTTCTTGAAGCAATGGAGAGTTCCTCAAGTGTGGGCAATGAATTATCTTCTAAAACCCAAAGAGTAATGGATGACATGGTGGAGAAATTCATGAGCTTACAACATGACCTCAAAAATAAGCTCAAAGAGAGTGTCAATGAAGTGAGGGAAGAGAGCAAAAGAAAATTGAGAGAAGAAGAGGATAGAAGGAGGGACATTGAAAGAGCTTTGAGAGAAGAAATTGAGAAAAGAGAAAGAGAAGCTAATCTTAGAAGGAGTGGAGAAAGAAGAGGTAGTAGTAGTAGGAGAGACTATAGGTCTCCTATAGGTAGTGAAGAGGGTAGTAACATACATGAGGAAGAGGCATTCCATGCCTATGAGGATGAGAGAAGACCTAGAGGAAGAGAGACTCCTCAAGAGGGATACCTTGGCCGACAACCTCAAGGGTTTCCCTATGGAGGTGGAGCTAGGCAAGGTGGCCTAAATTCAAAGATCAAGCTTCAAACCTTTGTGGGAAATGGTGAGGCCGAATCCTACTTGAATTGGGTCATGAAGGTGGAGCAAGTTTATTCATGCTATACCCACTTGAGAGAGGAGGAGAAGTTGAATCTAGCCATCCTACAATTTGAAGGATATGCCTTGGTGTGGTGGAATCAAGTGTTGGTGGACTCCTTTGCAAGAAGAAGGCCTCAAGTCACTTCATGGACTCAACTCAAGGATGTCATGAAGGAAAGGTTTGTGCCTCATTCTTATGTTAGAGATTTACATGTTAAATTGCAAAGACTAACACAAGGGTCAAAGAGTGTTCAAGAATACTACAAGGACCTTGAATTAACCATGCTTAGGGCGGATTACCAAGAGGAAATGGAGGCTACACTTGCAAGATTCATCCATGGGTTGAACCATGAAATCCAAGATGTGCTAGAGCTCCAACATTTTGTGACCTTTGGAGATGCTCTTCACAAATCCGAGAAGATAGAGAACCAATTGAAGAGGAAGGGCACCTTTAAGAAGAGCTTCACACCTTACAAGTCATCATGGAAAGACAAGGGTAAAAAGGAATACAATTCTTCATCAAAAGGAAAGCTTGGTCGTGAGGACTCCAAAGGTAAGGAGGTAAAATCTTCTACTTCCAAGCCTAGTTCTATTAAATGCTTTAAGTTTTTGGGGCATGGCCACATTGCATCCCAATGTCCTAACAAAAAGGCCATGATTGTGAGAGGTGATGGTGCCATCACTAGTGAGGATTCTCAATCTTCATCTAGTGAGAGTGAAGAGTCTAGGGAGAGCACTAGTAGTGAGGAGGAGCAACCCGAGGATGGAGATCTCCTCATGGTGAGGAAGATGCTTGTGAGTGCTCTTAAGGAGTTGGATAACTCTCAAAGGGAGAACAACTTCCATTCTAGGTGTTTAGTTGAAGGGAAGGTATGCTCCCTCATTGTAGATAGTGGTAGTTGTACTAATGTAGTTAGCACTAGGCTAGTAGATAAATTAGGACTTAGGACATCCCCACACCCTAAACTTTATAAGTTGCAATGGTTGAGTGATAAGGGTGAAATGGTGGTTAGTAAGCAAGTTCTTATTAACTTTTCCATAGGCAAATATAGAGATGATGTGCTTTGTGATGTAGTACCTACAGAAGCAACTCACCTATTACTTGGGAGACCTTGGCAATATGATAAACATGCCATTCATGATGGTGTTTCCAACACCTATGTCTTCTCTCATATGAGTAAGAAGGTCACCCTTAAGCCTTTGTCACCGAAGTGTATGAGGATCAAATAAAAATGAAATTAAAGAGGGAAAGTGAGAAGAAAAGTGAGGGTTCAAGTGCCAAACCTAGTATGGCCGAGAGCTCCTCCAAGAAAAGCCAAAAAGAAACCAAACACCCTAGAAAGGTAGTTTTGGCCGAGAGTTGCAAGAAAATTACCAAACAAGCCACTAGTGATTCTAGGTTGAAAGGAAAGTGTTTAGCCACCCATGATGATAGGCAAGCCGAGGCTATAGATAAAGGAAAATTTAGTGAGAGTTTGCTTATGGAGAGGTGAGCTAAAAAGGGAATATCTAGCTAGGAAGAGTATGTTCCTATGTTTGCCTACACCATTAGTTTTGAGCACTAACTTGGTAGGCAAGCAAGAGGACCTTGAGTCATTGTTAATAGAGTTTGATGATGTCTTTCCTAAGGAGATTCCCCAAGGTCTTCCCCCACTTAGAGGGATTGAGCATTAAATAGTCTAGTACCCGGTGCACCCTTACCCAACCGGCCTACATATAGGAGTTCTCCTCAAGAGACTCATGAAATGCAAAGGCAAGTAGAGGAGTTAATGAGTAAGGGTTGGGTCAAGGAGAGCTTGTCTCCTTGTGCTTCACCAGTTATCTTAGTGCCTAAGAAGGAGGGGACTTCGAGGATGTGTACCGATTATAGAGCCATTAACAACATAACTATAAGGTATAGACATCTAATCCCTAGGCTAGATGACTTGCTTGATGAGCTACATGGAGCTAAGATATTCTCCAAGGTTGATCTTAAAAGTGGCTATCACCAAATTAGGATGAAAGAAGGTGATGAGTGGAAACCTGCTTTTAAGAACAAGTTTGGACTATATGAGTGGCTTGTCATGCCCTTTGGCTTATCAAATGCACCTAGCACTTTTATGAGGTTAATGAATCATGTGCTAAGAGAGTTTCTAGGAAAATTTGTTGTGGTATATTTTGATGATATTTTGATTTATAGCAAATCTTTCTTAGAACATCTAACACACTTGAAGCTTGTTTTGAAAGTGCTTAGGGAACAACAATTGTATGCCAACAAAGAGAAGTGCACCTTTGCCACCAATCAAGTTATATTCCTTGGTTTTGTGGTGAGTGAGCAAGGTGTGCAAGTGGATGAAAGCAAGATCAAGGCCATCCAAGAGTGGTCGAGACCCGCCAATGCCAGGGAAGTAAGATCCTTTCATGGCTTAGCTAGTTTTTATAGGAGGTTTGTTAAGGACTTTAGTACTATTGCTTCACCTCTTAATGAACTAGTTAAAAAGGATTCTACTTTTATTTGGGGTCAAGCACAAGAACATGCTTTCAATATACTTAAAGATAAGCTTACACATGAACCTATTCTTGCTTTACCTAACTTTGCTTGTTCTTTTGAAGTAGAGTGTGATGCTTCTAACCTAGGTGTTGGAGCCGTGTTGATGCAAGAGGGGCACCCCATTGCCTACTTTAGTGAGAAGCTCAAGGGTGCTCAACTCAATTACTCCACCTATGATAAAGAGATGTATGCACTTGTGAAGACCTTCCAAGTGTGGAAACACTACCTTATTCCCAAGGAGTTTGTGGTGCACACCGATCATGAAGCACTCAAACATATCAAGAGACAAGGCAAGCTAAGCAAGAGGTATGCAAGATGGGTAGAATTCGTTGAAACCTTTCCTTACATGATTAAATATAAGAAAGGTAGTACTAATGTGGTAGTTGATGCTCTTAGTAGGAGATTTACATTGATATGCATGCTAGAAACTAAGATGCTAGGATTTGATCACATTAAGGAATTATATGCATGTGATGATGATTTGTGTGCTAATGGTGCTCATGAAGAATTCTTTAGGCAAGATGGATACCTTTTTAAGGGTAAATGCTTATGTGTGCCTAAGAGTTCTTTGAGAGAGTTATTAGCATGTGAGGCGCATGAAGGTGGAATTATGGGTCATTTTAGCACTGATAAGACTTTGGATACCTTGAAGGAACATTTCTATTGGCCTAGCATGAAAAAGCTAGTGCACCGAGTTGTTTCTAGGTGTATTACTTGCCATAAAGCCAAGTCTAAATCAATGAATCATGGTTTATATTCTCCTTTGCCAATTCCTACCTCTCCTTGGATTGATATTTCTATGGATTTTGTATTAGGCCTTCCTAGGACCAAGAGAGGTATGAATGCTATCTTTGTGGTAGTGTGTAGATTTTCTAAGATGGCACACTTTATAACATGCCACAAGGTAGATGATGCACCACACATAGCCGATCTATTCTTTAGAGAAGTAGTAAGACTCCATGGCATGCCCAAATCCATTGTTAGTGATAGGGACTCAAAATTCCTAAGTCACCTTTGGAGAAGCCTATGCAGCAAGCTTGGCACAAAGCTCTTATTCTCCACCACTTGCCACCCTCAAACGGATGGGCAAACCGAAGTGGTGAATAGAAATTTAGGCCAACTTTTGAGAAGTTTTGTAGGAGCTAATATTAAATCATGGGAGGAGTGTTTGCTACACATTGAATTTGCTTATAATGGAGTTGTCAATTCTACCACACTTCACTCTCCTTTTGAAATTGTTTATGGTTTTAATCCTCTTACTCTACTTGATCTAACTCCTTTACCTATTGAGATTGTAATGGATCGTGATGGTGTAAACAAGGCCGAGAAAGTGAAGGCCTTACATGCTAAGGTGAGGGAGCAAATTGAAAGAAAGAATGCTAAGGTGGCCGAATACATCAACAAGAAAAGGAAGGATGTTCAATTCAATGTTGGTGATTTGGTGTTGTTGAATTTGAGGAAAGAGAGGTTTCCTAATCTTAGGAAATCTAAGCTCTTACAGAGGGGAGATGGACCCTTCAAGATTTTAAAGAAGCTTGGACCTAATGCTTATTATCTTGACCTTCCTACATCTTTCATTGGTAGTAATTTATTTAATGTTAGTGATTTATCTCCTTGTGATGTAGGTGGTGATGGAAGAAACTTGGGGACAAGTTTACCTCAAGAAGGAGGGATTGATGGAGGACCATCTCCAAGCATGAGGATCACAAGGGCTATGTGATGTAGGAACATCTAGAAGAGTTACTAGAAGCATGCAAAGAAGGCTAGAGGAAGAGGTGGGAAGACTTCAAGACCATGAAGCTAGCATAGGACTTATCATGTGTAATGTAATTGTAAATTCCTTTGAACATGATTTAACCCCTACTCTGTAATAGCTTTAGGGAATATTTGGGCTAAAGCCCGTGGGTTTTTCATAGGCCCAAGGCCTCGGGTCCCATTGATCCTACACGTGTGATGCAAACCCATGAGGAACTTGTAAGAGATCTTCATGAATAAGCAAAGGGGTGCCCCAATCTTCATTCACCAATGTTCAATCACTCTTAAACAACGGAATTACTCAATATATAGCAATGATATGGCTAATCACATGGGCCACAAGGGGGGACAAACCCATGTGCACCCATGTGAAGGCCATGTGAAGCCATGTGCTTCCTAACAACCAAGTAACCACTTGGGTTACTTGGATTGCAAGGAAGCCCATGGATTGGTGTAGCCCTAAACATGGTTAGTGGCTCCCAACCGTGGTTAGGCATTACTTGGAGCCCAAGGCTAAGAAGCCTATAAATGCCCCACGGCACACTCGTGTAAGGAACTTTTTGATGAATGAAAATAGCTTCTAGCTTTGGGAGTTAAATCTCTTGTTCCCTTAGGGAAAACCTTGAATCTTATCAATGGCCTCTTGCAACCATTGTGGCGGTTCCTCCTAAGCTTATGGGAGTTCCCTCCTTGGCGCCTCCACCATTCCTTTCCTCTCCATTTTCTTACTTCATTTCTCAAACCGGAAACACCTAAACACTTGGACCGAACCTTTTAACTTGGCTTGGTTCTCTTTGATCGGTGCATGGTTGAAGGCTAGTGTGGGCATCTCAGAGCTGCCATGGATCACCCTCCAAGGGCACCTTCATCACTATTCGAAGAAGACTAGAAGCTCAAGTTGAGGAAGAGTTGAACAAGTCAAAGTCAACAAGTAAAGGTCAAAGTCAAAGTCAATGGTCAACTCCTCAAAGTCAACAAATTGGGCAAAAGAAGCCTTGTAATCTTCTTATTAGTTTGTAATTAGTTAAAGCTTAAATTTGCATAAAGCTTGGACCATGTTTGCTTTGTATGTTTCGGCCAAGCTTTAGTAATGGACATGTTGACTTTTGTTTTGAGTGGTCAAAGCCTCTTTAAATGGGCTTAAGAGTCTTATGACCAACTAAGCAAGTGTAATACACTCTCTTAAAAGAGAGTGGATGGATTAGGAGAGAGAATTAGTGGAATTGCCACTAACTTCACTTGAACTTCCACCACATGATTATTCCATAATCAAAGGTGCAAATTCAAGTCAAGTTTACAAATGTTGACTCTCATCTAAGAAGGCATTCAAGCCTTTGGATTAGCTTCTAATCCATGGTCTAGAATTTCATCTTAAAATAATCCATGATCATCACTACTTAGATGAGTCTTGGACCTTATGATCTCATTTATTCTAGATCCTTCTTGAATTGATCAAGTGAGGGGTGCCATACATCACTTGATCAATACATCAAGGATCAAATGGCCTAGGAAGCTCACGGTTAACACATCTATAACTTTGGCAAATTTGTTCATTGTAGACACTTTGGTCATTTATGAAAAAAGAATTTCTAAGACTAAAGTCTTGAGAAAAGGAGAGAGCTCTCCTAGGGTTTCTTCCAAGAACCTTGAATCTTATCATGGATCCATGATCCAAGTGGCGATTCCTCTACATAGCTTATTGATTTCTTGAATCATGGTGCTACCATCCTTTTAATTCTACATCCATTTTTTATTTCTTTTTCTTTGGTTCCAAACCAAAACACCATCCTATTATATAGCCTATTCCGCACATATTCTATGGATTGTTGAATGATGATCACTTGGTGAATGAAGATTGGGAACACAAGGTGTTGAATCCGTGGAGATCGTGTCTTTGCCTTCATGGGTTTGAATCACCTAGCAAGCTTCTATAGGCGGTTTGTCAAAGACTTTAGCACCATTACTTCACCATTGAATGAGCTAGTCAAGAGGGAAGTATCTTTCATTTGGGGAGAACCTCAAGAACTTGCTTTTAATTTACTTAAGGATAAGCTTTCTAATGCTTCTATTTTGTCTTTGCCTAATTTTTCACTAACTTTTGAGCTCGAGTGTGATGCCTCAAATTTAGGTGTTAGTGCGGTTTTGAATCAAGAAGGCCACCCTATTGCTTATTTTAGTGAGAAATTGAAAGGAGCTCAATTGAACTACTCTACCTATGACAAGGAGCTTTATGCCTTGGTGAGATCATTCCAAACTTGGCAACACTACTTGCTTCCCAAAGACTTCATTGTGCATTCGGACCATGAAGCTTTGAAGTACCTCAAGAGCCAGGGAAAACTCAACAAGAGGCATGCTAGGTGGGTGGAGTTCATAGAAACCTTTCCTTACATCATCAAGCACAAGAAAGGGTCCACAAACATAGTAGTCGATGCCTTGAGTAGGAGGTATACCCTTCTTTCTATGCTTGAATATAAATTAATTGGTTTTGAACATGTAAAGACCTTGTATGCTAATGATAGTGATTTCTGCCTCATGTACCAAGAGTGTATCGAGGGTGCTTTTAAGGATTTCTTTAGGTACAAAGATTATCTTTTCAAAGGAAATTGCTTATGTGTACCTAATTGTTCCTTAAGAGACCTTTTGATATGTGAGTCACATGAGGGTGGGATCATGGGTCATTTTGGGATAGAAAAGACTTTTGCTACATTGTATGAGCACTTCTTTTGGCCAAAAATTAAAGTCCAGGTTTCTAAAAAGGGAGAATTAAAGTATTTCTTATAAGCCTTTTCTTACTATACATTTAAATCAAAAGACTAGAATATTAATTTTTTACTATGTCTAAATTTTAAAATTTTAGATTCAATATTATATAAAAGTTAAAACATGTCGTGTGTTTTGTTATAATTTTAATAAATGAAAAGTTAATAATAGAATAAAGAATTATAAATTTAATATAAATTGTTTTTATTAATTATGTTATATTATATATTACCAGAAAATATCAAATTTTCAATCTAACTTTCATTGTAATGATCATTTTCTCTAGTTTAACGTTAACCCATACTAATGGGCTTAAGAAATCGAAATGATTTTCATTGTAAAGTTGTATGCAAAATAGCTACCAATAAAAGAATTAATTTAGTGAATTCAAAATAAAAACATTTTTAAATTTAAAAAATATTTAATTTTAAATTTAGCGGATTTAGAATATAAAATTTTAAATTAAGAAACTAAAATTTAATCTAGCTTTGAATCTATTATGTTTGAAATTGAAGAAATTTTTATCACATTATATTTGATTTTGTTGGAAAGGTTGAAATTACTACCTGGAGATGTCTTCTGTAGATCTTATTTGTACATTGACATTAAGTATTGTTGACAAATTTCAAAGAATATGACCTAAAATTATTTAAAATAATTAATTTATTATTGAGTTACTTACTAAATGTTATTTTATTAAAATTTTCAAACTTGCTTTGGTTAAATTCATCAATCTTTTGTTAATAACCAACTATGTGAAAAAAAATAAAAATATTCTTTTCAAACTAAAATAATTAGTATATTAGACAGATTAATAAATTTAAAATCTTAAAATATTATAACTTGATTAATAATAATCACGGTGTTACAAAAATATATAATTAAAGACCTACCCCATATATCTTTGTTCTTCCTCAATTGTATATAAATTCAGTAAGTTTGAGGGTTTTTTTTATCACAACATTCACATATTTTTGTAGAATGCAATTAATTCCTTTTGATCGTCATAAGCACTATCACATCTCTTTGTTGAAATAATGGCAAAACAAAAAAATTATTCTAATAATACATATTCCTCATCCCTTTTTTGAGCATCGAAGCAAAGGTCATGATGATCATTGTGTGGTTGGTCAATATTTTCCAAATGAAAGATAAGCAAACTCTAAGAGTGTTATTGATCTTTTTGGTTTAGCCAATTTGCTTTGGTTGATGAGTGTTGCGAAGCATACTGATAGACAAATACTTGTGAATTCCATTATTTGAGAGGCAAACATATGGACAAATAATCAAGTTTATGGTGTTAAAGATATAAATAATAGTTAAAATGATTCTCTTACGATTAGGCATGAGATTGTTTGTATGACCTAAGACACCATAAACTTGATTATTTGCCCATATGTTTGCCTCTCAAATAATGGAATTCACAAGTATTTGTCTATCAGTATATTTCGCAACACTCATCAGCCAAAGCAAATTGACCAAACCAAAATGATTAACAATACTCCTGTGGTTTTCTTATCTTTCAATTTGGAAAATATTGACCAAACACACCATTCTCATCATGACCTTTGTTTTGATGCTCAAGTATGGGACATGTATTACTAGAATCTCTATTTGTTTGGCCATTTTTTCAACAAAGTGAGGCCAGTGCTTATCTTGATCCATAGGAGCTACCTACATTATACTAAAACATTTAAATGTTGTAACTAAAAACCTACCTTAAACATTGTGAATTTATTAAATATTATAATGTATTAAGTGTTTTAGTTTAGAATACTTATTTCATTTTTTTTAATTTACATATAGTTGATCATTATCAAAAGCTGAATGAATTTGACCAAAAAAAATTAAATGGTTTATTAAAATAACACTTAATAAAATAATCTATAATAAATTTATTTTTTAATTATTTTTAGGTCACATTCATTGAATTTTGGCCATATTAATTATTATCAATATATAAATAAGTTCTATATAGGACATCTCCATGTAGCAATCTCAACTCTTTCAAAAAAATAAAATTTAATGGAATGAAACATTCTTATATTTTAAACTTAAGAAATTCAATGCTTGTTTTTTAAGTTTCTTAAATTTAAAATATTTTTATTTTAAATAAAATAAATTTAAAATTAATTATTTTCTTAAATTTAAAATAAATTTATTTGGAATCCATTAAATGTAAATCAATTGTGGATAGTACTTTGACTTTAAGTTTTAAAATGAAAATCATTTTGGTGTTTTGACCATATTAGTAAATATTATCTCTCTAGAAAAAAAAATCATTACAATGAATGTTAGTTTATAGATTTGATATTTTACGATAATATTTAATATAACATAATTAAAAAAACATTTGCAATTTAATATATAATTCTTTATTTTATCATGAACAGTTTCATTGTTAAAACTAGAATATTACATACAACATATCATAACTTTTTTTTTTCAATCTAATATTTTTAAAACTCATGTAGAAAAAGTTAATACACTAGTATTTTTAATTTATACCTTCGTCGTGAGTAGTTTCTTTGTCCTTGTCACAACTGAGAATTCTTTTTTCCTCTCCGCTAGCTTATTCTTCTCCTCGGACTACTGCATGGAGAAAAAAAATAATTTAGATGAATAATTAGAACATAAAAGAAATATCTTAATTCTACCTTTTTAGAAAAACTCCTTAAGAAATCTAATATATAGTTCAGCTGCTACTTATGTAAAGATAAGTTTAAGGTATTACACACAGTAAATGATACTTAAGAATTAAATTAATTCCACTATTGGATAAATAGGTTATAACGTCACCTTGTTTATATCGATTTTGATGACGTTAAGTTTTAAATGTCAAGCTTCTTGAACCAATGTGATTTAAGACATTCACGTAATTTTTATAGTTAACCAATGTGAAAAATCTCCATATCCCACGACCTTGAACTTCTCCTATTCATTTATGTTCCTCATTTTCATTTTCGTTCTCCATACAATAGACCTGCCAATCACTACCAGATTTTGAAGCTAGCAGCTCCAGCCTATAGGTGAGTAAAAGATTAGCACATAGTGTGAAGAAATGTTCAATTGAGAAAGCAAAAGGATTCTTACTGTGCAAGGTATTCAGCTGTTGCAAGTGTCGTTACTTTAACCTGGCATTACTGGCGTAGCCTCACCTATTACATGCAGCTTTAGCATTTTATTTATTGATGAAACTGCTCCAGTGATTTGTGCACCCCACTAGAAATTAAAGGAAAATCCAACCCTCAGTTGTTTGTGGTCTAACTTGTACCCTTGTAAAACATACGAAGTTCATTCTTGCTTGTTTTGCTTTCAACCATTGATCTAACTGGAGCAGAAATTTGCTTTGCACCTGGGACTCTCATTGCACCTCCTATCAATCATTATAGAGTTATTAAATACATTAAATGTGCACATGGTTACTAAAAAATGTTGTAACAAGTTATTGGTGGAAAAATGTGATTTGATTTACCATGAAGGTTCAACTTGCTTTAGATCACATAAGAGTCAAACCTTTGAGGCTACAATGCCTATAAACAAATCCAAAATATCATGATTAATTGCAGAAAGGTCAATACTAACATGTAGCTAGGTTTTGTGTCTGAGGTTTAGAAACACTTGCAACTAACCTACAAAAAGTTGATGATATTAAGGAACTACTTTGGTACAAACATTGGAATGAAATAACTGCTCAAGCCTTCACTGAAAGAAAAATATTTATTTCTTGGGCAATATTTTTAAAATTACACTTGTTGGATAGCTTTACTAAATATATAACTATAGGACCCAAGGGATTTCTTACGAACCTTTAAATAAAAAGACAAATATTTCAATGTCATAAATTTTGAAAACATTAGAGAAATTTAAAGTTAGAATAGGTACTCACAGACTAAATGCCTCTGAATTTTGTATGCCTGCAGCCGAATGGAAAAGTATATATGCAAGAGATCGCTGAAGCAAGAAACTGATGACACTGAGACAACCAACAACAACAAAGTAGCTAGTGGGTGAAAGCTTATAAGGATCTTAATTACCAAATGAGCAGCGTCATATAAGAGAAAATTCTTTTCAGTAGAAAACACAGTTGCTAGTTCTTATCACGAATTCTATCATCATTATATAATCATGAATCTATCATGGTAAACAATAGGATCAACGTTTGCTTGTTTTTGAGCTCCCGAACCTAAAGCATGCTATTATTATAAGCAAATACTGATCAAAAGTAAAATTATTTACAAGAGTTGTGTGTGAAGGATAAGGATACTTAGTTTATTTATGATGGATATGAAAAATCAATACCATCACACAAGATCAAAACAAATAATGAAAGAATCGTTGGTTATTCTACAATAATAAATTCCTAATATTTATTTTGACCAACACCAAACTTTAGTCACCCATTAATGAAAAAAAAATCATTTAAAATTATACAAACAGAAGTTCGCATCAGATAAGGTGTGGTTTGTCAATCTAAAGGAACAAACATAAGTATCGACTCACTAGAGTAACAAGTTGAACACATATATGCTTTTGTTGAACAAGTGAATTAAATAAATGGAAACAAGTGAATCTCTGGTAAAAATACATTGCATTAAGAACAACCACAATGCAAGGTCATTTTCAAGAATATTTAGTGAGAAGAAAAATATCAATCTTTTGTCTCGAAATGGTATCAACATCAACAATTCGAAGACCCATAATACACATTTACTCCGTAAAGTTCCTTAAGCCTACAAAAAATTGAAATTGCTTTATGTCGTAACCCTAATCAAATAAAATAGATAAAAGGAAATAAAAAAGAATAAGAAATACCTCTGACGGAAAAGAGAACATGAGAATCAGATCCTTGGATGTCCAAAATGTCGTTGAGAGCATAAACGACTAGTGCTTAAATCAAAACCTTAAAGTTTTTAAACGATTTTGAACTAATCAAGAGGGTGAGAGACACGCAAAAGAGAACAAAACGACAACGAAGACGTGCAGATAGCGAGAGAGAAGAAGATGATGAGTCTGAATGGAGGCTTGACCATGTAACAAGTGTGAACAACGCGGCGAGATAAGAGGCAAGGGTAAGGCCAACAAGACGAGAATGATAAAAACAAGGTAGGAACGGAACGCGAGTCTGAATAGTGGGTGTGTGAAATAGAGCGTGCGAGAGAGCAGCGGCGAATATGAAGAAAATGAAAGTGAGAGGGGAGAGGTGAAGGGGCACATAATATAAGGGGTGATGAGGACACTAAAACCCTAGCTCACAAGGCCCATGATCAACAAGCCCAATCCTATGACAACAAGGATCAAGACGTGGAATCAATTAAGAACTTGGATGGGCGCGTGAGGAAGGACAAGGTGACCCATTTGGAGGCTTAATTTTTAAAGGTTCCCAAAGCGTTTCTAGTTTTGAAAGTTTATTTTGGGCATAAAAAAATAATAGTAAGTTACTTGGCACTAGGTGATAACTCACAAAAGTAAGTTATTTTTATACTCTTTTTATTTCATAAATTATCCTTTTTATTCTCTTAAGCTTCCTCAAATAACTCTAATTGCTCTTAATTCATTATACTTTGTGTTAATGCTTGTTAATAGTGTGTTAAGTGTTTTAGAGTGAAAAATAGTCAAAAACAGGTGAAAAACATGTCCAGAAAGGCATCTCTTGCGAGTTGGAACACAACTCGCACGAATTGGAGCTCCAGTGAAGAAGAAAAGCTCTCTGGAAACTCATCTCGCTCTAATCTCTCCACATCTCGTGCGAGAACTATTTCTTTAAGAGCAAATTAACTCATCTCGCCCGAGTTAGTGTTACTTCAAGAAGAAGTTTACTCTCTAGAACATCATCTCGTGTCCATCTCGCGCTCAGCTATCCCATCTCGCGCAAAGTAACTTGGATCGCAAAACACTTTTGCTCTCTGAAACATAAACTCGCGCGAGTTGGACTCGCAGCAGACCCAAGTCCAAAGTTCTGAAGGCTATAAATACGACTTATTCACTGTCAGCCGACACACACACAGAGTCCGGATTTTTGACGTAATTCTCAGTCTTCCAATGGTTTGACCTAGACGGCAGCTGCACTTCGGCTGAGAAATCTTCCAGTCCATACAGGGAAACAAGATTCAAGCACAAGCAAGAAGAGAAGGAGACTCTAGGAATCAATTTTACTACATATTCTCTTTCAATTATTACTTGTGATATTTTCTATTCCATCATGAACTAACCCCTACTTTGATTGGGAAAACGATGTAACCTTAATTATTCCCTGTATATGATTGTCGATGTTATTCAGTATATGTTTGGGTGTTTGTTTTTTGCGTTTAATGTTATTTATTAATTGATGACTAATAAATTGATAAGTAAACCTAAGGTAACTCTGACAAAGTATGCCTAACTAGTACTAAAGAATTAAACCATTATTACGCTATAGTCCTAGAGATAGGAGTAGGTAGTAGTGCGGACTACACCTGAGCTTGCCCTTGGATACACAAATTTAATTCCCTAATTAACCTTGGTAATGATTTGGGACACTGGACATAATCTAATAAATTAGGCGGCGTTAGTGATCCTGAGAGGAACGATCACGAGGGTAGGAATCTGATCCGACCATGATTATACATAAATAACATAGGAGGAAAGTATAAGGGGAGAATTAGTGGTGAAATCGGGATCCCAATCGCTCTTCTTTCTCTGTCTTAATTTCTGCTTATTACTATCTACTTTATAATTTAAATTGATCTTTAAATCAAGAACTAATATGTCATGCTCTATTGGAAATTAATAAAGTAAATAAAAATACAGTTTCTGAATTACTTTTTGTGAAGTGATTTTAGGTGAATAGGTGCAGTTTTCCACCACTGTACAATCAATAAAAATGTTCAAATACAGGGGAAAAACATAGTTTCAAGTTACCAAGCACATCATACACCACAAGTTCAAGAATCTAGGTTACTAGCAAGCTAAACTCAAGTTTTTGGTGATAATGCTTAGTCCTAAGTGTCTCTAGCATTCTAAGTCCTTTGAACCACTAATTTGGGAGTGTTTAGAGGCTCAATTAGTCAAGGTACTACATTGCATACTTATGCTTTGGTTTCACTAAAATCACATTTCATTTGCTCTTTTCCTAGTCACTTGAATTTTCACTAGAATTACATTTTTCTTGTTTTCTTCTCTTTGAATTTTCTTATGATTCTTTTTTCTTGTAATTTTTCTTTTGATTTTCTTTTTCCTTTGAATTTGTATACTCTTTTTCTTGAATTTACTTGCTGGACCAAAATAGAAAATACCTAAGACTAAGGCAAAATTAAATCTAAAATTGCTAGTAATCAAGATTAAACATAATGAAGTCTACTTGAACTTGTAATGCACAATTCTTAACACTTAAATCATGTGAAAAACACCTCAAACACATTCAATCCAGTAATTCACGAATCAACAAGGATTTGGCACGGTTCATATGAAGCAATAGCAAGAACACAGGTGAAAAATTACTAGAACAAGCTAAAGAAGAAAATTAAATGGTGAATTTGACATGAATTTGCTAGGAATTTTAGATCTAAGAATTTTTCAAAAGAAAAACTCAAATTCAAGATGAAGAAAAATCAAGGAACATGTGAAGAACTCAAACAAGTTCATACAACACGGATCTACAAGAAAAATTAAAAGCAAAATGAAAATTCAAAGTGAGAACTCAAACCGGATAGAAGAATGCTCCAATTGAAATAGAACAAGCTCTAGATACCAAATTTGACGCAATCGTCAAGGAGAAGTGCTCATGAGACGTGGACCTTCATGATTCAATGGATGAACTCACGGGTTGCTCAAAGAACTCGCAGAATCAAAGAAAAAAAGAAGATAGAAAACAGATTTAGGAAAGAGATGGAAGTGCCATGACAAGTGCCAATAAACTCAAAGTGGAACCGCCACAGTGGAACAAGGAAGCCATTGATGAGTTTCAAGGTTCTTCACAAGAACACAAGAGAGAAAACACTCTCAATTTTCTGAATTCTATTCTTAATTTGCCAAAAATTGTTTGCAATTCAAATAAAATCCTATTTATACCAACTAGTGTGGCGTCAAACTTGGAAACAAGGACAAAACCTTGACCTTTGGGTCTAGATTGGGATCAACGTGTGGGATGCCTTCTCAAGTACATCACACGGATCACCAATCTCCATCCTTGGATCAAGGTAGCATCCTAGGGTCACGACTTAAAGGAGAGGTGGTGGTAAAAGTGTGATTTAAGTTTGAATTCTTACCTCTTGATTAAATCTTAATCATGGGGTTAGAATTCACTTCAGAAGTGGTGCCAAAAACATGTGCTAGATTAGAGAGTGTAGATCTCATCTAAGGGTTGGAATTCAAATTGAGTTAGTGCTTCCTCCACTATATTCCCTCCAAATCTCTCCCACTCTCTCTTTTTGGAAGAGAGTTTCGGTCCTAACATGCTATCCTATGGTCGTGGACTTCACATGCACCAAGGTCCACAATTATTCATTGTTTCATCCTAATTAAATATTACAAAATATTGGAAATATTACAAGCCCTATTACAAGTTAAGAAGAAATCTTGAGTTGACTATTGACGTTGACTTTGACTTTAGAGTTGACTATCTACTTATTCTTGTATTCTCTTTATCATGGCCCTTGTAACTCTTCTATTCAAGGATGATCCTTCATCAAAACTTGTGACTCAAGTTTGTATTATAGGCCGTTGATTAGATCTTAATCATGAGGTTAAAATTCACTCTTGAGTAGTGACAAAAGCCTATGCTTCTAGATTCAAACTCATCCTTTAGATTTAGATCTCATCCAAGGGCTAGAATTCGAACTAGGTGCATGCCTTTCCCACTCACCTTTCCCTCCAAAACTCTCTCCACTCTCTCTAGGGAGAGTGTGCGCCACTCTCTCTCATAAGGCACTCTAATCTTCGGTCCAAGCCCAAACACATATGGTCGTGGACCTTCATCACATAACAAGGTCCAAAATTAAATGTTTTTTAATCCTAATTACATGTTTACAAAATGCTTAGAAGGTTACAAGTCTTGTTACAAATTAAAGAAAAGTCTTGACTTGACTCTTGACTTTGAGCTTTGAGTTGACTCTCTGAACTTCTTCTTGTATTTTTTTGTGCATAGCCCTTGTAACTCTTCTATTCAAGGATTGTCCTCCATTATACCCTCCTTTTTGAGTTGAACTTGTCCTCAAGTTATGCTCCTCTTGACCTACAACAAAAGGAGACAAATCACTAACATTGAAATAATTGCTACAAGTATAAGTGTTAGGGAGATCAAGTTGGTAAGCATTAGGCCCAAGTTTCTTAAGGATCTTGAATGGTCCATCTCCTCTAGGCATCAATTTTGATTTCGTAAGATTAGGAAATCTTTCTTTTCTTAGATAAATCCAAACCAAATCTTCTTCTTGGAATTGCACATCCTTTTTATGTTCGTTTTCTTTGGCCACCACCTTGCTATATCTCTTTTCAATTTGTTTTCTAATTTTTGCATGAAGATATCTCACCCTTTCGGCCTTGAACACAAAGTAGATGCATTTACTTATCTATTATAAGAAAATTCAAAAATAAATGGTAAATGTTCTTCCCATTCCCAAGATTTCACATTACCCCTAACAAAACACCTTAATAGTAGACCTAGTGTCCTATTAACCACTTCGATTTGGCCAAGCTTGCTCCAAAGTGTCCTCCATAAATGGCTAAGAAATTTGGAGTCCCTATCACTCACTATACTCTTGGGCATACCATGCAATCTTACCACTTTAAAAAATTAGGTTTGCTATGTGTGTGGCATCATCAACCATATGGCAAGCAATGAAAGGGGCCATGATGGAGGTCCATCTACTCCAACCATGGAAGTCAATAACTCTAGAAGAGTAACAAGGTCTATGCTTCAAAGAATACAAGAAGAGGAAGAGAGGAATTTGACTTAAAGTCAAAGTCAACATGAAAGTCAACAGTCAACTCCTCATGGACTTTTCTTGGTCAACAAACCTTGGAATAATCTTAGGATTATTTGAACTTGTAATTAGGATTTGAGACTAATAATCTGGCTTTGTTTTGGCAAGTGTGATGCAATCCTCAAGGAGAATAGCATAGAAGTCACGGATCTTCATGCTTCAATGGAGACTTAGGTGTTTAGGAAGAAGAAGCTTGCGCCTCAAGGAGAAAAGAAATGGAGAAAACGGATTAGAAGAGAAATGGAAGCGCCATGGCAAGTGCCAATAAGCTTGAGGTGGAACCGCCACAATGGAGCAAGGAAGCCATTGATGAGATTCAAGGTTCTTCACAAGAACTCAAGAGAGAAAACACTCTCAATTTTCTGAATTCAATTCTCAATTAATCAAAAAGTGTTTGAATTACAAAGGAAATCCTATTTATACTACTAAAGTGTGGTGCTTAGCTTGCTATGGAAGGAATTAATGTCCACCCTTGGATTAGATTCTAATCTAATGGCTATGAATGGAAGCTTGTGGTAGAAGCTTGATTAGCTTGGAGGAAAAGGATCAATCCTCCACCCTTGGATGTAGATCCTCATCCAACGGTTATGGCATCAAGCTTGCACTCCAAGCTTCTAAGCTTAGCCCTTGGATTAGTATCCTCATCTAATGGTCATGGTGCCAAGCTTGCACTCCAAGCTTCTAAGCTTACCCTTGGATTAGAATACTATCTAAGGGTCACTAATTATTTGTTTATTACAAGTTTAGGCTCAAATTAAATCCTTAAAACAATTACATAATTGAAAGAATACTACTAATAAGCCTAAACATTAAAACATTTCGCTGAAAATTCCTGGAAGCATTCCAACGCTAACTTCAAGCTCATTTTCCAACTAGTTGCAGTTCGAACTGGGTTTTGGTGTCTTCATAGCTTTTGTATCCCTTGAAGTCTTATTTAATTTGGCACCAAGAACGCCTCAATTGGACTTGTGTATCTCGAGTTATGATCGAAATACTGAAACAGGTCAGATGCAAAAATCAGCAGCGAATTTTATTAGAAGTCCAAAATTGAAAAGTAAGGTTGGAGAGTTTGGTTGAGCTTTTGGAGATGGTCCTCCATCAAAGTGTGTGCCACGACCATGTATTAGATTAAGAACATAAATTTTTACTTCAATTTGTGAGAGAGTGGCGCACACTCTCCCTAGGGAGAATGGAGAGATTTGGAGAGAAAGTTAGTGGCAATTCCACTAACTCAATTCAAAGCTAACCCTTTGATTAAATCTAAATCAAAAGGCTAGAGTTGAACCGTGGGAAGCATGCTTTAGGCACCTCTCAAGAGTGAACTTAAACCATTTGATCAAGATGTAATCAAGAGGTTGAAATTCAAACTTGAGTCACATTTTTCATGCCACTCAAGAGTGAATTTCAGACACTTGATCTAGATCTAATCAAGTGGTGAGAATTCAAACTTGAAGGCACATGTTTCCCACCTCTCCTAAGTGAACCGTGACCATGGATTTGCTTCTTAATCCTAAGGTTAGAGTTAGTAATCCATGTGAGGTGCCTCTCTTGGCTTGCCATGCGTTGATCCTACTCCTAATATAAGGATTAAGAATGCTTCCCGGTTTTAGCTCATTTTGGCGCTACATGTTCTAGTACATATAGGGAAAATTCTGAATTGTAAACACTTTTAATGAATTTTGGAAAGAAGCACATTGCTTTGATAGATAAAGTTCTCTTTTAGGTTTCTTGAGAAAACCTTCTTGAGTCTTATCAAGGTGCATTCTCCATGTGGCGATTCTACCTAGAGCTTATTGCTTAGCATGGCGCTCCTCATCCTCTTACCTTCACCATTTTATAACTTTCTTCTTCTTTGAGCGTTTTGATTCCGCAACTACATCCACTAGTCCGTGAGGTTCATGCTTGTTGAACTTAAGATTGGGCAAAGCAAGTGAGACTTCCATGGAAGGCTTACATCAAGTGGCATCAGAGCTTGTTCCTTCTTCAAGTGGAGCTTCACATCCGTGAGTCATTGCGTTTAAATCTTGAATTTTCTTTTGAATTTCCTTCTTCTTCACTCAGTGTTCTTGTGCATCTTTGAGTTCCTTGAGTTGTCTTGAAGTTTTGTTAAGAAAATCTATCAAATCTATGTTGAATTAGCCGTTAGCCTTAATTTTTATTTTGTCTTCATTTTTGTTTGGTGAAACTTGTAGATCCATGTGTTATCTTGTGTTTTTATTTGAAATCTGGAAAATATGTGATGTGTTCATGTTTTTGTTCGGTCAAATTGAGTTTAATTAGTAGTAATTACTAATTCCATGAGTTCAACATCAATTAGTACTTGTTCCTTGCTTCTAGTATCAATTTTGTTTTCAATTGATGTGTAACTTGCTAAATCGTGAGCTATATAGTTTGTGAACTTTGTTATTCCTCTATTTTGGTACTGGATATACACTTAAAATTCTGTACATTCAAGTTCATGCATGCAAAATTGAGACATCAACATCATTACATGGTAGTACAGTGGTTACTATAGGTCCAAATCCCTATTACACCTTGTAGCAATCATAGCACTAGTAATTGAATTTGGAGTGCTTGTTTTAGGCAAATTATCATTCGGTCTAGTAGCTTATAAAATAGAAAAGAAAAGAAAACAAATGTTAGAAAAGAAATCAAAACAAGAAGAAACAAAGTGAGAAAATTCAAAAGAAAGCTAGAAAAGAGCCTAGAAAAAGTACTAGAAATTTTGAGTACTTGAAGTGGAATTTGTGGTGACTTATAACTCTGTCCAGCAAGCAAAAGAAAGAGTAAAGAAGTGCAAAGGAAAATTTGAGCAAAGAAATTGGACTTAGAGCTAAGACATTGCACATTCACTAACCTAGTAAAATTGCACTTAAATCATTTTATTACATTAATTTTAGTACTGCACTTAAATCATTTTATTACATTAATTTTGTGCATTATTAGGTTGGATAAATTTGTGTGCCAAATTGTCTCAAATTCGGTCTCTAATTCGGTCACTACCATAACTTGAGTTTGTGTTTCTTGAAATCATTGTCTTGGCTAGTGATCATTCCAGCATTTCATTGTGCCTTTGTTGACCAGTTTGTGCCATTGTCATACATCACTTCATTCTTGAGTTTGAGTAGCTTATTTCATTCAATTTATACTTTTATTGCTTGTCCCTTTGGAATCTTGAGTTTTATCTAGAGTTTAGCCATTTCTTGAAATTCTTAGGCTTGAAAGTAGAGTTGTTCCTCTTTCACATGGATTGCAGCCATATATGAATTTGAGTTGAGGTTCACTTAAAAAGCTTAAGAACAAAATTGATTGGTAAGAGGCTAGAGAGAACACTAGAGAAAGAGCCACTAAGAGTGCATACACGAGTTGGTACTTGAGTGACACACTTAGAGAGTGGTGAGACCCTTGATTATTATTTTCTTTGTGTACTAACCCTTTCATTGCAGTTATGGATAGTTCACTTAGTGTGGGATATAATATGTCTCTCAAAACTAAGAGAATTATGGAGTTTATGACCTAAAAATTCAACCATTTGCAACATGAGATGAATGAGTTGAGAGGTGAGAGTGAAAAGAGGTTTAGGGATGAGGAAAGCAAGAGGGGCTGAGAGGGAAAAGGAAGAGAAAGGCATGAAGGAGGAAGTAGGACTAATAAAGGAAGTAGAAGTGAGAGAGGTAGCCAAGGAGGACACTACTACTAACTTAGAGAGAGTGATGAGGGTAGCAACCGTGATGAGAGTGATGCTTATAGAGACTACGAAGAAGAGAGGAGACATAGGAGAGGGTATGGCCGAGACAACCATAGAAGGCAACCATTCATGCCTAGGAGATATTTTGGAGAGGAAGAACCAAGAGGTTGGGAAGCCAATGCTAAGATTAGTCTTCCAAAATACCTAGGAGAGGGAGGAGCCGAGAGTTTACTAGATTGGATCATGAAGGTTGACTTAAGTATTTTCTTGCAACCCTACCTTGAGTGACGGGAAGAGGCTTAACTTAGCCATATTAGAGTTTGTTGGACTTGAAGCTGAAGAAGTCGCCGCTTGTTTTCTTTTTGATATACTTGTAATTTTGATCTTTATGATAGATTGTAAATAGGAGCTTAATTGTATTGATTGTTTTTAGAATAGGCTTTGATGTGGTTTTTATTCAATCTTTTCCATAGAGAATTTGAATCTACTCTGATGATTTAAGCTAGAGAAGTTTTGGAACCCCATTTTGTTTTTGAAAAGTCAAAAACTTTGGTTTAAAAAGATTTTAAGCTGAAGTAATCGATTACCATATAAGTGTAATCGATTACCAACAGTCTCAGAAAACAGGGGAATCCAAATTGCTCTGGAGTAATCGATTACCATTCCATAGTAATCGATTACTTCGTACTTGAAGAAACAGAGAAGGCAAATTTTCTCTGGAGTAATCGATTACCTCTATCCAGTAATCGATTACCATACCAGAATTCATCTCAAAGAGCTTTTGAAACTGCTTTAAATAGAAACCTCTTTGAATTGTTTCAAAGAGAGAGATCTTTTGAGTTTTTCAGAAAGAAAGGAAGAGCAAAAAAAAATAAGTTTTACACAAGAATTCTCTTCAAAGTTTTTATAAGATTTTCTCTTGAGATGAAGGTTGTGTGAATGATTGAATTCATTGGATGCTATCTTGATCAGTGCATACACAACAGGTGTACTCTTATCTGATCTTTATCTCTTTGTATTCGGTTTTTGGTTTAGGACTCTAAAGAGAAAGGTGTTCTCTAGAAAAGTTGAAGAGTTTTTTTTTTTGAGAGAGGTACTCTCAAGGTTGGTTCTTGAAGGGATCAAGAATCAAGATATGTTCTTAGGTGAATAACATATGTTTTAAGTATTTTGATTTGTTTTGTGTTTGTGCAGCGTGATTGTATTGGACACAAAGAATCATTATAGTGGAAAAACCGATCGCAACAGATTGTTGGGTTGGGACTGGATGTAGGCCGAAAGCCGAACCAGGATAACTCTCTGTCTAAACTCTTTTCTCTACCTTATCTCTTATACTTCATTGTTTTTCTCTCTTTACATTATCGCTGTGATGGAGGACCATCTCCAAAAGCCCAACCAAACTCTCCAATTTTACTATCTGACCTGTTTCAGTATTTAGATCATAACTCGAGCTACAAAAATCCAATTGAGGTTACCTTGGTGCCAAATTAAAGAAGACTTCAAGGGCTACAAAAGAAATGAAGACACCAAAACCCAGTTCGAACTGCAACTAGTTGGAAAATGAGCTTGAAGTTAGCGTTGGAATGTTTCCAGGAATTTTCAGCGAAATGTTTTAATGTTTAGGCTTATTAGTAGTTTTCTTTCAATTATGTAACTGTTTTAAGGATTTAATTTGATCCTAAACTTGTTATAAAGAAATAATTAGTGACCCTTAGATAGGACTCTAATCCAAGGGTTAAGCTTAGAAGCTTGGAGTGCAAGCTTGACACCATGACCATTAGATGAGGATACTAATCCAAGGGCTAAGCTTAGAAGCTTGGAGTGCAAGCTTGATGCCATAACCGTTGGATGAGGATCTACATCCAAGGGTGGAGGATTGATCCTTGTCCTCCAAGCTAATCAAGCTTCCACCACAAGCTTCCCTTCATAGCCATTAGATTAAAATCTAATCCAAGGGTGGACATTAGTTCCTTCCATAGCAAGCTAAGCACCACACCTTAGTAGTATAAATAGGATTTCCTTTGTAATTCATACACTTTTGATTAATTGAGAATTGAATTCAGAAAATTGAGAGTGTTTTCTCTCTTGTGTTCTTGTGAAGAACCTTGAATCTCATCAATGACATCCTTGCTCCATTGTGGCGGTTCCACCTCAAGCTTATTGGCACTTGCCATGGCGCTTCCATTCCTCTTCTAATCTGTTTTTCTTCTTTCTTTTCTCCTTGAGGCTGTGTGCTTCTTCTTCCTAAACACCAAGCCTCCATTGAAGCATGAAGGTCCGTGTCTCTTATGCTATTCTCCTTGAGGATTGCATCAAATTTGGTATCTAGAGCTTGTTCTACTTCAATTGGAGCATCCTATCCGGTTTGATTTTTCTTACTTTGAATTTTCGTTTTCTCTTCAATTTCTTGTGTAGATCCATGTTGTATGAACTTGCTTGAGTTCTTCACATGTTCATTGAGTTGTCTTCATTTTGAATTTGAGTTTTCATGTTAAAAAAATTCCTAGATCTAAAATTCCTATCAATTTCTTATGAATTCACCGTTTAAATTTCTTCCTAAGCTTGTTCTAGTAATTTTTCACATGTGTCTTGATTTTGCTTCATTTGAACCATGCAAATCCTTGTTCAATTCGTGAATCCATGATTTGATTGTGTTTGAGGTGCTGTTCACATGATTTAAGTGCTAAGAATTGTGCATTACAAGTTTAAGTAGCTATCACCATGCTTAATCTTGCTTACTAGTAATTTTAGACTTAATTTTGCCTTAGTCTTAGGTTTTTCTAATTTCGGTCCAGCAAGTAAAGTCAAGAAAAAGAGTATACAAAGGCAAAGGAAAAAGAAAATCAAAAGAAAGATTACAAGAAAAAGAATCATAAGAAAATTCAAAGAAAAGAAAACAAGAAAAGTGAAATTCTAGTGAAAATTCAAGTGACTAGAAAAAGAGCAAATAAAAAGTGATTTTAGTGAAATTAAAGCCTAATTGTGCAGTGCAGTAGCTTGACAAATTGAACCTCTAAACACTTCCAAAATTAGTGGTTCAAAGGACTTAGAACACTAGACACACTTAGGACTAAGCATTATCACCAAAACTTGAGTTTAGCTTGCTAGTAGCCTAGATTCTTGAACTTGTGGTGTATGAAGTGCTTGGTAACTTGAAATTCTGTTTTTCCCCTGTATTTTGAGCATATTACTTGGCTATACAGTGGTGGAAAACTGCATCTATTCACATAAAGACCATTCACAAAATTCACTTGAAAATTGCCTAGGTTCCGGTTGCAAAATTGGAATCATTTGGCTTCTAAATTGGCCTAAATTTTGTCTTCGGTTTTTGCTGTAATTTTCCAGTTTTGAGCATTATTTGTGGCTGTCCAAATTGCAGTAGTTTAGTGCCTTTGTCACATATAAAATTCTTATATTTGAGTAGGCAAATTTTGTTCATTAAGTACCTTTTATTGCTTGTCATTTTTGGACTCCTAAGGTTTTGTCTTGAGTTTGTATTTCTTGGAATTCCTAAGCTTGACTCTAGAACCGTTCCTCTTTCACTTTGGATACTTGAACCTTGAATGATTGATTAGAGGTTTGAACAAGAGTATAAAGAGAGGTTGAGTGGAAAAAGACAAGAGTGAACATTTGAGAAAGAGTCTTGAAAGTGTGATACACGAGTGCTACTAGAGTGAAACACTTAAAGAGTGGCAAGGATCTTTTATATGCTTGTACTTGTTATCTAACCTTTCTTTGTGCAGCCATGGAAAGTTCTCCTAGTGTATGGAATGATCTCTCACCTAAAGAAAAGAAGATGGTGGGATTGATGAGTACCATGATTCACACAACTTTGGAAGAGAGATTCGACCAAAGAAGGAGAGAAAAGGAGGAAAGGAGGTTGAGAAAGGAGCATGATAAGAGAATCCTTGAGAAGGCTAGTAGAAATCGTGAACATCATGGGAGGAAGGAGAAAACCTTGAGAGAAAAGCATGAGAGAAGGGAAAGAGAAGAAAGAAAGTTGATAGAACAAAATGAAAGGATTTATACCGAGCTTGTGAGAAAGAAAAATAAGTTGAGAGAAAAAGAATTAAGAGAAAAAGAAGCTAAGGAAATAGAGTTGATGGAAAAACAAATGAAGGAGAAAAATGATTTTTTACTTGTTAATACTAACCCTTCATTTGACATTTTTTATTCTTACCTTGAGGAAGTTGTAGGTGTTGTTCCAAAGGAGGATTCCAAAGAGCAAATTGATCACCTCTTGTGTGAAGATGTTGAAAGGAATGTACTTAATGCTTTAATCAAAGATTCTTGTGATCATCTTTACAAACTTCCTTTTGATGTGATTCCAAATGAAGTGTTGTGTGTGGAGGAACCTTGGAACAACATGGATAGAGGAGGAGAAGTACAAGGGAATTGTGTATTATCAAAAAGGGAAACTTCTTTAACTCTTACTCCTTTTGCTATTCCTACTATGCACAAAAATAATTGTGACACAATAGGTTCTCAAGACCTTAGGTCTTGGAAAGTATGGGAAAATACTAAGTTAGGTACCTTGTTTGATTATTCTCATGGGTATTTTTTTAGGTGGAAGGAGGAGTCTAAGAAGGAGGGACCATCACAAAGTCCTACACCTAAAGGAAGCTTCCTAATATCACCACACCTTAATGAAAAATTAGGAATCATTTGGAATTTCTATCATACCGAGAAACAACATTTATATGTTTTCCTTTATTCTCATAATTGTGTTAATAAAATGAGTTGGAAATACACTTTGATATTAAATATAAAACTTGACAAAGTGTGTTTAATCTTTGATCCGGGTGGAATTTTTTTTTTGTAGGTGAGAACCTAAGTCAACTTGGGGACAAGTTGACCATAAGAAGAAGGGTTTGATGGAGGACCATCTCCAAAAGCCCAACCAAACTCTCCAACCTTACTTTTCAATTTTAGGCTTCTAATAAAATTCGCTGCTGATTTTTACTGTCTGACCTCTTTCAGTATTTCGATCATAACTCAAGCTACACAAATCCAATTGAGGTGATCTTGGTGCCAAATTAAACAAGACTTCAAGGACTACAAAAGCTATGAAGACACCAAAACCCAGTTCGAACTGCAACTAGTTGGAAAATGAGCTTGAAGTTAACATTGGAATGCTTCCAGGAATTTTCAGCAAAATGTTTTAATGTTTAGGCTTATTAGTAGTTTTCTTTCAATTATGTAATTATTTTAAGGATTTAATTTGAGCCTAAACTTGTAATAAACAAATAATTAGTGACCCTTAGATAGGATTCTAATCCAAGGGTTAAGCTTAGAAGCTTGGAGTGCAAGCTTGACACCATGACCATTAGATGAGGATACTAATCCAAGGGCTAAGCTTAGAAGCTTGGAGTGCAAGCTTGATGCCATAACCGTTGGATGAGGATTTACATCCAAGGGTGGAGGATTGATACTTGTCCTCCAAGCTAATCAAGCTTCCACCACAAGCTTCCCTTCATAGCCATTAGATTAAAATCTAATCCAAGGGTGGACATTAGTTCCTTCCATAGCAAGCTAAGCACCACACCTTAGTAGTATAAATAGGATTTCCTTTGTAATTCATACACTTTTGATTAATTGAGAATTGAATTTATAAAATTAAGAGTGTTTTCTCTCTTGTGTTCTTGTGAAGAACCTTTAATCTCATCAATGGCATCCTTGCTCTATTGTGGCGGTTCCACCTCAAGCTTATTGGCACTTACCATGGCGCTTCCATTCCTCTTCTAATCCGTTTTTCTTCTTTCTTTTCTCCTTGAGGCTGTGTGCTTCTTCTTCCTAAACACCAAGCCTCCATTGAAGCATGAAGGTCCGTGTCTCTTATGCTATTCTCCTTGAGGATTGCATCACGCTGTTATCCGTTGTAATATCTCTGATACGTTACTTGTAACAAAGATAAAATTGAATCGGGAATGAAAGTGAGAGAAGAAAAAAATTGATATAGGGAACTTGAATCTATTCACCCCCCCCTCTAGATTCAACATAGGGACCAACAGAGTTTGAGGGATATGCCTTGGTTTGGTGGAACCAAGTCCTCATAGATGCCGAAAAGAGGAGGATACCTTCCATTATTTCTTGGACACAATTGAAGGATGCTCTTAGAGGGAGGTTTGTTCCTAAGTCTTATGTGAGATATTTGCATATCAAACTCCAAAGATTGACACAAGGAGGGAGTAGTGTGCAAGAGTATTACAAAGACCTTGAGCTTACTATGATGAGGGTCAATTGTCAAGAGGAAAAAGAAGCCACCCTTGCAAGGTTAACCCATGGATTAAATAGGGAGATCCAAGATGTCTTGGAACTTCAAAGCTATAGAACTTTGGAGAAGGCTATACATAAGGCCGAGAAGATAGAAGCTCAAATGAAAAGGAAGTTCACTATGAAGAAGTCCTACACTAGTGAATCTTCTAGTTGGAAGGAGAAGCAAAAGAAGGAGGGCTCATTCAAGCCTACTTCCAAGTTTGGCCGAGAAGACACTAAAGGTAAAGAGGTTCCTAAATTTAATTCTAAACCACCTAACATCAAGTGTTTTAAATGTTTAGGACATGACCATATTGTTTCTCAATTCCCCAACAAAAAGGCTATGGTGATGAGGATGGATGGAGGGAAGAAAACCAAGTGAATATGAAGATGAAGAGGGAAGAAGAGAAGAAGGCCTTGGCCGAGAGCTCTAAATAGAGTACCAAGGCCACTCATGCTTCCAAGAGCTTGGCCGAGAGCTCTAAGAAGACTTCCAAGCTTGCTACTCCAAGTCCTAAGCCTAAAAGCAAGAAAGAAAAGACTAAGAGTAGTGAAGACACTAAAGGGAGTTTCTTAATTGAGAGAGGAGAGGTTAAGAGGGAATTCCAAGCTAAGAAATCTATGTACTTATGTTTACCTTCACCTTTAATTTTAAGTGCTACTTGTATAGGTAATTAAAGTGATATGGATGACTTGCTAGAAGAGTTTGACGTATTCCCTAAGGAGATACCTCACGGCCTACCACCATTGAGAGGGATAGAGCACCAAATTGATCTTATTCTGGGTGCACCTCTTCCAAATAAGCCAACCTATAGAAAATCACCTCAAGAGACATATGAGATAGAGAGGGAAGTGTAAGATTTGCTAAGCAAAGGTTGGGTGAAGGAGAGCTTGTCTCCATGTGCCTCACCTGTGATACTTGTCCCTAAGAAGGAGGGAACATGACGCATGTGCACGGATTGTAGAGCAATCAATAACATCAACATAAGGTATCGCCACCGTATCCCTAGACTTGATGATCTCCTAGATGAATTGCATGGCTCCACTATTTTTAGTAAGATAGACCTTAAAAGTGGGTACCATCAAATTAGGATGAAGGAAGGGGATGAGCGGAAAACGACTTTTAAAACCAAATTTGGTTTGTATGAATGGCTAGTGATGCCGTTTGGTTTGTCTAATGCACCTAGTACCTTCATGAGGTTGATGAACCATGTCTTGAGAGAGTTTATTGGAAAATTTGTTGTTGTGTATTTTGATGATATTCTTGTGTATAGCAAATCTTTCCATGAGCACTTGAGTCACTTGAGGCATGTGTTAGAAGAACTTAGGACACAAACCTTGTATGGTAACAAAGATAAATGCATATTTGCCACAGATAGTGTTGCGTTCCTTGGTTTTGTGGTGAGTTCATTAGGTGTACAAGTAGATGAAGCAAAGGTGAAGGCAATCAAGGAATGGCCGACCCCTACATGTGTGAAGGAAGTGAGAAGCTTCCATGGCCTAGTGATGGAGGACCATCTCCAAGCATGAGGATCACAAGTGCTATGCAAAGAAGACTAGAAGCTCAAGTTGAGGAAGAGTTGACCAAGTCAAAGTCAACATGTCAAGGTCAAGGTCAAAGTCAATGGTCAACTCCTCAAAGTCAACAAATTGGGCAAAAGAAGCCTTGTAATCTTCTTATTAGTTTGTAATTACTTTAGGCTTAAATTTGCATAAAGCTTGGACCATGTTTGCTTTGTATGTTTCGGCCAAGCTTTAGTAATGGACATGTTGACTTTTGTTTTGAGTGGTCAAAGCCTCTTTAAATGGGCTTAAGAGTCTTATGACCCAACTAAGCAAGTGTAATACAGTCTCTTAAAAGAGAGTGGATGGATTTGGAGAGAGAATTAGTGGAACTGCCACTAACTTCACTTGAATTTCCACCACTTGATTATTCCATAATCAAAGGTGCAAATTCAAGTCAAGTTTACAAATGTTGACTCTCATCTAAGAAGGCAATCTAGCCTTTGGATTAGCTTCTAATCCATGGTCTAGAATTCCATCTTAAACTAATCCATGATCATCACTACTTAGATGAGTCTTGGACCTTATGATATCATTTATTCTAGATCCTTCTTGAATTGATCAAGTGAGGGGTGTTATACATCAGTTGATCAATCCATCAAGGATCAAATGGCCTAGGAAGCTCACGGTTAACACATCTATAACTTAGGCAAATTTGATCATTGTAGACACTTTGGTCATTTATGAAAAGAGAATTTCTAAGACTAAAGTCTTGAGAAAAGGAGAGAGCTCTCCTAGGGTTTTTTCCAAGAACCTTGAATCTTATCATGGATCCATGATCCAAGTGGCGATTCCTCTACATAGCTTATTGATTCCTTGAATCATGGCGCTACCATCCTTCTAATTCTACATCCATTTTTGATTTCTTCTTCTTTGGTTCCAAACCAAAACACCATCCTATTATATAGCCTATTCCGCACATATTCTATGGATTGTTGAGTGATGATCACTTGGTGAATGAAGATCGGGAACACAAGGTGTTGAATCCGTGGAGATCAAGTCTTTGCCTTCCTGGTTTTGCATCAAGTTTGGTATCAAGAGCTTGTTCTTCACCTAGTTGTTCTTCACTTGTGGTATTGAGTGATGTAGGCACATCAAGGAGAATCACTAGAAGCATGCAAAGAAGGTTAGAGGAGGGGGCAAAGGAACTTCAAGAGCAAAGACTAGAAGATAGTATAGGACTTAAGAATTGTAACCTACTTGTAAACTTGGATGAACAAATCACTAGTCCTATGTAATACTTGTAAGTATAGGGTTAGGGGTCCAAAGCCTCGGTTTCCTTTAGACTAATAGGCCAAGAGATCCAAAGGGTTCACACAAGTCTTCCACCTCAAAACCATGTTTTCAAAACCTTGTGTGGAACCTTATAAACTAGGCTTAAGGAAAGAACTCCTTAATCAAGGAAGGATCCATGCCTTTCACTTGATTAAGGTAATCTCCTCCCTTAAACCAAGTTGGCACGGATTAGTGACATGGAAGATCACATGGCACGGCTCAAGGGACAACACCATGTGCGCCCATGTGCCAATCATGTGAACTCCATGTGACCACTTGCACCCTATTGGCCCAAAGCCAACTAACTCTAACTACCTAGGATTTTCGGTTAGCCTAAACCTAACCTTGATTAGCCTAGTTAATTAGAGTTAGCTTAGGACTTGAACCACGGGTTAGCATAGCTTGGAGGCCAAGAATGGTTCTTCTATAAAAACCTAGGCCAAACCTTTGTAAGGGACTTTTTACTATATTGAATGAATTTAGCTTTTAAGCTTTAAGAGAAATGTCTCTTGCTCCCTTAGGGAGATCCTTGAATCTTATCAATGGAGTCTTGCACCATTGTGGCGGTTCCTCCTAGACTTATAGCCTAAACACCTTGGTGCCACCATCTTCTTCCCTTTCCGCTTGCATCTTTTCTTCTAAACACCTTAAAACCTTGAAATCATTCCATGGCCGAGCGACTTCACTTGGCACACCTTTGTACTTCGCGGCTTGAAGACTAGATCTTGGACAAACATTGAAGCTTCATTGGATCACTCTCCAAGGAGGGCTTCATCATTGAGTCTAGCTCCTATCTTTTTTATTTCAATTTTTGATTCAATTGAATTTTTATTTGAGTTTTGTTGTGTTTCTTGGCTGTCCAATGCAAAGATGAGATGTTCTGACACTCATGGTTAATCATAGATGGCCTATTTTACATGCTAGACACATTCTAGTTGATAGCCCCCATGTGTTTGATGAATTTTCTCAATATGTATTTTGAGTCTCATTGCTGGAATTTGAATCCCCTGCATCTTATGTGGCTTAATTAGTGCTTATATGTGTTATTACTATGTGCATTGCTAATTATAAGTTCAAGTTACCACTACCATGCATTATCTTGCTTGTTAGTAAAGTTTGACTTGACTTGCTTGAGTATTTGAGCCTATACTTGGACTGTCCAGCAAAGAATAGCCAAAATAAAATATAGAAACATAAAAGAAAATAAAAGAGCAAGAGAAAATATTGAAAGAAAAGAGTCAAAGAAAAATTCAAGAAAAAAAATACAAGAAAAGAAAGTTTGAAGAAAATTAGAGTGAAAATTGAGTAGCTCTTGTAGTAGAAAATTTTGGGAAAAATTGAGTGCAGTAACTTGGTAAATTGGGTCATTAAACACCCACAAATTTAGTGTCCAAGGTCAATTAGGCAACATTACTCATTAGGCTCAAACATCACATTACAAATTGTGTCAAAATTGCTAATAACATGATATTTGAACTTGTAGTGTGTTTTGCATGTGCCTAGATATTTTTCCCTGTTTTTGGACCCATATTTGTGGCTGCCCTATACCTTAATTTGAGATTATTTCGTGCATAAAGATCACCAAAACCAATCCCCAAAATTTCAAGTCATTTTGAGCCAATTTTTAAGCCTAAGTTGCAGTTTGGCGACGAATGGGCGAAAATCTGTAACAGTTACGGTTTCCAGTTGGTTCATGGTGCTAACCTTTGATTTATTGAATTCTTGGCATTTGGTCATTCAATCTACATATATATAAGCTCAACTGGAAAGTTTCATAATTTTCCAAGCTCATTTGGTATGCTAAACAAAATTCACAAGTTTGGGCAGATTTGGTGACGGTTCAGTCAATTTTCCAGCAAACTTGCATTTGATTCATTCCATTCTTTGAGTTTTTGTTTCAAATATTTTTGCAGTTTTAAATACTAGTCTTCTCTCATTATTAGTGCAGTAAATATAGTAGCCATTGTCTTGAGCATTAAATTCCATTTTGAGTAGCTAAATTTTTGTTCATTGAGTCTTGTTTTGTTGCTTGTCTTCGTTGGAATCTTTGTAGTTTTGTCTAGAGTAATTGTCTTCTTGATCTCCTAGGCTTTGAAGCTGAATTGTTCCTCTTTCACTTGGAAAAAATTGGACATTGATAATTGATAGAGGTTTCTCAAGAAATTTTAAGTGAGAGTGAGAGGAAAAAGGCTAGAGAGCAAATTCTAAGAAAAGTCCCCTAAGTGTGCAAACAAGAGTGTGAGTGCAAACACTTAGAGAGTGAGAAAGGATTTTTAATTCTCTTCTATTATTCTTGTTCTAACCTTTTTTTGCAGCAATGGAGAGTTCCTGATGGAGGACCATCTCCCAAGCATGAGAATTATAAGAGAAATGCAAAGTTAAATAGAAGCTCAAGTTGAAGAAGAGTTGACCAAGTCAAAGTCAACAAGTCAAAGTCAAAGTTAAAGGTCAACTCTTGGAAGTCAACAAATTGGGCAAATGAAGCCTTGTAATTTTCTAAGTATTTTGTAATCAGTTTAGCTTTAATTTGTGTAAAGCTTGGACCTATGTTTGTTTGTGAATTTCGGCCAAGCTCCTTTTATGGACATGTTGACTTCTATTTGTGTTGGTCAAAGCCACTTAAGATGGGCTTAAGTGTCTTATGACCCAACTAAGCAAGTGTAATACACTCTCTTAAAAGAGAGTGGATGGATTAGGAGAGAGAATTAGTGGAATTGCCACTAACTTCATTTAAATTTCCACCACTTGATTATCCCATAATCAAAGGTGTAAATTTAAGTCAAGTTCTAAATTGTTGACTCTGATCTAAGAAGGGATTCTAGCCTTAGGATTTACTTCTAATCCAAGGCATAGAATTCCATCTTAATTAATCCATGATCATCACAAACTTAGATGATTTATGAGCCTCTTGATCTCATTAACTCTAGATCCTTCTTGAATTGATCAAGTGAGGGGTGCTTAGCATCACTTGATCAATCCATCAAGGATCAAGTGGCTAGGATGACTCAAGGCCAACCACACACAAGGTGTCTTATAACTTAGGCAATTTCCATTTTGTAATCACTTTGGTCATTTATGAAAAGAGAATTTATAAGACTAAAGTTTTGAGAAAAGGAGAGAGCTCTCCTAGGGTTTCTTCCAAGAACCTTGAATCTTATCATGGATCCATGATCCAAGTGGCGATTCCTCTACATAGCTTATTGATTCATTGAATCATGGCGCTACCATTTTTCTAATTCTACATCCATTTTTTATTTCTTCTTCTTTGGTTCCAAACCAAAACATCATTCTATTATATAGCCTAATTCCGCACCTATTCTCTTGATTGTTGAGTGATGATCACTTGGTGAATGAAGATCGGGAACACAAGGTGTTGAGTCCGTGGAGACCATGTCATTGCCTTCATGGGTTTGCATCAAATTTGGTATCAAGAGCTTGTTCTTCACCTAGTTGTTCTTCACTTGTGGTATTGAGTCTGGCTCCTATCTTTTTGCTTTCGATTTTTGATTCAATTGAAATTTTGTTGAGTTGTTGTTGTGTGTCTTGGCTGTCCAATACATAGAATAGATGTTCTGACACTCATGGTAGATCATTTATGGCTTATTTTACATGCTAGACACATTCTAGTTAATAGCCGCCACGTGTTTGATGAATTTTCTCAATATGTATTTTGAGTTCTCTTTGCTGGAAATTAAATCCCCTGCATTATATTTGGCTTAATTAGTGCTTATATGTTTCATTACTATGTGCATTGCTCATTATAAGTTAAAGTTACCACTACCATGCATTATCATGCTTGTTAGTAAAGTTTGACTTGACTTGCTTGAGTTTTTGAGCCTATACTTGGACTGTCCAGCAAAGAAAAGGCATGAGAAAAATATAGAAAAACAAAAGAGAGGAAAAGAGCAAGAGAAAAATACTCTAAAGAAAGAGTCAAAGAAAATACAAGAAAAGAAAAATACAAGAAAAGAAGTTGAAGAAAAATTGAGTGAAAAAGTAGTAGCTCTTGTTAGTAGAAAATTTTTGGAAAAATTGAGTGCAGTACCTTGGTGAATTGGGTCATTAAAAACCCACAAAATTAGTGTCCAAGCTCATTGTGGCATCATTACTCATTTGGCTCAAGCATCATATTACAAATTGTGTCAAAATTGCTAATAGCATGATATTTGAACTTGTGGTGTGCTTTGCATATGTCTAGACATATTTGCCCTGTTTTTGGACCCATATTTGTGGCTGCCCTGCACCTTAATTTGAGCTTATTTCGTTCATAAAGATCACCCAAACCAATCCCCAAAATTTCAAGTCATTTTGAGCCAATTTTCAAGCCTAAGTTGCAGTTTGGCGACGGTTGGGTGGAAAACTGTAACAGTTACGGTTTTCAGTTGGTTCATGGTGCTAACCTTTGATTTATTGAATTCTGGGAATTTGGTCATTCAATATACATATATATAAGCTCAACTGGATAGTTTCATAATTTTCCAAGCTCATTTGCTATGCTAAAAAAATTTCACAATTTTGGGCGATTTGGTGACCGGCTCAGTCAATTTTCCAGAAAACTTGCATTTAATTCATTCCATTCTTTGAGTTTTTGTTTCAAAGATTTTTGCAGTTTTAAATGCTAGTTTTCTCTCATTATTAGTGCAATAAATATAGTAGCCATTGTCTTGAGCATTAAATTCCATTTTGAGTAGCTAATTTGTTCATTGAGTCTTGTTTTTGTTGCTTGTCTTCTTTGAATTCCTAGTAGTTTTGTCTAGAGTTTTGTCTTCTTTGATCTCCTAGACTTTGTAGCTGAATTGTTCCTCTTTCACTTGGATAAATTGGACATTGATAATTGATAGAGGTTTCTCAAGAAACTCTAAGTGAGAGTGAGAGGAAAAAGGCTGGAGGGTAACTTCTAAGAAAAAAGCCTCCTAAGTGTGCAAACAAGAGTGTGAATGCAAACACTTAGAGAGTGAGAAAGGAATTTTATTTCTCTTCTATTATTCTTGTTCTAACCTTTTCTTGCAGCAATGGAGAGTTCCTCAAGTGTGGGCAATGAATTATCTCCTAAGACCCAAAGAGTGATGGATGCCATGATGGAGAAATTCATGAGTATGCAACATGACCTCAAGAATGAGCTCAAGGAGAGTGTCAATGAGGTGAGGGAGGAAAGCCATAGAAAAATGAGAGAAGAAGAGGACAGAAGGAGGGACATGGAAAGAGCCTGATGTAGGAACATTAAGGAGGATCACTAGAAGCATGCAACGAAGACTAGAAGAAGAAGTAGGAAAGCTTCAAGACCAAGAAGCTAATAGCATAGGATATCTCACTTGTAACCTTCTTGTAAACATGTATGAACAAAGTCCTATGGCATAGGCTAGGGTACTTGTGTGCTAAGGGGTCCAAAGCCCTCGGTTGTCCCTAGGCTAATAGGAAGACAAGTCCTATAGGTTTCACACAAAACCCTTTTCGAAAACTAGAAGAATTGTGTGAAGTCTTAGCTAGTTAGAATTAAGGAAGGGCTTCTAATCAAGCTTAGGATCCATACCTTCACTTGATTAGAAGATCTCCTCCCTTAATCCTAATTAGGCACGGATTAGTGACATGGAGCATCACATGGCTCGGATCAAAGGGGCAAAGCCATGTGCCACCATGTGAAGCCCATGTGCTCACTCTCTTCCCATTGGCTCACGGCTAACAATCTAGGATTTCGGTTAGCCTTAGTTAATTAGAGGTTAGGGTAGAGTTTAGGCTTAACCATAGTTTAGCTTACTTGAGAGCCAAGCAAGGCATGCTTATATAAGCCCTTGGCCGAACCATGTAAAAGACTTTTGGATGGAAAATTGAATGAATTAGCTTTAAGCTTGTAGAGAGAATCTCTCTTGTTTCCTTAGGGAAATTCCTTGAATCTCATCAATGGCCTCTTTCTACCATTGTGGCGGTTCCTCCTAGGCTTATAGGAGTCTCCTCTTTGGCGCCACCACCCTTCCTCACCTTAACCATTTTCTACCTTGTTTTTCTAAACACCAAAACCCTTAAACACTTCCATGGCCGAGACACCTTTGGCTTGGCTTCCATGGTGATGCGCACGGTGAAGGCTAGATTGGGGCATTCCGAAGTGGCTTGGATCTTCCTCCAAGAGCACCTTCATCAAGTGGTATCTAGAGCTTGTTGTCTTCAACCTTGAGTCATCACCACCGGTTAGTAATTTGAGTTCCTTGAGTCTTGAGTTTTCTTTGTGTTCTTCCATCTCTAGAGTCTTTCTTTCATAGAGTAGCTAGTTTTGATTCCTTGAGTTGTCTTGTTAATTGGGTTAGAGTTAGAACATGCTTTTCTTCTTTTAGTTACTGCATTAGGCCGTGATTCATCAATGGCATGTTCTACCATTTTCTTGAATACATGATTTAATAGCTTGCAAATTTTGACTTCATGATCTCCTATGATTTTAGCTCTTGCAAGTTTTTGATTCATGTATACTATTAGGATTTTGTTAGTATTGTTTTCCACTGTACCGTGAGACATGCTTACTAGTTTGGTACTGCACTTTAATCTTCCATACATGTATAATATGATTTCTAAGTGCCATGAACATCTACTAGTGTATGCTTGCATGATTTTGAGTTTTTAGTAATTTTTAGATTACCATTTGCTATGAAATTTTGAGTAGACTTTGTAATTACTATGATAAACTACGATTTGAACCTAGAAGAGGCTTTTAGTTCCCTAAAGGTTTCGGTCCAGCCATCCAATTACACAAGAAAAGAATCAAAAATCAAGTCCTTTGAAAGAATAAGGCCTCAAGTCACTTCATGGACTCAACTCAGGGATGTCATGAAGAAAAGGTTTGTGCCTCATTCTTATGTTAGGGATTTACATATTAAATTGCAAAGACTAACACAAGGGTCAAAGAGTGTTCAAGAATACTACAAGGACTTACCATTTGCTTAAGGCAGATTACCAAGAGGAAAGGGAGGCTACACTTGCAAGATTCATCCATGGGTTGAACCATGAAATCCAAGATGTGCTAGAGCTCCAACATTTTGTGACCCTTGGAGATGCTCTTCACAAAGCCGAGAAGATAGAGAACCAATTGAAGAGGAAGGGAACCTTCAAGAAGAGCTACACACCATACAAATCATCATGGAAGGACAAGGAAAAGAAAGAATACAATTCTTCATCCAAAGAGAAGCTAGGCCGTGAGGACTTCAAAGGTAAGGATGTAAAATCTTCTACTTCTAAGCCTAGTTCTATTAAATGCTTTAAGTGTTTGGGGCATGGCCATATTGCATCCCAATGTCCTAACAAAAGGCCATGATTGTGAGAGTTGATGGTGCCATGACTAGTGAGGATTCTCAATTTTCATCTAGTGAGAGTGAAAAGTCTAGGGAGAGCACTAGTAGTGAGGAGGAGTAACCCGAGGATGGAGATCTCCTCATGGTGAGGAAGATGCTTGGAAGTGCTCTTAAGGAGTTGGATGACTCCCAAAGGGAGAACATATTCCATTCTAGGTGTTTAGTTGAAAGGGAGGTATGCTCCCTCATTGTAGATAGTGGTAGTTGTACCAATGTAGTTAGCACTAGGCTAGTAGATATGTTAGGACTTAGGACATCCCTACACCCTAAACCTTATAAGTTACAATGGTTAAGTGATAAGGGTGAAATGGTGGTTAGTAAGCAAGTTCTTATTAACTTTTCCATAGGTAAATATAGAGATGATGTGTTGTGTGATGTAGTACCTATGGAAGCCACTCACCTATTACTTGGGAGACCTTGGCAATATGATAAACATGCCATTCATGATGGTGTTTCCAACACCTATATCTTTTTCTCATATGAGCAAGAAGGTCACCCTAAAGCCTTTGTCACCTATGGAAGTGTGTGAGGATCAAATAAAGATGAAATTAAAAAGGGAAAGTGAGAAAAAAAGTGAGGACTCAAGTGCTAGGACATCCTTGGCCGAGAGTTCCTCCAAGAAAAAGAAAAAGGAAACCAAACACCCTAGAAACCTAGTGTTGGCCGAGAGTTCCAAGTTAATTACCAAACATGCCACTAGTGATTCTAGGATGAAAAACAAGGAAGGAATCTCCATGAAACCTAGGCAAACTGAGAGCACATGTAAGGTAGATCTTAAGGAAAGTTTGCTTATTGGGAAAGGTGAGTTGAGGAGAGAATTCCTAGCTAGGAAAAGCATATTTCTTTGTTTACCTAATCCTATTGTGTTGAGAACTAACAATGTAGGTAAGCAAAAAGATTTGGATGCACTCAAGGAGGCGTTCAATGATGTGTTTCCCAAGGACATTCCATATGGGTTGCCACCCTTGAGAGACATTGAGCCTTGGACAATCATTGAATTTAGAAATTTGGAATTTTTAATTGTGCCTACTAACTTTTACTTTCATGATATGAATTGTTCATATAGGTTGATGAATGAAGTAAAGAAGGAGGGTACAATACAAATTTCCACATATATTGAAACACCAAAGGCGCCTTGTGTGATAGCTAGAGGATTCACTCCCAAGAAATTTTGTGTTCTAGGACCAAGTGAGAAGTTGTGCATAGAGAAACCATGAAGTGACCTAGGAAGAGGAATGGGGTACTTAGAGATTATGCATTATCAAAAAGGGAGACTTCTTTGCCTCTTACTTATCTTATTATTTCTAATTTGCACAACACAATTTGTGACACAATAGGTTTTCTAAATAGGTCTTGGGAGATGTTTCGAAATGTTCAGTTGAGATTCTTGTTTGATTCTACTAATGGTTGCCCTTTTAGGTGGAAGAATGAGTCCATGAAGGAGGAAACATCACAAGCTTCTACACCTAAATTTAAACAAGAGTTTCAAACATGATTCCACAAGGATTGAAGAACTAATATCTACACTTCTAAAGAGGAAATAGAAACTCCTTGGAGTTTCGGTTTATGCATAGAAAATCAATTGATTTCCTTTTTCACTTCTTTACGTTTTGATATTGATATTAGTGGGCAAACCATCTTGATATTAAATGTTAAACTTAAAAGAGTTTGATTGATCTTTGATTTGGGTAAAATGGTTTTGTAGGTAATAAGCTAAGGCCACTTGAGGACAAGTTGGCCACAAGAAGGAGGGATTGATGAAGGACCATCTCCCAAGCATGAGAATTACAAGAGAAATGCAAAGTTAAATAGAAGCTCAAGTTGAAGAAGAGTTGACCAAGTCAAAATCAACAAGTCAAAGTCAAAGTCAAAGGTCAACTCTTGGAAGTCAACAAATTGGGCAAATGAAGCCTTGTAATTTTCTAAGTATTTTGTAATTAGTTTAGCTTTAATTTGTGTAAAGCTTGGACCTATTTTTGTTTGTGAATTTCGGCCAAGTTCCTTTTATAGACATGTTGACTTCTATTTGTGTTGGTCAAAGCCTCTTAAGATGGGCTTAAGTGTCTTATGACCCAACTAAGCAAGTGTAATACACTCTCTTAAAAGAGAGTGGATGGATTAGGAGAGAGAATTAGTGGAATTGCCACTAACTTCATTTAAATTTCCACCACTTGATTATCCCATAATCAAAGGTGTAAATTTAAGTCAAGTTCTAAATTGTTGACTCTGATCTAAGAAGGGATTCTAGCCTTAGGATTTACTTCTAATCCAAGGCATAGAATTCCATCTTAATTAATCCATGATCATCACAAACTTAGATGATTTATGAGCCTCTTGATCTCATTAACTCTAGATCCTTCTTGAATTGATCAAGTGAGGGGTGCTTAGCATCACTTGATCAATCCATCAAGGATCAAGTGGCTAGGATGACTCAAGGCCAACCACACACAAGGGGTCTTATAACTTAGGCAATTTCCATATTGTAATCACTTTGGTCATTTATGAAAAGAGAATTTATAAGACTAAAGTCTTGAGAAAAGGAGAGAGCTCTCCTAGGGTTTCTTCCAAGAACCTTGAATCTTATCATGGATCCATGATCCAAGTGGCGATTCCTCTACATAGCTTATTGATTCATTGAATCATGGCGCTACCATCTTTCTAATTTTACATCTATTTTTGATTTCTTATTCTTTGGTTCCAAACCGAAACATCATCCTATTATATAGCCTAATTCCGCACCTATTCTCTTGATTGTTGAGTGATGATCACTTGGTGAATGAATATCGGGAACATAAGGTGTTGAGTCCGTGGAGACCATGTCATTGCCTTCATGGGTTTGCATCAGTTCCTCAAGTGTGGTCAATGAATTATCTACTAAGACCCAAAGAGTGATGGATGCCATGATGGAGAAATTCATGAGCTTACAACATGACCTCAAAAATGAGCTCAAAGAGAGTGTCAATGAAGTGAGGGAGGAGAGCCAAAGAAAATTGAGAGAAGAATAGGATAGAAGGAGGGACATTGAAAGAGCTTTGAGAGAAGAAATTGAGCGAAGAGACAGAAAAGCTAATCTTAGAAGGAGTGGAGAAAGAAGAGGTAGTAGTAGTAGGAGAGACTATAGGTCTCCTAGAGGTAGTGAAGAGGGTAGTAACATACATGAGGAAGAGGCATTCCATGCCTATGAGGATGAGAGAAGACCTAGAGGAAGAGAGACTCTTCAAGAAGGATACCATGGCCGACAACCTCAAGCATTTCCCTTTGGAGGTGGAGCTAGGCAAGGTGGCCTAAATGCAAAGATCAAGCTTCCAACCTTTGTGGGAAATGGTGAGGTCGAATCCTACTTGGATTGGGTCATGAAGGTGGAGCAAGTTTATTCATGCTATACCCACTTGAGAGAGGAGGAGAAGTTGAATCTAGCTATCCTACAATTTGAAGGATATGCCTTGGTGTGGTGGAATCAAGTGTTGGTGGACTCCTTTGCAAGAAGAAGGCCTCAAGTCACTTCATGGACTCAACTCAAGGATGTCATGAAGGAAGGTTTGTGCCTCATTCTTATGTTAGAGATTTACATGTTAAATTGCAAAGACTAACACAAGGATCAAAGAATGTTCAAGAATACTACAAGGACCTTGAATTAACCATGCCTAGGGCGGATTACCAAGAGGAAATGGAGGCTACACTTGCAAGATTCATCCATGGGTTGAACCATGAAGTCCAAGATGTGCTAGAGCTCCAACATTTTGTGACCCTTGGAGATGCTCTTCACAAAGCCGAGAAGATAGATAACCAATTGAAGAGGAAGGACACCTTTAAGAAGAGCTTCACACCTTACAAGTCATCATGGAAAGACAAGGGCAAGAAGGAATACAATTCTTCATCAAAAGGAAAGCTTGGTCGTGAGGACTCCAAAGGTAAGGAGGTAAAATCTTCTACTTCCAAGCCTAGTTCTATTAAATGCTTTAAGTGTTTAGGGCATGGCCACATTGCATCCCAATGTCCTAACAAAAAGGCCATGATTGTGAGAGGTGGTGATGGTTCCATCAGTAGTGAGGATTCTCAATCTTCATCTAATGAGAGTGAAGTGTCTAGGGAGAGCACTAGTAGTGAGGAGGAGTAACCCGAGGATGGAGATCTCCTCATGGTGAGGAAGATGCTTGTGAGTACTCTTAAGGAGTTGGATGACTCTCAAAGGGAGAAAATCTTCCATTCTAGGTGTTTAGTTGAAGGGAATGTATGCTCCCTCATTGTATATAGTAGTAGTTGTACTAATGTAGTTAGCACTAGGCTAGTAGATAAATTAGGACTTAGGACATCCCCACACCCTAAACCTTATAAGTTGCAATGGTTGAGTGATAAGGGTGAAATGGTGGTTAGTAAGCAAGTTCTTATTAACTTTTCCATAGGAAAATATAGAGATGATGTGCTTTCTGATGTAGTGCCTATGGAAGCCACTCACCTATTATTTGGGAGACCTTGGCAATATGATAAACATGCCATTCATAATGGTGTTTCCAACACCTATGTCTTCTCTCATATTAGCAAGAAGGTCACCCTTAAGCCTTTGTCACCTAAGGAAGTTTGAGGATCAAATAAAAATGAAATTAAAGAGGGAAAGTGAGAAGAAAAGTGAGGGTTCAAGTGCCAAACCTAGTATGGCCGTGAGCTCCTCCAAGAAAAGCCAAAAAGAAACCAAACACCCTAGAAAGCTAGTTTTGGCCGAGAGTTGCAAGAAAATTACCAAACATGCCACTAGTGATTCTAGGTTGAAAGGAAAGTGTGTAGCCACCCATGATGATAGGCAAGCCAAGGATATAGATAAAGGAAAATTTAGTGAGAGTTTGCTTATGGAGATGTGAGCTAAAAATGGAATATCTAGATAGGAAGAGTATGTTTCTATGTTTGCCTATACCATTAGTTTTGAGCACTAACTTGGTAGGCAAGCAAGAGGACCTTGAGTCATTGTTAATGGAGTTTGATGATGTCTTTCCTAAGGAGATTCCCCAAGGCCTTCCCCCACTTAGAGGGACTGAGCATCAAATAGATCTAGTACCCGGTGCACCCTTACCCAACCGGCCTACATATAGGAGTTCTCCTCAAGAGATTCATGAAATGCAAAGGCAAGTAGAGGAGTTGATGAGTAAGGGTTGGGTCAAGGAGAGCTTGTCTCCTTGTGATTTACCGGTTATCTTAGTGCCTAAGAAGGAGGGGACTTCGAGGATGTGTACCGATTGTAGAGCCATTAATAATATAACTATAAGGTATAGACATCCAATCCCTAGGCTAGATAACTTGCTTGATTAGCTACATGGATCTAAGATATTCTCCAAGGTTGATCTTAAAAGCGGCTATCACCAAATTAGGATGAAAGAAGGTGATGAGTGGAAACCTGCTTTTAACACCAAGTTTGGACTATATGAGTGGCTTATCATGCCTTTTGGCTTATCAAATGCACCTAGCACTTTTATGAGGTTAATGAATCATGTGCTAAGAGAGTTTCTAGGAAAATTTGTTGTGGTATATTTTGATGATATTTTGATTTATAGCAAATCTTTCTTAGAACATCTAACACACTTGAAGCTTGTTTTGAAAGTTCTTAGGGAACAACAATTGTATGCCAACAAAGAGAAGTGCACCTTTGCCACCAATCAAGTTATATTCCTCGGTTTTGTGGTGAGTGAGCAAGGTGTGCAAGTGGATGAAAGCAAGATCAAGGCCATCCAAGAGTGGTCGAGACCCGCCAATACACGGGAAGTAAGATCCTTTCATGGCTTAGCTAGTTTTTATAGGAGGTTTATTAAGGACTTTAGTACTATTGCTTCACCTCTTAATGAACTAGTTAAAAAGGATTCTACTTTTATTTGGGGTCAAGCACAAGAACATGCTTTCAATCTACTTAAAGATAAGCTTACACATGCACCTATTCTTGCTTTACCTAACTTTGCTTGTTCTTTTGAAGTAGAGTGTGATGTTTCTAACCTAGGTGTTGGAGCCATGTTGATGCAAGAGGGGCACCCCATTGCCTACTTTAGTGAGAAGCTCAAGGGTGCTCAACTCAACTACTCCACCTATGATAAGGAGATGTATGCACTTGTGAGGGCCTTCCAAGTGTGGCAACACTACCTTCTTCCCAAGGAGTTTGTGGTGCACACCGATCATGAAGCACTCAAACGTATCAAGGGACAAGGCAAGCTAAGCAAGAGGCATGCAAGATGAGTAGAATTCCTTGAAACCTTTCCTTACATGATTAAATATAAGAAAGGTAGTACTAATGTGGTAGCCGATGCTCTTAGTAAGAGATTTACATTGATATGCATGCTAGAAACTAGGATGCTAGGATTTGATCACATTAAGGAATTATATGCATGTGATGATGATTTCGGTCGAGTGTGGCCTTTGTGTGCTAATGGTGCTCATGAAGAATTCTTTAGGCAAGATGGATACCTTTTTAAGGGTAAATGCTTATGTGTGCCTAAGAGTTCTTTGAGAGAGTTATTAGCATGTGAGGCGCATAAAGGTGGAATTATGGGTCATTTTGGCATTGATAAGATTTTGACTACCTTGAAGGAACATTTCTATTGGCCTAGCATGAAAAAGCTAGTGCACCGAGTTGTTTCTAGGTGTATTACTTGCCATAAAGCCAAGTCTAAATCAATGAATCATGGTTTATATTCTCCTTTGCCAATTCCTACCTCTCCTTGGATTGATATTTCTATGGGTTTTGTATTAGGCCTTCCTAGGACCAAGAGAGGTATGAATACTATCTTTGTGGTAGTGTGTAGATTTTCTAAGATGGCACACTTTATAGCATGCCACAAGGTAGATGATGCACCACACATAACTGATCTCTTTTTTAGAGAAGTAGTAAGACTCCATGGCATGCCAAAAACCATTGTTAGTGATAGGGACTCAAAATTCCTAAGTCATTTTTGGAGAAGCCTATGCAGCAAGCTTGGCACAAAGCTCTTATTCTCCACCACTTGCCACCCTCAAACAGATGGGCATACCGTAGTGGTGAATAGAACTTTGGGCCAACTTTTGAGAAGTTTTGTAGGAGCTAATATTAAATCATGGGAGGAGTGTTTGCTACACATTGAATTTGCTTATAATAGAGTTGTCAATTCTACCACACTTCACTCTCCTTTTGAAATTGTTTATGGTTTTAATCATCTTACTCCACTTGATCTAACTCCTTTACCTATTGACATTGTAATGGACCGTGATGGTGTAAACAAGGCAGAGAAAGTGAAGGCCTTACATGCTAAGGTGAGGGAGCAAATTGAAAGAAAGAATGCTAAGGTGGTCGAATACATCAACAAGAAAAGGAAGGATGTTCAATTCAATGTTGGTGATTTGGTGTGGTTGAATTTGAGGAAAGAGAGGTTTCCTAATCTTAGGAAATCTAAGCTCTTTCCAAGGGGAGATGGACCCTTCAAGATTTTAAAGAAGCTTGGACCTAATGCTTATTATCTTGACCTTCCTACATCTTTCATTGGTAGTAATTCATTTATGTTAGTGATTTATCTCCTTGTGATGTATGTGGTGATGGAAGCAACTTGGGGACAAGTTTACCTCAAGAAGGAGGGATTGATGGAGGACCATCTCCAAGCATGAGGATCACAAGGGCTATGTGATGTAAGAACATCTAGAAGAGTTACTAAAAGCATGCAAAGAAGGCTAGAGGAAGAGTTGGGAAAACTTCAAGACCATGAAGCTAGCATAGGACTTTTCATGTTTAATGTAATTGTAAATTCCTTTGAACATGATTTAACCCCTACTTTGTAATAGCTTTAGGGAATATTTGGGCTAAAGCCCGTGGGTTTTTCATAGGCCCAAGGCCTCTGGTCCCAGAGATCCTACACATGTGATGCAAACCCAAGAGGAACTTGTAAGAGATCTTCATGAATAAGCAAAAGGGTGCCCCAATCTTCATTCACCAATGTTCAATCACTCTTAAACAGCGGAATAACTCAATATATAGCAATGATAGCTCATGGTCAACACAAAAGGGGGAAGAAAGAAATAAAAAATGGAAGAAGTTTAGGAGATGGAAAGTGCCATGAACATGGAGTTCAATAAGCTAGGTAAAAGAATCGCCACTTGGATCATGGATCCATGATAAGATTTAAGGTTCTTAGAAGAAACCCTAGGAGAGCTCTCGCCTTTTTTCAAGACTTTAGTCTTAGAAATTCTCTTTTCATTAATGACCAAAATGTTTACAAAATGGAAAGTTGACCAACTTAAATGAAAGTGCAATGGGCCTAAGGTTAGAAATCTAAGATGTTCTTCTCCCTAGGATGAAATGAGTGCTCAATGGTGAGATGAGAGGCACCCTAGGCTGAGCACACATTACAATTACAAGGCCCAAATTCAAATCTTAAAACAAATACATAATTGAAAGAAACTAATAGGCCTAAACACTTAATTAATTCGCTGAAAAATCCTGGAAGCTTCCAAACGTTAACTTCAAGCTTCGTTTACTTATAGATGCAGTTCGAACTGGGCTTTGATGTCTTCATAGAATTTGTACCCCTTTAAGTTAGCTTTAAAATTCCACCAAGACAAACTTATTTGGAGTTGTGTAGCCCAAGTTATGTTCCAAATACGGAACCTGGTCAGCACCTCGCTGGTACATCCTGGTAGTATCCAAACGTTAACTTCAAGCTCCATTTCCTCCTAGATTCAGTCCGCACTGGGCTTTAAGGTCTTCATAACTTTTGTAGCTCTTTAAGTCAGCTTTAAAATGAGACCAAGATGAACAAAATTGGAGTTGTTTAGCTCGAGTTATTCCCTAAATACTAAACCTTGTCAGACACTAAAAATAACAGCGAATTTTATTAGAAGCTTAATTTATTAAAAAGTAAGGTTGAATGGTTTGTTGAGCTTTTGGAGATGGTCCTCCATCAACATGCAACACATTCCTATTCAAGTCACATAAGATTTTAGAAGCGGCTAAAAATTATTTTTTGGTTTCAAAACTTGTGTGGACTTGAAACCCTTCTTAACAAGGAGGGAACCCTTGGTTAAACTTTGGATCCATGCCAAAGCTTAATCAAGGATCACCACCCTTGATTAAGAGAGGATTAGGATTGATGACATGGCTAATCACATGGGCCACAAGGGGGGACAAACCCATGTGCACCCATGTGAAGCCATGTCCTGCCTAATAACCAACTAACCACTTGGGTTACTTGGCTTGCAAGGAAGCCCACGGATTGGTGCAACCCTAACCATAGTTAATGGCTCCCAACCGTGGTTAGGCATTACTTGGAGCCCAAGGCTAAGAAGCCTATAAATACCCCACGACACACTCATATAAGGAACTTTTTGATGAATGAAAAGAGCTTCTAGATTTGAGAGTTGAATCTCTTGTTCCCTTAGGGAAGACCTTGAATCTTATCAATGGCCTCTTTCAACCATTGTGGCGGTTCCTCCTAGGCTTATGAGAATTCCCTCCTTGGCGCCTCCACCATTCCTTTACTCTCCATTTTCTTACTTCATTTCTCAAACCGGAAACACCTAAACACTTGGACCGAACCTTTTACCTTGGCTTGGTTCTCTTTGATCGGTGCATGGTTGAAGGCTAGTGTGGGCATCTCGGAGTTGCCATGGATCACCCTCCAAGGGAACCTTTATCACTATGCAAAGAAGACTAGAAGCTCAAGTTGAAGAAGAGTTGACCAAATCAAAGTCAACAAGTCAAGGTCAAAGTCAAAGTCAATGGTCAACTCCTTAGAGTCAATAAATTGGGCAAAAGAAGCCTTGTAATATTCTTATTAGTTTGTAATTAGTTTAGGCTTAAATTTGCATAAAGCTTGGACCATGTTTGTTTTGTATGTTTCGGTCAAGCTTTAGTAATGGATATGTTAACTTTTGTTTTGAGTAGTCAAAGCCTCTTTAAATGGGTTTAAGAGTCTTATAATCAACTAAGCAAGTGTAATACACTCTCTTAGAAGAGAGTGGATGGATTAGGAGAAAGAATTAGTGGAATTGCCACTAACATCACTTGAACTTCCACCACTTGATTATTCCATAATCAAAGGTGCAAATTCAAGTCAAGTTTACAAATGTTGACTCTCATCTAAGAAGGAATTCTAACCTTTGGATTAGCTTCTAATCCATGGTCTAGAATTCCATCTTAAAATAATCCATGATCATCACTACTTAGATGAGTCTTGGACCTTATGATCTCATTTATTCTAGATCCTTCTTGAATTGATCAAGTGAGAGGTGCCATACATCACTTGATCAATCCATCAAGGATCAAATGGCCTAGGAAGCTCACGGTCAACACATCTATAACTTAGGCAAATTTGTTCATTGTAGACACTTTGGTCATTTATGAAAAAAGAATTTCTAAGACTAAAGTCTTGAGAAAAGGAGAGAGCTCTCCTAGGGTTTCTTCCAAGAACCTTGAATCTTATCATGGATCCATGATCCAAGTGGCGATTCCTCTACATAGCTTATTGATTCCTTGAATCATGGCGCTACCATCCTTCTAATTCTACATCCATTTTTGATTTCTTCTTCTTTAGTTCCAAACCGAAACATCATCCTATTATATAGCCTATTCCGCACATATTCTATGGATTGTTGAGTGATGATCACTTGGTGAATGAAGATCGGGAACACAAGGTGTTAAATCCGTGGAGATCATGTCTTTGCCTTCATGGGTTTGCATCACCTAGCAAGCTTCTATAGGCAGTTTGTCAAAGACTTTAGCACCATTGCTTCACCATTGAATGAGCTAGTAAAGAGGGAAGTATCTTTCATTTGGGGAGAACCTCAAGAACTTGCTTTTAATTTACTTAATGATAAGCTTTCTAATGCTTCTATTTTGTCTTTGCCTAATTTTTCACTAACTTTTGAGCTCGAGTGTGATGTCTCAAATTTAGGTGTTGGTGCGATTTTGAATCAAGAAGGCCACCCTATTGCTTATTTTAGTGAGAAATTGAAAGGAGCTCAATTGAACTACTCTACCTATGACAAGGAGCTTTATGCCTTGGTGAGATCATTCCAAACTTGGCAACACTACTTGCTTCCCAAAGACTTCATTGTGCATTCAGACCATGAAGCTTTGAAGTACCTCAAGAGCCAGGGAAAACTCAACAAGAGGCATGCTAGGTGGGTGAAATTCATAGAAACCTTTCCTTACATCATCAAGCACAAGAAAGGGTCCACAAACATAGTAGCCGATGCCTTGAGTAGGAGGTATACCCTTCTTTCTATGCTTGAATATAAATTAATTGGTTTTGAACATGTAAAGACCTTGTATGCTAATGATAGTGATTTCGGCCTCATGTACCAAGAGTGTATCGAGGGTGCTTTTGAGGATTTCTTTAGGTACAAAGATTATCTTTTCAAAGGAAATTGCTTATGTGTACCTAATTGTTCCTTAAGAGACCTTTTGATATGTGAGTCACATGAGGGTGGGATCATGGGTCATTTTGGGATAGACAAGACTTTTGCTACATTGTATGAGCACTTCTTTTGGCCAAAAATTAAAGTCCAGGTTTCTAAATTTGTAAGAAGGTGCATCACTTGCAATAAAGAAAAATCTAGGCTATCTAACCATGGTCTTTACATACCCTTACCTATGCCTACTTCACCTTGGCTAGACATATCCATGGACTTTGTCCTCGGTTTTCCTAAGACCAAGAGAGGTTTGGATTCCATCTTTGTTGTGGTGTATAGATTTTCCAAGATGGCTCAATTCTTACCTTGCCACAAGACGGATGATGCTTCTCATATTGCTACTTTTTTCTTCAAAGAAGTAGTAAGGATCCATGGTGTGCCGCAAAGCATTGTGAGTGATAGGGATGCCAAACTCCTTAGCCACTTTTGGAGATCACTGTGGGGAAGACTTGGTACAAAACTCCTATTTTCTACTACTTGCCACCCCCAAACAGATGGTCAAACGGAGGTAGTCAATAGAACCCTAGGACAATTACTTAGGAGTTTTATGAAGGGTAATATCAAGACTTGGGAAGAGTGTCTCCCACATATGGAGTTTGCTTACAATAGAGTAACTCATTCTACTACTTCTTTATCTCCTTTTCAAGTTGTGTATGGTACTAACCCACTAACCCCACTTGATCTTGCTTGTGTGCCATTTGATTTTGATAGTGATAAGAAAGGTGTTGAGCATGCCGAAAGGATTCAAGAGCTACATGCCAAAGTTAAAGCAAGAATTCAGAAGAAGAATGCACAATATGCCAAGGCTCACAACAAGAACCGTAAGGCCTTTGATTTCAAAGTGGGAGACTTGGTGTGGTTGCATCTTAGCAAAGAGAGATTTCCAAACTTGAGAAAATCCAAGTTTCTCCCTAGGGGAGATGGTCCTTTTAAAATTATTGAGAAATTAGGCCCTAATACTTGTAAACTTGATCTTCCTTTGGATTTTGGTGGAGGTAACTCCTTTAATGTATATGCTCTTTCACCTTTTGTAAGTCTTGAGAAATTATAAGTCAACTTAAGTCCAAAGAATGCTTGGCCGAAAATTGCATGCAAACAAGGGTCCAAGCTTTAAGTTAAAACTAATCACAAAATACTTAGAAAATTACTAGGCTTCATTAGCCCACTTTGTTGACTTCCAAGGGTTGACATTTGACTTTGACTTGGTCAACTCTTCTTCAACTTGAGCTTCTATTCTTCTTTGCATTGCTCTTGTAATCCTCATGCTTGGAGATGGTCCTCCATCAATTCCTTCTTCTTGAGGAAAACTTGTCCCCAAGTTACTTCCATCACCACCTATATCACAAAGAGACAAATCACTCACATTAAATGAGTTACTACCAATATAAGAAGTAGGAAGATCAAGAGCATAAGCATTAGGGCCAAGTTTCTTTAAAAATTTTAAAGGTCCATCCCCTCTTGGTAAGAGCTTAGACTCCCAAAGATTAGGAAACCTCTTTTTCCTCAAATTCAACCACACCAAATCACCAACATTAAATTGAACATCCTCTCTCTTTTTGTTGATGTATTTGGCCACCTTGGCATTTTTCTTCTCAATTTTCTCCTTAACCTTAGTATGTAATGTTGGACTTGAAGCTTGAAGAATGCAGTTTGTGTCTCTCTTATGTGTTTTGGTTTTGATGAATGTATTTTCGGTTTTCCATAGATGAATGTAACTAGGATATATCTTTGTATTGTGTGTTGAATTCTTTGTTTAAGACCCCAGAGATGTGCATAACTTGTATATGATTGATCATGTGAAGAATGTTTGATTTCCATTTGAGAAAAACAGTTTGAAAAACCTTGGAAATCCATTTTTCACTGATGTAATCGATTACAGCCTTGGTGTAATCGATTACATTGATCATGCTCTCTGGTGTAATCGATTACATGGTTGATGTAATCGATTACATGCTAAGAGCTCTCTGGTGTAATCGATTACATCCCCTATGTAATCGATTACATGGTTTGAAAATCACCTATTTTGGGTTTCCCTCTTCAATGTAATCGATTACATGCTCGTGGTAATCGATTACATGCCTGGAAAAATCAAATTGGAGGGTTCTAACGGCTAGAGTAATCGATTACATGCATTTGGAATCAATTACATGGACCGTTATAGCTCAGTTTGCACGTTTTCTCCTCCAAATTGATTCTATAAGTACATCCTTGATGAAGCATATGATATTGCTGAAAAACCAAACTATTTGCAACTGCTCCTACACTTTCATATGCTCTAAACTTAGAGTTCATCAAGGTTTTCAAAGACAAGGGGAAACTTGATCCATATCCTTGTTGGGTGGATTTCATAAAGCTTGTTTGTGATCAGATTCTGCACTTGAGGTGTATTCTTTACTGATCTTTTGTATTTCCAATTTTGGGTTATTGCTCTAGGAGAGAGGTCTCTCTAGATAGAGCATTGTATTTGAGAAGTGATTCTCAAAGTTTGATCTTGGAGGTGCCAAGATCTGGGAAGTTCTGTTCTTCAGGTTGAAGAACAGTTTTGGGTGTTTTGATTTCTGTTTGTATTGCTTGTTGCAGAGTGAATGTAAAAGGATACAAAAGAAATTATTTGATAGTGGAAAGCCAATCGCAACAGTTGTTGGGTTGGACCGGACGTAGAATGCGATTAGCCAACAGTATATATCATGTGCACTCATCTTCTTCCTTACTCTCTTTACAGTTTTCACTATATTGTTATTGTTCATATTCTGCTCTGTATTTGAAAACTGTATTGATAATCAACTCATTAATTGGTTTAGGAATAGAATCAGTAATTAAACTTGTATTTGAATCTGTAATTGAAAGGTAATTGATAGGCAATTAAAAGGAATTAGAAACAAGCGAAATTGGGGTAAAGTTTAGCAAGAATCTATTCACCCCCCCTCTAGATTCATACATAGGGACCAACAATTGGTATCAGAGCTACTTCTAGTAAGTTGCTCTAGAATTTGATCCATAATGGCAAGTAATCAATTACCTTTTGCTGAAGGTGCCTCTATTAATAGACCTCCTCTGTTTTGTGGAGATAACTATCCATTTTGGAAAGTTAGAATGAAAATCTTTATGGAGTCTATAAATAGAAACATTTGGCAGGTCAAGTAGAATCGATTTTAAAATCCCCACATATATAGTTGATGGAAATGAATTAGAAAAACCATTTGATAAGTGGGAACCGAAGAAAATAGGAGAAGCGAGAAAATGATGCTAAAGCTTTAAACATTATACATTCTGCATTAAACTCGATGAATTTTTTAGAATTTCGGCTTATGCAATGACAAAGGAAGCATGGGATCTCATCATGGTAACTCATGAAGGTACTCCTGAGGTGAGAAGAGCTAGAAAGAACACACTCATCCAAGAGTATGAAATGTTCAGAATGGCACAAGGTGAGTCTATCATGGACATGCAGAAACGATTCACACACATTGTGAATCACCTCAAAGGACTCGGTAAGGTCTTTGTTGAGGAAGAGGTAAACATAAAGGTCTTGAAGTCTCTAAGCGAGAAAATGGCAACCAACAATCCACACCATCACGAAATCAAAGAACTTGGCCTTAATGACAAGTCTTGAGTTGTTTGGTAAGTTGAGAGAATATGAGATGGATATGTCACGTATGGGTGATGAAGAGCAAAAAGACAAGAAGGCTAAGAGTTTAGCACTTAAAATGGAGGACACAAGCTACTGATAGTGATGCATCATCAAGCTGTGGAAACGAATCTGAACAAGAAATGAATCTCATGGTTAGAAAGTTCAAAAGGTTTATGAGGAAGAACAACAACAAGAAGAGATTCAACAATGTTAGAAAAGGATCATCTTCGAAGGTCACATGCTATGAATGTGGCAAGGTTGGACACTATAGATCTCGAGTGTCCAAACTTGAAGAAATCAAGCAAAGAAGAGCCTAGAAGAGTGGAGCAAGAAGAAAAACCCAAGAAGGACCGATATCGGAAGAAAAAGGCCTACATTGCTTGGGAAGAAAATGACTCAAGCTCATCATCTAGTGAAAGCGAAAATGAGGAAGCCAACTTATGTCTTATGGCTAAACCAGAATCGGATGATGAGGTAAGTGATTGACTCCTCCAAAAATGATAATGATTATGATGAATTATATAATCTTGCTTTTTGTGAGTTATTTAAAGAAGCAGAAAAATTTGAAAAACTAAGTAAGGTTTTGAAAAACGAGTTGCTGATTTAGAAAAAGAAATTTGTTTTGAAAACCAATAATCAAGAATTAAAAGATGAAAATGATAAATTGAAATTGCCCTGTTCAAAGTGTAAATCTTTTACTTTGCCCCTTTGAAAAAGAATAACAAGAAGTTCCATACATTTAAACAAACCAAAAGTATAGAAACTTCTCATGTAGTTATTGTATGCAATCTGGACATAATCATTATAACTGCATGATTAGAAAGAAAGGCTTAGATAATGGATTGTTTAAATGGATAAAGAAAGATAGTCACAGTTCTAACATGAAAGGACCCAACAAGATTTGGGTACCAAAAACCAAATGATATCTTTCTTTGTGTAGGTGTGCTTGAGAGCCAAACACTCAACATGGTATTTGGATAGTGGCTGCTCAAGACATATGACGGTGACAAGAGTAACTTTATCTCCTTCAAATCCAAAGAATCTGGTTCAGAGTGTATGGAGATAACAACAAAGGCAAAATTCTGGGTATTGGTGATGTTGGAGACAAATCCAACTCCGTGATTGAAGATGTACTTGCTTGTAGAAGGTTTGAAGTTTAATCTTTCAGTATTAGCCAATTATGCGACAAAGGCTATCAAGTTTCATTCGACAAAGGCTCTTTGCAAGATCAATAACAACGAATCGAATGAGGTATTGATGGTAGGTAAGAGAAGAGGTAACATCTATACACTTGAACTTGATCATTCATCATCATATCATGCATGTCTTACGCCTAATGATGATCTATCTTGGCTTTGGCATAGGCGTATAGCACATATTGATATTCATCAACTTAATAAACTGTCATCTAAGAGCTTAGTAGAAGGATTACCTGAATTAAAGTTCAAAAGAGAAGGCCTATGTGATGCATGTCGAGAAAAGGCAAGCAATCTAGAAACTCTTTCAAATCTAAAAATGTTGTTTCAACTTCTGACCGCTTGAATTGCTGCACATGGATCTCTTTGGTCCATCTAGAACTGCTAGTTTAGGTGGAAATCTATATGGATTAGTTGTTGTAGATGACTACTCTCGTTTTTTGCTTGGGTTGCTTTTATACCAAGTAAAGACACCACTTTTAAAGTTTTCTAAATACTTGCTAAAAAGATTCAAAACGAAAAAGATTTGAAAATCAAGTCCATTAGAAGTGATCATGGAGGGGAATTTGAAAATGAACATTTTGAAAAGTTTTGTGAAAAATATGGAATCGATCACAACTTTTCCGCTCCAAGAACTCCACAACAAAATGGGGTTGTTGAGAGGAAAAAAACAGATCTTTAGTAGAACTAGCAAGAACTATGTTGAATGAAAGTGATTTGCCTAAATATTTTTGGGTGATGCGGTTTCCACTTGCATGCTATGTTCTAAATAGAATTGTGATTCGACTATTTTAAAGAAAACCCCTATGAACTCTATAAAGGCAAGAAACCAAATATTTCTCATTTTCGGGTATTTGGGTGTAAGTGTTTTGTTTTGAATAATAGCAAAGAGCCTATTGGTAAGTTTGATGCCAAGGCTGATGAGGGTGTGTTTATTGGGTATTCATCATCAAGTAAAGCATATAGAGTCTTTAATAAAAGGAGAATGTGCATTGAGGAATCTGTGCATGTTAAGTTTGATGAAACTAACAATCCCCAAAAGGGAAGTGTATTTGTTGATGATGATGAGCATGTAGGTGAAGAAAGCATAAGCAAAGAAGAACAGGAAGAACCACCAACTACTTCTCATGAGCTTCCAAAAGAATGGAGGAAACCAAGAGATTTATCTCTTGATAACATCATTGGTGACATCCATAAGGGAGTATCTACTAGATCTACTCATAACATGTTTTGTGATGATTATGCATTTGTGTCTCAATTTGAACCTTCTTGTGTTGATGATGCTATAAAAGATGAATATTGGATGAATGCTATGCAAGAAGAATTAAATCAGTTTAAAAGGAATAACGTATGGGAGTTAGTACCTTTTAAAAGAGATATGAATGTGATTGGAACAAAATGGGTATTTAAAAATAAGTTAGATGAGAATGGAGTTGTGGTTAGAAACAAGGCTAGACTAGTAGCTAAGGGATATAATCAACAAGAAGGAATAGACTTTGGTGAAACATATGCCCTGTTGCTAGACTAGAAGCTGTTAGAGTTTTACTTGCTTTTGCTTTTGCATACATGATTTCAAGTTGTTTCAAATGGATGTTAAAAGTGCTTTCTTGAATGGCTATATCAATGAAGAAGTTTTTGTTTCACAACCTCCTGGATTCACCGATTTCGATTTCTGAACATGTGTACAAACTCAAGAAGGCCCTATATGGTCTAAAACAAGCCCCTAGACAATGGTATGAAAGGCTGAGTAAGTTTTTGTTGTCAAAAGGGTTCTGCAGAGGTAATGTTGACAAAACTCTTTTCATAAGGAGGAAGTCAAACTGTATTTTGTTGGTTCAAGTCTATGTTGATGATATTATTTTTGGATCAACTAATAAATCTCTGTGTGAAGAGTTTGTGAATAGCATGCAAGGGGAGTTTGACATGTCTATGATGGGAGAACTCAAATTCTTCCTAGGACTGCAAGTCAAACAACGAAAGATGGAATCTTCATACATCAAGCAAAGTACACCAAGGAATTGTTTGAAGAAATTCGACATGGAGAGTTGTAAGATCTCAAACATTCCTATGTCAACTAATCTCTACTTGGATAATGATGCAAATTTGAATGACAGTGTAGACCAATCAAGATATAGAGGGATCATTGGATCACTCTTGTACCTCACAATAGACAAGTAGGCCGGACATTATGTTCGGTGTGTGTGTTTGTGCAAGATTCCAATCTGCACCAAAAGAATCACACATGGCGTATGAAGAAAAAATCTTGAAGTATCTCAAAGGAACTACGAATCTGTGGTTTGTGGTATCCAAAAGGTACGTATCCCACATTGGTTGGTTTTAGTGATCTTGACTTTGGCTGGTTGTAAGACCTGATAGGAAAAGCACAAGTGGTGTGTGTCATTTGTTTGGAGGAAGCTTGGTCTCATGGTATAGCAAGAAACAAGCCTGTGTAGCTCTTTCAACTATGACGAGTATATAGTCTGAGGTCAGCTGTTGTGCTCGGACCATTTGGTTGAAGCAACAACTGGAGGATTTTGGACTTAAGCTTGATCATATTCCAATCAAGTGTGACAACACAAGTGCCATTAATATCACGAAGAATCCGGTTTTACACTCAAGACAAAGCACATCGAAGTGCGTCATCACTTCATTAGAGATCATGTTGAAAAGGGAGATGTTGAGGTGGAATTCATTGACACGAGAAAATCAACTCGCGGATATCTTCACCAAACCTGCGCAAGGAGAGGTTCTTCAAACTTAGAACCAATCTTGGTATACTAAGTGAAGAACATCTCACATAAGTAATGTAAGTATGAGAGTTTAATCATTCAATTGTGCTTAAATTTGGTATGAATTCATTACATTACATGATATTGACCATTAACATGATGAATCAAATGTTTTTCAATCATCCTATATGTGAAAATCATTAACATTGCGATTCATAGCTTTATTTCATCTTGATTTTTGATTTTCTATAGGATGTAATCGATTACGGCATGTATGTAATCGATTACGAGTAGGTTTTGTCTGGTGTAATCGATTACGATTACCAATGTAATCGATTACATGTGTGAAGGCTCGGTGTAATCGATTACGAGACGAATGTAATCGATTACGATGTGTTTTCATTATGATGTAATCGATTACATCACGAATGTAATCGATTACATGAGCTCTGGAAGTGTTTTTCAGAGCTTTGTTCTTCGTTTCTGGGCTTTGTGTTCCATGTTTTGGAAGCCCATTGCACACATTCATTGAACCTAGTCTTTTATGATCTATATTAGTGCTGTATTAGGGTTTTAGCTCTCACATTCACATTCTCTAAACCCTAAAAATACCAAGAGCCACCTTTGAAATCACCTTTCTCTCTCGTCTCACCACCGTTCTTCATCTTCAAACCATGGACGGACAAGGAAGCAGCAAAAGGATGAAAGCAAGGGCTAACGTGATATTCAAGAAGAAAGACGTAGCAAGAAGAGGCGGGAAACCTCTTCCAAGAGGAAGGCTCTGAAGAATACGCTCGTCACAACCCTTGTTCACCTCGAAGGAACAAGAAACCCGTTTCTTCACTGACTTTGCAAACCGGGAACTCGTAGCCCCAAAGATTGTCAACTTCAGATGGTTAGACCATGAAGGGTTTACCTTTCAATCGATGCTCCGAGATCAGAACTTGGAAAAATTCGTTGGGCTAAGGGGTCACATTTACCCTGATTTGGTAAGGGTATTTTATTCCAATCTGAAATATCACCCTGGAAGGATTTTATCCGAAGTTAAAGGAGTGAGTATTGTTCTGACTCACGATTTGTTTTTCGAACTCGGTGGTATAACTAATGAGGGGATAGTCCCTACTTTGGAAAATTTGGCTGAGGAAGGCTTTGAACTACAAAAGGATGCCTTTTACATGAGCATGTTGAAAAATCCTGAGTCTTGGGAGGCTGAAATGACAACAAGAAAAGAAAGGGGTATGAGGAAGACCTTTGGTATAGGTGGTCTCAACACTGACGATCGTCTTCTTCATTATGTTATTTTTGGGTATTGGGTGCTAGAGGCACGAATCATGCTCAACTCATGGAAGAAGATATGCTTTTGATGTCTGCCCTGAAGAATGGAATTCAGGTTGATTGGGGTCAAGTTATCATGGACAACATGACCAAAGTAAGAAAATTCCATGACTTCAAGTGTCCTTATGGTCTGTTCATATCACGTGTTCTTGAGAGATGTCACGTGGATGTTTCCAATGAGCACAGAGAATTGGCAAGGGATATCCATGTGCTTGGTGATATGATCTTGAAAAAGATGAGATTGACTAAGACATCTGAAAATTTGGGTATCTAGAGATGAAATTCAACAACAACAAGAACAAGACCAACCACAACAGCAAGAACAACCACAACATCCTCCTTCTGATGATGATGGAGATTCAGCGGCTGGAGAGTACACCCCTAAGTCTCGCTTTGAGTCCATTGTGCTAGATAGGCTAGAGGAGATGGATAAGCGCCAAGAGCTTCTAGGAAAGCAAATCAAAGACTTGGAAAGGAATCAGAATCTGCACTTCCTTGACATGAGGTCTTTGATGGAGACCATCATGGAGCGCCTCAATCAAGATGATGATGATGATGGTGATGATCAGTGATCTCTCTTTTTTGGTTTGATATACCAAATAGGGGAGAAATAGTTAGGTTATCCTAAGGAGAGTAACTAGATAGGGGAGTTGAGAGTTGAAATTAGCTTTGTTAGGTTTTTAATGTCTTTACTTGTTTTATTGAACTATGTTCTTGTTTTTGGATAATGAATAAAACTTGTTTTGAAATTCTATTATGATTCATTGGTCTTGATCTATATTTGTATTTGAATCATGTCATACATACTTGAATGAATGATTAATTAGTAGTGCATATGCATTTTGTATTCTCTCGAAATTCTAACATATGCGGGACTTTCAAAGAACAACACATATCTAAAAAGCTCTAGGAAAACCTCTTATGTGATTTGGTACATCAAAACCAAAAAGGGGAGATTGTTGGACTTGAAGCTTGAAGAATGCGGTTTGTCTCTCTTATGTGTTTTGGTTTTGATGAATGTATTTTCGGTTTTCCATAGATGAATGTAACTAGGATATATCTTTGTATTGTGTGTTGAATTCTTTGTTTAAGACCCGGAGATGTGCATAACTTGTATATGATTGATCATGTGAAGAATGTTTGATTTCCATTTGAGAAAAACAGTTTGAAAAACCTTGGAAATCCATTTTTCACTGATGTAATCGATTACAGCCTTGGTGTAATCGATTACATTGATCATGCTCTCTGGTGTAATCGATTACATGGTTGATGTAATCGATTACATGCTAAGAGCTCTCTGGTGTAATCGATTACATCTCCTATGTAATCGATTACATGGTTTGAAAATCACCTATTTTGGGTTTCCCTCTTCAATGTAATCGATTACATGCTCGTGGTAATCGATTACATGCCTGGAAAAATCAAATTGGAGGGTTCTAACGGCTAGAGTAATCGATTACATGCATTTGGAATCAATTACATGGACCGTTATAGCTCAGTTTGCACGTTTTCTCCTCCAAATTGATTCTATAAGTACATCCTTGATGAAGCATATGATATTGCTGAAAAACCAAACTATTTGCAACTGCTCCTACACTTTCATATGCTCTAAACTTAGAGTTCATCAAGGTTTTCAAAGACAAGGGGAAACTTGATCCATATCCTTGTTGGGTGGATTTCATAAAGCTTGTTTGTGATCAGATTCTGCACTTGAGGTGTATTCTTTACTGATCTTTTGTATTTCCAATTTTGGGTTATTGCTCTAGGAGAGAGGTCTCTCTAGATAGAGCATTGTATTTGAGAAGTGATTCTCAAAGTTTGATCTTGGAGGTGCCAAGATCTGGAAGTTCCGTTCTTGAGTTGAAGAAACAGTTTTTGGTGTTTTTGATTTGTTTGTATTGCTTGTTGCGAGTGAATGTAAAAGGATACAAAAGAAATCATTTGATAGTGGAAAGCCAATCGCAATTGTTGGGTTGGACTGACGTAGGGCGATTAAGCGAACCAAGATATATCATTGCACTCATCTTCTTCCTTACTCTCTTTACAGTTTTCACTATATTATTATTGTTCATATTCTGCTCTGTATTTGAAAACTGTATTGATAATCAACTCATTAATTGGTTTAGGAATAGAATCAGTAATTAAACTTGTATTTGAATCTGTAATTGAAAGGTAATTGATAGGCAATTAAAAGGAATTAGAAACAAGCGAAATTGGGGTAAAGTTTAGCAAGAATCTATTCACCCCCCCTCTAGATTCATACATAGGGACCAACATGTAAGGCCTTCACTCTTTCAGCCTTCACTACACCATCATTATCAATAACAAACTCAAAAGGCAAAGGAGTTAAATCAAGTGGAGTAAGAGGATTAAAACCGTAAACAATTTCAAAGGGAGAGTGAAGTGTGTTAGAATTAACAACTCTATTATAAGAAAATTCAATGTGTGTCAAAAACTCTTCCCATGATTTAGTGTTTCCTCTTACAAAACTTCTAAAAAGTTGGCCCAAAGTTCTATTCACCACTTCGATATGCCCGTCCTTTTGAGGGTGGCAAGTGGTGGAGAATAAGAGCTTTGTGCCAAGCTTGCTCTATAGACTTCTCCAAAAGTGACTTTAGAATTTAGAATCCCTATCACTAACAATAGTTTTGGGCATGCCATGGAGTCTCACAACTTCCCTAAAGAACAAATCGACTATGTGTGGTGCATCATCAACTTCGTGGCATGCAATAAAATGTGCCATGTTAGAAAATCTACACACAACCACAAATATGACATCCATACCTCTCTTGGTCCTAGGAAGAACCAAAACAACATCCATAGATATATCAATCCAAGGAGAGGTAGGTATTGGCAAAGGAGAATATAAACCATGATTCATTGATTTAGACTTGGCTTTATGGCAAGTAATAAACCTTAAAATAATTCGGTGAACTAGTTTTTTCATGCTAGGCCAATAAAAATGCTCACTCATTGTAGCCAAAGTCTTATCAAAGCCAAAATGGCCCATAATTCCACCTTCATGCGCCTCACATGCTAACAACTCTCTTAAAGAACTCTTAGGCACACATAGCCCTTGAAAAGGTATCCATCTTGCCTAAAGAATTCTTTATGAGCACCGTTAGCACATAAGTTCCACACATGGCCGAAATCATCATCATACATGTATAATTCCTTAATGTGATCAAAACCTAGCAACTTAGTTTCTATCATGCAAATCAAAGAGAATCTTCTACTAAGTGAATCAGCTACAATGTTAGTACTACCCTTTTATACTTAATCACACAAGGAAAGGTTTCAAGAAATTCTACCCATCTTGCATGCCTCTTACTCAGCTTGCCTTGCCCCTTGATATGCTTGAGTGTTTCATGATCTGTGTGCACCACAAACTCTTTTGGTAGAAGGTAGTGTTGCCACACTTGGAAAGCTCTCACAAGTGCATACATCTCCTTGTCAAAAGGGGAGTAGTTGAGGTGAGCACCTTTTAGCTTCTCACCAAAGTAGGTAATGGGATGTCCCTCTTGCACCAACACGGCTCCAACACATAAGTTAGAAGCATCACACTCTAATTCAAAAGAATAAGCAAAGTTAGGTAAAACAAGTATAGGTGTATGTGTAAGCTTCTCTTTAGTAGATTGAAAGCATGTTTTTGACTTTGATCCCAAACAAAAGAAGAATCCTTTTTAACAAGTTCATTAAAAGGTGAAGCTATTGTGCTAAAATCCTTAACAGATATCCTATAAAAACTTGTCAAACCATGACAACTTCTTACTTCCCTAGCATTGGTGGGTCTCGGCCACTCTTGGATGGCTTTGATCTTGCTTTAATCTACTTGCCCTCCTTGCTCACTCACCACAAAATCGAGAAAAATGACTTGATTAGTGGCAAAGGTGCACTTTTCTTTGTTGGCATACAAGTGTTGCTCCCTATGTACTTCTCCAGATTGGTCAACGTAGAGCGAATGTTCTTCCTTGTGGGCTCCGTGTACGACTCATCTGTGTCGATCAAAACAGTGATGTTGTCTTTCGAGAAACTGTATCACCCAGGCACTTGTGCATCCTCCACACGTTGTTTACACATACTCCGCCTTCGATCACGGGTAGTTCATTCCGATCAATACAACCCTTTTCACCATTGCAACTATCACACTCACTCTCTCGACCTTTCTCTTATTTACCAATAAAGATTGTGTGATTGTAACTTTTTCATCTTGAGCCCTTTTATATATATATATATATATATATATATATATATATATTAAGCATGTTATTCATTTATCAAACAATATAAATTATAAATTTATTATTCAATTAAATATGAAATAAATGATTTGTTAACAGATTCTTTTAGGTTAAAATGAGTCCATTGAGTAATAAAGTATAATTTTATTAATATTTTTTTTAAGTGAATGAATTATAAATAAAATTATTGTATTTATTGAACATTTTTCTCTAGGAGGGTTTTAAATTATTTTAAGATTAATGAAAAATTGATTTAGGGACATTTGAGAGTAAAATTTCCATAAATTATCAACATAGGATAGTTATAAAATTTGTAACTTTATGATAAATTGAGTGATAGTTTTTATAAATATAAATATTTGATAATATAATTTATTGAAATATTAAAACTAAATGATAAAATATACTATCAAGCCTTTTTATGATCATTACAAATTTTGTTAATAGGGGAATGCTTAATTATTACTTACTTATGTCATCAAATAGTAAAAATATTCAAGAAAATATACTTGTTTAAGTTGAACCGTTGTTGCGTTTAGTGGAAATAAATGAACTTTAATAAAAGAATATAGGAAATTTAAATTTTTAAAAAGAAAAATAATAAAATAGATCAATTTTTTAATTTTTAAAAATTTAAATTTTCTATCTTCATTTATTCAAGTAATACTTATAATATTATTTTTCCTTGTTTTTAATTATTTCCAATTTGTTTTATCAAAGTCATTAATGATCAACTATATAAATTAAAAAATAATATTAAATGAGTTTTGCAAACTAAAATAATTAATATATCACATTAATTAATAAGTTAAAAATAATAAATGCTTAAACTTGAACAATAATAAAAAAGATTTTAAAAATATATAAGTAAAGACCTACTCCATGTATTTCTGTTCTTACTCTTATACATAAATTCACTATGTTTTAAGTTTTTCTTATCACGACATTGTAATGCGGTTCTCTCTCCTTGATAATCATATGGACCAAAATTTCTTTGTTGAAATAATGATCAAATTAAACAAAGATTTTAATAATACATGTTACATAAGTGGGTATTGACGCAAAGGTCATGGCAATAATTGTGTGTTTGGTAAATGTTTTCCAATTAAAAAATCAATAAACTGTGTTGTTAATCTCTTTGCTTTGACTAATTTTCTTGTAGAATAATGTGATTGATAAATAGTTGCTAATTCCGTTCTTAGCGAGACATACGTATGACCAAATGACAAAATTCATGGTGCAATAGGTCAAACAAAAAATCTTGTGTATGAAATTCATTCATTTGAAAATGAACTAAAGATATAACTAATTTGCTTTAATACTTTCAAAATCAAGCCAGACATGATAATTAAACTTCTCATATGGGTACCAACCCATCAATCATTTCATTTTCCTTTGACATCTCACTACAAAGTAACCAACTTGAAAGTTCTAGAATTCAAATTATAAAAATGGGTGGACGAGTAAGACTTCTTTCCATTTTTTATCATAAAATAATTATCATTTCTTTTGTTTTTTTGTTGAATTATATTTAATTATTAAATTTTATTTACTGTGTGGAAAACTTTGACCTTTTCTTTACATGTGTGGCATGTGAATTTGATAAAGGTTTTTGTACTAACCAAACCTTTAGTTACGTAACTGCTCTAACTCACATTACCTTTTATCCTAATTACTCCGACTATTTGTTAAGTCAAAATGACTTAGAATCTTAATTTTGATAATTACAGAACAAACTGAAAAGGCATCAAATGCAAATAGAAGAATGATCAGACTGAAGAAGCATTAGATATAGACAAAAGAATGATCAGACTGAAGAGGCATCATATGTAGAAAGAAGAATGATCAGACTGAAGAGGCATCAGATGCAAACGAAAGAATGATCAGACGGATCGTTAATGAGCATAGAAGAAAGATGCACCGTCAAACATAGACACACAAGTGTAAGACGAAGTGTTCAAGTCATCATGCTTCAAGGCAACCTCATCAGAAGAAGAATCTTCAAAGATCAAGACGCAGAGCCCTTCAAAGAACAATGCTATAAAACTAGTGCTAATAGAAGAAGGTTCAATCCAATCTCTCTTTAGGTTCCTAAAAATCCGTCATACATTATCTATTAATTAGAAAATTGCAAATGTGGTCCAACTACACCTGAATCCCAGCACCCAATTGGTACCCGAACACTCTACAACTTCAAAAAGAGAATATAAACTAGTAGAGTTAACTACCTTATTGTAAGCGAATGCTACATGTTGAAAAAAATCTTCCCAATATTTAATATTACCACTAACAAAACTTCTCAATAATTGGCTTAAGGGTCTATTTACCACTTCTATTTGGCTATCGGTTCGGGCGTAACAAGTCGTAGAGAGGAGTAGCTTTATTCCATGTTTGCTCCAAAGATTTCTCCCAAAATGACTAAGGAATTTTGAATCCCTACCACTTACAATGCTTTGAGGAACTCCATGGAGTCTCACCACCTCCTAAAAGAACAAGTGTGTTATGTGTGTGACATCATTAATTTTATGACAAGGTTTAAAGTGAGCTATTTTAGAAAACTTACACACAACAACAAAAAATAACATTCATACCGCTCCTTGTCTTGGGAAATTCAAGTAGAAAGTCCATGAAAATATGCAACCAAGGTGAAATAAGGATAGGTATGGGCATATGAAGGTCATGCTTTGATAATATAAAGTCCCACATAAGACATTTACTAATAAACCGTGAAACTCCAACCATCATTTTAGGCCAAAATAAGTGTTCATGCAATATAACTACTGTCTTATCCATGCCAAAATGTCCCATGACACTACCTTCATGAGATTCACAAACTAAAAAATCTCTTAAAGAAGTTTTAATACCATCATTATACAAAAAACAACATAGATCTAATAAAATAGATACATCAAAGTGTGCTAGAGAAATGTGGCTTAATAATAACTTGCCCTCAATTGTATATGCTGATTAAACCAATTTTGTTCTTAACATTAGATATTCATCACTTCGTGTCATTCTTAAGATTAGATATTCATCACTCTGTTATCATCTTAATCGTGATGGATTCTTATCAAAATAATCATACATGCTATTTATGGTCAAAAATCATATACCAGTAATAGATTATGAACCTATTGAATTAAAATTGAGAAGTTATATAATATACTCACAAGAATCATATAGGAAACATAGAAAAAAGGAATCAAATAGTAAAGGCATTTCATAGATCAACATTTAGGGAATGAAGTTGTGGAGTAAAAAATTGAACTATAATAGACATACCTAAATAGTGAAAGAAAGAGAAGTGAGATATGAACTTGTGTCGAATGTAGCAAGAACAAATATACATTGGTTAAATGAATGAGGTTAAGTGTGTGAGGTACCAGGTAATCAAATATGCAATTTGATAAATGACTTGAAAAACTTAGGAATCTAGTTCCCATAATAACCAATCTTCCTTATTAGGCTAACCTAATTCTAATATATCTGCCTTAAATTCTTAGGTTTTAGTTTTAATTCCATCATTATACAAAAATCAACACAGATCTAACAAAATAAAGACATCTAAGTGTGTTAGAGAAGTGTGTCTTAAAAGTAACTTTCCCTTAATCCTCTATGTTTATTAATCCAATTATGTTCTTGAGACTAGATATTCATCACATTTCATATATTCCTACAAACTAAATAATTTTCTCGATCTAAAACAACTGTATAAGCATCTGAATAAAATAATCATACCTGCAATTTACGGTAAAAAATCATATATCAATAGTTGATTATCAAACTATCGAATTAAAATTGAGATACCAAATAAGGAGAAAGGCTTTCCTTTACCCAACCCTTACTCATCAAGTCCTCCACTTGTCTTTGAATTTCATGTGCTTGCGAAATAAGATCTATTTAATGCTTAATGCCTCTTTTAGGTGGCAAGTCTTAGGTAATCTTCTTAGGAAACACATCCTTGAACTCCTCCAACAATTCCTACATCTCTTCTTGTTTACCCATAACATGTGAGCTCAACGCAATTGGGTTAGGAAACAAAGAAACATGTTTTTCTGGTTAGGTACTCTCTTTTCTTTGTTTTCTCTCATTTTCTCTTTTAATTTTCATTTTTATTTGATCTTCACATACTTTTTATAGAGTTATGGATTTCAAGATAACCTTCCTTCCTAAATGAGAGAAGACATAAGTGCTAGTTACTCCATCATGCATAGCTTACTTATCAAATTGTCAAGGTCTACCTAACAAAAGAGGAGTAACTTCCATAAGAACAACATGACAAATAACACAATCTATATACTTTCCTATGGTTAAAGAAATAAGCACTTGTCTGTTCACAACTAACTCACCCTTTTCAGTCAATCATTGCCACTTGTATGGCTTAGGATGTGAAAACAATATAAGATTTAATTTATCTACTAACCTACCACATTACTACAACTACCACTATCTATAATTAAAAAGCATACCTTCCCTTCCACCAAGCACTTTATGTGGAAGATGTTCTCCCTTTGTGAATCATCTGGCTCCTTGGAAGCACTCCCAAGCATTCTTCTAACCATCGTCGGGTGCATCACTAGATGCATCTTCTTGTCCACTTGAACTTTCACCTTCACTTGAGGAAGAATGGGAATCCTCACTAGTTTTAGGTCCATCTATTCTCACAATCATAACCTTTTGGTTTGGACATTGTGACACAATATTACTACCACCCAATTTGATACCACATTTACCTTAGGTATCTCTCGGCTAGCTTTGGATTTAAGTATATAGGAATGCTCCTTTTTGCTTATGTCCATCCAATTTGATAGTGGTTTTTTTTTAGTATTTTTTCTAAAAAGGGAGAATTAAAGTATTTCTTATAAGCCTTTTCTTACTATACATCTAAATCGAAAGACTAGAATATTAAATTTTTACTATGTCTAAATTTTAAAATTTTAGATTCAATATTATATAAAATTTAAAACATGTCGTGTGTTTTGTTATAATTTTAATAAATGAAAAGTTAATAATAGAATAAAGAATTATAAATTTAATATAAATTGTTTCTGTTAATTATGTTATATTAAATATTACCAGAAAATATCAAAATTTCAATCTAACTTTCATTGTAATGATCATTTTCTCTAGTTTAACATTAACCCATACTAATGGGCTCAAGAAATCAAAATGATTTTCATTGTAAAGTTGTATGCAAAATAGCTACCAATAAAAGAATTAATTTAGTGAATTCAAAATTAAAACATTCTTAAATTTAAAAAATATTTAATTTTAAATTTAGCGGATTTAAAATATAAAATTTTAAATTAAGAAACTAAAATTTAATCTAGCTTTGAATCTATTATGTTTGAAATTGAAGAACTTTTTATCACATTATATTTGATTTTGTTGAAAAGGTTGAAATTACTACCTGCAGATGTCTTTTGTAGATCTTATTTGTACATTGACATTGAGTATTGTTGACAAATTTCAACGAATATGACCTAAAATTATTTAAAATAATTAATTTATTATTGAGTTACTTACTAAATGTTATTTTATTAAAATTTTCAAACTCGCTTTGGTTAAATTCATCAATCTTTTGTTAATAACCAACTATCTGAAAAAAATAAAAAATTCTTTTCAAACTAAAATAATTAGTATATTAGACAGATTAATAAATTTAAAATCTTAAAATATTATGACTTGATTAATAATAATCACGGTGTCACAAAAATATATAATTAAAGACCTACCCCATATATCTTTGTTCTTCCTCAATTGTATATAAATTCAGTAAGTTTGAGGGTTTTTTTTATCACAACATTCACATATTTTGGTAGAATGCAATTAATCCTTTTGATCGTTATAAGCACTATCACATCTCTTTGTTGAAATAATGGCAAAACAAAAAAATTATTCTAATAATACATATTCCTCATCCCTTTTCTGAGCATCGAAGCAAAGGTCATGATGATAATTGTGTGGTTGGTCAATATTTTCCAAATGAAAGATAAGCAAACTCTAAGAGTGTTATCGATCTTTTTGGTTTAGCCAATTTGCTTTGGTTGATGAGTGTTGCGAAACATACTGATAGACAAATACTTGTGAATTCCATTATTTGAGAGGCAAACATATGGGCAAATAATCAAGTTTATGGTGTTAAAGATATAAATAATAGTTAAAATGATTCTCTTACGATTAGGCATGAGATTGTTTGTATGACCTAAGACACCATAAACTTGATTATTTGCCCATATGTTTGCCTCTCAAATAATGGAATTCACAAGTATTTGTCTATCAGTATATTTCGCAACACTCATCAACCAGAGCAAATTGGCCAAACCAAAATGATTAACAATACTCCTGTGGTTTTCTTATCTTTAAATTTGGAAAATATTGACCAAACACACCATTCTCATCATGACCTTTGTTTTGATGCTCAAGTATGAGACATGTATTACTAGAATCTCTATTTGTTTGGCCATTTTTTCAACAAAGTGAGGCCAGTGCTTATCTTAATCCATAGGAGCTACCTACATTATACTAAAACATTTAAATGTTGTAACTAAAAACCTACCTTAAACATTGTGAATTTATATACAAAACGAAGAACAAAAATATATGGGGTAGGTTTTTAATTATTTATTTTTGTAAATCGTTTATAATATTATTCAACCTAAAACATTTTAGGATTTTGATTTTATTAAATATTATAATGTATTAAGTGTTTTAGTTTAAAATACTTATTTCATTTTTTTAATTTACATATAGTTGATCATTATCAAAAGCTGACTGAATTTGACCAAAACAAATTAAATGGTTTATTAAAATAACACTTAATAAAATAATCTATAATAAATTTATTTTTTAATTATTTTTAGGTCACATTCATTGAATTTTGGCCACATTAATTACTATCAATATATAACTAAGATCTATATAGGACATCTCCATGTAGCAATCTCAACCCTTTCAATAAAATAAAATTTAATGGAATGAAACATTCTTATATTTTAAACTTAAGAAATTCAATGCTTGTTTTTTTAGTTTCTTAAATTTAAAATATTTTTATTTTAAATACAATAAGTTTAAAATTAATTATTTTCTTAAATTTAAAATAAATTTATTTGGAATCCATTAAATGTAAATCAATTGTGGATAGTACTTTGACTTTAAGTTTTAAAATGAAAATCATTTTGGTGTTTTGACCATATTAGTAAATATTATCTCTCTACAAAAAAAATCATTACAATGAATGTTAGTTTGTAGATTTGATATTTTACGATAATATTTAATATAAAATAATTAAAAAAACATTTGCAATTTAATATATAATTCTTTATTTTATCATGAACAGTTTCATTGTTAAAACTAGAATATTACATTCAACATATCATAACTTTTTTTTTTCAATCTAATATTTTTAAAACTCACGCCGAAAAAGTTAATACACTAGTATTTTTAATTTATACCTTCGTCGTGAGTAGTTTCTTTGTCCTTGTCACAACTGAGAATTCTTATTTCCTCTCCGCTATCTTATTCTTCTCCTCGGATGTTGTAGTAGTACTGCATGGAGAAAAAAATAATTTAGATGAATAATTAGAACATAAAAGAAATATCTTAATTCTACCTTTTTAGAAATACTCCTTAAGAAATCTAATATATAGCTCAACTGCCACTTATGTAAAGATAAGTTTAAGGTATTGCACACAGTAAATGATATTTAAGAATTAAATTAATTCCACTATTGGATAAATAGGTTATAATGTCACCTTGTTTATATCGATTTTGATGACGTTAAGTTTTTAATGTCAAGCTTCTTAAACCAATGTGATTTAAGACATTCACGTAATTTTTGTAGTTAACCAATGTGAAAAATCTCCATATCCCACTACGCTGAACTTTTCCTATTCATTTATGTTCCTCATTTTCATTTTCGTTCTCCATACAATAGACCTGTCACTCACTACCAGATTTTGAAGCTAGCAGCTCCAGCCTATAGGTGAGTAAAAGATTAGCACATAGTGTGAAGAAATGTTCAATTGAGAAAGCAAAAGGATTCTTACTGTGCAAGGTATTCAGCTGTTGCAGGTGTCGTTACTTTAACCTGGCGTTACTGGCGTAGCCTCACCCATTGCATGCAGCTTTAGCATTTTATTTATTGATGAAACTGCTCCAGTGATTTGTGCACCCCACTAGAAATTAAAGGAAAATCCAACCCTCAGTTGTTCGTGGTCTAACTTGTACCCTTGTAAAACATATGAAGTTCATTCTTGCTTGTTTTGCTTTCAACCATTGATCTAACTAGAGCAGAAATTTGCTTTGCACCTGCGACTCTCATTGCACCTCCTACATGTCTATCAATCATTATAGAGTTATTAAATACATTAAATGTGTACATGGTTACTAAAAAATGTTGTAACAAGTTATTGGTGGAAAAATGTGATTTGATTTACCATGAAGGTTCAACTTGCTCTAGATCACATAAGAGTCAAACCTTTGAGGCTACAATGCCTTTAAACAAATCCAACAAATCATGATTAATTGCAGAAAGGTCAATACTAACATGTAGCTAGGTTTTATGTCTGAGGTTCAGAAACAATTGCAACTCCCCACAACCATTCTAACATGTAGCTAACCTACAAAAAGTTGATGATATTAAGGAACTACTTTGGTACAAACATTGGAATGAAATAACTGTTCAAGCCTTCACTGAAAGAAAAATATTTATTTCTTGGGCAATATTTTTAAAATTACACTTGTTGGACAGCTTTACTAAATATATAACTATAGGACCTAAGAGATTTCTTACGAACCTTTAAATAAAAAGACAAATATTTCAATGTCATAAATTTTGAAAACATTAGAGAAATTTAAAGTTAGAATAGGTACTCACGGACTAAATGCCTCTGAATTTTATATGCCTGCAGCCGAATGGAAAAGTGTATATGCAAGAGATAGCTGAAGCAAGAAACTAATGACACTGAGACAACCAACAACAACAAAGTAGCTGGTGGGTGAAAGGTTATAAGGATCTTAATTACCAAATGAGTAGCGTCATATAAGAGAAAAGTCTTTTCAGTGGAAAACGCAGTTGCTAGTTCTTATCACGAATTCTATCATCATTATAAAATCATGAATCTATCATGGTAAACAATAGGATCAACGTTTGCTTGTTTATGAGCTCCCGAACCTAAAGCATGCTATTATTATAAGCAAATACCGATCAAAAGTAAAATTATTTACAAGAGTTGTGTGTGAAGGATAAGGATACTTAATTTATTTATGATGGATATGAAAAATCAATATCATCAAACAAGATCAAAACAAATAATGAAAGAATCGTTGGTTATTCTACAATAATAAATTCCTAATATTTATTTTGATTATCAACACCAAACTTTAGTCACCCATTAATGAAAAAAAAATCATTTAAAATTATACAAACAGAAGTTCGCATCAGATAAGGTGTGGTTTGTCAATCTAAAGGAACAAACATAAGTATCGACTCACCAGAGTAACAAGTTGAACACATATATGCTTTTTGCTGAACAAGCGAATTAAATAAATGGAAACAAGTGAATCTCTGGGTAAAAATACATTGCATTAAGAACAACCACAATGCAAGGTCATTTTCAAGAATGTTTAGTGAGAAGAAGAATATCAATCTTTTGTCTCGAAATGGTATCAACATCAACAATTCGAAGACCCATAATACACATTTACTCCGTAAAGTTCCTTAAGCCTACAAAAAATTGAAATTGCTTTATGTCGTAACCCTAAACAGATAAAATAGATAAAAGGAAATAAAAAAGAATAAGAAATACCTCTGAGGGAAAAGAGAACATGAGGATCAGGTCCTTGGATGTCCAAAATGTCGCTGAGGGCATAAACGACTAGTGCTTAAATCAAAATCTTAAAGTTTTTAAACGATTTTGCACTAATCAAGAGGGTGAGAGACATGCAAAAGAGAACAAAACGACAACGAAGACGTGCGAGATAGTGAGAGAGAAGAAGATGATGAGTCTGAATGGAGGCTTGAACAAGTAGCAAGTCTGAACAACGCGGCGAGATAAGAGCCAAGGGCAAGGCCAACAAGACGAGAATGATAAAAACAAGGCAGGAACGGAACGCGAGTCTGAATAGTGGGAGTGTGAAATAGAGCGAGAGAGAGCGCGACGAATATGAAGAAAATGAAAGTGAGAGGGGAGAGGTGAAGGGGCACATAATATAAGGGGTGATGAGGAAACTAAAACCCTAGCTCACGAGGCCCATGATCAACAAGCCCAATCCTATGACAACAAGGATCAAGACGTGGAACCAATTAAGAACTTGGATGGGCGTGTGAGGAAGGACAAGGTGACCCATTTGGAGGCTTAATTTTTAAAGGTTCCCAAAGCGTTTCTAGTTTTGAAGTTTATTTTGGGCATAAAAAAATAATAGTAAGTTACTTGGCACTAGGTGATAACTCACAAAAGTAAGTTATTTTTATACTCTTTTTATTTCATAAATTGTCCTTTTTATACTCTTAAGCCTCCTCAAATAACTCTAATTGCTCTTAATTCATTATATTTTGTGTTAATGCTTATTGATGGTGTGTTAAGTGTTTTAAAGTGAAAAATAGCCAAAAACAGGTGAAAAACATATCCAGAAAGGCATCTTTCGCGAGTTGGAACACAACTCGCGCGAATTGGAAAACTTTTTGGAAACTCATCTCGCGCTCATCTCTACACATCTCGTGCGAGAATTATTTCTTTAAGAGCAAGTTAACTCTTTGACACCTCATCTCGCACTCATCTCGCGATCACTTACATCATCTCGCCCGAGTTAGTGTTACTTCAAGAAGAAGTTTACTCTCTAGAACATCATCTCGCGTCCATCTTGCGCTCACCTATCCCATCTCGCGCGAAGTAACTTGGATTACAAAACACGTTTGCCCTCTGAAACATGAACTCGCGCGAGTTCAGTTGGACTCGCAGCAGACCGAAGTCCAAAGTTCTGAAGGATATAAATACAACTTATTCACTGTCAGCCGACACACACACAGAGTCCGAATTTTTGACGTAATTCTCAGTCTTCCAATGGTTTGACCTAGACGGCAGCTGCACTTCGGCTGAGAAATCTTCTAGTCCATACAGGGAAACAAGATTCAAGCACAAGCAAGAAGAGAAGGAGACTCTAGGAATCAATTTTACTACATATTCTCTTTCTATTCCATCATGAACTAACCCCTACTTTGATTGGGAGAATGATGTAACCTTAATTATTCCCTTTATATGATTGTTGATGTTATTCAGTATATGTTTGGGTGTTTATTTTTTGCCCTTAATGTTATTTATTAGTTGATGACTAATAAATTGATAAGTAAACCTAAGGTAACTCTGACAAAGTTTGCCTAACTAGTACTAAAGAATTAAACCATTATTACGCTATAGTCCTAGAGATAGGAGTAGGTAGTAGTTCAGACTACACCTAAGCTTGCCCTTGGATACACAAATTTAATTCCCTAATTAACCTTGGTAATGATTTGGGACGCTAGACATAATCTAATTAATTAGGCGGCATTAGTGATCCTGAGAGGGACGGTCACGAGGGTAGGAATCTGATCCGACCATGATTATACATAAATAACATAAGAGGAAAGTATAAGGGGAGAATTAGTGGTGAAATCGGGATCCCAATCGCTCTTCTTTCTTTGTCTTAATTTCTGCTTATTACTATCTACTTTATAATTTAAATTGATCTTTAAATCAAGAACTAATATGTCATGCTCTATTGGAAATTAATAAAGTAAATAAAAATACAGTTTCTGAATTACTTTTTGTGAAGTGATTTTAGGTGAATAGGTGCAGTTTTCCACCACTGTACAATCAATAAAAATGTTCAAATACAGGGGAAAAACATAGTTTCAAGTTACCAAGCACATCATACACCACAAGTTCAAGAATCTAGGTTACTAGCAAGCTAAACTCAAGTTTTTGGTGATAATGCTTAGTCCTAAGTGTCTCTAGCATTCTAAGTCCTTTGAACCACTAATTTGGGAGTGTTTAGAGGCTCAATTAGTCAAGGTACTGCATTGCATACTTATGCTTTGGTTTCACTAAAATCACATTTCATTTGCTCTTTTCCTAGTCACTTGAATTTTCACTAGAATTACATTTTTCTTGTTTTCTTCTCTTTGAATTTTCTTATGATTCTTTTTTCTTGTAATTTTTCTTTTGATTTTCTTTTTCCTTTGAATTTGTATACTCTTTTTCTTGACTTTACTTGCTGGACCTAAATAGAAAATACCTAAGACTAATGCAAAATTAAATCTAAAATTGCTAGTAATCAAGATTAAACATAATGAAGGCTACTTGAACTTGTAATGCACAATTCTTAACACTTAAATCATGTGAAAAACACCTTAAACACATTCAATCCAGTAATTCACGAATCAACAAGGATTTGGCACGGTTCATATGAAGCAATAGTAAGAACACATGTGAAAAAATACTAGAACAAGCTAAAGAAGAAAATTAAATGGTGAATTTGACATGAATTTTCTAGGAATTTTAGATCTAAGAATTTTTCAAAAGAAAAACTCAAATTCAAGATGAAGAAAACTCAAGGAACATGTGAAGAACTCAAACAAGTTCATACAACATGGATCTACAAGAAAAATTAAAAGCAAAACGAAAATTCAAAGTGAGAACTCAAACCGGATAGAAGAATGCTTCAATTGAAGTAGAACAAGCTCTAGATACCAAATTTGATGCAATCCTCAAGGAGAAGTGCTCATGAGACGTGGACCTTCATGAACTCACGGATTGCTCAAAGAACTCGCAGAATCAAAGAAAAAAAGAAGATAGAAAACGGATTTAGGAAATATATGGAAGTTCCATGACAAGTGCCAATAAGCTCAAGGTGGAACAAGGAAGCCATTGATAAGATTCAAGGTTCTTCATAAGAACACAAGAGAGAAAACACTCTCAATTTTCTGAATTCTATTCTTAATTTGCCAAAAAGTGTTTGCAATTGTTGACTTTTAAAAAATATATATATATATATGTGTGTGTCAATCTTACGGCAAGTGTACCGGTCGTCACAAGTTTAGAATAGTGAGATAAGGATGTCGAACCACATAGACTAATTGTGAAGTATCGAATGCTTAATATGTTTGCTATTAGGATGAACAATTGAGTGAATCATATGTGTAAACTGAGTAATTATGTAAAAAGACAATGTACTGTAATATAAGAGATGGAAAGCAATAGATGTTTAAGTTTCAGAAATGATGAAAACAGTTAGGGAATAGGTTCATTCAATTCCTTCTCTCAAGTAATTACTGCCTATATCAATTCCACTGTTATCAATCAATTGGAGACTAGAATTTGTGATACCTTAGACTAATCCTATTCCTAGGTCTTTAGTCCCTTTGAATGACTTCTATAATCTCTAATCCCTTAGGTGAAAACAGAAACTCATTCAAGAAGCGAAACAGATAAATTCACAATGTCTCATAACATGCAAGTTCTATTCCTAGACTCATGCAAAAGTATAATGATGCACTTCTTCTCCTAGTTCAACTATCAATCTTCCAATCGCATAATTGAAATGAGAAACAAAAACTCAAGGAACAGTTCAATCCAATTCAAGCAGTTAATATTCCTATCACTATTTGAACTTCATGAATAAAACCTCAAGAAATTGCATTAAGTAAGAAGAGATCAATCAATCAACTGAAATTACAATTGAATCAACATAGAAATTCATTACAAGTATTCTGGAATCGAAATCCCCTTCCCTAACCTAAGAATTTAGCCTAACATGGAAATAGAAAAAGAAAGAACAAAAATAGAAATCAAAACCGAGAGAAGCTCCATGAATCTTTAGATCTTGCTTCCACAAGCTCCAATTCTTCAAGAATCTTCAAGGATTTGATGGAGAAGGATGAAGAACAAAGGTGGAGAAGAGAGAAAATTAGAAGCGTGCACGAGAAGCTAACAAGAAAAAACTGAATTGTGAAGTCCTCCCTCGATTCGCGCCCAAACAGCCATATATAGCAGTAAAAATGCGCCACCCACTTAAGAGAAACGCGCCCTGGCGCGTTTTGAGTGAAGAGGAGGGCATGAGCGCGCCACCCTGGCGCGCCTTGGCACGTTTTGGCCGCAAGGAATGCATGAGCGCGCCACCCTGGCGCGCCTTGGCACGTTTTGGCCGCAAGGAATGCATGAGCGCGCCACCCTGGCGCGCCTTGGCACGTTTTGGCCGCAAAGAATGCCATGAGCGCGCCACCCTGGCTTAGTGAAACGCGCCCTGGCGCGTTTTGACAGGTGAAGATGCACCATTTGGCTTACTTTGATCTTGATTTGAGCTTACATCCTTGTTCTTCTTGATGGCATCTTCATCTTATGTCCATAGCTTTCATTCAAAGCTTCTATCTTCTCTTCAATGAACCTAGAATTAACAAAAGAATGATTAAGATGACTTAAAAACTCAAGAAAACTTATAGAACTTAACAAAACACTAATCAAGAACTAACACTAAACAAACATAGTATTTCCAATGTTTTCTTGCCTAAACTACAACTAAACCTATTAAAAATGGATGAAAATGGTCTGAAAACACCTAGGAAAACATGTATAATCTAACACTTATCACAACCCCAAACTTAAAGCTTTGCTTGTCCTCAAGCAAACATAAAATCCATCATTACAAGGGTTAATAAGCATGGTATAACATTGAGCTCAACAGCCACTGAAAATGCATTATGCAGTTCTTAACTCCTTAAGCTAACTCAATTTATCTATGAGAGTTGGACATGAACTCAAAATGTTATCAAGCACTGCACAATTTATCAAGCATAGGTAAAAAACATAGATTGGCATGAGAAAATGTATTTTAGTCAACATCAGCAAAGTCCTCTCCAGTTAAGTGTTTGCCCTCAATCTCTCAAGTGTTTAGGCTTGTGTTTCTCTCAATATCACCAATCAAAAGGTATGTTACCATAGGCTTGCAATGACTCTAAAATCTCCACTGCCTTCAAATAGAGATTGAACACTCAAAAGGTCTTTTCAGGGTTGTAATGGGGCTTAGGTAAAGGTGGATTAAAAAGAAAGGTTACTGGCTACATATTCATAGGAACTCAAAGAGTAAAAGTTAAAACCTATATGCTATGCATGAACTCATGATGGACAGAAGAAAACTTCAAAAACAAAACAGAAACTCACAATGAGTAACATAAACAACTTATGAGACCACTCTGTTTTCCTTTTGATCCTTTATTCCTTTGCTTTTAAACCGCATTTTCTCTTTGCTTCTTTTTCTTTCTTTTTGCTTTATTTCTACTTTTTGTTCTCTTTTTCTTTCTACACCTCATTTCTCATAACTTTTGTTATTTTGTTCTGTTTCTTCCTTTTTCTTTCTTTTCAGTTTCTTGTTTTTCTCTTTGTTTTTGCCACTTTGCTTTTCTTGAGTAATCTCACTCATTGATATCACAAGAAGATAAACAAAAAATTTGGTATGGTATGCATGAAAACAGAGAATGCACTATACACAACTAGAAAATGCACAAAAATTCCACCAATACAAGGTGATCCCTCAACCCCAAACTTAAAATTTTGACTTGTCCTCAAGTCAACAGCTACACATGCACCCCAAAATTCAACCCCAAACTTAATCTTGAAACCTCTCATCTAAGTAAATAAACCAATACTCTTAAAGTTCCAGTGATACGGACAATTGGTTTTTCACTTATTTTGGCTTGTAATGAGCTTAAGTATCCAAGAAAAAGGGTTAATTCAGGCTCAAAGGGGCTAGCAATGGAAAATGTTCAGTTCAAAGCTCATTTTGGCTCAAGGCTACAAGAAAGAAACGCCTTTATCATTTATGTCCAATCCTAAATGTATGCAATTTTGACCAAGAGTTAAAGCAAGTTTTGGAACACACACTTCAGATGGTAAAAACACTCAAGAATGAATCATGTTGGAGGCCCAAATTCTTATCCAGGATTAATCATTGCATAACATTGCTAAATTCATTACTCATGTTACAATCTAGAAAATTGTCATGCTAGAATTCTCATACAGTATCTCATCAAACATTTTGAAAAGAAAACATGCAACTTTATCATAGAACTTCAAATTGAACCTAAGTGTCAAAAATTACACAGTTCACTCTACTGGACTACAGAGTCAATGTTCTACTAATGCAATTAACCTTCATAAGATGGTGCAACCAAATAGGGCATATACTCTAAATAAACATGAATTAACAGTTAAGACAAAAGAGTATAAAAATGCTCCCTGTTGAAGACTTAGCCAAAATGCTCAAGGTTCTGCACCAAGTGCCCAAAAATTTCCATGTTTCTCCAGCAGTGCTCCAGCATCTAACACCTCACAAAAACAACACAAACTACAAGACAGCAAAATAACAGTCAAATTATATTCAACTGAAAGTCAAATACAGTACCTCAAACTAAAAAGACTGTAAAATAGTCTAGTTAAGCTATATTAACCACAAACTTAAACAGAAATATTAAACTAAGAAATTAATCTTCATCTTCTGTCTCATCATCTTCATCATCCTCTTCATCCTCATCCTCATTATCATCTTCGTCCTCATCCCCTTCACCTTCATTATTCTGGCCACCATCAACCTCTTCACCATCTTCATCTTGTTCCTCATGAAGTGTTTGGCCTTGAAATTTCTCAGAGAATTCTTCAAATCTCATCAATTCTTCAATGGTCTCCTTGTCTAATGGGTCAAATGGCACCAACTTCTCCACAGGGAGGTTCATTTGGGATGCCACGGCTCTCATAAGAGGTTCAAGAGCAATGCATGTCTTTGTGGATTCGTGAATCCTCCTTTGAACCATTCTCAAATAACCCATCATCTTTTCTTGATTTGGAGCTGCAACACTAGCTAAGGTTTCTGCCATGGAAGCTTTTCCTTTTCCCTTTGTTGTGGTCATGGCTTTGGAAGTGGAAGGTGCTTTTGGTGTAGTTTTGGATTTACTGGACTTTCCTTTGGTGAAATTCACCTCTAATGTTGCACCCGGCCTCATAGGGATCAAACCTTCAGTTGAGACTCCAAATTCAACACACAGTTGTGAAATGATGCTTGCATAAGGCAGGGATCCCTGTTTTTGCAAGTGCATTGTGTGAATCTCATTGGCTATGGTCAGGCCTACATTCAGATACTCACCCTTCATTATTGTGTATAAGCACCAAATCCTCTTCTTTGTGATGGAAGACCTGTGCTGGATTGGCAATAGAATCCCAAAGATAAAAGCCCACCAAATTTTTGCCTTGAAACATAATGATGAAGCTTTAACCTGAGTAACTCCGTTGTTGCGCAATAGACTATCCTTCCAAGCTCCCTTACCTTCACATAATAACTAATCTACCTTGCTTGGTTTGGCTTTGCTATCGGTTCTATATTGGAAGATACAATCCCTTCCTTTCGAAAAATGGATTAATAGTAATCGGTTGATGACTTGAGGTGAGAAGGATATTTGTTTTCCCCGGACATAAGATACATAGCGCTCTTCTTCATCATCACTTGTTATATTTGCATAGAACTCTAGCACTAGCTCTTGATACGCTGGGAAATTAATGTTGGCCAAACTAGTCCACCTTCTTCCAGAAATTTCATTGCATACTTCTCTGTAATTAGCACGTTGAGATGCATCACCATTGCTTCCATCAATGTATAGTCTTGGACTCATGTTAAATTTCCGCTCTACTTGTTGGAACTAAAGCTTGATGAGGTTTTGGTGTCTCTCTTGGTGTTTTTGATTTTGATGTAATGTAATTTTGGTTTTCTTAGATGAATGTATTTAGGAGTTTTTCATGTGTATTGATTGGTTAGAATAGGAATGTATGTGTTGTTCTTTGTTTGAAAATCCATCAGACGATACATCAGACGATACATCAGACGAAAGGGTACCAGACGAAAGGGTCCAGACGAAAGGGTACAGACGAAAGGGTACCAGACGAAAGGGTACAGACGAAAGGGTACCAGGCGAAAAGACTGCATACGAAAGGTATTGCGGCGAAGGTATCGAGGCGATACATATCGACGATAGGTATCGACGATACATATCGAGGCGATATATATCGACGATACATATCGGGCGATATACATCGATGATAGACTTCAAAGTTTACTCATTCAGTCTGAAGAATTGCATCGTCTGTCCTGGGAAGTGAAGATCAGACGATACATCCACAAGACTACTCAAGCTAAAGTCTTCGTCTTACCATAAAGTGAAATCTAAGATGGAAGGATAAGACGAAACTTCAAAGACTACTCATGCAGTCTTAATAAACTACATCGTCTGACCTGGGAAGTAAAAGAACAGACGAAAGTAACTCCAACATTTCAAAATCTAAGAGTTACAATGGAGTAATCGATTACCATAAGGCTGTAATCGATTACCACGAATCGATGTCGATTACCATAAGGTCGTCGATTACCATGTGAAGAAAATCACCTTTAATGAATTTCATCTCGCGATGTCGATTACCACGATCTGTAATCGATCGACCACCGCAGAAAAGATTAAAAGTTGCCTAAAATGATTTTTCTAACATCCCACTTGATTCCCCAATTATTCCAATCAATTTTAAACTTCATAAAAGTCAATTTTTGAGGCTCCAACGTTCTAAAATTTAATGCCCCAACGTTCAGAAAACATAGGCTCCAATTGTTTGAAATTTGAGGCATCAAATTGTCAACAATTGAGGCTTCATCTTACTCTATAAAAGGAGGCTATTTTGAAAACCTAAAACAGTTTTTTTGATATAGAGTTTTTTGTACAGATTTGAAAACACTCTTGAAAGACTTGAAATCCATTTTCAGAAAAGTATATACACTTTCAAATCCTCTCTAAGAGAGCTTATCATTTTTCTTCAAGAGAAATCACTAAGAACTTCAAGAGTTCTTGAAAGAGTTTTGAGAAAAAGGCAACTATAGTCATTGGGTGATATTCAAAGTTCTATTAAATTGTGATCAGAATCTACACTCCAGGTGTTTTCTAAACTGATCTTTTGTTTGTCAATTTGATTGTTGAGTTATTACTCTAGGAGAGAGGTCTCTCTGGATAGAGTAAGAGTTTGAGAAGTGTTTTCTCAAAGGTTTGATTTTGGGTGTTCCAAAATCAGTGAAGGACAGTTCTTTGGGTTAAAGAACTGGTTTGGGTGTTTTGATTTCGTTTTTGTGTTGCTAGTTGCAGAGTGAATGTAATAGAACACAAAAGGGATCATTTGATAGTGGAAAACCAATTGCAACAGTTGTTGGATTGGGACTGGATGTAGGCAGTTGGCTGAACCAGTATAAATCACTGTGCACTCTTCTTCTTCCTTACACTCATTACCATTTACCTTACATTGCTATTATTATTGATTATATTCTGCAATTCGTTTGGTAATTGAATTGGTAATTAACTCAGTAATTAACTTGGTAATCAACTTAAACTGATAGGTAGATAAACATTGTATAAACTGAATATTGATTACATACTTGCTATTGATAATTCCTTTGATATTTCTCATTTAAACTTGAATATACTCTGTTTGAATTAAAAGGAATTTGTAACTCACGATAAATAGGCCAAAAGTGAACTAGAATCTATTCACCCCCCCTCTAGATTCACCCAAAGGGACCATCAATTGGTATCAGAGCTACTTCTAGTAAGTTGCTCTAGAATTTGATCCATAATGGCCAGTAATCAATTACCATTTGCTGAAGGTGCCTCTATTAATAGACCTCCTCTGTTTTGTGGTGATAACTATCCTTTTTGGAAAGTTAGGATGAAAATCTTTATGGAGTCTATTCATAGAAGTATTTGGCAAGTCATTTGTAATCGATTTCAAAATCCCCACATATATAGTTGATGGAAATGAATTAGAAAAACCATTTGAGAAGTGGGAACCAGAAGAAATTAGGAGAGCTGAAAATGATGCTAAAGCTTTAAACATTATACATTCTCGCTCTTAACTCGATGAATTTTTTAGAATTTCTCGCTTGTACAACAAAAAAGAAGCTTGGGAGCTTATCATGGTAACTCATGAAGGTACAACGGAAGTACGAAGGGCAAGGAAGAATACCTTGATCCAAGAGTATGAAACCTTCGAGAATGTTGCAAGGAGAATCCATAATGGAGATGCGAAACGGTTCATACACATCATCAATCATCTCAAGGACTTGGCAAAAGCTTCGTAGAAGAAGAAGTGAATGTCAAGATTCTAAAGTCTCTAAATAGAAAATGGCAATCCACTTTGACAAATGAATAACCGAGTCAAAGAATCTTGCTTGCAATGACAAGTGCGAGAGCTATTTGGCAAACTAAGAGAATATGAGATGGATATGTCTCGCATTGCTGATGAAGAACAAAAACATAAGAAAGCCAAAGGTCTAGCACTAAAGATGGAAGACACAGCTAGTGAGAGTGACTCATCATGCTGTGGAAGTGAATCAGAAGAAGAGAATATGAATCTCATGGTAAGAAAGTTTAAAAGGTTCATGAGAAAGAACAATGATAAAAGGAGATTCAACAATTCAAGAAAAGGCTTCAAGAGGAATGAAGGTTCGTCTTCAAAGGTCACGTGTTATGAGTGTGGAAAGATGGGTCACTACAAATCGGAGTGTCCCAACATGAAGAAAAATAACAGCAGTGAACCAAGAAGAGTAGAACATGAGGATCGACCCAAGAAGGACAAATTCCGCAAGAAAAAGGCCTACATTGCTTGGGAAGAAAATGACTCCTCATCCTCGAGTGAGAGTGACAATGAAGAAGCAAATCTATGTCTCATGGCAAATCCAACTACGGATGATGAGGTGTGCTTGAGAGCCAAACACTCAACTTGGTATTTGGATAGTGGCTGCTCAAGACATATGACTGGTGACAAGAGCAATTTTATCTCCTTCAAATCCAAAGAATCTGGCTCGGTAGTATATGGAGATAATAACAAAGGGAAAATTCTGGGTATTGGTGCTGTTGGAGACAAATCCAATCCTGTCATTGAAGATGTACTGCTTGTAGAAGGATTGAGATACAATCTTCTGAGTATTAGCCAACTCTGTGACAAAGGTTATCATGTGTCATTTGATCAAGGAAGCTGCAAAATTTGTAGCAGTGAATCAAATGAGGTACTAATGGTTGGTAAGAGACATGATAACATCTACATCCTTGAACTTAATCATTCATCATCATATCATGCATGCCTTACATCAAATGATGATTTATCTTGGCTTTGGCATAGACGTATAGCACATATTGATGTTCATCAACTTAATAAACTGTCATCTAAAAACTTAGTAGAAGGGTTACCTGACTTAAAGTTCAATAGAGAAGGTCTATGTGATGCATGTCAAAAGGGCAAGCAGTCTAGAAACTCTTTTAAATCTAAAAATATTATTTCAACTTCTAGACCACTTGAGCTATTGCACATGGATTTGTTTGGACCTCTAGAATGCTAGTTTAGGTGGAAACCTATATGGACTAGTTTTAGTAGATGACTACTCTAGATTTACTTGGGTTGCATTTATACCAAGTAAAGACAATGTCTTCAAAGTTTTCAAAATTATTGCCAAAAGGATACAAAACGAAAAAGATTTGAAAATTAAGTCCATTAGGAGTGATCATGGAGGTGAATTTGAAAATGAATATTTTGAAAAATTCTCAGAAAAATATGGAATTAATCACAACTTTTCTCGCTCCAAGAACTCCACAACAAAATGGAGTTGTTGAAAGGAAAAACAGATCTTTAGTAGAACTGCTAGAACAATGTTAAATGAAAATGATTTACCAAAATATTTTTGGGCTGATGCGCTTCTACCGCATGCTATGTTCTAAATAGAGTTGTGATTCGTCCTATTTTAAAGAAAACACCCTATGAACTCTATAAGGGCAAAAAGCCAAATATATCTCATTTTAAGGTATTTGGTCGCAAATGTTTTGTTGAATAATGGCAAAGAAAACCTTGGTAAATTTGATGCCAAGGCGAGATGAAATTTGTGTTTATTGGATATTCATCAACTAGTAAAGCATATAGAGTTTATAATAAAAGAAGAATGTGCATTGAGGAATCTCATGCATGTTAAGTTTGATGAAACGACAATCCCCAAAGGGAAGTGTTATTGTTGATGATGATGAGGATACGGACAGTGAAGGAAGCAGTAGCAAACCTCAAGAACAAAGAACCACCAACCACATCTCAAGATAAATCAAGAGAATGGAGGAAACCAAGGAACCTCTCTCTTGACAACATCATTGGAGACATCCATAAGGAGTATCTACTAGATCTTCCTATAACATGTTTTGTGATGATTATGCTTTTGTATCTCAATTTGAACCCTCTTGTGTTGATGATGCTATTCTTGATGAATTCTGGATAAATGCAATGCATGAGGAATTAAATCAATTTAAAAGGAATGATGTTTGGGAATTAGTTCCTTTTAATAGAGATATGAATGTAATTGGAACAAAATGGGTGTTTAAAAATAAGCTAGATGAGAATGGTATTGTGGTTAGAAATAAAGCTAGACTAGTGGCAAAGGGTTATAACCAACAAGAAGGTATAGATTTTGGAGAAACTTATGCCCTTGTTGCTAGATTAGAAGTGTGAGAGTATTACTTGCTTTTGCCTGCATTCATGATTTCAAATTATATCAAATGGATGTTAAAAGTGCTTTTCTCAATGGCTATATAAATGAGGAAGTTTATGTTTCACAACCTCCTGATTTACTTGACTTTAACTACCACGAGCATGTATATAAACTTAAGAAGGCTCTCTATGGCCTTAAGCAAGCCCCTAGACAATGGTATGAAAGGCTTAGTATATTTCTATTGTCAAAAGGGTATCACAGAGGAAATGTTGACAAGACTCTCTTTATTAAAAAGAGGTCTAACAACATTTTATTGGTTCAAGTATATGTAGATGATATAATCTTTGGATCAACCAATTCATCTTTGTGTGAAGAATTTGTAGATAGCATGCAGGGTGAGTTTGACATGTCTATGATGGGAGAACTCAAATTCTTCCTAGGACTACAAGTCAAACAACTAAAAGAAGGTATATTCATTCATCAAGCAAAATACACTAAGGAATTATTAAAGAAATTTGACATGGAGAGTTGTAAAAGCTCTAATATCCCTATGTCAACTAATCTCTACTTAGATAATGATGCTGCAGGATTAGGAGTAGACCAAACCAAATATAGAGGGATTATAGGATCACTTTTATATCTTACACAAATAGCAGACGACATAATGTTCAAGATGTGCGTGTGTGTGCAAGATTTCAATCTGCACCTAAGCAATCACATATGAATCTTTGTTAAGAGAATTTTAAAATATCTCAAAGGAACTACAAAATGTGGTTTGTGGTATCCTAAGGGAACATCCCCTACTTTGGTTGGCTTTAGTGATGCAGATTTTGCTGGATGCAAAACTGATAGGAAAAGCACAAGTAGTGTATGTCACTTATTTGGAGAATGCTTAGTTTCTTGGTATAGCAAAAAACAAGCATGTGTTGCTTTGTCAACAGCAGAGGCAGAATATGTTGCTGCTGGTAGCTGCTGTGCTCAAACCATTTGGTTAAAGCAACAACTTGAGGATTTTGGACTAAAGCTTGATCATATCCCTATCAAGTGTGACAACACAAGTGCAATTAGTATCACTAAGAACCCAGTCTTACACTCTAGAACAAAGCACATTGAGGTGCGACATCATTTCATAAGAGACCATGTTGAGAAAGGAGATTGCAATGTAGAGTTTATTGATACGGAGAATCAACCGAGATATCTTCACAAAACCTTTGCCAAAGGAGAGATTCTTCAAACTTAGAACCAATCTTGGTATACTAAGTGAAGAACACCTCTCTTGAACTCCCTAAACATAGTAAGAATACTCATTCATAATGCTTTAACATGATATGAATTCATTACATTCAATAGATATGACCAACACAATTGCAGAATATGGAAAATTAAGTGTTTTTAGGATTACTCTCTAGGTAATCGATTACCACACACCGGTAATCGATTACCATGCTGTTTTAGGCAAATCTTAAATTTGCTCTCGGATGTCGATTACCACCTAATGGTAATCGATTACCACGAGTCGAAGAAGAGCCTCTTTTGATTACTTTCTGCAAGCGATGTCGATTACCATACCATGGTAATCGATTACCACCATCCGAGCTTACTTCAAGTGCTAATGGGCCTCATTCTGGAAATCCAATTCAAGGTTCAACGAATCTAGTCTTGATTCAAGTTTTATTAGAGGAGATTTTCAGATTTGGGTTTCATAACTCATCTTTCCAAACCCTAAGAACCCCTTTCTATCTCTAAAACCCTCTCATCTCTCTCTAGAAACTCTTCATCTTCTTCTTCAATTCATCCATGGAAGGTCAAGGAAAAGGAAAACGAACCAAACACATGGGTCACAAATCCACTTCAAGTGTTCCAACTCGTTCAAAGAAGGGAGAATCATCTTCCAAAAGGAAGAACTCCTCAACTCCTGAAGAAACCATGGAGGAACACATTCACCCATGGTTCACCTCTAAAGCTCAAGAAAAACTCTTCTATGGCAAGTATGCGGGAAAGGAGCTTGTTCCCAAAAATTTTGGATACAATGTGGTGATATCTTTGAAGGGTTTATCTTTCAAACGCTTCTCGGGAACAAAATCTTGAGAAGTTCGTTAGTCTGAAGGGTTACATCTATCCTGATTTGGTGAGAGTATTCTACTCCAACCTTCGACCAGACGATGATTCCGAAATGCTTGAGTCTGAGGTAAAAGGCAAACCCATCATTTTCTCTAGAGATTTATTCTTTCAAATTGCTGGATTCAGAGAGGAGGGTATTAGACCCACATTTGAATTATTGAAAGAACAAGGAATCCATCTTAACAAAGATTCTGTTTATATGAGTTTGCTGAGAAATCCCCAAATTTGGGAAGCGAAAAAGGTCGCTAGAAAAGAGAATAGGAAGAAAATCACATATAATATTGGTGGGTTGAATGCTGATGATAGACTTTTACATTACACCATTTGTTGGATATTGGCTGCAAGAGGAGCCAACCATGCCCAATTAACTGAAGAAGATTTAGTGATAATTTACTCATTCTCGAAGAATAGGATTGATTGATTGGCCTTATGTTGTGATGGACAACATGCTAAAGGCAAAGAAATTCATGGATAATAAGTGTCCCTACTCTCTCTCATCTCACGTGTACTTGAGTATTTTCAAGTTGATGTCACAAATGAACATAGAGAAATTGGTAAAGGACATTCACATCATAGGTGAAAGAGCATTAAAAATGATGAGATTGGTACAGACTGATGCTGGATGGATACCAAGGGAGGAAGCACAACCAGAGCAACAGCAACAAGAAGGAGATGCATCTCAATCACATCCAGATGATGATGATTCAGCTGCAGGGGAATACATCCCCAAGTCACGCTTCGAGTCCATTGTCATTGATAGATTGGACGAGATTGAGAAACGCATAGAAGAGGTAGACGAAGCAAACGAAGAGCGCTTCCAAGAGCTCAAGGAAATGATGGAATCTCTTCATGCTCGTTTTGATACTATGTAGTGTTCCTTTCCTATAGATTCCCTTTTTGCTTATTGATATACCAAATAGGGGGAGAAATCATAGGTTATTCTAAGACGGGGAGAGAAATCATAGACTATCCTAGATCTGGGGAGAAATAGAAATTCTCGTAGTAGTGCTTCTTTATTATGAACAAACTGAATTTTTTTATGGTTTAAAATCTGCAATGTCTTCAATTATCCTGGTCATTAGTCTTTGAATATGAACTGAATCATGTCTTATGAATGAATGATTCTATATGATATTGCTCTGATACATAATGGAATGTATGGTGAAACTGCAATATACTATGTATTTGGTTATTTCTATCAATTGCAGGAATTTTAGAAGATCAACACATATTCTAAAAACTCCAAAGAAAACCCTTGTTGATATTTGGTACATCAAAACCAAAAAGGGGGAGATTGTTGGAACTAAAGCTTGATGAGGTTTTGGTGTCTCTCTTGGTGTTTTTGATTTTGATGTAATGTAATTTTGGTTTTCTTAGATGAATGTATTTAGGAGTTTTTCATGTGTATTGATTAGTTAGAATAGGAATGTATGTGTTGTTCTTTGTTTGAAAATCCATCAGACGATACATCAGACGATACATCAGACGAAAGGGTACCAGACGAAAGGGTCCAGACGAAAGGGTACAGACGAAAGGGTACCAGACGAAAGGGTACAGACGAAAGGGTACCAGACGAAAGAGTCGCAGGCGAAAGGGTGCAGGCGAAAGGTATCGAGGCGATACATATCGACGATAGGTATCGAGACGATACATATCGAGGCGATATATATCGAGACGATACATATCGGCGATATACATCGGATGATAGACTTCAAAGTTTACTCATTCGATCAAGAATTGCATCGTCATCCGGGAAGTGAAGATCGGACGATACATCCACAAGACTACTCAAGCTAAAGTCTTCGTCTTACCATAAAGTGAAATCTAAGATGGAAGGATAAGATTTAACTTCAAAGACTACTCATGCGAGTCTTAATAAACTACATCGTCGACCTGGGAAGTAAAAAGAACGGCGAAAGTAACTCCAACATTTCAAAATCTAAGAGTTACAATGGAGTAATCGATTACCATAAGGCTGTAATCGATTACCACGAACAAGAATGTCGATTACCATAAGGTCATGTCGATTACCATGTGAAAAAAATCACCCGAATGAATTTCATCTCAGATGTCGATTACCACGATCATAATCGATTACCACCAGAAAAGATTAAAAGTTGCCTAAAATGATTTTTCTAACATCCCACTTGATTCCCCAATTATTCCAATCAATTTTAAACTTCATAAAAGTCAATTTTTGAGGCTCCAACGTTAAAATTTAATGCCCCAACGTTCAGAAAAACATAGGCTCCAATTGTTTGAAATTTGAGGCATCAAATTGTCAACAATTGAGGCTTCATCTTACTCTATAAAAGGAGGCTATTTTGAAAACCTAAAACAGTTTTTTTGATATAGAGTTTTTTGTACAGATTTGAAAACACTCTTGAAAGACTTGAAATCCATTTTCGAAAAAGTATATACACTTTCAAATCCTCTCTAAGAGAGCTTATCATTTTTCTTCAAGAGAAATCACTAAGAACTTCAAGAGTTCTTGAAAGAGTTTTGAGAAAAAGGCAACTATAGTCATTGGGTGATATTCAAAGTTCTATTAAATTGTGATCAGAATCTACACTCCAGGTGTTTTCTAAACTGATCTTTTGTTTGTCAATTTGATTGTTGAGTTATTACTCTAGGAGAGAGGTCTCTCTGGATAGAGTAAGAGTTTGAGAAGTGTTTTCTCAAAGGTTTGATTTTGGGTGTTCCAAAATCAGTGAAGGACAGTTCTTTGGGTTAAAGAACTGGTTTGGGTGTTTTGATTTCGTTTTTGTGTTGCTAGTTGCAGAGTGAATGTAATAGAACACAAAAGGGATCATTTGATAGTGGAAAACCAATTGCAACAGTTGTTGGATTGGGACTGGATGTAGGCAGTTGGCTGAACCAGTATAAATCACTGTGCACTCTTCTTCTTCCTTACACTCATTACCATTTACCTTACATTGCTATTATTATTGATTATATTCTGCAATTCGTTTGGTAATTGAATTGGTAATTAACTCAGTAATTAACTTGGTAATCAACTTAAACTGGATAGGTAGATAAACATTGTATAAACTGAATATTGATTACATACTTGCTATTGATAATTCCTTTGATATTTCTGCTGCAACTTGAATATACTCTGTTTGAATTAAAAGGAATTTGTAACTCACGATAAATAGGCCAAAAGTGAACTAGAATCTATTCACCCCCCCTCTAGATTCACCCAAAGGGACCATCACTACTAGCACTGCACGTGCTATAAAACGGGAGGCAAAGGCCTCTGCATGTTCCAGTGATTTAAACCTATGAGTATCATATTCTTGAACTTCTGGAGTGGCCTTGGCTTTCTTTGTGGTCTTCATCTTCTCTTGGACTTGTCCTTTGATAGCTCTTTGTTTGGTTCTTGGTTGCCTTGAATAGGAAGAACCAGCTGGTCTATTGCTTGAAAACATAATTTCTTACAATTGAACCTACACAATCGAAGGTATATATGAGAAAAACATGCATGAACTTCACTAACAATTATCACCAACAAGAGCATGCACTTTCATTTAAAATTATAATGTGGTTCAAAAAAGAAATTAAGTGGGAATTGCCAAAGGGAATACATAAGCTATTACAATGTGGTCATGCTTACTAGTGTTGCACATATAAAATATACCCAAAACTTCATTGAAGCATTTTAACAAACACTAAGTGTGCATGAATGAGCATATCATATTTCTTCCCAATTGATTCGCACAATCCATCTTCAAGACAATTATCACCATACATTCACAAGCAATCACTATTATTCATCAACAATCATCAGAACAAGGCCATGCAACACATTTAATTGAGCCAATTTCAATTCGCCCAAAAGGGGATCTAGGGTTCAAACTACCCATTTTTGAACCCTCATCTCAAATAATCATGTGAAACATGCAATTGAAGCTTAAACAATGAAGGAAACAAGTTAAAATCAATGGATTGGACAACATACCTTGCTTAGGCCGAATGAGATTTGAGCACCCCAAATGAAGATTCTTGAAAAATTTCAACAAAAAATGAAAACCTAAGGTGAAAGGGATGAAGAATTCAACTCAAATCTACTTGCAAAATGAAGTGGTGGAGGTGAGAATGGATTGAAAATGGAATTGCACTCTTTGGGAACCACAAGCACAAGAGGAGAAGAGGAAGAACAAAGGAACGCGCCACTTTTTGTGCCAAGGCGCGAGCTCGCCACCCTTTATGTGAAAACGCGCCAGGGCGCGTTTTTGCCGAAGCTACTTGCAAAATGCGCCCTCCAAGGGCGCCGCGGCGCGTTTTGGCCGCAAGCAAGGCCTTAAACGCGCCCCTCTCTTCCAGGTAAGTGCGCCAAGGCACGTTTTCTGCTACCAATGGCGCCTCTGCTAGCGCCAAGGCACATTCTTCTGCATTTTGGTCCAATTCTTCATGTGCTAAGGTGGGCTAAAGTGAGAACTAGTGACATTGCACTTTGACCCAACTTGTGCAAACATTCTAAATCATTTTGGCTCTAATTGATCTATTCTCTGCACTAGGAACCTATCAAACATGATCATGCATTGAGATCTCACAACTTTCCCATTAATGCTATTACACCTCACCTCTCTTATTTCTATCACTCAATTCAATGCAATTTCAATTGTTTATTCATATATCTACTTGTTTAACTATCAACACAAAAATCAGATTTATTCTATTGTATCTTATATTTACACTCCTACTCTAATCTTCAAATTCTATTTTATTTTTGTTTTCCTCAACTCTTAAGCTATTCACAAGTATATGACAATGAGAAGTTACAGAAACTTCTCTGAATTGGGTAGGTTGCCTCCTACCAAGCGCTTCTTTAATGTCATTAGCTTGACATGTAACATGACCCTATGAAGGAGGGTCATGCAGTTCAGCAGAGACCTTATCCCTCTCAAAAGTATCTCCCAAATAAGGTTTTACTCTCTGGCAGTTCACTTTGAACTCTCTGGATTTATCAAGGTCTTCTAAAGTGATTGCACCATGTGGAAATACTTGTTTGACAGCAAATGGACCAGACCATCTAGACTTTAGTTTTCCTGGAAACAACCTTAATCTAGAATTATAAAGTAACACCAGCTGTCCAGGGTAAAATTGTCTCCTTCTAAGATTACGATCATGCCATAGCTTTGTTCTTTCTTTGTAAATCTTGGCATTCTCGTATGCTTGAAGTCTGAGTTCATCCAACTCATGGAGTTGGTATAGTCTCTTCTCATAGCCTGATTTAGAGTCAGAATTGAAATATTTTAAGGCCCAATATGCTTTGTGCTCTTGTTCTACAAGCAAGTGGCATGCCTTTCCATAGACCATTTGAAATGGTGTCATGCCAATGGGAGTCTTATAAGCTGTCCTATATGCCCAAAGAGCATCGTTTAGTCTTTTAGACCAATCTTTTAGACAGATTTACAGTTCTCTCTAAAATCTTCTTAATCTCCCTATTTACTAGTTCAGCTTGCCCACTGGTTTGGGGGTGATATGGTGTTGCAATCTTGTGCTTCACCCCCAACCTCTTAAGGACTCTCTCCATATGCTTATTACAGAAATGGCTTCCACCATCAGTAATGAAAGCTCTAGGGACACCAAATCTAGTAAAGATGTTTCTATGAATAAAGGTATCTACGATCCTAGAGTCATTGGTTGAGGTAGAAATGGCTTCCACCCATTTGGACACATAGTCTAAAGCTACTAGGATGTATGTGTGGGAGAAAGAGGGAGGAAATGGTCCCATGAAGTCCATCCCCCATACATCAAATACCTCTATCTCTAATATGTTATTTAATGGTCCCTCATCTCTTTTTGAAATATTTCCATTTCTTTGGCATCTGTCACAGGACTGCACAAAAGCTTTTGCATCTTTAAAAATAGATGGCCAATATAAACCACATTGTAAAACCTTTTTGGCTGTCCTTTCCCCATTAAAATGGCCTCCACTAGGGGAATTGTGACAATGCCAAAGGACAGAGTTGACCTCTTCCTCCGGTATACATCTCCTAAGGAGTCCATCTACACCCCACTTAAACAGAAATGGTTCATCCCACACATAATATTTTGCATCAGAAAACAGTTTTTTTCTTTGTTGATGGGACAAGCCAGGGGGAATATAGTTGGATACCTTAAAGTTCGCGATATCGCTGAACCAAGGAGTATCATTAACAGCAAATAGTGTCTCATCAGGAAAGGTTTCAACTATAGGGATATCACTACCTTCTATTTCAGCATGAGGCAACCTTGAAAGGTGATCTGCCACTAGGTTCTCTCTGCCTTTTTTATCTCTTATTTCAATGTCAAACTCTTGCAGAAGGAGAACCCAACGGATCAACCTTGGTTTACTATCATGCTTCATTAAAAGGTATTTCAAGGCAGCATGGTCAGTGTACACTATGATTTTTGAGCCAATGAGATAAGGCCTAAACTTGTTGAGAGCAAATACTATGACTAGCAATTCTTTTTCTGTAGTTGAATAATTGATTTGAGCACTATCAAGCACTCTGCTAGCATAATATATTACTCTTACCAGTTTGTTCTTCCTTTGTCCTAATACTGCCCCTATTGCATAATCACTAGCGTCACACATTAATTCAAAAGGCAAACTCCAATCTGGAGCAGTGATGATAAGGGCTGTTATTAGCTTTTCTTTTAGAGTCTCAAAGGCCTTCAAACAGTTTTCATCAAAATTAAAGATCACTTCCTTTACAAGCAAGTCACACAATGGTTTAGAAATTTTTGAAAAATCTTGGATGAATCTTCTATAAAAACCAGCATGACCTAAGAAACTTCTCACCCCTTTCACATTCACTGGTGGAGGTAGTTTCTCTATCACTTCTATTTTTGCCTTGTCCACTTCTATACCATGCATAGAGATTTTGTGTCCTAAAACAATGCCTTCTTTAACCATAAAATGGCACTTTTCCCAGTTCAAAATCAGATTTGTTTCTTGGCATCGTTCCAGTACACAAGCTAAGTTTTCTAAACAGTTTTCAAAAGTGGAACCAAAGACAGAAAAATCATCCATAAATATTTCAATGAATTTCTCAACCATATCACCAAAGATGGCCATCATGCATCTTTGAAAGGTTGCTGGTGCATTACATAGTCCGAATGGCATTCTCCGGTATGCAAAAACTCCATAAGGACACGTAAAAGTAGTTTTCTCTTGATCCTTAGGATCCACCACAATCTGGTTATAACCAGAGTAACCATCTAGAAAACAGTAATAAGCATGACCAGCTAGCCTTTCAAGCATTTGGTCCATAAAAGGTAAAGGGAAGTGGTCTTTCCTAGTAGAATCATTTAACCTTCTATAATCAATACACATCCTCCACCCAGTCACTGTCCTGGTGGGGATCAATTCATTCCTTTCATTTGCAACCACAGTCATGCCCCCTTTCTTGGGAACTACTTGTACTGGGCTTACCCAAGAGCTATCCGAAATAGGATAAATAATGCCAGCATCAAGTAGTTTGAGGACTTCCTTGTGTACAACCTCCTTCATAGTAGGATTTAAACGTCTTTGAGGTTGTATCACAGGTTTGAAATTGTCCTCAAGCAAGATTTTGTGCATGCAAAATGAAGGGCTTATACCTTTCAAATCAGAAATCTGCCACCCAATAGCAGATTTATACTCTTTTAGAACTTTAAGTAAATTGTCCTCTTCCTTTCTATTCAAAGAATTGCTAATGATCACCGGGAAGGTGTCATTTTTTTCAAGAAAAGCATATCTAAGATGAGAGGGCAGTTGCTTAAGTTCACTCTTAGGTGCAGTTTCTGTTTTATCAACCATTTCAACTGTTTCATCCACTACTTCAATATATGATGGTTTAGATGTGTTGGTTTCCATAACAACAACAAATTTTTCAACTTCATGTTGTTCATTTTCAAAACTGGAGGTATCAAAATTTTCCTCCTCTTTTATGAAGTCAAAAATCTCATTTACATAAGCATTTTCTGCTATAGGATCCAATACATCAACCATCATGCATTGGGACTTATCAGCTGGAAATTTCATAGCATCAAATATATTAAAAGATACCTTTTCTTCATCTACTCTCAAGATGAGTTCACCTTGTGCTACATCAATTAGGACTCTGCCGGTGGCTAGGAATGGTCTTCCTAGGATGATTGACACTTCTTCATCGGCTTCCAAATCCAGCACCACGAAGTCAGCAGGAAACACGAATTTATCCACCTTCACCAAGAGATCTTCTACTACTCCATAGGGGCGTTTGGTGGATCTATCCGCTAATTGCAGTGTCATCATTGTGGGCTGAATGTCCCGTATGTTCAATTTTTGTAGCACAGAAAGAGGCATCAAATTTATGCTGGCTCCCAAGTCAATTAATGCCTTACCCACTGGTACTTCCCCTATAGAACAAGGGATAGTGAAGGGACCTCTATCTCTCTATTTTTGAGGCAGTTTCCTCTGGATGATGGCACTACATTCCTCTGTCATAGCCACAGTCTCATTATCCAAAAGCATCCTCTTATTAGATAGGATCTCTTTCATGAATTTAGCATATGAAGGCATCTTCTGCAGAGCTTCAGAAAATGGAATATTAATCCTCAAACTCTTCAAGATATCGAAGAATTTGGCAACCGCTTATCATCATTTGCCTTCTTCACCTTTGAGGATATGGAAGCTTGCGATAAGGTGAGATGTGTACATGCTTTGGCCAAACTTCTTGTAGTATTTGCCTCTTTGTCTCTCTGGTGACTCTTTCTTTTCAATAAGAACTGCGGTATAGGTGGTTGCCTATCCTTCTCTCGCAAGATATCTTCTTCCCTCCACCGCATCACCTTTCAATTCTGCAGTTTCCTTTCCCAACACTTTACCACTCCTTGTGGTAATGGCTTTACACTGCTCCTTTGGGTTTACCACAGTGTCATTTGGCAGATTCCCTTGGTTTCTTTTAGATAATTGCTTGGAAAGCTGGCCAATCTGTGATTCCAGGTTCCTAATAGAGGCTTCTTGGTTTGTGAACATTGATTCAGTCCTTTGCATAAAGGACATGAACATGTTTTCCAAATTTGCTGAACCTTCTCTAGGAGCATTCATGTTAGAGCTTGCTGGAGCATTCCTTGGCTGGTTAGGTTGAAATTTAGACTGGTTTGGATTGAAAGGTGTGTTTTGTGGTTGGTTTTGGTTATAGTACTGGTTAGATGGAGATGCTTGGTTTTGATGCTGGTTGTAATTTTGATTATATGGTTGATTTGGATTGAAAGGTGGTTTAGGATTAGAGTTGAAGGTTTGTTTGAAGTTTTGGTCATAAGAGGAAGAATTAGGTTGCAGATAATTGTTGTTCCTATATGATAGGTTTGGATGGTTTCTATTGTGGGAGTTATAGCTGTTTGTGTTAGCATAAAGATTACCTTGAGGATTTCCCATATAGTTCACTTGAGCTTGATCCTCTGCAGTAGCTCCTAAGCTGTCACAACATTCAACTGGATGTCCTCCGCCACAATATTCACAATTTATTGGAGGTGCTTGGACTGCATTTAGTTGGACCACTTGCAGTTGCTTCATTAATTGGTCCAATTTCTGAGTCATCAACTTATTCTGAGCCAGCAGTGCATCATTAGCTCCAAGCTCCATCATTCCTCTTCTCTCCCCATAAAAATCACTAGGAGGGGCATCGTATCTGTTTGAAGCCATCGTCTCAATGATTGCTCTTGCTTCTTGCGCATCCTTTTTCCTTAATGAACCTCCAGCAGAGGCATCTACTAGCAATCTGGTATGTGATCGCAGTCCATTATAGAAGATGTGGACTTGCTGCAAATCAGAGAAACCATGGTGAGGACATCTTCTCAAGAAGGATTTAAATCTCCTCCATGCCTCACTGATGGATTCTCCATCTTTTTGCTTGAAACAAGAGATCTCAGCTCTGAAGTAGTTGTATTTCTCAGATGGAAAATATTAAGCCAAAAATGTGTTTACCAAGTCTTCCCAAGCAGTGAAGTATCCATGTGGAAAACTCTGCAACCACATCTTTGCTTCTCCTTTCAGTGAGAACTCAAATAATCTCAGCCTAATAGCGTCATCCGGCACTCCATTCATTTTGATAGTTCCACAAATCTGCAAGAAATTGTGAACATGTTGATTTGGATCTTCCTCCTCTAAACCTCCAAACTGCTCTTGTCTGACTAATTGTGTAAGAGCAGGTTTTATCTCAAAGTTGTTGGCTGCCACAACTGGTGGTGCAATACTGGAACCGCAACCCATTGCATTCGGTGTGTACAGCTCTTCCAATGTCATTCGCCTTGTGTTATCCATAGTTGCTGTTGAATTTTCTGGTATATCTAAATTTTCTGGTATGGTCTCTTCTTTATTGTTTTTATTCTCTTTCAAGTTTCTCCTGCAAAATCTCTCAATTTCTGGTTCAAACAAGAAGTTAGTTTCCTTAATTCTTCGCATAAACCACAAATATGAAGATACAGGGAATCCAAACAGTTCAAAAGAATGAAATAATTCAATGAAAAAGCAAAAAACGAACAAGTATACAAAAACAAAACAACAAGTATGAATCACAACTAAAAACAAATGTCCTAATTAGCAAACACGTTAAGACTATCGATATTCAACCAATAGTCCCCGGCAACGGCGCCATAAACTTGTTGACTTTTAAAAATTATATATATATGTGTGTGTCAATCTTACGGCAAGTGTACCGGTCGTCACAAGTTTAGAATAGTGAGATAAGGATGTCGAACCACAGAGACTAATTGTGAAGTATCGAATACTTAATATGTTTGCTATTAAGATGAACAATTGAGTGAATCATGTGTGTAAACTGAGTAATTATGTAAAAAGACAATGTACTGTAATACAAGAGATGGAAAGCAATAGATGTTTAAGTTTCAGAAATGATGAAAACAGTTAGGGAATAGGTTCATTCAATTCCTTCTCTCAAGTAATTCTTTTATATCAATTCCACTTTTATCAATCAATTGGAGACTAGAATTTGTGATACCTTAGACTAATCCTATTCCTAGGTCTCTAGTCCCTTTGAATGACTTCTATAATCTCTAATCCCTTAGGTGAAAACAGAACTCATTCAAGAAGCGAAAAGGATAAATTCACATGTCTCATAACATGCAAGTTCTATTCCTAGACTCATGCAAAAGTATAATGATGCACTTCTTCTCCTAGTTCAACTATCAATCTTCCAATCGCATAATTGAAATGAGAAACAAAAACTCAAGGAACAGTTCAATCCAATTCAAGCAGTTAATATTCCTATCACTATTTGAACTTCATGAATAAAACCTCAAGAAATTGCATTAAGTAAGAAGAGATCAATCAATCAACTGAAATTACAATTGAATCAACATAGAAATTCATTACAAGTATTCTGGAATCGAAATCCCCTTCCCTAACCTAAGAATTTAGCCTAACATGGAAATAGAAAAAGAAAGAACAAAAATAGAAATCAAAACCGAGAGAAGCTCCATGAATCTTTAGATCTTGCTTCCACAAGCTCCAATTCTTCAAGAATCTTCAAGGATTTGATGGAGAAGGATGAAGAACAAAGGTGGAGAAGAGAGAAAATTAGAAGCGTGCACGAGAAGCTAACAAGAAAAAACTGAATTGTGAAGTCCTCCCTCGATTCGCGCCTAAACAGCCATATATAGCAGTAAAAATGCGCCACCCACTTAAGAGAAACGCGCCCGGCGCGTTTTGAGTGAAGAAGGAGGGGGGCATGAGCGCGCCACCCTGGCGCGCCTTGGCACGTTTTGGCCGCAAGGAATGCATGAGCGCGCCACCCTGGCGCGCCTTGGCACGTTTTGGCCACAAGGAATGCATGAGCACGCCACCCTGGCGCGCCTTGGCACGTTTTTGGCTTAGTGAAACGCGCCCTGGCGCGTTTTGACAGGTGAAGATGCACCATTTGGCTTACTTTGATCTTGATTTGAGCTTACATCCTTGTTCTTCTTGATGGCATCTTCATCTTATGTCCATAGCTTTCATTCAAAGCTTCTATCTTCTCTCCAATGAACCTAGAATTAACAAAAGAATGATTAAGATGACTTAAAAACTCAAGAAAACTTATAGAACTTAACAAAACACTAATCAAGAACTAACACTAAACAAACATAGTATTTCCAATGTTTTCTTGCCTAAACTACAACTAAACCTATTAAAAATGGATGAAAATGGTCTGAAAACACCTAGGAAAACATGTATAATCTAACACTTATCAGCAATTAAAATAAAATCCTATTTATACTAACTAGTGTGGCGTCAAACTTGGAAACAAGGACCAAACCTTCACCTTTGGGTCTAGATTGGGATCAATATGTGGGAAGCCTTCTCAAGTACATCACATGGATCACCAATATCCATCCTTGGATCAAGGTAGCATCCTAGGGTCACGACTTAAAGGAGAGGTAGTGGTAAAAGTGTGATTTAAGTTTGAATTCTTGCCTCTTGATTAAATCTTAATCATGGGGTTAGAATTCACTTAAGAAGTGGTGCCAAAAACATGTGCTAGATTAGAGAGTGTAGTTCTCATCTAAGGGTTGGAATTCAAATTGAGTTAGTGCTTCCTCCACTACATTCCCTCCAAATCTCTCCCACTCTCTCTCTTTTTGGAAGAGAGTTTCGGTCCTAACATGCTATCCTATGGCCGTGGACTTCACATGCACCAAGGTCCACAATTATTCATTGTTTCATCCTAATTACAATATTACAAAATATTAGAAAAATTACAAACCCTATTACAAGTTAAGAAGAAATCTTAAGTTGACTCTTGACTTTGATGTTGACTTTGTGTTTTGAGTTGACTATCTACTTCTTCTTGTATTCTCTTTGTCATGGCCCTTGTAACTCTTCTATTCAAGGATGATCCTCCATCAAAACTTGTGACTCAAGTTTGTATTATAGGTCGTTGATTAGATCTTAATCATGAGGTTAAAATTTACTCTTGAGTAGTGACAAAAGCCTGTGCTTCTAGATTCAAACTCATCCTTTAGATTTAGATCACATCCAAGGGCTAGAATTCGAGCTAGGTGCATGCCTTTCCCACTCACCTTTCCCTCTAAAACTCTCTCCACTCTCTCTAGGGAGAGTGTACGCCACTCTTTCTCACAAGGCACTCTAATTTTCGGTCCAAGCCCAAACACATATGGTCGTGGACCTTCATCACATAACAAGGTCCAAAATTAAATGTTTTTTAATCCTAATTACATGTTTACAAAATGCTTAGAAGGCTACAAGTCCTGTTACAAATTAAAGAGAAGTCTTGAGTTGACTCTTGACTTTGAGCGTTGAGTTGACTCTCAACTTCTTCTTGTATTCTTTTGTGCATAGCCCTTGTAACTCTTCTATTCAAGGATTGTCCTCCATCATACCCTCCTTCTTAAGTTGAACTTGTCCTCAAGTTATGCTCCTCTTGACCTACAACAAAAGGAGACAAATCACTAACATTGAAAGAATTGCTACAAGTATAAGTGTTAGGGAGATCAAGTTGGTAAGCATTAGGCCCAAGTTTCTTAAGGATCTTGAATGGTCCATCTCCTCTAGGCATCAATTTTGATTTCCTAAGATTAGGAAATCATTCTTTTCTTAGATAAAGCCAAACCAAATTTCTTCTTGGAATTGCACATCCTTTTTATGTTCGTTTGCTTTGGCCACCACCTTGCTATATCTCTTTTCAATTTGTTCTCTAATTTTTGCATGAAGAGATCTCACCCTTTCGGCCTTGAACACAAAGTAGATGCATTTACTTATCTATTATAAGAAAAATCAAAAATAAATGTTAAATGTTCTTCCCTTTCCCAAGATTTCACATTACCCCTAACAAAACACCTTAAGAGTAGACCTAGTGTCCTATTAACCACTTCGATTTGGCTATCAATTTGTGGATGACAAGTGGTAGAGAACAAGAGCTTAGTGCGAAGCTTGCTCCAAAGTATCCTCCAAAAATGGCTAAGAAATTTGGAGTCCCTATAACTCACTATACTCTTGGGCATACCATGCAATCTTACCACTTCTTCAAAAAATTAGGTTTGCTATGTGTGTGGCATCATCAACCATATGGCAAGCAATGAAAGGGGCCATGATGGAGGTCCATCTACTCCAACCATGGAAGTCAACAACTCTAGAAGAGTAACAAGGTCTATGCTTCACAGAATACAAGAAGAGGAAGAGAGGAATTTGACTCAAAGTCAAAGTCAACATAAAAGTCAACAGTCAACTCCTCATGGACTTTTCTTGGTCAACAAACCTTGTAATAGTCTTAGGATTATTTGAACTTGTAATTAGGATTTGAGACTAATAATTTGGCTTTGTTTTGGCAAGTGTGTGCCACGACCATGTATTAGATTAAGAACATAAATTTTTACTTCAATTTGTGAGAGAGTGGTGCATACTCTCCCTAAGGAGAGTGGAGAGATTTGGAGAGAAAGTTAGTGGCAATTCCACTAACTCAATTCAAAGCTAACCCTTTGATTAAATCTAAATCAAAAGGCTAGAGTTGAACCGTGGGAATCATGTTTTAGGCACCTCTCAAGAGTGAACTTAAACCATTTGATCAAGATGTAATCAAGAGGTTGAAATTCAAACTTGAGTCACATTTTTCATGCCACTCAAGAGTGAATTTCAGTCACTTGATCTAGATCTAATCAAGTGGTGAGAATTCAAACTTGAAGGCACATGTTTCACACCTCTCCTAAGTGAACCGTGACCTTGGATTTGCTTCTTAATCCTAAGGTTAGAGTTAGTGATCCGTGTGAGGTGCCTCTCTTGGCTTGCCATGCGTTGATCTTACTCCTAATCCAATGATTAAGAATGCTTCCCGGTTTTAGCTCATTTTAGCGCTACATGTTCTAGTACATATAGGGAAAATTCTGAATTGTAAACACATTTAATGAATTTTGGAAAGAAGCACATTGCTTTGATAGAGAAAGTTCTCTTTTAGGTTTCTTGAGAAAACCTTCTTGAGTCTTATCAAGGTGCATTCTCCATGTTGCGATTCTACCTAGAGCTTACTGCCTTGCATGGCGCTCCTCATCCTCTTACCTTCATCATTTTATAACTTTCTTCTTCTTTGAGTGTTTTGATTCCGCAACTACATCCATTAGTCCGTGAGGTTCATGCTTGTTTATGTTAAGATTGGGCAAAGCAAGTGAGACTTCCATGGAAGGCTTACATCAAGTGACATCAGAGCTTGTTCCTTCTTCAAGTGGAGCTTCACATCTGTGAGTCATTGTGTTTAAATCTTGAATTTTCTTTTGAATTTCCTTCTTCTTCACTTGGTGTTTTTGTGCATCTTTGAGTTCCTTGAGTTGTCTTGAAGTTTTGTTAAGAAAATCTATCAAATCTATGTTGAATTAGCCGTTAGCCTTAATTTTTATTTTGTCTTCATTTTTGTTCGGTGAAACTTGTAGATCCATGTGTTATCTTGTGTTTTTATTTGAAATCTGGAAAATATGTCATGTTTTCATGTTTTTGTTTGGTCAAATTGAGTTTAATTAGTAGTAATTACTAATTCCATGAGTTCAACATCAATTAGTACTTGTTCTTTGCTTCTAGTATCAATTTTGTTTTCAATTGATGTGTATCTTGCTAAACCGTGAACTGTATACTTTGTGAACTCTGTTTTTCCTCTATTTTGGTACTGGATATACACTTAAAATTCTGTACATTCAAGTTCATGCATGCAAAATTGAGACATCAACATCACTACATGCTAGTAGAGTGGTTACTATAGGTCCAAATCCCTATTACACCTTGTAGCAATCATAGCACTAGTAATTGAATTTGGAGTGCTTGTTTTAGGCAAATTACCATTCAGTCTAGTAGCTTATAAAATAGAAAAGAAAAGAAAACAAATGTTAGAAAAGAAATCAAAACAAGAAGAAACAAAGTGAGAAAATTCAAAAGAAAGCTAGAAAAGAGCCTAGAAAAAGTACTAGAAATTTTGAGTACTTGAAGTGGAATTTGTGGTGACTGATAACTCTGTCCAGCAAGCAAAAGAAAAAGTAAAGAAGTGCAAAGGAAAATTTGAGCAAAGAAATTGGACTTAGAGCTAAGACATTACACATTCACTAACCTAGTAAAAATGCACTTAAATCATTTTATTACATTAATTTTATTACTGCACTTAAATCATTTTATTACATTAATTTTGTGCATTATTAGCTTGGACAAATTTGTGTGCCAAATTGTCTCAAATTCGGTCTCTAATTCGATCTCTAATTCGGTCACTACCATAACTTGAGTTTGTGTTTCTTAAAATCATTGTCTTGGCTAGTGATCATTCCAGCATTTCATTGTGCCTTTGCTGTCCAGTTTGTGCCATTGTTATACATCACTTCATTCTTGAGTTTGAGTAGCTTATTTCCTTCAATTTATACTTTTATTGCTTTTCCCTTTGGAATCTTGAGCTTTATCTAGAGTTTAGCCATTTCTTGAAATTCTTAGGCTTGAAAGTAGAGTTGTTCCTCTTTCACATGGATTGCAGCCATATATGAATTTGAGTTGAGGTTCCCTTAAAAAGCTTAAGAAGAGAATTGATTGGTAAGAGGCTAGAGAGAACACTAGAGAAAGAGCTACTAAGAGTGCATACACGAGTTGATACTTGAATGACACACTTAGAGAGTGGTGAGGCCCTTGATTATTATTTTCTTTGTGTACTAAACCTTTCATTGCAGTTATGGATAGTTCACTTAGTGTGGGAAATAATATGTCTCCCAAAACTAAGAGAATTATGGAGTTTATGACCTAAAAATTCAACCATTTGCAACATGAGATGAATGAGTTGAGAGGTGAGAGTGAAAAGAGGTTTAGGGATGAGGAAAGCAAGAGGGGCTGAGAGGGAAAAGGATGAAAAGGGCATGAAGGAGGAAGTAGGACTGATAGAGGAAGTAGAAGTGAGAGAGGTAGCCAAGGAGGACACTACTACTCACTTAGAGAGAGTGATGAGGGTAGCAACCGTGATGAGAGTGATGTTTATAGAGACTATGAAGAAGAGAGGAGACATAAGAGAGGGTATGGCCGAGACAACCATAGAAGGTAACCATTCATGCCTAGGAGATATTTTGGAGAGGAAGAACCAAGAGGTTGGGAAGCCAATGCTAGGATTAGTCTTCCAAAATACCTAAGAGAGGGAGGAGCCGAGAGCTTACTAGATTGGATCATGAAGGTTGACCAAGTATTTTCTTGCAACCCTACCTTGAGTAACGAGAAGAGGCTTAACTTAGCCATATTAGAGTTTGAGGGATATGCCTTGGTTTGGTGGAACCAAGTCCTCATAGATGCCGAAAAGAGGAGGATACCTTTCATTATTTCTTGGACACAATTGAAGGATGCTCTTAGAGGGAGGTTTGTTCCTAAGTCTTATGTGAGAGATTTGCATATCAAACTCCAAAGATTGACACAAGGAGGGAGGAGTGTGCAAGAGTATTACAAAGACCTTGAGCTTACCATGATGAGGGTAGATTGTCAAGAGGAAAAAGAAGCCACCCTTGCAAGGTTCACCCATGGATTAAATAGGGAGATCCAAGATGTCTTGGAACTTCAAAGTAATAGAACTTTGGAAAAGGCTATACATAAGGCCGAGAAGATAGAAGCTCAAATGAAAAGGAAGTTCACTATGAAGAAGTCCTACACCAGTGGATCTTCTAGTTCGAAGGAAAAGCAAAAGAAGCAGGGCTCATTCAAGCCTACTTCCAAGTTTGGCCGAGAAGACACTAAAGGTAAAGAGGTTCCTAAATTTAATTCTAAACCACCTAACATCAAGTGTTTTAAATGTTTAGGACATGTCCACATTGTTTCTCAATTCCCCAACAAAAAGGCTATGGTGATGAGGATGGATGGAGGGAAGAAGACCAAGTGAATATGAAGATGAAGAGAGAAGAAGAGAAGAAGGCCTTGGCCGAGAGCTCCAAATAGAGTACCAAGGCCACTCATGCTTCCAAGAGCTTGGCCGAGAGCTCTAAGAAGACTTCCAAGCTTGCTACTCCAAGTCCTAAGCCTAAAAGCAAGTAAGAAAAGATTTAAGAAACTAGTTTAAGTAAAGTTTCCTACTTAAGTGGAGATCCATGCCTTCAACTAAGAAGGAAACTCCACCCTTGATCCCTTAAATCCTTTCAAGGGGCTAAGATCAAAGGGATTGATGATATGTCACTTAGAAAGTGACATGTAACTTAAGCTAGCATCTTATTGGTTCGATTAAGGCTCCCTTAACTTAGGTTAGTTTTGGGATAGCTTTGGTAGGTTAAGTTAGGTTTAGTTCTAACTTGCAACTCAAGTAGCCTAAGTCTACAAATACTTGTATAAACCGAATTGTAAGAAGTTTTTGGTGAATTGAATAAAACTTTAAGTTTTAGAAAGAAAAAGAGTTCTTTTCTTCTTCCTTAAGAAAGTTTCTTGAATCTTATTAATGGACTATTGTCTCCATTGTGGTGTTTTCTCTTAGGCTTATTGGTCATGTCATGACACCATTCTCTTCATTCCTCATCCCCTTCCATTTTTCTTTTTGGTTTCTTGTATGTACCATTGATGCTTGGCCTAGAGCTTCCTTCAAACTTGGTTTAAAAGATTGTTGAAAAAGTTAAATTGAAAACTTCAAGACTTGGTTGGAAATTTCCCAATTGTTCATAGTTTTTTTTTAAAATGAATAAAATAAATTGAATCTTTATTCAACCGTTGTTATACATTATTTGTGTATATATATTATTTATTAATAATATATATTTTCTATTTAACAAGTTTTATTATAATATCTTAAATTCATAATAATTAAATATTTTTAATATATAAGTCATAGTATAAATTTATAATAAATAATTGATAGTAAGAGTATGATTCAACAACATTTGTTACACAATATTTATAGATAAAAATATTTCTCTTAAAATTAATAAATATATATGAATTGAATAAATATATCAAATGTTAACTATATAAGATTAAAATAAAACACATGGTTTAATAAGAATAAAAATAAATTTTAAAAATTACTCTATTAAGAAAATAATATTTAAAACTCTATTTCAAGAATAGTTAGAGTAAAATAAAAAACAACCACTCAAGAATTTATACAGAGAATTTAAATTTATATAGCACAGAATTGTATAATTATTAATCATTAATTTCTTCTATCTATTTTTTATCAACAAAAAATATTTTATATTTAATTAGTTATACTATAATATATAAAATTCATAATAATTAAATATTTTCAACGTATGAATTATAATATATAATTTATTATAAGAGTATGATTCAACAACCGATATTACACATTATTTGTATATAATTTTTGAAGAACGTTACACACACGGCTAGGATACATAACTAATCAGTAGCCTTCATATCCCAAATGTATCTACATTCAATTTTAAAAAGATAAAAAATAAAGAATACTGATGAAAAGTTTACAGTAGATACCTTTCAGGATACTGTAACCGGTTAAACCCATTTCCCAATTGTTCATGGTTTTATTTAAAATGAATAAAATAAATTGAATCTTTATTTAATTAATTTTAAGTCAATATTATTTATAAATAATAAATATTTTCTATATAATAAGTTATAATATAATATTTAAAATTCACAATAATTAAATATTTATATATATATATATACATATATATATATATATATATATATATAAACTACAATATAAATTATAATAAATAATTTATCACAAGAGTATGATTTAAAAGATGATATACATTATTTGAATCTAAACTTTTTTCTTTTAAAATTTACTCTTTCTCGAGAATAATTATAATAAAATAACAAAAAAAAAATTCAAAAATAACTCTAAGAAACCTTTTAGTTAATATTGAATTCAAATTTAAATAGGATAGGATTAAATAATCAAAAATCATTAATGATAACTAACTATTGTTTATTAATTATGAATATCTTATATTCAATAATTTCCACTATAACTTTTAAAATTTATAATAATTAATTATTTTTAACTTATAATATAAACTTATAATAAATAAATTCTAATAAGAGTATGATTCATCAATAATTGCCATACATTATTTGTATATAAATTTTTCCTCTTAAAATTAGCAAATATATTTGAGTATTTATTTATTTAATTAATTTTGACTATATATTATTTATTAATAATAAGTATTTTCTATTTAATAAGTTTTATTTCATCAATCTTTATTTGAGGACAAGAAAAGGCTTGAGTTTGGAGTTTTTGATAACTCTTCAATAAAAGTGATTTGGCATGCTTTTATACGATAATTTCACTTGTATAAGCGCAAAGTTAAAAGAAATAAAATGGTTTTGGGGTAGATCATGAAATTGTTTATCCATGGCATCGAAATATCTTTGTTGAGTTCAATGAACTTCTTCAATGCATTTGGACTCATTTTTTGACACCAATGCATGTTCAGAAGGGTCTCTAAAATTCAACCTGTTTGCACTCTTTGAAAAATTTTGCCTTCATATGGATGAGTGGACGAAAAGGATTCATCTAATCTATTAGATGCACTTCCGTCTGATATAGTGAATATGTCTTCTTAAGACACATAAATGGTAATGATTCGTTGTTTTGGAACAAGGACATGTTGATGATCACATGTTGCATGTATCCATTGTCCAGATTGTACCATCTTCAGGCATTCTTTCTTTCTGTCTGCAACAAAAATTAATTTTGATCTTGGTACCCAAATTTTCTTGGGTCCAACTCAGATGATAGAATGTCTCTTGCCATGAGACAGATATTTGCATTCTTTTCTTCAGATGATTCGTCTGAGCTTTCATCATCGAGATCATCCCAAGAGGTTTGTTTCTTCTTTCTTCTAATCTTTTTTGGATCCCTCTTCTTCATCAATCTTTTGAATCTTCTTGCCATCAAGGAAGGATCTTCTAAATCTTTTGACTCTCCATCAAGGTCGTCAATGTTGGATAAAGCAATAAGCTCTTGAATTTTCAGCTTCCCCCTTTTACACAAATGATCTTCATGCACTCTCAGCGCTCCAATGAGTTCATCCAGAGTAAGGGTCTTCATATTTCTCCCAACAGATATAGTAGTGGACATAGCTTCCCATGGTGCAGGTAAGCTGTCCAAAATCTTCATGTTGTTTTGGGCTCTTGAAAAAGTAATTTCCAATACAGCTAACCCATTCAGAATAGTTTGGAATCTTCCAACATTCTGTCTATAGATTCTTCTCTCTCCATAGAGAACATTTTGTACTCTCTTTGAAGGGTGGTAGCTTTCCTAAGTCTTACATCTTCAGTTCCTTCATAAGAGATCTTCAACCCATCCCAAAGCTCTTTGGTTGTTTTGTAAGCACAGAATCTGTTATATTCTGTCCTAGAAAGAGCACACGTTATAGCATAACGTGCCTTGTTGTTGAGCTCTGCGATTGTATATTCTTCATTTCCTCACTTTGATTCAAGCTTGGTCAGGGGAATGTCTCCTTCTGTTATGATCTTCCAAAGTCTATATTTTGTAGACTTGATATACATCTCCATCTGGTCTACACAGTAAGGGTAATCATTTCCAGAGAAAGTTGGAGGAGTGTTCATGGAGGAGCCTTCTGCAATGAGCATCGTCTGGGAGTTCGCCATCCCGGATCTTTTCCTCTAGCAGCTGTTAAGCGCTCAACCCTTAGAGGTTGAGTTCTGCTACCAAACTGTAAAGTACAAAAAAGACACAAGAAGGGGGGGTTGCATTGTGTAGACTATTTTTAAAACTTTTTCTCTAAGACGATGCATTTGCGTCTGCTGTTTTCAAAGCTAGATTAGATGCAAGAGTGTTTTCTTCTTAATATTGATTTTATTATTAGACTGTTCAAGATATTATCCCCTATTAGTTAACAGATAAATCAATAAAGAAGGCAACAATATTTTTATACTGGTTCGTTTGATCAAGACTACATCCAGTTCCCCAGCAACACGCTAAGGTTCCACTATGAGTATTCTTTGAACCCAGTCACTCCTGGCTAAATACAGATATTATTTAAACACAGCCTTCACAGACTAATACAAAGGGTATTCTTTGAAACATAACCTCCTTAGGCTAAGAGCAAAGGTATTCTTTGAAACACAACCTCCTCAGGCTAAGTGCACCACAACAGTGGATTTAGGAAGATGAAAGAATAAGTTTATCCTCCACGCAGAGAGGGGTTTTACAATGAGATCTATTCTAAGTTCTAGGCGAGTGAACTTTACTTGAGAGCTTGAAGCTTGAATATAATTTCTTTGTTATGTAGTTCGCCAGCCTTCTCTTGAAGTAATGAAGTCCTTTTATAGAGAGCTTTGTGAAATATCCGTTAGACTAAAGATTTGAACGTTAGTCCTTTGTCTTGGGGTCTTCAAACGTGTGACAGAGATCAATCAGAATAATTAATGTTTGCACAGGCTTTTTCTGACTTGATCAGAGACATCAACAAAAAGCATGGTTGTTTTTTGTGTTGCAGGGGTTTTGCACAGATCTCTATTTTGTCTTTGGAAGCTTCTACGAGTAACGACTAGATTTGAATTAGGGTGCGAGTTACTCGGTCTGAACTTCATTAAACGAGGTAGACAAATGAATAAATAAATGAGTTGTGTGTTGAATTCATTCGTCTGTTTCCTTCCTACGTCTTCAACTTCAGTCTTCAAAGTCTTCCTTCTTGAGCACTTGACTTGAAGTTGAGATGAGCTCTCTGTCTTGAGCAATGAAGGTTCTTCGCCTGATGTGGTTGCATTGAGGCTTGATAACTTGAACACTTCATCTTGTGCGTCTATGCTTGAGGGTGCATCTTGACTATGCTCATTAATGATCCGTCTGATCATTCTTTCGTTTGTTCATTCTTCTGTCTACTCTTTAGTCTGATGCCTCTTCAGTCTGATCATTTTGTCTGCTCATTCAGTCTGATGCTTCTTCAGTCTGCTCTTCAGTTTGATGCTTCAGTCTGATGCCTCTTTAGTCTGATCATTTCGTCTGATCATTCAGTCTGATGCTTCTTTAGTCTGCTCTTTCTTCCGTCTACAGGCACAACAGACTGTTCTATAATTATAAAACTAAGATGCTAAATCATCTTGACTTAACAAGTACTAAAATCTTTCACAAACCTCTTATAAAATCTAGCTAAGCAATGAAAACTCCATACCTCTTTAATAGTCTTAGGGGTTTCCCAATCATTAATGGCATTGACTTTCTCTTCATCTACTTCCACTCATTTTGAGCTAACTACAAAGTCTAAGGAAATAAAATTCTTTGTTCCACAAGTGCACTTGACCTTGTTGGCATACACTTTTTCACTTCTAAGAACCTTTAACATGCTTAGCCTGGTAAATTCATGCTATAAATAAAAATATCATCAAAATACAACCACTAATTTACTAAGGAATAAGGACATGACTTATCAATCTCATAAATGTGGTAGGTGCATTGGTTAACCTAAATGGCATGACTAACCACCCATAAAGTCCACATTTGGTTTTAATTGCAGTTTTCCACTCATCACTTTCTTTCAATTTTAATTGGCAGTAACCGAATTTAAGATCAATTTTGAAAATATACACTACTCATATTGGCAAGACTTCACCCAATAGAGTAGTGCAACTAAAAAATTGATTCTTTAAAATTATATTAATTACTACCATTTATTCATTAATATTTTTTAAATGCATTTATCATTATTATTACTAGTATCATATATATTAATTATGATTAATGTTATTATCATTATTAATAGAAAACAATAATATTTTAATGCATTTATTATTAGTAGTAGTATAATATTTTATAATTAACATTTATTATTATTGAAGAATAAATAATTTTTTGAGTTGGCACCAATGCACTAGTCTTCTCATCTTGAACTAGAATCCAAGAATGCTTTGAAACAAGAAAAAACTACCAACATGCCAAAGACTTACGAACATGCTTAGAAGATAGAAATGACAAGTTTGAGGTGGTCCACGGTATAGCCATTTCATTCAATAAACTCCTAATAAATCCCTATTAGTGCGGTGACCTCATACACTTGACCTTATTCATTTAACCAAAGTATGTTTATTAGAGTTCAATTTTTTACTCAACAACTTGTTTCCCAAATATTGATCTATTAGATGACCCTTGTTATTTGATTTGTTTTTTCTTTGTTTTCTAAATGATTGTTGTGAGTATATTATTTGGTTTCCCAATTTTAATTTGATAGATTGGTAATCAACTATTGAAATATGATTTTTGACTGTAAATTGCAAGTCTTGATTATTTTGATAAGAATCTATCACAATTTAGATGTTTATATAGTTGTTTTAGATCGAGAAAAGTTCTTAGTTTGTAGGAATATACAAAAAGTGATGAATATCTAGTCTTAACAACAAAATTGTATTAATGAATTTATATATTTTAGGCAAGTTATTTTTAAGTCAATCTTCTCAAACACACTTAGATGTATCTATTTTGTTAAATTTGTATTGATCTTGGTATGATGATGGTTTTAAAACTAAAAACTAAGAATTTAAGGAATATTTATGAGACTGGCTTAACCCAACGAGGAAGATTGGTTAATCTGGGAACTAGGTTCTTATGTTTTTCGAGTCATTTATCAAATCGACTTTGTTAATATATGGTACCTAGCACGCTTAACCTCATTCATTGCTTCATTTAACATAAATTCATATCTCACTTCTCTTTGTTTCACTATTCAAATATGTTTATTACCGTTCAATTTTTTACTCAACAACTTCATTCCATAAATATTGATATATGAAACGACCTTCCCTATTTGATTTGTTTTTTCTCTATTTTCTATTTGATTGTTGTGAGTACATTATTTTGTTTCCCATTTTAATTCAATAGGTTGATAATAAATTATTAATATATAATTTTTGTCAGTAAATTGCAAGTATGATTAATTTTTATAAGAATTTATCACGATTCTGATGCTTATAGAGTGATGAATATCTAATCATATGAATGACACGAAGTGATGAATATCTAATGTTAAGAACAAAATTTGTGTTATCAGCATATAGGATTGGACAAGTTATTTTTAAGCCACGTTTCTCTAGCACACTTTGATGTATATATTTTATTAAATATGTAACTCGCTTAACCTATTAAAGAAGATTGGTGTGTCCGTGAACTATATTCTCAAATTTTTTGAGTCATTTATCAAATCGACTAGGTTTTCACATCAAATACACTATGAAATATGCATAATTTGAAACTCAATGACAAAATTAAACTACAACACGAAATGATCCCGATGTTTAAATTTAGGTTCTTGTAGAATTTGAAACTCAATCACAAAATCAAATTGTAACACCAAATAATGTCTCAACACCAAGTCGACATTGTAATTTTTCATTTAAAGCTTGCATCCTACACTTTCTTGATGGTGCAACCTGTATAATGAATAGAGAAATTATATATCATTGTACAAGTTGCACCATCAAGAAAGTGTACGATGGAAGCTTTAAATGAAAAATTATAATGCCAACTTAGTGTTGAGACTTTATTTGGTATTACAATTTGCTTTTGTGATTAAGTTTTAAATTCTACAAGAACCTAAATTTAAATATTGTATGGGATCATTTCATGTTGTAGTTTGATTTTGTCATTGTGTTTCAAATTATGCATATTTCATATTTAGTGTATTTGATGTGATAACCTAGTCAATTTGATAAATGACTCAAAACATTTGAGAATTTCACGGACTAACCAATCTTCTTGATTAGGTTAATCCAGTTTAGATAAATTTGACTTAAATTCTTAGGTTTTAGTTTTAATACCACCATTATACAAAAAAACAACACAGATCTAATAAAATAGATACATCAAAGTGTGCTAGAGAAATGTGGCTTAATAATAACTTGCCCTCAATCGTATATGCTAATTAAACCAATTTTGTTTTTAACATTAGATATTCATCACTTCATGTCATTCTTAAGATTAGATATTCATCACTCTGTTATCATCTTAATCGTGATGAATTCTTATCAAAATAATCATACATGTTATTTACGGTCAAAAATCATATACCAGTAATAGATAATGAACCTGTTGAATTAAAATTGAGAAGCTATATAATGTACTCAAAAAAATCATATAGGAAACATAGAAAAAAGGAATCAAATAGCAAGGGCATTTCATAGATCAATATTTAGGGAATTAAGTTGTGGAGTAAAAAATTGAACTATAATAGACATACCTAAATAGTGAAAGAAAGAGAAGTGAGATATGAACTTGTGTCGGATATAGCAAGAACAAATATACATTAGTTAAATGAATGAGGTTAACTGTGTGAGGTACCAGGTAATAAAATATGCAATTTGATAAATGACTTGAAAAACATGGGAATCTAGTTCCCATAACAACCAATCTTCTTGATTAGGCTAAGCCAATTCTAATAAGTCTGCCTTAAATTCTTCGATTTTAATTTTAGTTCCATCATTATAGAAAAATCAACACAGATCTAAAAAAATAGAGACATCTAAGTGTGTTAGAGAAGTGTGGCTTAAAAGTAACTTTCCCTTAATCCTCTATGTTTATTAATCCAATTATGTTCTTAAGACTAGATATTCATCACTTTTCATATATTCCAACAAACTAAATAATTTTCTCGATCTAAAACAACTCTATAAGCATCTGAATAAAATAATCATACCTGCAATTTACGGTAAAAAATCATATATCAATAGTTGATTATCAACCTATCGAATTAAAATTGAGAAACCAAATAAAGAGAAAGGCTTTCCTTCACCCAATCCTTACTCATCAAGTTCTCCACTTGTCTTTGAATTTCATGTGCTTGCGAAATAAGATCTATTTGATGCTTAATGCCTCTTATGGGTGGCAAGCCATGGGTAATCTCCTTAGGAAACACATCCTTGAACTCCTCCAATAATGCCTACATCTCTTCTTGTTTACCCATAACATGTGAGCTCAAAACAATTGGGTTAGGAAACAAAGAAACATGTTTTTCTAGCTAGGTACTCTCTTTTCCTTGTTTTCTCTCATCTTCTATTTTTATTTTCATTTTTATTTGATCTTTACATACTTTTTTAAGAGTTAGAGATTTCAAGATAACCTTTCTTCCAAAATGGGAGAAGACATAAGTGTTAGTTACTCCATCATGCGTAGCTTGCTTATCAACTTGCCAAAGTCTACCTAACAAAAGACGAGTAACTTCCATAAGAACAACATGACAAATAAAACAATCTCTATACTTTCCTATGGTTAAAGAAATAAGCACTTGTCTGTTTACAACTAACTCACCATTTTCAGTCAACCATTGCCACTTGTATGGCTTAGGATGTGAAAACAATATAAGATTTAATTTATCTACTAATCTAGTTCTAACCACATTACTACAACTACCACTATCTATAATTAAAAAGCATACCTGATAAGTGCTAAATTATACATGTTTTCCAAGGTGTTTTCAGTCCATTTCCATCTAATTTCAGTATGTTTAGTCATAGTTTAGACAAGAAAACAGTAAAAATATCATATTTGTCTAATGTTAGTCTTTGATTTAGCGTTTTGTTAGTTTTATAGGATTTTCGTGTATTTTTAAGTCATTTTATCCATTTTCTTGTTAATTGTAGATTGATTGAAGAGAAGATAGAAGTTGGGAAGGAAAGCCCACGAACATGAGACGAACAAATCCCATTGAAGCAAGAAAGTCCGTCCAATTCGTGCAAAATATGAAGTGCAAGTGGCAACTCTGTATCGTCTGTGGATGCGACAACAGACGGAACAAGCATCAAGCCTCAGACGCAACTGCATCAGAACAAGAGAGTAGAGCAAACCAAACCTCAAGTTGAGCATCCAAGGCTGCTAGAATGGTATCGTCTGAAGAAACGCGCCAGGGCGCACTCATGAGGCGCCTTCACACTCGCTTACGGCGAACGCGCGAGCGCGCTCGAGGGCGCTCTCATGCCATCCTTACTTATTCAAACGCGCCGAGGCGCGATTTCACTCAATGCGGTAGGCGCGTCTCGTGCCTTATGGAAGCTTCAAATGGAGGGATCAAGACGCAAGAACTCTTGTTCCGTCGATGGGTTGTTCCGTCTGTACTTGATTCATCCGAGTTGTTCATCTATGCTGATTTCATCCAAAGAACTACTCCGTCTATGCGTGCTTCTTAGGAGTTACTTCGTCCGTACTAGTAGTTTCCAAGTTACTTCGTCTGTACCGCATTATCCGAGTTACTCGCCGTGCTTAATTGTCTAAGAGTGTTTCGTCTATGATTACTTCATCTGAGTTCATATAGACGAAGTCAAGACAGACGATACAAAGTTCACTACAGACGATACCAAGACAAAGACAGACGAAGCCAAGACAGACGGTACGAAGCCTCGTCAGACGAAAGATCTCACAGACGAAAGATCTCACAGACGGAAGAACACTTAGAACGAAAGATTGCTCAATTTGTGCACTTCTCGAGACTTGCAGCAAAGTAAATAAAAGTCGTGGTCATCTGTATCATCTGAGGGAATTAACTGAAGTATTGTCCAAGGAATCAATTGAAGGTTCATCGACGGAAGCGATAACTACACTTAGCCGTTGCAATTACCCGTCTATTACAAGCAAGCAAGTCAATGTATTCACATGTCACAATGCACCTGGACGTAATTCCAGTAAATGGGGGAACACTTCCTCACCTATAAAAGGAAGTATTGGGCGCGAAGAGGGGGGATTCGAATTATAGATCCATAACTAACATTTTTCAGTTACTCTGTTTTTTCCTTCTCTTGCGAGTTTCTCTCGTTTTTCTCTTCTCCACTTCCGTTTTCCTTCTCTCTCCATCAACCTTGAGATTCCTGAGTTTGTGAGTTGCGAAAGCATAATCAAGCAATTATGGAGCTTCTCTGGTGTTTGATTTCTGTTTTGTTTCTTTCTTTTCTCATTTCCATGTTAGGCTAAATTCTGCAGTTAGGAATGGGGATGTTGATTTCAGAATTCTTGTAATGAATTTCTTCTGTTAATCCAAGTATAATTCCACTAAATTGATTGATCTCTTCCCTGCTTAATGCTTATTCTTGAGATTTAATTCATGAAACTCAAATAGAGATAGAGATATTAATGTTTGATTGAATTGAACTCTGTCTTGAGAATTTGTATCTCGTGTCAACTATGAGATCGAGAGATGAATAGTTGAAGAAGGAGAGGAAATGTATCACTATAGTAGTGCATGAGTCTAGAGATAGAACTTGCATATTATGAGATGTTGTAACGAATTCATCTGTTCGCTTCTTGAATGAATCTCTGTTTTCACCTAAGAGATTAGGGATGATAGTAGGCATTCAAAGGGACTAAGACCTAGAGATAGGATTAGTCTACGGTATCACGAATTCTAGTCTCCAATTGAGTGAGATTTGCTAGATTAACATAGGAAGTAGTTACTTGAGGAAGGAATCAACTGAACCAATTCCCTAACTGTATTTCATCATCTCTGAAACTTAAACATTTACTTGCTTCTTTACTTTACAGTATTGCGTTATTTTACACAATAGCTTAGTTTTACATACATCATTCATTCCCTGATTCGTCCTAATAGCAAAGCATGTTGAGCATTTGGTAATTCACAATCAGTCTCTGTGGTTCGACAACCTTTTCTCACTATTTCTAAACTTGTGACGACCGGTACACTTGCCGAAAGATTGACACATACATACATAAGCACTTTATGTGGAAGATGTTCTCCCTTTCTGAATCATCTAGCTCCTTGAAAGCACTCCCAAGCATTCTTCTATCCATAAGAAGGTCTCCATGGTCGGGTGCATCACTAGATGCATCTTCTTGTCCACTTGAACTTTCACCTTCACTTGAGGAAGAATGGGAATCCTCACTAGTTTTAGGTCCATCTATTCTCACAATCATAATCTTTTGGTTTGGACATTGTGACACAATATGACAACGACCCAATTTGATATCACATTTACCTTAGGTACCTCTAGGCTAGCTTTGGATTTAGGTATATAGGAATGCTCCTTCTTGGTTTTGTCCCTCCAACTTGATAGTGGTTTTTTTTAGTATTTTTTCTAAAAAGGGAGAATCAAAGTATTTCTTATAAGCCTTTTCTTACTATGCATCTAAATCAAGTTTTTTTTCTTTTAATTAATTAGATTAAAAATATTTACTATATTTAATTATTTTTTCCGTTGTACTTAAGAAAGATAGTATTCGTGATGGAGATATCCAATCAAAAGACTAGAATATTAATTTTTTACTATGTCTAAATTTTAAAATTTTAGATTCAATATTATATAAAAGTTAAAACATGTTGTGTGTTTTGTTATAATTTTAATAAGTGAAAAGTTAATAATAGAATAAAGAATTATAAATTTAATATCAATTGTTTCCGGTAATTATGTTATATTAAATATTACCAGAAAATATCAAATTTGCAATCTAACTTTCATTGTAATGATCATTTTCTCTGGTTTAACTTTAACCCATAGTAAGGGGCTCAAGAAATCGAAATGATTTTTATTGTAAAGTTGTATGCAAAACAACTACCAATAAAAGAATTAAATTTAGAAAATTCAAAATAAAAACATTTTTAAATTTATAAAATATTTAATTTTAAATTTAGTGGATTTAAAATATAAAATTTTAAATTAAGAAACTAAAATTTAATCTAGCTCTGAATCTATTATCTTTTAAATTGAATAACTTTTTATCACATTATATTTGATTTTGTTGAAAAGGTTGAAATTACTATCTGGAGATGTCTTTTGTAGATCTTATTTGTACATTTACATTGAGTATTGTTGAGAAATTTCAATGAATATGACCTAAAATTATTTAAAATAATTAATTTATTATTGAGTTACTTACTAAATGTTATTTTAATAAAATTTTCAAACTTGCTTTGGTTAAATTCATCAACCTTTTGTTAATAACCAACTATGTTAAAAAATAAAAATATTTTTTTCAAACTAAAATAATTAGTATATTAGACAGATTAATAAATTTAAAATCTTAAAATATTTTAACTTGATTAATAATAATCACGGTGTCAGAACAATATATAATTAAAGACCTACCTCATATATCTTTATTCTTCCTCAATTGTATATAAATTCAGTAAGTTTAAGGTTTTTTTTTTATCACAACATTCATATATTTTGGTAAAATGCAATTAATTCCTTTTGATCGTCATAAACACTATAACATCTCTTTGTTGAAATAATGGCAAAACAAAAAAGATTATTCTAATAATACATATCCCTTATCTAAGCATCGAAGCAAAGGTCATGATGATAATTATGTGTTGGGTCAATATTTTCCAAATGAAAGATAAGCAAACTCTGAGAGTGTTGTTGATCTTATTGCTTTAGCCAATTTGCTTTAGTTGATGAGTGTTGCGAAACATACTGATAGACAAATACTTGCGAATTCCATTATTTGAGAGGCAAACATATAGGCAAATAATCAAGTTTATGGTGTCTTAGGTCATACAAACAGTCTCAGGTCTGAAATTCATTCATTTGAAAATGAGTTAAAGATATAAGTAATAGTTAAAATGATTCTCTTACGATTAGGCATGAGATTGTTTGTATGACCTAAGACACCATAAACTTAGTCATATTCCTATATGTATGCCTCTTAAAAAATGAAATTCGCAACTATTTTCCTATTAAGTATGTTACGCACAACTCATCAGCCAAAGCAAATTGGCCAAACCAAAATGATTAACAATACGCTTGTGGTTTGCTTATCTTTCAATTTGGAAAATATTGACCAAACACACCATTCTCATCATGACCTTTGTTTTGATGCTCAGGTATGGGACATGTATTACTAGAATCTCTATTTGTTTGGCCATTTTTCAACAAAGAGAGGCTAGGGCTTATCTTGATCCATAGGAGCTACCTACATTATACTAAAACATTTAAATATTGTAACTAAAAACCTACCTTAAACATTGTGAATTTATATACAAAACGAAAAACAAAAATATATGGGTAGGTTTTTAATTATTTATTTTTGTAAATCGTTTATAATATTATTCAACCTAAAACATTTTAAGATTTTGAATTTATTAAATATTCTAATGTATTAAGTGTTTTAGTTTAGAATACTTATTTCATTTTTTTTAATTTACATATAGTTGATCATTATCAAAAGCTGAATGAATTTGACCAAATAAAATTAAATGGTTTATTAAAATAACATTAATAAAATAATCTATAATAAATTTATTTTTTAATTATTTTTAGGTCAAGATCTATATAGGACATGTCCATGCAATCTCAACCCTTCCAATAAAATAAAATTTAATGGGACGAAACATTCTTATATTTGAAACCTAAGAAATTCAATTCTTGTTATTTTAGTTTCTTAAATTTAAAATATTTTTATTTTAAATACAATAAATTTAAAATTAATTATTTTCTTAAATTTAAAATAAATTTATTTGGAATCCATTGAATTTAAATCAATTGTGGACAGTACTTTGACTTTAAGTTTTACAATGAAAATCATTTTGGTGTTTTGACCATATTAGTAAATATTAACTCTCTGGAAAAAAAAATCATTACAATGAATGTTAGTGTGTAGATTTGATATTTTACGATAATATTTAATATAACATAATTAAAAAAAAATTGAAATTTAATATATAATTCTTTATTTTATCATGAACAGTTTGAGTAGTTTCTTTGTCCTTGTCACAATTGAGAATTCCTTTTTCCTCTCCGCTAGCTTATTCTTCTCCTTGGACGCCGTAGTAGTACTGCATGGTTAAAAATAATAAGATATAGATTATATATTTTAATGTAGTTAATTAATATAGAAAAAAGTAATTTAGATGAATAATTAGAACATAAAAGAAATATCTTAATTCTACCCTTTTAGAAAAACTCCTTAAGAAATCTAATATATATTTCAGCTGCCACTTATATAAAGATAAGTTCAAGGTATTGCACACAGCAAATGATATTTAAGAATTAAATTAATTTCACTATTGGATAAATAGGTTATAACGTCACCTTGTTTTTATCGATTTTGATGACGTTAAGTTTTTAATGTCAAGCTTCTTCAACCAATGTGATTTAAGGCATTCACGTAATTTTTGTACTTAACCAATGTGAAAAATCTCCATATCCTACGACCCTTAACTTCTCCCATTAATTTATGTTCCTCATTTTTCGTCACCCATTGCATGCAGCTTTAGCATTTTATTTATTGATGAAACCGCTCCAGTGATTTGTGCACCCCACTAGAAATTTAAGGAAAATCCAACCCTCAGTTGTTCATGGTCTAACTTGTACCCTTGTAAAACATACGAAGTTCATTCTTGCTTTTTTTGCTTTCAACCATTGATCTAACTGGAGCAGAAATTTGCTTTGCACCTGCAACTCTCATTGCACCTCCTACATGTCTATCAATTGTTAAAGAGTTATTAAATACATTAAATGTGTACATGGTTACTAAAAAATGTTCTAACAAGTTATTGGTGGAAAAATGTGATTTGATTTACCATGAAGGTTCAACTTGCTCTAGATCACATAAGAGTCAAACCTTTGAGGTTACAAATCCTATAAACAAATCCAACAAATCATGATTAATTGCAGAAAGGTCAATACTAAAATGTAGCTAGGTTTTGTGTCTGAGGTTCAGAAACACTTGCAACTCCCCATAGCCATTCTAAAATGAGGCTACCTACAAAAAGTTGATGATATTATGGAACTACTTTGGTACAAACATTGGAATGAAATAACTGCTCAAGCCTTCACTGAAAGAAGAATATTTATTTCTTGGGCAATATTTTTAAAATTACACTTGTTGGATAGCTTTACTAAATATATAACTATAGGACCCAAGAGATTTCTTATGTACCTTTAAATAAAAAGACAAATATTTCAATGTCATAAATTTTGAAAACACTAGAGAAATTTAAAGTTAGAAGAGGTACTCACGAAATAAACGGCTCTGAATTTTGTATGCCTGCAGCCGAATGGAAAAGTGTACATGCAAGAGATCATTGAAGCAAGAAACTGATGATACTAAGACAACCAACAACATCAAAATAGTTGGTGGGTGAAAGGTTATAAGGATCTTAATTACCAAATGAGCAGTGTCATATAAGAGAAAAGTCTTTTCAGTGGAAAACACAGTTACTAGTTCTTGTCACGAATTCTATCATCATTATACAATCATGAATCTGTCATGGTAAACAATAGGATCAATGTTTGCTTGTTTATGAGCTCCCGAACCTAAAGCATGCTATTATTATAAGCAAATACTGATCAAATGTAAAATTATTTACAAGAGTTGTGTATGAAGGATAAAGATACTTAGTTTATTTATGATGGATATGAAAAAACAATATCATCACACAAGATCAAAACAAATAATGAAAGAATCCTTGGTTATTCTACAATAATAAATTCCTAATATTTATTTTGATAATCAAAACCAAACTTTAGTCACCCATTAATGAAAAAAAAAGCATTTAAAATTATACAAACAAAAGTTCACATCAGGATAAGGTGTGGTTTGTCAATCTAAAGGAAAATACATAAGTATTGACTCACCAGAGTAACAAGTTGAACACATATATGCTTTTGCTAAACAAACGAATTAAATAACTGGAAACAAGTGAATCTCTGGGTAAAATTACATTGCATTAAGAACAACCACAATGCAAGGTCATTTTCAAAAATGTTTGGTGAGAAGAAGAATATCAATCATTTGTCTCGAAATGGTATCGAAGATCCATAATACTCATTTACTCCAAAAAGTTTCTTAAGCCTACAAAAAATTGAAATTGTTTTATGCCTTAACCCTAAACACATAAAATAGATAAAAGGAAATAAAAAAGAACAAGAAATACCTCTGACGAAAAAGATAACATGAGAATCAGATCCTTGGATGTCCAAAATGTCGATGAGGGCATAAACGACGAGTGCACAAATCAAAATCCTAAAGTTCTTAAACGATTTTGCACTAATCAAGAGGGTGAGAGACACGCAAAAGAGAACAAGACGACAACGAAGACGTGCGAGATAGCGAGAGAGAAGAAGATGATGAGTCTAAATGGAGGCTTGATGATGGAGGACCATCTCCCAAGCATGAGAATTACAAGAGAAATGCAAAGTTAAATAGAAGCTCAAGTTGAAGAAGAGTTGACCAAGTCAAAGTGAACAAGTCAAAGTCAAAGTCAAAGGTCAACTCTTAGAAGTCAACAAATTGGGCAAATGAAGCCTTGTAATTTTCTAAGTATTATGTGAATAGTTTTAGGATTAATTTTGTGTAAGCTTGGACCTACATTTGAATTGTGATTTTCGGCCAAGCATTGCTAATTGCATTTGGACATGTTGACTTTTGGTTAATTGGTCAAAGCCTCTTAGAATTGGGCTCAAAAGTCTTATGACCAACTAAGCAAGTGTAATACACTCTCTTAAAAGAGAGTGAGTGGATTTGGAGAGAGAATTAGTGGAATTACCACTAACTTAACTTGAATTTCCACCACTTGATTATTCCATAATCAAAGGTGCAAATTCAAGTCAAGCTTATAATTGTTGACTCTCATCTAAGAAGGCCTTCTAGCCTTTGGATTTACTTCTAATCCAAGGCATAGAATTCCATCTTAATTAATCCATGATCATCACAAACATAGATGAGTTATGAGCCTCTTGATCTCATTAACTCTAGATCTTTCTTGAATTTATCAAGTGAGGGGTGCTTAGCATCACTTGATCAATCCATCAAGGATCAAGTGGCTAGGATGACTCAAGGCCAACCACACACAAGGGGTCTTATAACTTAGGCAATTTCCATTTTGTGATCACTTTTGAATTGAATGAAATAGAATTTTTCTAAGACTTGTGTCTTGGGAAAGGGAGAGTGCTCTCCTAGGGTTCCTTCATAGAACCTTGAATCTTATCTTGATCCATGACTCAAGTGGCGATTCATCACCTAGCTTATTGATCTCCTTGGATCATGGCGTTATCTCCTTCCTAGTCTCAGTCCATTTTGCTTCTTCTTCTTGGTCACAAACCGAAACCATTACATACCTTAGCCTATATTCCGTAAGCTTTTCTTGGTCTTGAGTGAAGATCACTTGGTGAATTGAAGATTGGGCAAAAAAAGGGTGTTAGATCCGTGGAGCATCTTCTAGCTACATGGATTTGCATCAAATTTGGTATCAAGAGCTTGTTCTTCACCTAGTTGTTCTTCACTTGTGGTATTGAGTCTAGCTCCTATCTTTTTTATTTCAATTTTTGATTCAATTGAATTTTTATTTGAGTTTTGTTGTGTGTCTTGGCTGTCCAATACATAGATGAGATGTTCTGACACTCATGGTTGATCATACATGGCTTATCTTACATGTTAGACACATTCTAGTTGATAGCCCCCATGTGTTTGATGAATTCTCTCAATATGTATTTTGAGTCTCTTTGCTGGAATTGTTAATCCCCTGCATCTTATGTGGCTTAATTAGTGCTTATATGTGTTATTATTATGTGCATTGCTCATTATAAGTTCAAGTTACCACTACCATGCATTATCTTGCTTGTTAGCAAAGTTTGACTTGACTTACTTGAGTATTTGAGCCTATACTTGGACTGCACAGCAAAGAATAGCCAAAAGAAAAATATAGAAAAACAAAAGAAAAGAAAAGAGCAAGAGAAAATATACAAGAAAAAGAGTCAAAGAAAAATTCAAGAAAAGAAAAATACAAGAAAAGAAGATTGAAGAAAAATTAGAGTGAAATTTGAGTAGCTCTTGTAGTAGAAAAATTTTGAGAAAAATTGAGTGCAGTACTTTGGAAAATTGGGACATTAAAGACCCACAAATTTTGTTTCCAAGCTCAATTAGGCAACAATTACTCAATAGGTTCAAGCATCATATTACAAATTGTGTCAAATTCGCTACTAGCATGATTTTTGAACTTGTAGTGTGCTTTGCATGTTCCTAGACATATTTGCCCTGTCTTTGCCCTGTTTTTGGACCCATATTTGTAGCTGCTCTGCACCTTAATTTGAGCTTATTTCGTGCCTAAACATCACACAAACCATTCCCCAAAATTTCAAGTCATTTTGAGCCAATTTTCAAGCCTAACTTCCAGCTTAGTGACAGTTTTGTTGTTGCTATGGCAGTTTCGGGTTTGCAGTTGGTTCAAGGGGTTAAACGTTGTGATGGAGGACCATCTCCAAAAGCTCAACAAACTCTTCAACCTTACTTTTTAATAAATTGAGCTTAATAAAAAATTCGCTATATTTTTTACTGTCTGACTAGGTTTAGTATTCGGAGCATAACTTGGGCTACACAACTCCAATTTATCTTTTCTTGGTGTCTTTTTAAAGCTGACTTAAAGGGCTACAAAAGCTATGAAGACAAAAAATCCCAGTTCTAACTGAATCTAGGATGAAATTGGGCTTGAAAGTAACGTTTGGATACTACCAGGATGTTCCAGCGGGCTGCTGACCAGGTTCAGTATTTAGAGCATAATGTGAGATAAAAAACTCCAATTAATTTCTTCTTGGTGGCATTTGAAAGCTGACTTAAAGGGCTACAAAAGCTATGTAGATACCAAAGCCCAGTTCGGACTGAATCTAGGAGGAAATGGAGCTTGAAGTTAACGTTGGAATTCTACCAGGATTTTCCAGCGAGTTGTTTATTTGTTTAGGCCTATTAGTTTCTTTCAATTATGTATTTGTTTTAAAACTTGGATTTGGGCCTTGTAATTGTGAATTTTGCTCAGCCTAGGGTGTCTCTCATCTCACCATTGATCACTAATTTCATCCTAGGGTGGAGAATATTTCAGATTTCTAACCTTAGGCCCATTGCACTTTCATTTAAGTTGGTCAACATTTCTATTGTACTCACTTTGGTCATTTATGAAAATAGAATTGCTAAGACTAAAGTCTTGAGAAAAGGAGAGAGCTCTCCTAGGGTTTCTTCCAAGAACCTTGAATCTTATCATGATCCATGATCCAAGTGGCGATTCTCCAACCAAGCTTATTGGGTGTTTCATCCATGGCGCTTACCACACTTCTTCCTTCTTCCATTTTTATTTCTTTCTTCCCCCTTTTGTGTTGACCATGAGCTATCATTGCTATATATTGAGTTATTCTGCTGTTTAAGAGTGATTGAACATTGGTGAATGAAGATTGGGACACCCCTTTGCTTATTCATGAAGATATCTTATAAGTTCCTCATGGGTTTGCATCAAAATTTGGTATCAAGAGCTTGTTCTTCACCTAGTTGTTCTTCACTTATGGTATTGAGTCTAGCTCCTATCTTTTTTTTATTTCAATTTTTGATTCAATTGAATTTTTGTTGAGTTGATGTTGTGTGTCTTGGCTATCCAATACATAGAAGAGATGTTCTGACACTCATGGTAGATCATACATGGCTTATTTTACATGCTAGACACATTCTAGTCAATAGCCCCCATGTGTTTGATGAATTTTCTCAATATGTATTTTGAGTCCCTTTGCTGGAATTTGAATCCCCTGCATCATATGTGGCTTAATTAGTGCTTATATGTGTTATTACTATGTGCATTGCTCATTATAAGATCAAGTTACCACTACCATGCATTATCTTGCTTGTTAGCAAAGTTTGACTTGACTTGCTTGAGTTTTTGAGCCTATAATTGGACTGTCCAGCAAAGAAAAGGCATGAGAAAAATATAGAAAAACAAAAGAAAGGAAAAGAGCAAGAGAAAATACTCAAAAGAATGGGTCAAAGAAAAATTCAAGAAAAGAAAAGAAGTTTGAAGAAAAATTGAGTGAAAAAAAAATAGTAGCTCTTGTTAGTAGAAAATTTTTGGGAAAAATTAAGTGCAGTACCTTGGTGAATTTGGTTCATTAAACACCCACAAATTTAGTGTCCAAGCTCATTTTGGCATCATTACTCATTAGGCTCAAGCATCATATTCACAAATCGGATCAAATTTGCTAATAGCATGATAATTGAACTTGTAGTGTGCTTTGCATGTGCCTATATTAAGCCTTGTTTTGCCCTGTCTTTGGACCTCTGTTCTGTGGCTGCCCTGCACCTATTTTGAGCTTATTTTGTGCCTTAAATTAATCAAGAACAACCCCCACAAATTCGTGACAAATTGGACAAATTCCATTGCAAATTCTAGCTGTTAGTGATGGTTTTCCGGATTTCTGTGACAGTTTCGGTTTGCTCTTTGTTCAACATGTTAACCTGGGTTTTGATGGCTGTTTGGGGCTTGATTGGATAGTATATACATGTATAATCTCAACTGGAAGGTTTCATAATTTTTCAACACCATTTCATATGCTTTTGAGTGCTCACAATTTGGGAAAATTAGTAACAGTTGTCTGAAAAATTTTCCAGCATTGTACTTGTTCTTGTGTCCAAATTCTTTGAGTTCTTTGATTTAAATATTTCCAGTTTTAAAGTGTTGTTTTCCTTCATTTTATTTTTAGTAGCTAGAGTAGCCATTGTCTCATATAAATTCTCCTTTTGAGTAGCTAAATTTTCTTCATTGAGTGTCCTTTTATTGTTTGTCTTCTTTGGCTTCCTAATAGTTTTGTCTTGAGTATTTGTCTCCTTTGAATTTCCTTAAGCTTTTTGGCTGAATTGTTCCTCTTTCACTTGGATAAAATTGGACTTGATAATTGATAAAGGTTTCTCAAGAAACTTTAAGTGAGAGTTTAGAGAAAAAAGGCTAGAGAGTACATCATAGAAAAAGCCTCTAAAGAGTGTAAACAAGAGTGTTGAGTGGAAACACTTAGTAAAGTGGAAAGGTTCTTTTCTCTTATACTATTTTTGCTTCTAACATCTTCCTTGCAGCAATGGATAGCTCCCCAAGTGTTGGTAATGATTTATCTCCTAGAACCCAAAAGGTTATGGATGCCATGATGGAGAAATTCATTCACCTACAACACAACCTCAAGAATGAGCTTCAAGAGAATTTGAATGAGGTTAGGGAGGAGAGAAATAGATGGTTTAGGGAAGAAAAAAATAAGAGGATTGAGTTTGAAAGAAGGGTGAGAAATGAGTATCATGAGAGAAGAGAGAGAACCTTGAGAGAAAATCATAAGAGAAGAGAAAGGAAAGAGCATGAAAAAAGAAGAGGAGTGAATAGAGGGAGTGGAAGTGAAAGGGAAAGGCAAAAGGGTAACCATTATTCACCTTGGAAAAGTGGTGGGATAAGTAAATATGATGAGGAGTATGCCTTTGGAACCTTTGATGAAGAGAGGAGAAGAAAGGAAAGGCATGACCGAAACACATACCGTAGTAGAAACCCACACACACCTAGAAGGGTCTTTGGTGATGATGAATTAAGAGTTAGGAAGGAAAATAAGAGATTTGAATGTGAGTTTAAGGAGAGAAAAACTAGAGTGGAAATAGAAAATCAAAGAGCTTACACTAATTTAGTAAAGGAATTTGATAGGGTAGAAAGAGAAGACCATGAAAGGAGAAAAAGAAAAGAGAGAATTTTGATAGAGGAGAAAGAGTTGAGGGAAAAAGAGTTAAAAGAGAAAGAGTTAAAAGAAATGGAGTTGAAAGAACAAGAGAGGAAAGAAAGAAAATTGAGAGATAAACAAGGGAAGGAATTGTGTGATATTTTAGTTGTTTGTACTAATCCTTGCTTTGGTTTTGATGATTCTCATTTGAAGGATGATGTAGAAATGACACCAAAGGAAGAAATAAAAGACAACAACTTCTTGTGTGAAGATGTGGAAGAGATAGAACTCAAAGCACATGGTGAAGTTGTTTGTGACATTCCTTACAAGAATCCTTTTACCTTAGTACCTAGTGGTGAATTGTATACAAAGTTTCCATGGAGCACACATCATGAAGAAAATGAAGAACCCATGGAATTGGAGCAACCACTAGAGAAGATTTTCTTGTCACTTGATACTCTTTCTACTTCTAATTTGAATAATATTAAACATTTCATACTAGACTCTTTTGGATTAAATCTTGGATCATGATTGAGTTTGCTAATTTGGACCTTTTAATTGTTCCTAATGACCTTTATTCTCATGATGTTCAATATCTATCTAAGTTGTTGGAAGAGTTAAAGAAGGAGGGCCAAATACAAGATTCCACACATGATAAAGGACTAATATTTACACAATTTGGAGTTGAAGTAGATGCTCCTATGAGTCTTGGTTATGCATTGATGAACCATTTAAATTTTTCCTTTACTCCATTAGATTGTGTCAATAATATTAGTAACCAAAACATGTTGTGTGATTGGGATTCAAGTAAAGTAGGAAATTTTAACAAATTACATAGGTGGTTGATTTGGAAGCATCAATTATTTTTACCACCTTGTGTTAACTATAGAATGCAAGTATACCTACATATTAAATCATTTGCATTGAATGTTATATGGAATAATTTACACCTTATTTTACATGATTTTATGGTATTTGATCCGGGTGGTCATTTTTATTGTAGGTAAGAACCTAAGGCCACTTGAGGACAAGTTGGCCACAAGAAGGAGGGTTTGATGGAGGACCATCTCCAAAAGCTCAACAAACTTTTCAACATTACTTTTTAATAAATTGAGCTTCTAATAAATTTCGCTATATTTTTTACTGTCTGACTAGGTTTATTATTCAGAGCATAACTTGGGCTACACAACTCCAATTTATCTGTTCTTGTTGTCTTTTTAAAGCTGACTTAAAGGGCTACAAAAGCTATGAAGACAAAAAATCCCAGTTCTAACTGCATCTAGGATGAAATTGGGCTTGAAAGTAACATTTGGATACTGCCAGGATGTTCTAGCGGTCTGCTGACCAGGTTCAGTATTTAGAGCATAATGTGAGCTAAAAAACTCCAATTAATTTCGTCTTGGTGGTATTTGAAAGCTGACTTAAAGGGCTACAAAAACTATGAAGACACCAAAGCCCAGTTCGGACTGAATCTAGGAGGAAATGGAGCTTGAAGTTAACGTTGGAATTCTACCAGGATTTTCTAGCGAGTTGTTTAATTGTTTAGGCCTATTAGTTTCTTTCAATTATGTATTTGTTTTAAAACTTGGATTTGGGCCTTGTAATTGTGAAGTGTGCTCAGCCTAGGATGTCTCTCATCTCACCATTGATCACTAATTTCATCCTAGGGTGGAGAACATTTCAAATTTCTAACCTTAGGCCCATTGCACTTTCATTTAAGTTGGTCAACATTTCTATTGTACTCACTTTGGTCATTTATGAAAATAGAATTGCTAAGACTAAAGTCTTGAGAAAAGGAGAGAGCTCTCCTAGGGTTTCTTCCAAGAACCTTGAATCTTATCCTGGATCCATGATCCAAGTGGCGATTCTCCAACCAAGCTTATTGGGTGTTTCATCCATGACGCTTACCACACTTCTTCCTTCTTCCATTTTTATTTCTTTCTTCCCCCTTTTGTGTTGACCATGAGCTATCATTGCTATATATTGAGTTATTCTGCTGTTTAAGAGTGATTGAACATTGGTGAATGAAGATTGGGACACCCCTTTGCTTATTCATGAAGATATCTTACAAGTTCCTCATGGGTTTGCATCACGTTGATTTATTGAATTCTAGGAATTTGGTCATTCAATATACATATATATAAGCTCAACTGGAAAGTTTCATAATTTTCTAAGCTCATTTGCTATGCTAAAAAAAATTTCACAAGTTAGGCAAATTTTGGTGACGGTTGCTGTCAAATTTTCAAAGAAGCACCAGCATTTGCGCCAGGGCGCAAATCTTAGCCAACAGGAGGCGCAAATCTAGCTCCTTCTGTGGAATTTTGCGCCAGGGCGCAAACAGGAGGCGCAAATCTACCTCCTTCTCTGGAATTTTGCGCCAGGGCGCAAACAAGAGGCGCAAATTTTCCAGCAAATTGCATTTGACTTCTTCCCTTCTTTGAGTTTGTTTTTCAAAATTTTTGCAGTTGTTAAATACTAGTTTTCCTTCATTTTTAGTGCAGTAAATATATTAACCTTTGTCTTAAACGTTAATTTCCATTTTTGAGTAGCTAATTTTGTCATTGAGTCTTGTTTTGTTGTTTGTCTTCTTTGGCTTCCTACTAGTTTCGTCTTGAGTATTTGTCTCCTTTGAATTTCCTTAAGCTTGTAGTGAATTGTTCCTCTTTCATTTGAGTAATTGGACATTGGTAATTGATAGAGGTTCCTCAAGAAACTTTAAGGAGATTGAGAGGAAAAAGGCAAGTGTGCACATCATAGAAAAAGCCATCTCAAGAGTGATACACGAGTGCTACTAGAGTGAAACACTTAGAGAGAGGCAAGGATCCCTTATATAATTGTATTTGTTATCTAACCTTTTCTTGTGCAGTAATGGATACTTCTCCTAGTGTCGGAAATGATCTCTCCCCAAGGTCTAAAAGGATGATGGATATGGTGAAGTCCATGCTTAGTGCTAGCTTGGAGGAGAGGTTTGACGAAGAGAGGAGGTTAAAGGAGGAAAGGAGGATAAAGAAGGAATTGGAGAAGAGGATCCTTAGGGACACTAGTGGCAATCATGGTGGTCACAATGGGGGAGGGGCTGTACCTAGAGAGGGTCGTGGAAGCCTAAGCAATGAAATACCTAGAAGTAGAAGAAATAGCTATAGAGGTAGTGGAAGTGAGGAAGGAATTCCTAGAGGGGACTATAGCACACCTAGGGAGAGTGATTGGGGAAACAACTATGATGAGGATGAACCCTTTAGAGGGCATAGGAATGCAAGGGGGGGAAGGAGAGATCCTCAACCCAGAAGGCCAAATCACACCCCTAGAAGACATGTAGAGGAGGATGAGCCTAGAGAGTGGGAAAGAAGAAACAAGATTAAGCTACCCAAGTTCCTTGGAGATAGTGAGGCCGAGATCTACCTAGATTGGGTGATGAAGGTTGATCAAGTTTATTCTTCCTACCCACACTTGAGTGAAGAGAAGAGGCTTAACTTAGCCATCTTGGAGTTTGAAGGTTATGCCTTGGTTTGGTGGAACCAAGTCCTTGTAGATGCCGAAAAGTGGAGAAGGCCACACATCACTTCTTGGACCCAATTGAAGGATGCCATGAAGGGGAGATTTGTGCCTAAATCTTATACAAGGGACCTCCATGTAAAGCTCCAAAGATTAACTCAAGGTGGAAGGAGTGTACAAGAGTACTACAAGGACCTAGAATTGACCTTGATGAGGGCCGGCTATGAAGAGGAGAAGGAAGCTACAATTGCTAGGTTCACCAATGGATTGAATAGGGAGATTCAAGATGTCTTGAAGCTCCAACATTATAGAACCTTGGAGGATGCCATCCATAAGGCCGAGAGGATTGATGGCCAATTAAAGAGGAAGAGCTCCTTCAAGAAGTCTTTCACACATGGATCTTCAAGTTGGAAGGACAAGCAAAAGAAGGAGGGATCATCCAAGAATTTCTACAAGTCTAGCCGAGATGACCCTAAAGGTAAGGAAGTCTCTAAACCTATTTCTAAGCCTTCTAACATTAAGTGTTTCAAGTGTTTAGGACATGGTCATATAGCTTCCCAATGTCCCAACAAGAAGGCCATGATCATGAGAGTAGATGGAGGGATCACTAGTGAAGAGTCCACTCACTCTTCAAGTGAAGAAGAGGAAGCTAGTGCTAGTGAACACTCAAGCATGGAGCAACCGGAGGATGGAGATCTCCTCATGGTGAGGAAGATGCTTGGAAGTGCCCTCAAGGAGTTGGATGACTCACAAAGGGAAAATATCTTCCATTCTAGATGCTTAGTGGAAGGGAAGGTATGTTCTCTTATCATAGATAGTGGTAGTTGTACAAATGTTGTTAGTACTAGGTTAGTAAATAAATTAGAGCTTAGGACATCCTCACACCCTAAACCTTACAAGCTACAATGGTTGAGTGATAAGGGAGAAATGGTAGTTAGTATGCAAGTTCTTATTAACTTCTCCATAGGCAAGTATAGAGATGATGTGTTATGTGATGTAGTGCCTATGGAAGCCACTCACCTATTACTTGGGAGACCTTGGCAATATGACAAGCATGCCATTCATGATGGTGTTTCCAACACCTATGTCTTCTCTCATATGAGCAAGAAGGTCACCCTTAAGCCTTTGTCACCTAAGGAAGTGTGTGAGGATCAAATAAAAATGAAATTAAAGAGGGAAAGTGAGAAAAAATTGGAAAAAGAGGAGAACTTAGGTGCCAAACACCCTTTGGCCGAGAGCTCCACCAAAAAGAAAGGAAAGGAAACCAAAACACCTAGAAAACTAGCTTTGGCCGAGAGTTCAAGAATAATTACCAAGCATGCCACTAGTGATTCTAGGTTGAAAAATTAAGGAGAAGGCTCCCTTAAGCATAGGCAAACCAAGAGTTCATGTAAGGTAGATCTTAAGGAGAGTTTGCTTATTGGGAAAGGTGAGTTGAGGGGAGAATTCCTAGCTAGGAAAAACATATTTCTTTGTTTACCTAATCCGCTTGTGTTGAGCACTAACATTGAAGGTAAGCAACAAGATTTGGATGCACCTAAAGAAGAGTTCAAGGATGTGTTTTCCAATGACATTCCACATGGGTTGCCACCCTTGAGTAACATTGAGTCTTAGAAAACCATTGAATTTAGAAATGTGGAATTTTTAATTGTGCCTACTAACTTTTACTTACATGATATTAATTGTTCATATAGGTTGATGAATGAAGAAAAGAAGGAGGGCACATTACAAATTTCCACATATGTTGAAACACCAAAGGCGCCTTGTGTGATAGCTAGAGGATTCACTCCCAAGAAATTTTGTGTTCTAGGACCAATTGAGAAGTTGTGCATAGAGGAACCATGGAGTGACATAGAAAGAGGAAAAGGGGTACTTAGAGATTATGCATTATCAAAAAGGGAGACTTCTTTACCTCTTACTTCTCCTATTATTTCTAATTTGCATAACACAATTTGTGACACAATAGGTTCTCTAAATAGGTATTGGGAAATGTTAAGTTGAGATTCTTGTTTGATTCTACTCATAGTTTCCCTTTTAGGTGGAAGAATGAGTCCAAGAAGGTGGAAACATCACAAGCTTCTACACCTAAAAGAAGACTTTTAAACAAGAGTGTCAAACATGATTCCACAAGGGTTGAAGTACTAATATCTACACTTCTAAAGGAGGAAATAGAAACTCCTTAGAGTTTCGATTTATGCATAGACAATCACTTGATTTCCTTCTTCACTTCTTTACATTTTGATATTGATATTAGTGGACAAACCATCTTGATATTAAATGTTAAACTTAAAAGAGTTTGCTTGATCTTTGATCCGGGTAAAATAGTTTTGTAGGTAATAAGCTAAGGCCACTTGAGGACAAGTTGGCCACAAGAAGGAGGGATTGATGGAGGAACATCTCCCAAGCATGAGAATTACAAGAGAAATGCAAAGTTAAATAGAAGCTCAAGTTGAAGAAGAGTTGACCAAGTCAAAGTCAACAAGTCAAAGTCAAAGTCAAAGGTCAACTCTTCGAAGTCAACAAATTGGGCAAATGAAGCCTTGTAATTTTCTAAGTATTATGTGAATAGTTTTAGGATTAATTTTGTGTAAGCTTGGACCTACATTTGAATTGTGATTTTCGGCCAAGCATTGCTAATTGCATTTGGACATGTTGACTTTTGGTTAATTGGTCAAAGCCTCTTAGAATTGGGCTCAAAAGTCTTATGACCAACTAAGCAAGTGTAATACACTCTCTTAAAAGAGAGTGAGTGGATTTGGAGAGAGAATTAGTGGAATTACCACTAACTTAACTTGAATTTCCACCACTTGATTATTCCATAATCAAAGGTGCAAATTCAAGTCAAGCTTATAATTGTTGACTCTCATTTAAGAAGGCCTTCTAGCCTTTGGATTTACTTCTAATCCAAGGCATAGAATTCCATCTTAATTAATCCATGATCATCACAAACTTAGATGAGTTATGAGCCTCTTGATCTCATTAACTCTAGATCTTTCTTGAATTTATCAAGTGAGGGGTGCTTAGCATCACTTGATCAATCCATCAAGGATCAAGTGGCTAGGATGACTCAAGGCCAACCACACACAAGGGGTCTTATAACTTAGGCAATTTCCATTTTGTGATCACTTTTGAATTGAATGAAATAGAATTTTTCTAAGACTTGTGTCTTGAGAAAGGGAGAGTGCTCTCCTAGGGTTCCTTCATAGAACCTTGAATCTTATCTTGATCCATGACTCAAGTGGGGATTCATCACCTAGCTTATTGATCTCCTTGGATCATGGCGCTATCTCCTTCCTAGTCTCATTCCATTTTGCTTCTTCTTCTTCTTGGTCACAAACCGAAACCATTACATACCTTAGCCTATATTCCGCAAGCTTTTCTTGGTCTTGAGTGAAGATCACTTGGTGAATTGAAGATTGGGCAAACAAAGGGTGTTAGATCCGTGGAGCATCTTCTAGCTACATGGATTTGCATCACTTGAACAAGTAGCAAATGTGTACAACGCGACGAGATAAGAGGTAAGGGCAAGGCCAACAAGACGAGAATGATAAAAACAAGGCAGGAACGAAACGCGAGTCTAAATAGTGAGAGAGTGAAATAGAGCGTACAGAGTAGCGGCAAATATAAATCATATGAAAGTGAGAGGGGAGAGGTGAAGCGGCACATAATATAAGGGGTGATGAGGACATCAAAACGCTAGCTCACGAGGCCCATGATCAACAAGCCCAATCCTATGACAACAAGAATCAAGACATGGACCCAATCAAGAACTTGGATGGACGCGTGAGGAAGGATAAGGTGACCTTTCTTTTGGTGGCCTAATTTTCAAAGGTTCCCAAAGCGTTTCTAGTTTTGAAGTTTATCTTGGGCATAAAAAAATAATAGTAAATTACTTGCCACTAGGTGATAACTCACAAAAGTAAGTTATTTTTATACTCTTTTTATATCATAAATTGTCCTTTTTATACTCTTAAGCCACCTAAGATAACTCTAATTACTCTTAATTCATAATAACTCGTGTTAGAGCTTATTGATGGTGTGTTAAGTGTTTCAGGGTGAAAAATAGCCAAAAACAAGTGAAAAACGTGTCCAGAATGGCATCAAGGCATCTCTCGCGAGTTGGAACACAACTCGTGCGAATTGGAGCTCCAGTGAAGAAGAAAAGCTCTCTGGAACCTCATCTCGCACTCATCTCTTCACATCTCGTGCGAGAACTATTTATTCAAGAGTAAGTTAACTCTCTGGCAACTCATCTCGCGATCACCTACATCATCTCGCTCGAGTTAGTGTTACTTTAAGAAGAAGTTAACTTTCTGGAACCTTATCTCGCGTCCATCTCGCGCGAAGTAACTTGGATTGCAGTACATGTTTGCTCTCTGGAACATAAACTCGCGCGAGATACTTAATATCTCGCATGAGTTGCACTCGTAGCAGGCCCAAGTCCAAAGTTCTTATTCACTATCAACCCACACACACAGTCCGAATTTTAGACATAATTCTCAGTCTTCCAACGGCTTGACCTAGACGACAGCTACACTTCGGCTGAGAACTCTTCCAGTCCATAGACGAAAACGAGATTCAAGCACAAGCAAGAAGAGAAGGAGACTCTAGGAATTAATTTTACTACGTATTCTCTTTCAATTATTACTTGTGATGTTTTCTATTCCATCATGAACTAACTCCTCCATTAATTGGGAGAACAATGTAACTCTAATAATTCCCTTTATATGATTCTCGATGTTATTCAATATATGTTTGGGTGTTTATTCTTTGCGCTTAATGATATTTATTAATTGGCGACTAATAAATTGATAAGTAAACCTAGGGTAACTCTGACAAAGTATGCCTAAGTAGTACTAAAAAATTAAACCATTATTATGTTATAGTCCTAGAGATAAGAGTAGGTAGTAGTGCGGACTGCACCTAAGTTTTCCCCTGGATTCACAGATTTAATTCCCTAATTAACCTTGGTAATGATTTAGGACGACGGACATAATCTAATTAATTAGGCGGCATGGGTGATCCTGAGAGTGACAGTCACGAGGGTAGGAATCCGATCCGACCATGAATTATAGGCACTTGATTAGATCTTAATAATGAGGCTAGAATTCACTCTTGAGGCCCAAGTTAGTAAGAATTAGGCCCAAGTTTCTTGAGGATCTTGAATGGTCCATCTCCTCTAGGCATCAATTTTGATTTTGTAAGATTAGGAAATCTTTCTTTTCTTAGATAAAGGCAAACCAAATCTCCTTGGAATTGCACATCCTTTTTATGTTGGTTTGCTTTGGCTGCCACCTTTCTATATCTCTTTTCAATTTGTTCTCTAAATTTTTGTATGAAGAGATCTGATACAAGCTTGCTTGGCAAGAAGCTTGAAGTTGGCCCAATCTTCATTCTCCAATTGGATCTCCACGGTTTGGATGGTGAATGGCGGAAGCAAAGAATGACATAATGACTCAAGGACTTAGAAGAAATAAGAAAATGGAAGAGGTCTAGAGGATGATGACGCCATGCCTAAGCAATAAGTCAAGAGGAAGAATCGTCACAAGGATAAGCATCCATTGATAAGACTCAAGGTTTACAAAGAAACCCAAGAGAGAACACTCTCAAGAAATAGCTCTTGCTATATTCAATTCTCAAATGATCCAAAGACCCTTTACAAATGGAAAATCATCCTAATTATACTAAGGCAAAATCGGGTGGCTTGCTCACCTTTGGATCAAGGCTTGATCAACGTGTTGAAATCCTTCACTTAGGCATCTCACACGGTTCAAGCAATGACCCTTGGATGAGCAAAGTGATCAAGGGCCACAGTGTGAGCTTAAGGAGGCATGAGTCATGTGACATCAAGTTTCATTCTTAGCCTCTTGATTAAATCTTGGATCACGGGTTAAAATTCACTCTTAAGTGGTGTGAAACATGTGACTCAATTATGGAATGTCAACCCTTTGATGCAAGCTTTGTTCAAAAGTTAAGAAGCAACACATGAATCATGCTTGCCTTGCTTTTGGACGGATCATGCTTAGCCCTTTGATTTGAATCAAATCAAATGGTTAAGCTTGAATTAGAGTTAGTGGAAATTCCACTAACTTAGCATCCAAACTCTCTCCACTCTCTCCCAAGGAGAGTGTGCGCCACTCTCTCCCAATATGCCTTGCACAAATCGGTCCAACATGGAGTCAAAAGGTCATATCCTACTTACAAAGCCTAAAGAAAACAATTACAAAATTTGAAGAAAATTACAAGGCTTTAATTTAAGAGTAAAGTCTTCTAGAGTTGACTGTTGACTTTGACTTGTAGTCAATAGTTGACTTGGAGTTGACTGTTGACTTTGACTTCTAGTCAACTCTTCTTGAATTTGCTCTTGAATCTTCTTAAGCATAGACCTTGTAATCCTTCTTCCTTGAGCCTCCAATGGTGTTGAGGATGGTCCTCCATCAAGATCTCACTGTTTCGGCCTTGTTAGCTCCATCTACATCCAAAGCAAACTCAAGTGGCAAAGATACAAGATCAAAAGGTGTTAGTGGGTTAAAACCATAAACAATCTCAAGTGGTGAACACATAGTAGATGCATTTACTACTCTATTATAAGCAAATTCAATAAATGGTAAATGCACTTCCCAAGATTTCACATTACCCCTAACAAAACACCTTAAGAGTTGACCTAGTGTCCTATTAACCACTTCGGTTTGGCCATCTGTTTGGTGGTGACAAGTGGTAGAGAACAAGAGCTTGGTGTCAAGCTTGTTCCAAAGGGTCCTCCAAAAATGGCTAAGAAATTTGGAGTCCCTATCACTCACTATACTCTTGGGCATACCATGTAATCTTACCACTTCTTTAAAAAATAGGTTTGTTATGTGTGTGGCATCATCGACCTTATGGCAAGCAATGAAATGAGCCATCTTAGAAAATCTACACACCATAACAAACAAGGAATTCATACCCCTCTTGGTTCTAGGAAAACCAAGGACAAAATACATAGAGATATCAATCCAAGGGGAGTTAGGAATGGGGAAAGGTGTGTACAAACCATGATTTAAAACCCTAAATTTTGCCCTATGACATGTGATGCATTTACCTACAAACCGATTCGCATCTCTTTTCATATATGGCCAATAAAAATGTTCATGTAATATAGCAAGGGTTTTATCAATACCAAAGTGTCCCATGATGCCCCCCTCATGTGCCTCACAAATTAATAGGTCTCTTAAAGATGTCTTAGGCACACACAAAGTTTTTCCTTTAAAGAGATACCTTTCATGCCTAAAGAAATCTTTATGAGCCTCATGTACACACATCATGTACACTTGACCAAAGTGATGGAGGACCATCTCCAAGCATGAGGATTACAATGGCAATGCAAAGAAGAATTGAAGCCCAAGTTGAAGAAGAGTTGACCAGGTCAAAGTCAACAAGGCAAGGAAAAAGTCAAGGTCAATGGTCAACTCCTCAAAGTCAACAAATTGGGCAAATGAAGCCTTGTAATCTTCTTATTAATTTGTAATTAGAACAGGATTAATTTTGTGTAAAGCTTAGACCTATGTTTGTTTGTGAATTTCGGTCAAGCTCCTTTTATGAACATGTTGACTTCTATTTGTGTTGGTCAAAGCCTCTTAAGATGGACTTAAGTGTTTTATGACCCAACTAAGCAAGTGTAATACACTCTCCTAAAAGAGTGTGGATGGATTAGGAGAGAGAATTAGTGGAATTGCTACTAACTTCATTTAAATTTCCACCACTTATTATACCATAATCAAAGGTGCAAATTTAAGTCAAGTTTATAAGTGTTGACTCTCATCTAAGAAGGTATTCTAGCCTTTGGATTTACTTCTAATCCAAGGCATAGAATTCCATCTTGATTAGTCCATGATCATCACATGCTTAAGAGAGTTATGAGCCTCTTGATCTCATTAACTCTAGATCCTTCTTGAATTGATCAAGTGAGGGGTGCTTAGCATCACTTGATCAATTCATCAAGGATCAAATGGACCAAGAAGCTCACGGCTAAGCACCTTATAGCTTAGGCATTTTCCAACTTTGTACTCACTTTGGTCAATTTATGAAAAGAGAATTTCTAAGACTAAAGTCTTGAGAAAAGGAGAGAGCTCTCCTAGGGTTTCTTACAAGAACCTTGAATCTCATCATGGATCCATGATCCAAGTGACGATTCTTCTACACAAGCTTATTGAATGCAAATTCATGGCGCTTTCTATTTCCTAATTCCCTTCCATTTTTGTTTTCTTCTCCCTTTGGCTCCAAACCGTGAGACACCATCCTTTTCATAGTCATTTCTGCAAGCTTGTTCATCATCTTGAGTGAGGATCACTTGGTGAATGAAGATGGGGCACTCCTTATGTTGAATCCTTGAAGATCATTCCAATTCCTTCATGGGTATGCATCACAAAGTCTATGTCATTTTCATACAAGCATGTAAAATATAAAAACACAAGAAAGGGGTTGAATTGTGTATTTCAATTAAAACTTTTTCAGACGATGTGATTTGCGTCTGTGTTAAAATGATGAGACAGGCGCAAACTTAAACTTTTCTTTTAAATGTTGATTTTAATTAGGAATTCAGTTTAAGTTGTTATCCCCAGTTAGTAAGCAAATAAAAATAATCAAAGCAATAATATTTTTATACTGGTTCATCTTATGAAAGTCTACGTCCAGTTACCCAACAACTTGTTGAGGTTCCACTAAGAGTATTCTTTGAACCCAGCCACTCCTGGCTAACAATACAGATATTCTTTGAACATAGCCTTCTCAGGCTAAAGTGGTATTCTTTGTCCCCAACCTCTACAGGCTAAACCCATGTATTCTTTGAACACACCTCCACAAGGCTAACCAAGGTATTCTTTCAACACTTAGCCTCCTCAGGCTAAAGAAGGTATTATTTGGACTTTATATTCCACAGGCTAGACCCATAGTATTCTTTGGACTACCAGCCTCTGAAGGCTTGATACAAGGTATTCTTTAAACACTTAGCCTCCTCAGGCTACAAGATTACCACAATAGTGGTTTACAATATATTCAAATAGAAAATGTTCTCTACGCAGAGAGGGATTTTACAATGAAGCTTCTATTCTAAGTATTTGGCGAACAAACTTGTTTTCTTGAGAGCTTGAACGAGTATATGAATAGAGTCTTGATCAGAGTAGTTCGCCAATTTGAACTCGCAGAGATGAAGTCCTTTTATAGGTGCTTGCATGAAGTAACTGTTAGACTGTAGATGTTAACGTTAGTCCTTGTCTTGGGTATTTTCACATCTGGCAGAGTGAGCAATCAGAACATTTAATGGAAAGTTAGTGGTTGTCAGCGTGAGATCTACCTTTGACTTGATTCGCTCAGAGATTTCATTAAAATGTACAACTATTTTTCGTGTTGCAGAGGTTTATTTTGAAATCCCTTTCCACCTTTAGAACATTCTGAGTAACGGTTGAATAAAGATGTATGCATGTGTTACTCAGAGACTTGGACTTCATAAAAAGTAGACGAATGAATAATTATAATGAGTTGAATGTTGAATTCATTCGTCTGTCTTCATCCTTTGTCTTCAACTTTAATCTTCAAATCTTCACACTTGAGCTCATGACTTGAAGTTGAGACGCGCTCTCTGTCTGGTCTTTAAAGTTTTTCGTCTGATAACAAATTCTTGAAGTATGACGACTTGAACTTTTGCGTTTGGAAATTCTAATATTTTGAGGGTGCATCTTTCGTCTATACAATTAATGATCCGTAATGATCATTGTTCCCTTTACGTCTGTAGATGTTTTCGTCTGTCTTTTAATTATCAAAATTAAGATGCTAAGTCATTTTCACTTAACAAAGCATTTAATATATTCAAAGCCAAGCATCTTAGTTTCTAACATAGCAATCAAACTATACCTTCTACTAAGTGCATCAACTACCACATTATTAACACCTTTTTTGTATTTAATGACATAAGGAAATTTTTCTATAAACTCAACCCATCTTGCATGCCTTTTACCCAATTTTCCTTGTCCTTTTAGATACTTCAAAGCTTCATGATCCGTATGCACAATGAATTCCTTGGGAACGAGGTAGTGTTGCCACACTTGAAAAGCTTTCACCAAGGCATACATCTCCTTGTCATAAGTAGAATAATTCACTTGTGCACCCTTGAGTTTCTCACTGAAGAAAGCCACTAGATGTCCTCCTTGGATCAACACGACACCAATACCTACATTAGAAGAATCAAACTCCAATTTAAAAGACATATCAAAGTTAGGTAAGGCAAAACTAGGTGCATTAGTTAATTTTTCCTTTAGTGTCCGAAAGGCATGTTCTTGCTTAGGCTTCCATACAAATGAAATATCTTTTTTAACTAGTTCATTCAAAGAATATGCAATAGTACTAAAATCTTTAACAAATATCTTACAAAAACTAGCCAAACCATGGAAACTCCTAACATCCCTAACGCAAGTAGGAGTAGGCCATTCTTGTATAACTTTTACCTTTCCTTCATCCACTTGAACTCCTTTGAAGCTCACAACATAACCAATAAATACTACCTTATTGGTTGAGAAGATGCATTTATCCTTGTTGGCATAGAGTTGCTCCTTCCTAAGCACTTCTAAAACAAACCTTAAATGTTTAAATGTTCAAGGAAAGTCTTGCTATAAATCAATATGTCATCAAAGTAAACAACAACAAACTTTCCTAGAAATTCTCTTAAAACATGGTTCATAAGCCTCATATAGGTACCAGGTGAATTAGACAAGCCAAAGGGCATAACAAGCCACTCACACAAGCCAAATTTAATCTTAAATGTGGTTTTCCATTCATCTCCTTGTTTCATCCTAATTTGATGGTAACCACTTCTAAGATCTATTTTATAAAATATACAAGCACCATGTAACTCATCCAACAAGTCATCTAACCTAGGAATAGGGTGGTGATACTCATCCGTGTAACTCATCCGTGCACATTCGCCATGTTCCCTCCTTCATAGGCACTAAGATCATCGGTGATGAACATGGGGAGAGACTCCGATGGAGAACCATCTCCAAAAGCTCAACAAACTCTTTAACCTTACTTTTTAATAAATTGAGTTGTTCTTGGTGTCTAATTAAAGAAGACTTCAAGGACTACAAAAGCTATGAAGACACTAAAGCCCAGTTGGAACTTCATCTAGGAGGAAATTTGGATTGAAGTTATGCTTGGATACTGCCAGGATGTTCCAGCGGGGTGCCTAACTAGGTTCGGTATTTCGAGCACAACTCGAGCTACAAAACTCCTATTTAGTTCTTCTTGGTGTCTTTTTAAAGCTGACTTAAAATAATACAAAATTTATGAAGACACCAAAGCCCAGTTCATACTGCATCTGGGAGTAAATGGATCTTGAAGTTAACGTTTGGAAGTTGCCAGGATTTTCAGCGAGTTGTTTTTTTTATTAGGCCTTATTAGTTTCTTTCAATTTTGTAATTGCTTTTAAGACTTCAATTGTGGGCCTTGTATTTGTAAGTGTACTCAGCCTAGTTGACATTAAGTAGACTTATTCTTATGATCCAAGTTAAGCAAGTGTAATACACTCTCTTAAAGGAGAGTGGATGGGAAAAAAGAGACAGTTAGTGGAATTTCCACTAACTTCATTTAAATCTCCACCACTTGATCAATTCATAATCAAGGGTGTAAATTTAAATCAATCATCTACGATTTAATCTCTCATTCAAGATGAAATTCTAGCCTTAAGATTAATTCTAATCCAAGGCATAGATTCCATCTTGATTCTCCCATGATCATTACTCCTAGCTTAAATTATAAGCCTTTTGATCACACTTTTCTAGATCCTTCTTGATTGATCAATTGTGAAGGGTGCCTTGCTTTACTTGATTGATTAATCAAGGATCTAAGGGTGCTGAATTATTCATGGCCTAGTGCTTGGGAAAAGGCCTTGCCACTTATATTGGTCAACACTTTCATTTGTACACACTTTTAGTCAAAATCAATGAAATTGAGAATTGTTTCTCTTGATAGGAGTATAGCTCTCCTAGGGTTTTCTTCTTGTAACCTTAAATCTTATCATGGATCCTTACATCCAAGTGGCAATTCTTCCTAAGAGCTTATTGAATTTCTAACTCATGGCGCTCTCACCATTCTTGTCTTCTCCATTTTATCTTTTCTTCTCCCTTTGATTTAGTTCCATTAATTAGCACCTTGACCATGAGCTTCTTGCTGCATTTTTGTGAGATCAAGAGTGTTTAAGAATGATTGAAGGTTGGTGAATGAAGATTGGGGCAACTACTTGCTTATCCATGAAGATCCCTTCCAAGTTCCTCATGGGTTTGCATCAAATTTGGTATCAAGAACTTGTTCTTCACCTTCTTGTTCATCACTTGTGGTTTTGAGTCTTGCACCTATCTATTCATTTCAATTTTTGATTCAATTGGAATTGTGTTTAAGTCTTGATTGAGTTCCTTGGCTGTCCACTTCTATTCTATATGTTACACATCATTTGGTAGTTCATATATGGCCTATTTCACTTGTTAGAAATAATCTAGACCATAGATTCCATGTGTTTGATGTTTTGTCTCAATGTGTAATGTGTGTTATCTAGTTGGAAATTGAAAACCCTACATTATACTTGGCTTAATTAGTGCTTATATGTGTCATTATTACATGCATTACTCATTACAAGTTCAAGTTACCACCTATATCCATTATCTTGCTTGTTAGCAAAGTTAACTTGAAATTTGCTTAAGTTTGAAGCCATTTTGGGACTGTCCAGCAAGGTTTATCCAAGAGAAATATATATAAAAGCAAAATAAAAGAAAAGTTCAATCGAAAAATTTTCAAAAGAAAGAATCAAAAGAAAATACATGAAAAAAAAATACAAGAAAAATGAGTTTGAAGAAAATAGGGTGCTAAAATTAGTAGTTCTTGTGAGTGAGAATTTGTGCAAATTTTGAGTGCAGTACCTTGTTTGTTTGGGCTCTTTAAACACCCACAAAGTTAGTGTTCAAGTTAAATTTGGCTTTTATTACCATTAGGCTCAAGCATCATCATCATAAATTGTGTCAATTTTGCTAATAGTTTGATATTTGAACTTGTGGTGAGCTTTGTATGTGCCTATATATATAAGCCCTGTTTTGCCCTGTTTTTGGACCTCTGTTTTGTGGCTTCCCTGCACCTATTTTGAGCTTATTTTGTGCCTTAAATTCATCACAAACATCCCCCAAAATTTCGTGACAAGTTGGCCAAGTTTTGAAACAAAATTCCTACCATTAGTGACGGTTTTTCCGGTTTTGTGACAATTTTTGTTTTGCTTCTTGTTCAACGTGTAAATCTGGGTTTTGGTGGCTGTTGGGAATTTTTTTTGATATTATATACATATATAAGCTCAACTGGAAGGTTTAATAATTTTCCAACACCATTTCATATGCTTTTGAGTGCTCACACATTAGGAAAATTTGTGACGGTTTCCTGAAATTTCAAGCAATTGGTACTTGTGTTGTGTCAAATTTGAATCCTTTTGTCTTGAAATTTTTTCCAGTTTTCTAAATTGAGTTTTCCTTCATTTTAGTTTCAGTAACTATAGTAGCTTTTTTCTCATATTAAATCTCCTTTTAAGTAGCTAATTTTTCTTCATTGAGTGTCCTTTTATTACTTGTCTTCTTTGACTCGTATTAGTTTTGTCTAGAGTCTTTGTCTTCTTGGATCTCCCTAAGCTTTGTGGCTGAATTGTTCCTCTTTCACTTGGATTGATTTGGACTTGATAATTGATAGAGGTTTCTCAAGAAACTCTAAGTGAGAGAGAGAGGAAAAAGGCTAGAGAGTATCTTCCTTGCAGCCATGGATAGCTCCCCAAGTGTTGGGAATGATTTGTCTCCTAAGACACAAAGGGTTATGGATGCCATGATGGAGAAGCTCATTCATTTACAACACAACCTCAAGAATGAGCTTCAAGAGAGTGTGAATGAGGTGAGGGAGGAGAGTAGGCGCATTAGGGAGGAGAGAAATAGAAGGTTTAGGGAAGAACAAAGTAAGATGGTGGACCTTGAGAGGAGACTAAGGGAAGAGCGTGAGAGAAAAATGAGAGAAAAAAGAAAATAAGAGAGGTATCATAGTTCATATCAAAGAAGTAGTAAAGGTTACTATGAATCTAGGAAGGAATATAGAGATAGAAAAGAGAGAAGGATTAGAGAAGAGTATGAGAGAAAAGAAACTAAGTATAAGAGAAGAGAAAAAGAGTTAAAAGAAAAGGAGTTAAAGGAAAAAGAGTTAAGGGAAAAGGAGATAAAAGAGAAAGAATTGAGAGAAAAAGAAATTAAAGAGTTAGAGTTGTTGAAAAAACAAATGAGGGAGAAAAGTGATTCATTACTTGTTTCTACTAACCCTTCATTTGACATTTTTGATTCTTTCTTTGATGATGTTGCAGGTGTTGTGCCAAAAAAGGATTTCAAAGAGCAAATTGATCATCTCTTGTGTGAAGATGTTGAAAGGAATGAACTTAATGTTTTAATTAAAGATGCTTGTGATCATCTGTAAAAGATAGAACACAAGAAGGGGGGTTGAATTGTGTTACTTAGAAAAAATTGTTTCTTTCGTCTGTGTGTTTAAATATGTTCAGACGAAACAATCTTAATCTTCAAAGGTTGATTTTAATAAACAGACTTTATAGTTTAATTATCCTCGTTAGTCAAATACTTAATAACATAAATACACAAGTATTTTTATACTGGTTCGTCTATGCAAGACTACATCCAGTTACCCAGTAACAACTGAGTTTTCATTACAAACCGTGAAAGGGTTACAAGTATTATTTGCCCCCACCACTTCTTGGCTATAACACTATATTCTTTAAACACAGTCTTCGTAGGCTAAACAATAAGGGTATTCTTTGAATAACCAGCCTCCTCAGGCTAAAACACCACACAAGTGGATTTGAAAGAGTTCTATAAAAAGAGAGTTTCCTATTCGCATAGAGGGTTTTACAAATGAAGAGAAAAAGTAACAGAGAGCGAATTCACAATGAAATAGAATATTGAAGCATGTTCGCCAACTGAACTTTGAAGAAGCGAAGTCTTTAAATAGGAAAAATCTTCAGATATTCGTTAGACACAGAAGAAAGCCGTTGAGCATTTTCCAAGCAAAGTCTAAAAAGGTGTCAGAGAGCACTTGATTGATTGATGGCGTGTGCAGCGAATATAGATAGTGTGCGCAGTACTTTTTCTGACTTGTACAGAGATTTGATAGAAAAAGGTGAAGACCTTTTCGAGTTGCATATTGATGCAAATCCATGAAGCTAGGACATAGACTCCACGGATCAACACCTTGTTTGCCCCATCTTCAATTCACCAAGTGATCCTCACTCAAGATCAAGAGAGGCTTGCGGATTATAGGCTAAGATAGGCGATGGATTCGGTATGTGACCAAGAAGAAGAAAATCAAAAATGGAATCAGATTAGAAGCATGATAGCGCCATGATCCAAAGGAATCAATAAGCTAAGTGATGAATCACCACTTGAGTCATGGATCAAGATAAGATTCAAGGTTCTTTGAAGAAACCCTAGGAGAGCACTCTCCCTTTCTCAAGACACAAGTCTTAGAAAAAATCTATTTCATTCAATTCAAAATTCCCCTTACAAAATGGAAATTTCCTTAGTTATAAGACCCCTTGTGTGTGGTTGGCCTTGAGTCATCCTAGCCACTTGATCCTTGATGGATTGATCAAGTGATGCTAAGCACCCCTCACTTGATCAATTCAAGAAGGATCTAGAGTTAATGAGCTCAAGAGGCTTATAACTCATCTAAGTTTGTGATGATCATGGATTAATTAAGATGGAATTCTATGCCTTAGATTAGAAGTAAATCCTAAGTCTAGAATCCCTTCTTAGATGAGAGTCAACAATTTAGAACTTGACTTGAATTTGCACCTTTGATTATGGAATAATCAAGTGGTGGAAATTCAAGTTAAGTTAGTGGTAATTCCACTAATTCTCTCTCCAAATCCACTCACTCTCTTTTAAGAGAGTGTATTACACTTGCTTAGTTGGTCATAAGACTTTTGAGCCCAATTCTAAGAGGCTTTGACCAATTAACCAAAAGTCAACATGTCCAAATGCAATTAGCAATGCTTGGCCGAAAATCACAATTCAAATGTAGGTCCAAGGTTACACAAAATTAAGCCTAAACTAATTACAAACTAATAAGAAGATTACAAGGCTTCTTTTGCCCAAATTGTTGACTTGGAGGAGTCGACCATTGACTTTGACTTTGACCATGACTTGTTGACTTTGACTTGGTCAACTCTTCCTCAACTTGAGCTTCTAGTCTTCTTTGCATAGCCCTTGTTATCCTCATGTTTGGAGATGGTCCTCCATCAATCCCTCCTTCTTGAGGCAAACTTGTCCCCAAGTTGCTTCCATCACCACCTACATCACAAATAGATAAGTCACTTACATTAAATGAATTACTACCTAAGTAAGAAGTAGGAAGATCCAGAGAATAAGCATTAGGTCCAAGTCTCTTTAACATTTTGAAGGGTCCATCCCCTCTTGGTAAGAGCTTAGATTTCCTAAGATTAGGAAACCTCTCCTTCCTCAAATTCAACCACACCAAATCACCAACATTGAATTGAACATCCTTTCTCTTCTTGTTGATGTATTCGGCCACCTTAGAATTCTTTCTTTCAATTTGCTCCCTCACCTTAGCATGTAAGGCCTTCACCTTGTTGGCCTTGTCTGTACCCTCACAGTCCATTACAACATCAATTGGTAAAGGAGTTAAATCAAGTGGAGTAAGAGGATTAAAACCATACACAATTTCAAAAGGAGAGTGAAGTGTGGTAGAATTGACAACTCTATTATAAGCAAATTCAATATGTGGCAAACACTCCTCCCATGATTTAATATTTCCTCTCACAAAACTTCTCAAAAGTTGGCCTAAAGTTCTATTCACCACTTAAGTTTGCCCATCCGTTTGGGGGTGGCAAGTGGTGGAGAATAAGAGCTTTGTGCCAAGCTTGCTCCATAGGCTTCTCCAAAAGTGACTTAGGAACTTAGAATCCCTATCACTAACAATGGTTTTGGGCATGCCATGGAGTCTTACTACTTCTCTAAAGAAGAGATCAGCAATGTGTAGTGCATCATCTACCTTGTGGCATGCTATAAAATGTGCCATTTTAGAGAATCTACACACTACCACAAAGATAGCATCCATACCTCTTTTGGTTCTAGGAAGTCCTAGCACAAAATCCATAGATATATCAATCCAAGGAGAGGTAGGAATTGGCAAAGGAGAATATAAACCATGATTCATTGATTTAGACTTGGCTTTATGCCATGTAACACACCTAGAAACCACTCGGTGCACTAGCTTCTTCATGCTAGGCCAATAGAAATGTTCCTTCAAAGTAGCCAAAGTCTTATCAATTCCAAAATGGCCCATAATTCCACCTTCATGTGCCTCACATGCTAATAACTCTCTCAAAGAATTCTTAGGCACACACAAGCATTTACCCTTAAAAAGATATCCATCTTGCCTAAAGAATTCTTCATGAGCACCATTAGCACAAAAAGGCCACACTCGGCTAAAATAATCATCACATGCATATAATTCCTTGATGTGATCAAATCCTAGCATCTTAGTTTGTAACATGCATATCAAATTAAATCTTCTACTAAGAGCATCGGCTACCACATTAGTACTACCTTTCTTATATTTAATCATGTAAGGAAAGGTTTCAAGGAATTCTACCCATCTTGCATGCCTCTTGCTTAACTTGCTTTGTCCCTTGATATGTTTGAATGCTTCATGATCGGTGTGCACCACAAACTCCTTGGGAAGAAGATAGTGTTGCCACACTTGGAAAGCCCTCACAAGTGCATACATCTCCTTATCATAGGTGGAGTAGTTGAGTTGAGCACCCTTGAACTTCTCACTAAAGTAGGCAATGGGGTGCCCTTCTTGCATCAACACAGCTCCAACTCCTAAGTTAGAAGCATCACATTCTACTTCAAAAGAACAAGAAAAGTTAGGTAAAGCAAGAATAGGTGCATGTGTAAGCTTCTCTTTAAGTAGATTGAAAGCATGTTCTTGAGCTTGACCCCAAATAAAAGTAGAATCCTTTTTAACTAATTCATTAAAAGGTGAAGCAATAGTACTAAAATCTTTAACAAACCTCCTATAAAAACTAGCTAAACCATGGAAGGATCTTACTTCCCTAGCATTGGTGGGTCTCGGCCACTCTTGTATGGCTTTGATTTTGCTTTCATCTACTTGCACACCTTGCTCACTCACCACAAATCCGAGGAATATAACTTCATTGGTGGCAAAGGTGCACTTCTCCTTGTTGGCATACAATTGTTGTTCCCTAAGCACTTTCAAAACAAGCTTCAAGTGTGTTAGATGTTCTAAGAAAGATTTCCTATAAATCAAAATATCATCAAAATATACCACAACAAATTTTCCTAGAAACTCTCTAAGCACATGATTCATTAATCTCATAAAAGTGCTAGGTGCATTTGATAAGCCAAAGGGCATGACAAGCCACTCATATAGTCCAAACTTGGTCTTAAAAGCGGTTTTCCACTCATCACCTTCTCTCATTCTAATTTGGTGATAGCCACTTTTAAGATCAACCTTGGAGAATATTTTAGCTCCATGTAGCTCATCAAGCAAGTCATCTAGCCTAGGAATGGGATGTCTATACCTTATAGTAATATTGTTAATGGCTCTACAATCGGTACACATCCTCCAAGTTCCCTCCTTCTTAGGCACTAAAATAACCGGTGAAGCACAAGGAGACAACCTCTCCTTGACCCAACCCTTACTCATCAAATCCTCAACTTGCCATTGCATTTCATGAGTCTCTTGAGGAGAACTCCTATATGTAGGCCGGTTGGGTAAAGGTGCACCGGGTACTAGATCTATTGGATGCTCAATCCCTCTAAGTGGAGGAAGGCCATGGGGAATCTCTTTAGGAAAGACATCATCAAACTCCATTAACAATGACTCAAGGTCTTCTTGCTAGCCTACCAAGTTAGTGCTCAAAACTAATGGTGTAGGCAAACATAGAAACATGCTCTTCCTAGCTAGGTACTCTCTTCTCCACTCACCTCTCTCCACAAGCAAACTCTCACTAAATTTTCCCTTATCTAGAGTCTCGGTTTGCATAGGATCATGGGTGGCTACACACTTTCCTTTCATCCTAGAATCACTAGTGGCATGTTTGGTAATTTTCTTGCAACTCTCGGCCAAGACTAGCTTCTTAGGATGTTTGGTTTCTTTTTGGTTTTTCTTGGAGGAGCTCTCGGCCACACATGGGTGGGCACTTGAACCCTCACTTTTCTTCTCACTTTCCCTTTTTAATTTCATTCTTATTTGATCCTCACACACTTCCTTAGGTGACAAAGGCTTAAGGGTGACCTTCTTGCTCATATGAGAGAAGACATAGGTGTTTGAAACACCATCATGAATAGCATGCTTGTCATATTGCCAAGGTCTTCCAAGTAAAAGGTGAGTGGCTTCCATAAGCACTACATCACACAACACATCATCTCTATACTTGCCTATGGTGAAGTTAATAAGGACTTGCTTACTAACTACCATCTCTCCTTTATCACTCAACCATTGTAATTTGTAAGGTTTAGGATGTGGGGATGTCCTAAGCTCTAGCTTATTTACTAACCTAGTACTAACAACATTTGTAAAACTACCACTATCTATGATAAGAGAACATACCTTCCCTTCCACTAGGCATCTAGAATGGAAGATATTTTCCCTTTATGAGTCATCCAATTCCTTGAGGGCACTCCCAAGCATCTTCCTTACCATGAGGAGGTCTCCATCTTCTGGTTGCTCCATGCTTGAGTGCTCACTAGCACTAACTTCCTCTTCTTCACTTGAAGAGTGGGTGGACTCTTCACTAGTGATCCCTCCATCTACTCTCATGATCATGGCCTTCTTGTTGGGACATTGGGAAGCTATATGACCATGTCCTAAACACTTGAAACACTTAATATTAGAAGGCTTAGAAATAGGTTTAGAGACTTCCTTACCTTTAGGGTCATCTCGGCTAGACTTGTAGAAAGTCTTGGATGATCCCTCCTTCTTTTGCTTGTCCTTCCAACTTGAAGATCCATGTGTGAAAGACTTCTTGAAAGAGCTCTTCCTCTTTAATTGGCCCTCAATCCTCTCGGCCTTATGGATGGCATCCTCCAAGGTTCTATAATGTTGGAGCTCCAAGACATCTTGAATCTCCCTATTCAATCCATTGGTGAACCTAGAAATTGTAGCTTCCTTCTCCTCTTCATAGCCAGCCCTCATCAAGGTCAATTCTAGGTCCTTGTAGTACTCTTGTACACTCCTTCCTCCTTGAGTTAACCTTTGGAACTTCACATGGAGGTCCCTTGTATAAGATTTAGCCACAAATCTCCCCTTCATGGCATCCTTCAATTGGGTCCAAGAAGTGATGTGTGGCCTTCTCCTCTTTTCGGCATCTACAAGGACTTGGTTCCACCAAACCAAGGCATAACCTTCAAACTCCAAGATGGCTAAGTTAAGCCTCTTCTCTTCACTCAAGTGTGGATAGCAAGAATAAACTTGATCAACCTTCATCACCCAATCTAGGTAACTCTCGGCCTCACTATCTCCAAGGAACTTGGGTAGCTTAATCTTGTTGCTTCTTTCCCACTCTCTAGGCTCATCCTCCTCTACATGTCTTCTAGGGGTGTGATTTGGCCTTCTAGGTTGAGGATCTCTCCTTCCCCCCCTTGCATTCCTATGGCCTCTAAAGGGTTCATCCTCATCATAGTTGTTTCCCCAATCACTCTCCCTAGGTGTGCTATAGTCCCCTCTAGGAATTCCTTCCTCACTTCCACTACCTCTATAGCTATTTCTCCTACTCCTAGGTACTTCATTGCTTAGGCTTCCACGGCCCTCTCTAGGTACAGCCCCTCCCCCATTGTGACCACCATGATTGCCACTAGTGTCCCCAAGGATCCTCTTCTCCAATTCCTTCTTTATCCTCTTTTCCTCCTTTAACCTCCTTTCTTGGTCAAACCTCTCCTCCAAGCTAGCACTAAGCATGGACTTCACCATATCCATCATCCTTTTAGACCTTGGGGAGAGATCATTTCCTACACTAGGAGAAGTATCCATTGCTGCACAAGAAAAGGTTAGATAACAAATACAATTATATGAGGGATCCTTGCCACTCTCTAAGTGTTTCACTCTAGTAGCACTCGTGTATCACTCTTGAGATGGCTTTTTCTATGATGTGCACACTTGCCTTTTTCCTCTCAATCTCCTTAAAGTTTCTTGAGGAACCTCTATCAATTACCAATGTCCAATTCCTCAAATGAAAGAGGAACAATTCACTACAAGCTTAAGGAAATTCAACGGAGACAAATACTCAAGACAAAACTAGTAGGAAGCCAAAGAAGACAAGCAACAAAACAAGACTCAATGACAAAATTAGCTACTCAAAAATGGAAATTAACGTTTAAGACAAAGGTTAATATATTTACTGCACTAAAAATGAAGGAAAACTAGTATTTAACAATTGCAAAAATTTTGAAAAAACAAACTCAAAGAAGGGAAGAAGTCAAATGCAATTTGCTGGAAAATTTGCGCCTCTTGTTTGCGCCCTGGCGCAAAATTCCAGAGAAGGAGGTAGATTTGCGCCTCTTGTTTGCTATGATTTGCGCCCTGGCGCAAATGCTGTGCTTCTTGGAAAATTTGACAGCAACCGTCACGAAAATTTGCCCAACTTGTGAAATATTTTTAGCATAGCAAAAGAGCTTGGAAAATTATGAAACTTTCCAGTTGAGCTTATATATATGTATATTGAATGACCAAATGCCCAGAATTCAATAAATCAACGTTTAAACCCTTGAACCAACTGCAAACCCGAAACTGCCACAGCAACAGCAAAACCGTCACTAAGCTGGAAGTTAGGCTTGAAAATTGGCTCAAAATGACTTGAAATTTTGGGGAATGGTTTGTGTGATGTTTAGGCACGAAATAAGCTCAAATTAAGGTGCAGGGCAGCCACAAATATGGGTCAAAAAACAGGACAAAGACAGGGCAAATATGTCTAGGCACATGCAAAGCACACTACAAGTTCAAATATCATGTTATTAGCAATTTTGACACAATTTGTAATATGATGCTTGAGCCAAATGAGTAATTGTTGCCTAATTGAGCTTGGACACAAAATTTGTGGGTGTTTAATGATCCCAATTTTCCAATGTACTGCACTCAATTTTTCCCAAAAATTCTACTACAAGAGCTACTCAAAATTTCACTCTAATTTTTTCTTCAAACTTCTTTTCTTGTATTTTTCTTTTCTTGAATTTTTTACTTCGACTCTTTTTCTTGTATATTTTCTCTTGCTCTTTTCTTTTCGTTTGTTTTTCTATATTTTTCTTTTGGCTATTCTTTTGTATATTTTCTCTTGCTCTTTTCTTTTCTTTTGTTTTTTCTATATTTTCTTTTGGCTATTCTTTGCTGGACGGTCCAAGTATAGGCTCAAATACTCAAGCAAGTCAAGTCAAACTTTGCTAACAAGCAAGATAATGCATGGTAGTGGTAACTTGAACTTATAATGAGCAATGCACATAGTAATGAGACATATAAGCACTAATTAAGCCAAATATAATGCAGGGGATTCAAATTCCAGCAAGTATGACACAAAATACATATTGAGAAAATTCATCAAACACATGGGGGCTATTGACTAGAATGGTTCTAGCATGTATAATAGGCCATGTATGATCAACTAAGAGTGTCAGAACATCTCATATATGTAGTGGACAGCCAAGACACACAACAAAATTCAAATAAAAAATTCAATTGAATCAAAAATTGAACTCAAAGATAGGAGCTAGACTCAATACCAAAAGTGAAGAACAACTAGGTGAAGAACAAGCTCTTGATACCAAATTTGATGCAAATCCACGTAGCTAGAAGATGATCCACGGATCTAACACCCTTTGTTTGCCCAATCTTCAATTCACCAAGTGATCTTCACTCAAGACCAAGAAAAGCTTGCGGAATATAGGCTAAAGTATGTAATGGTTTCGGTTTGTGACCAAGAAGAAGAAGAAGCAAAATGGAATGAGACTAGGAAGGAGATAGCGCCATGATCCAAGGAGATCAATAAGCTAGGTGATGAATCGCCACTTGAGTCATGGATCAAGATAAGATTCAAGGTTCTATGAAGAAACCCTAGGAGAGCACTCTCCCTTTCTCAAGACACAAGTCTTAGAAAAATTCTATTTCATCAATTCAAAAGTGATTACAAAATGGAAATTTCCTAATTTATAAGACCCCTTGTGTGTGGTTGGCCTTGAGTCATCCTAGCCACTTAATCCTTAATGGATTGATCAAGTGATGCTAAGCACCCCTCACTTGATCAATTCAAGAAGGATCTAGAGTTAATGAGCTCAAGAGGCTTATAACTCATCTAAGTTTGTGATGATCATGAATTAATTAAGATGGAATTCTATGCCTTGGATTAGAAGTGAATCCTAAGGCTAGAATCCCTTCTTAGATGAGAGTCAACAATTTAGAACTTGACTTGAATTCGCACCTTTGATTATGGAATAATCAAGTGGTGGAAATTCAAGTTAAGTTAGTGGTAATTCCACTAATTCTCTCTCCAAATCCACTCACTCTCTTTTAGATTTCCTAAGATTAGGAAACCTCTCCTTCCTCAAATTCAACCACACCAAATCACCAACATTGAATTGAACATCCTTTCTCTTCTTGTTGATGTATTCGGCCACCTTAGCATTCTTTCTTTCAATTTGCTCCCTCACCTTAGCATGTAAGGTCTTCACCTTGTCGGCCTTGTTTGTACCCTCACGGTCCATTACAACATCAATAGGTAAAGGAGTTAAATCAAGTGGAGTAAGAGGATTAAAACCATACACAATTTCAAAAGGAGAGTGAAGTGTGGTAGAATTGACAACTCTATTATAAGCAAATTCAATATGTGGCAAACACTCCTCACATGATTTAATATTTCCTCTCACAAAACTTCTCAAAAGTTGGCCTAAAGTTCTATTCACCACTTCAGTTTGCCCATCCGTTTGGGGGTGGCAAGTGGTGGAGAATAAGAGCTTTGTGCCAAGCTTGCTCCATAGGCTTCTCCAAAAGTGACTTAGGAACTTAGAATCCCTATCACTAACAATGGTTTTGGGCATGCCATGGAGTCTTACTACTTCTCTAAAGAAGAGATCGGCAATGTGTAGTGCATCATCTACCTTGTGGCATGCTATAAAATGTGCCATTTTAGAGAATCTACACACTACCACAAAGATAGCATCCATACCTCTCTTGGTTCTAGGAAGTCCTAGCACAAAATCCATAGATATATCAATACAAGGAGAGGTAGGAATTGGCAAAGGAGAATATAAACCATGATTCATTGATTTAGACTTGGCTTTATGCCATGTAACACACCTAGAAACCACTCGGTGCACTAGCTTCTTCATGCTAGGCCAATAGAAATGTTCCTTCAAAGTAGCCAAAGTCTTATCAATTCCAAAATGGCCCATAATTCCACCTTCATGTGCCTCACATGCTAATAACTCTCTCAAAGAACCATAAACTTGTTGACTTAAAAATATACATGTCAATCTTTCGGCAAGTGTACCGATCGTCAAAAGTTTAGAAATAGTGAGAAAAGGATGTCGAACCACAGAGACTAGTTGTGAATTATCGAATGCTTAATATGCTTGCTATTAGGACTAACAATGGAGTGAGTCATGTGTGTAAACTAAGTAATTATGTAAAAGAAATTTAATGCTGTAAAAATGAATAATGAAATTCAGTAAATGTTAAGTTTCAGAGATGATGAAAACAGTTAGGGAATAGGTTCGTTCAATTCCTCCCTTCATGTAACTAATTCCTATATCAATTCAATGAATATCAATCAATTGGAGACTAGAATTTGTGATACCTTAGACTAATCCTATTCCTAGGTCTTTAGTCACTTTGAATGACTTCTATAATCTCTAATTCCTTAGATGAAAATAGGAATACATTCAAGAAGCGAAACAGATAAATTCACAATGTCTCATAACATGCAAGTTCTATTCCTAGACTCAAGCACTGTTATAATGATGCAATTCCTCTCCTAATTCAACTATCAATCTTCCGAAGGCATAATTGAAATGAGAAACAAAAACTCAAGGAACAGTTCAATCCAATTCAAGTAGTTAATATTCCTATCACTATTCGAAATTCATGAATTAAACCTCAAGAAATTGCATTAAGTAAGAAGAGATCAATCAATCAACTTGAATTACAACTGAATCAACATAGAATTTCATTACAAGTGTTCTAGAATCGAAATCCCCTTCCCTAACCTAAGAGTTTAGCCTAACATGGAAATAGAAAAAGAAAGAATGAAAACAGAAATCAAAACCGAGAGAAGCTCCATGAATCTTTAGATCTTGCTTCCACAAGCTCCAAAACTTCAAGAATCTTCAAGATTTTGATGGAGGAAGATGGAGAACGAAGATGGAGAGAAGAGAGAAAAACGAGAAGTGTGCAGAAGAAGCTTAACAAGAAAAACTGAATTATGAAGTGTGTCCCAATTCGCGCCCAAACAGCCATATATATAGACCCAGAATCGCGCCACCCACTTAAGAGGGACGCGCCCTGGCGCGTTTTGAGCGGAGAAGAAAGTGTGAACGCGCCCTTGTGCGCGCCCTGGCGTGTTTGTCTCACAAATAACAGTGTTTGCATTAGTTGTATCGTCTGTCTTCATGTCGTCTGTATTCGGGATCGTCTATCTGAACTTGTTGTATCGTTGTCCATATGACTTGTTGTCGTCTGTCTTGGACTTGGTATCGTCTGTTATGGTGTCGTCTGTCTTTAATTCGGCATCGTCTGTCTTTGGCTTGGTATCGTCTGTATGAGCTTGTTGTGTCGTCTGTATTTTGTGTCGTCTGTATTGGACTTGGTATCGTCTGTCTTTTGTGTCGTCTGTCTTTTGTGTCGTCTGTCTTTTGTGTCGTCTGTATTGGCTACAGACGAAAGCATCAATCTGGAGACTAAGACAAAACAAGTACAGACGAAACAACTTAAAAGAGGCATGCTCAGACGAAGCAACTCCCTCAGAAGCAAGAGCAGACGAAACAATTCTTAAAAGAATCAAACACAGACGAAGCAACTTCATAAGAAGCCGGTACAGACGGATAACTCAAATGAGGCAAGCATAGACAGAACAATTCTCAGACGAAGTAAGCATAGACGAAGCGACTTGGAAGATACAAGCACAGACGAAGCAACTTCATAAGAAACACGCACATATGGAATAGCTCTCAGATGAAGTAAGCGTAGACGAAACTAATCCATTGCGTCTTGATCCCTTCGTCTGAGCTTTCATAAAGTACGAAACGCGCCCCTGAGCGCGCCCTAGCGCGTTTGAATCAGTGGGGATGGCATAAGCGCGCCCCTGAGCGCGCCCTAGCGCGTTTTTGCCGCAAGCATGGTATGAAGGCGCCTCATGAGTGCGCCCTGGCGCGTTTCTTCAGACGATACCATTTTAACAGCCTTGGATATTCAACTTGAGGTTTGGCTTGCTCTACTCTCTTGGTTTGAGCTTCTGTTCAAGTATTGGATCCACTCCTTGTTGCTTATCTCTTCTTCAATCCTTCATTGCACCTAAAGATTAACAGAAGAAGAATAAAAGTGACTTAAAACTCAAGAAAAACTTACAAAACTCACAAAACTCTCACTCAAGAACTAACACTAAGCAATTATGATATTTTTACTGTTTTCTTGACTAAATTATAGCTAAACCTAGTGAAAATATATGGGAATGAGCCTAAAACACCTAGAAAAACATGTATAATCTAGCACTTATCACAACCCCAAACTTAAAGCTTTGCTTGTCCTCAAGCAAACATAGAATCCATCATTACAAGGGTCAATAAGCATGGTATAACACTAAGCTCAACCAGCCACTGAAAATGCCTTATGCAGTTCTTAACTCCTTAAGCCAACTCAATTTATCTATGAAAGTTGGACATGCACTCAAGATGTTATCAAATATTGCATGATTCATCAAGCATAGGCAACAAATATAGATTGGCATGAAAAAAATGTATTTTAGTCAACATCAGCAAAGTCCTCTCCAGTTAAGTGTTTGTCCTCAATCTCTCAAGTGTTTTGGGTTTGTGTTTCTCTCAATGTTACCAATTAGAAGGTCAGTTACCATAGGCTTGCAATAGCTCTCAAATCTCCACTGCCTTCAAGTAGAAATTGGACAATCAAAAGGTCTTTTCAGGGTTGTAATGGGGCTTAGGTAAAGGTGGGTTAAAAGAAAAGGTACTAGTTAAAAATCAAAGGAACTTAAAGAGTACAAGTTAGAACCTACATGATATGCATGAATTAATATGGTCAGACGAAACAAAAAAAATGATGGACGACGAAACAAGAATAATGGATGACGAAAAGAAAAAAAAATGATGGACGACGAAAGAAAAAAATGATGGATGATTTAACGACTAACAACCCATGAAACCACTTGTTTTCTTTTCTTGCTTTATTTCTTTTGCTCTTTAAACTACATTTTCTTCTGTTTCCTTTTCTTCCTTTCTTTTGTTTTTCTTTATTTTTCACTGTATCTCATCTGTGCCAGTATCGTCTGAGCCTTTAGTCTGATGATTTCGTCTGTAGGCTTACAGATGATACCTACAGACGATACTTCATAGACGATACCTACAAAGACCAATGAGAACACTATGTTCTCTTTTCTTCCTTTGTTTCTTTTTCTTTCTTTTCAATTTTTCTTGTTTTTCTCTTTATTTTTCTTGAGTGGTATCACTAATTGTCAGCACAAGACGAAAAATAAACTTTTTGTATGGTATGCATGAAAAGTCAGAGAATGCAATTATACTACAACTATATGTTAGTCACAAAAATTTCACCAATATCTAGACCAAACAATGCTTCCGTCTGCAGTCATAGCAGACGATACATTCAACCCCAAACTTAGAAATTTGACTTGTCCTCAAGTCAATAACACATGCACCCCAAAATTTCAACCCCAAACTTAATCTTGAATCCTATCGTCTAAGCAAAGAAACCAATACTCTTAAAGTTCCAGTGATGGGACCATTGGTTTTTCACTTAATTAGGCTTGTAATGAGCTTAAGTCTCCAAGAAAGAAAAGGGTTTATTCAGGCTCAAAGGGGCTAGCAATGGAAAGTGTGAAGGTTAAGGCTATTTGGCTCAAGGCTACAAGAAAGAAAATTGCCTTTATCATTTGTGTCCAATTCTAATTGTATGCAATTTTGACCAAGAGCTAAAGCAAGTTCTGGAACAAACACATCACATGGTACAATAGAACACTCAAGAACAAATCATGTTGGAGGCCCAAATTCTTATCCAGGATCAATTATTGCATAACATTGCTAAGTTCATCAATCATGTCACAATCTAGAAAGTTGTCATGCTCAAATTCTCATACAATGACTCTTCAAACATTTGAGAAACATGCAACTTTGTCATAGACCCTCAAATTGAATCCTAAGTGCAAAAAATTACACAGTTCATTCTACTGGACTACCAAGTCAATGTTATACTAAATGCGATTAACCTTCAGAAGATGGTGCAACAAAACAGGGATATACTCTAACAAACATTAATTGATAGTTGACATCAAAGGAGTATAAGAGTGCTCCCTGTTGCAGACTTAGCCAAAATGCTCAAGGTTCTGAACCAAGTGCCAACATTTTCCATGATTCTCCAGCAATGCTCCAGCATCTAATCAATTTTCACAAACAACACAAACTAACAAAACAGTAACATAACAATCAAATTCTATTCAACTAAAAATCAATTAAAAGTCAAATATAGTACCATGAACTAAAAAGGCAGTAAAATAATCTAGTTAAGGCTACATTAACCAAAAGCTCAAAACTTAACAGAAACATTAAACTAAAACATCAATCCTCATCTTCTGTCTCATCCTCTTCTTCCTCACTCTCCTCAATATTTTCCTCTGCATCTTCATTATAACCACCATCAACCTCTTCACCATCATCTTCTTGTCCCTCACTTTCATAGTCCTCAGAAAACTCTTCAAACCTCATTAAATCTTCAAACATTTCACTGCTGAGTGGTTTGAATGGCGTCAACTTCTCTACTGGCAGATTCATTTGGGCAGCTAAACTTCTTATGAGGGGCTCAAGTGCAATGCAAATTTTATTGGACTCGTGAATCCTTCTAATATTTTCTTGAACTACCTTCAGATGTCTCAATAACTTTTGCTGATCTGCAGCAGTAACTGGAGCTTCTGCCATTGGAGCTTTACCTTTGGACTTTGATGTAGCTTTGCCGCTAGAAATGGACGGTGCTTCTGGTGTTGCTTTGGTTGTACTGGACCCTCCTTTGGTGAATTTCACATCTAATGTGGCACCTGGTCTCATAGGGATCAAACCCTCAGTTGAAACGCCAGCCTCAATACACAGCTGAGTGATGATACTTGCATAAGATAGGGATCCCTGTTTTTGCAAGTGCAGTGTGTGAATCTCATTGGCTATGGTCAGACCCACATTGAGATACTCAACCTTCATTATACTATACAGGCACCAAACTCTCTTCTTTGTGATGGAAGATCTGTGCTGGATTGGTAAGAGAATCCCATAGACAAAAGCCCACCAGATTTTTGCCTTGAAACACAATGATGAAGTTTTGACATGAGTAACTCCGTTATTGCGCCATAAGCTATCCTTCCAAGCTCCCTTACCTTCACATAATAACTCGTCTACCATGCTTGGTTCGGCTTTGCTGTCGGCTCTATACTGGAAGATACAATCCCTTCCTTCCGAGAAAGGGATTAATAACAGTCTGTTGATGGCTTGAGGTGAGAAGGAAATCTGCTTCCCCCGGACATAAGATGCATAGCACTCTTCTTCATCATCACTTGTTATATTAGCATAGAACTCTAGCACTAGCTCTTGATATGCTGGGAAATTAATGTTGGCTAGTCCAGTCCACTTTCTTCCAGAAATCTCATTGCAAACTTCTTTGTAACTAGCGCGTTGAGAAGCATCCCCAATTCTTTCATCAGTGTATAGGCTCGGATTCATGTTGAATTTCCGCTCTACTAGCACAGCACGTGTTATGAAACGGGAGGCAAAGACCTCTGCATGCTCCAGTGATCTAAATCTGTGAGTATCATATTCTGGAATTTCTGGAGTGACCTTGGCTTTCTTTGTGGTCTTCTTCTTCTCTTGGCTTTGTCTTTTGATAGCTTTATTTTTTATCCTTGGTTGCCTTGAAGAAGAACCAGTTGGTTGATTGCTTGAAGACATAATTTTTTCAACAATTGAACCTACACGATATAAAGTATATATGAGAAAAACATGCAAGCACTTAACTAACAATTATCACCAACAAGAGCATGCATCTTCATCAAAATTATAGTGTGGTTCACTGGAACTTAAATGGAAATTGCCAAAGGAAATGCAAAAGCAATTACAATATGGTCATGCTTACTAGTGATGTGCATCTAGAACATACTCAAAACTTCATTGAAGCATTTTAATAAACACTAAGTGAACATGAACGGTTCCAATTGCTTCACACCATGCATCTCCGTGACACTTATCACCATGCATTCTCAAGCAATCAATGTTATTCATCATCAATCATTAAAACAAGGCCATGCAACAACATTCAATTGAGCCATAATCAATTCGCACAAAAAGGGGCTAGGGTTTCGAACCAACGCTTCTTGAACCCTCATCTCAAATACTCATGTGAATCATGCAATTGAAGCTTAAACAATGAATGAAAGAAGTTGAAATCACTGGATTGAACAACATACCTTGTTTAGGCCGAATGGAATTTGAGAACACCGAAAGAGGATTTTTGAAAATTATCCACAAAAATGAAAATCTATGGTGAAAGGGTGAAGACTGAATTCAAAACTACTTGTAAAGTGAAGTGATGGAGGTGAGAACGACTTGAATGTGGAGTTGCACTCTTTGGGAACCACCAGCATGAGGGGGGAAAGAGGAAGAACGAATGAACGCGCCACTCTCTGTGCCAAGGCGCGAGCTCGTCACTCCTATTTGTGCCAAGGCGCGCAAAACGCGCCATTCCCTTTAGTTAGAACGCGCCATGGCGCGTTTTTGCCGCAACTAAGTGCAGAACGCGCCAGGCTCATTAACTAGAGCGCGCCAGGGCGCGTTTTTGCCGAGAGCACCTCTCAAACGCGCCCCTCTCTTCCATCAGTTGGCGCCAGGGCGCGTTTGTGCCGAGAGCAGGTCACAAACGCGCCACTCTTTCTTTCTTCTATGCGCCAAGGCGCGTTTTACAGGGATGCCATGCTTTTTGGTTCACTCATCTTCATGTCTTGGTGCAAATTGATGTCCTTAATAGTGACAAATGAGGTTGCTTTGCATGTTCTCAATGTAGTTTGCTCTAACTTGTGCACATACTCTAAGGCTTCTTTAATTCTAAGTGGTCTATCTCTGCACAAGGATCACAGCTATCATGAACATGCATTGAAATCTCACAACTTTCTCACTGAAGTTATTACACCTCACACCTCTCTTATTTCTTATTGACTCAAGAACACTGTAATTTCAATTGTTTATTCCTATACCTACTTGTTTATCAATCAACTCAAGAATCAAATTTATTATCCTAACTCATGTATTTACACTTCTACTCTGATCTTCAAATTCTCTTTTCTTTTTGCTTTTCTAATTTTTCAATTATTCACAAGTATATCACATTAAGAAGTTACAGAAAACTTCTTTCAATTGGATGGGTTGCCTCCCACCAAGCGCTTCTTTAATGTCATTAGCTTGACATTCTAATTACTTCTTATTACTTCCTAATTACTTCCTAATTACAGAAGATGGATAGACAGGAAATGAATGAAAATAGAACGGAAAAGAGTGGAGGGAGAAAAGAAAACTCCCTTGGCTGCTCAAAGCAGCAAGGTGGGTGCAAGTGGTACCAACTCTTGCTCTAGGGTTGTTCAATGGTGCTTCCTTGATAATGCTGTAGCTGCCCATTCACCATGAATCTGCCCTTGGTACCTACCAAAACAAACATCCACCAGGATCAAATATCATCCAATCATCTACAACTATATGTAAGTCATTATTGCTTAGTGCAAATGATTGATGGTGCAGATATGTTCTATGGTTAGTGCATGGTAGTGGTAGGAAAATTTTGAATGCCATAATCATTATTTTCCATTTGTTCATTTTAGTCTTGGCATCCAATTTGAATAATTTAAATGTTTCACTTGATCTACAGCACAAATTAAAGCATGTGGAATATTGAACATCAATATCAAAAACACCATTTAAAAGAGAGAGTAAAGGTTTAGAGTGTTTGAAAGTATCAAGGTCATCCTCTACTCCATTTGAAATATGTGTAGACATTGGCTCTCTACTAAGTGTAGGAATTTGCATTTGGACCTCCATTGATGACTTCTCTAATGACCTAAAAAAATATGCATCATCATAAGAGCAAAAGGTATTAGGAACAACTAAGAGGTCTAAATTATCAAACTCAATTATAGTCCATGCTCTAATTCCATAAGTATCTAAAGTGAAACCATTAGTGTTGTTCATATTTTTGCAAGGAGAAAGAGTATGAAATGGTAAAGAAATCTTCCCTAGTGGCTGTTTTGATTCCTTGGGTGTTTCATCCTCTTCACAGTATGAGTTCCAAGGAAACTTGATGGACAATTCTCCACTAGGTACTAGGACATGAAGGTTTCTGTGAGGAGGAGGGTCTGAAACAACTTGCATTTCTTCTTTAGAACTTTCTCCTACATCACATATACAATGAGAATCAGTATAAATAGAGGAAGGATTAGCAAAAACAATTAAATCACCAAATGTTTCCTTCTCTTGTCTATCCGTGACTCTTCTTTCTTCTATGCCTTGTTCTTTCAATTCTGGATCTTGCAGCTCTTTCTCTTTACATGCAACCTCCACTGCATCTCCTTTCATTTCTACAGTTTCATTTCCCAACACCTTACCACTCCTTGTGGTATTAGCTTTGCACTGCTCCATTGAAGTCACAATAGTATCACTTGGCAGATTTCCTTGGCTTCTTTCAGAGAGTTGCTTGGAAAGCTGGCCAATCTGTGATTCCAGATTCCTGATAGAAGCTTCTTGATTTGTGAAAATAGATTCAGTCCTTTGCATAAAGGACATGAACATGTCTTCTAAAGTTAAAGATCCTTCTCTAGGAACAGGATTCATGTTACAGCTTACTGGAGCACTTCTAGGTTGGTTGGTTGGGAATTTAGAATGGTTTGAGTTGAAAGGTAGATTAAAATTCTGGTCATATGAGGAAGAGTTAGGTTGTAGAAAATTATTGCTCCTATATGACAGATTTGGATGGTTTCTGTGGTGAGGATTATAAGTGTTTGTGTTGGAATAGGTGTTACCTTGAGGATTTCCCATGTAATTCACTTGAGCTTGTTCCTCAATGTTCATACCTGAGCCATCACAATACTCTGCTTCATGTCCTCCTCCACAGTAATCACAGATGACTGGAGGTGCGATACTGTATCCACAGCTCATAGCATTGGAAGCGTACCACTCCTCAAGTGTCATGCACCTTGTATTATCCATATTTTCTGTTGTATTTTCTGGTATAGCCTCTTTATTTTCTTTATTGGCCTGCAAGTTTCTCCTGCAAAAAATCTCTCAATTTCTGGTTCAAACAAGAAGTTAGTTTCCTTAATTCTTCGCATAAACCACAAATCCGAAAGATACAGGGAATCTCAAACAGATCAAAAGAATGAAATAATTCAAAAGAAAGCAAAAACGGAATAGGTATACAAAACCAAAAACAGAACAAATATGAATCAACAAACAAATAAAAAAAAATGTCCTAAGTAGCGAGCACGTCAAGACTATCGATATTCAACCAATAGTCCCCGGCAACGGCGCCATAAACTTGTTGACTTAAAAATATACATGTCAATCTTTCGGCAAGAGTACCGATCGTCAAAAGTTTAGAAATAGTGAGAAAAGGATGTCGAACCACAGAGACTAGTTGTGAATTATCGAATGCTTAATATGCTTGCTATTAGGACTAACAATGGAGTGAGTCATGTGTGTAAACTAAGTAATTATGTAAAAGAAATTTAATGCTGTAAAAATGAATAATGAAATTCAGTAAATGTTAAGTTTCAGAGATGATGAAAACAGTTAGGGAATAGGTTCATTCAATTCCTCCCTTCATGTAACTAATTCCTATATCAATTCAATGAATATCAATCAATTGGAGACTAGAATTTGTGATACCTTAGACTAATCCTATTCCTAGGTCTTTAGTCACTTTGAATGACTTCTATAATCTCTAATTCCTTAGATGAAAATAGGAATACATTCAAGAAGCGAAACAGATAAATTCACAATGTCTCATAACATGCAAGTTCTATTCCTAGACTCAAGCACTGTTATAATGATGCAATTCCTCTCCTAATTCAACTATCAATCTTCCGAAGGCATAATTGAAATGAGAAACAAAAACTCAAGGAACAGTTCAATCCAATTCAAGTAGTTAATATTCCTATCACTATTCGAAATTCATGAATTAAACCTCAAGAAATTGCATTAAGTAAGAAGAGATCAATCAATCAACTTGAATTACAACTGAATCAACATAGAATTTCATTACAAGTGTTCTAGAATCGAAATCCCCTTCCCTAACCTAAGAGTTTAGCCTAACATGGAAATAGAAAAAGAAAGAATGAAAACAGAAATCAAAACCGAGAGAAGCTCCATGAATCCTTAGATCTTGCTTCCACAAGCTCCAAAACTTCAAGAATCTTCAAGATTTTGATGGAGGAAGATGGAGAACGAAGATGGAGAGAAGAGAGAAAAACGAGAAGTGTGCAGAAGAAGCTTAACAAGAAAAACTGAATTATGAAGTGTGTCCCAATTCGCGCCCAAACAGCCATATATATAGACCCAGAATCGCGCCACCCACTTAAGAGGGACGCGCCCGGCGCTGCTTGAGCGAGAAGAAAGTGTGAACGCCCCTTGTGCGCGCTCTCGCGTGTTTGTCTCACAAATAACAGTGTTTGCATTAGTTGTATCGTCTGTCTTCATGTCGCCTCAGTATTCGGATCGTCTATCTCAACTTGTTGTATCGTTGTCCATATGACTTGTTGTCGTCTGTCTTGGACTTGGTATCGTCTGTTATGGTGTCGTCTGTCTTTAATTCGGCATCGTCTGTCTTTGGCTTGGTATCGTCTGTATGAGCTTGTTGTGTCGTCTGTATTTTGTGTCGTCTGTATTGGACTTGGTATCGTCTGTCTTTTGTGTCGTCTGTCTTTTGTGTCGTCTGTCTTTTGTGTCGTCTGTCTTTTGTGTCGTCTGTATTGGCTACAGACGAAAGCATCAATCTGGAGACTAAGACAAAACAAGTACAGACGGAACAACTTAAAAGAGGCATGCTCAAACGAAGCAACTCCCTCAGAAGCAAGAGCAGACGAAACAATTCTTAAAAGAATCAAACACAGACGAAGCAACTTCATAAGAAGCCGGTACAGACGGATAACTCAAATGAGGTAAGCATAGACAGAACAATTCTCAGACGAAGTAAGCATAGACGAAGCGACTTGGAAGATACAAGCACAGATGAAGCAACTTCATAAGAAACACGCACATATGGAATAGCTCTCAGATGAAGTAAGCGTAGACGAAACTAATCCATTGCATCTTGATCCCTTCGTCTGAGCTTTCATAAAGTACGAAACGCGCCCCTGAGCGCGCCCTGGCGCGTTTGAATCAGTGGGGATGGCATAAGCGCGCCCCTAAGCGCGCCCTAGCGCGTTTTTGCCGCAAGCATGGTATGAAGGCGCCTCATGAGTGCGCCCTGGCGCGTTTCTTCAGACGATACCATTTTAACAGCCTTGGATATTCAACTTGAGGTTTGGCTTGCTCTACTCTCTTGGTTTGAGCTTCTGTTCAAGTATTGGATCCACTCCTTGTTGCTTATCTCTTCTTAAATCCTTCATTGCACCTAAAGATTAACAGAAGAAGAATAAAAATGACTTAAAACTCAAGAAAAACTTACAAAACTCACAAAACTCTCACTCAAGAACTAACACTAAGCAATTATGATATTTTTACTGTTTTCTTGACTAAATTATAGCTAAACCTAGTGAAAATATATGGGAATGAGCCTAAAACACCTAGAAAAACATGTATAATCTAGCACTTATCAAAGTCCTAGCACAAAATCCATAGATATATCAATACAAGGAGAGGTAGGAATTGGCAAAGGAGAATATAAACCATGATTCATTGATTTAGACTTGGCTTTATGCCATGTAACACACCTAGAAACCACTCGGTGCACTAGCTTCTTCATGCTAGGCCAATAGAAATGTTCCTTCAAAGTAGCCAAAGTCTTATCAATTCTAAAATGGCCCATAATTCCACCTTCATGTGCCTCACATGCTAATAACTCTCTCAAAGAATTCTTAGGCACACACAAGCATTTACCCTTAAAAAGGTATCCATCTTGCCTAAAGAATTCATGAGCACCATTAGCACATAAAGGCCACACTCGGCTAAAATCATCATCACATGCATATAATTCCTTGATGTGATCAAATCCTAGCATCTTATTTGTAACATGCATATCAAATTAAATCTTCTACTAAGAGCATCGGCTACCACATTAGTACTACCTTTCTTATATTTAATCATGTAAGGAAAGGTTTCAAGGAATTCTACCCATCTTGCATGCCTCTTGCTTAGCTTGCTTTGTCCCTTGATATGTTTGAGTGCTTCATGATCGGTGTGCACCACAAACTCCTTGGGAAAAGATAGTGTTGCCACACTTGGAAAGCCCTCACAAGTGCATACATCTCCTTATCATAGGTGGAGTAGTTGAGTTGAGCACCCTTGAGCTTCTCACTAAAGTAGGCAATGGGGTGCCCTTCTTGCATCAACACGGCTCCAACTCCTAAGTTAGAAGCATCACATTCTACTTCAAAAGAACAAGCAAAGTTAGGTAAAGCAAGAATAGGTGCATGTGTAAGCTTCACTTTAAGTAGATTGAAAGCATGTTCTTGAGCTTGACCCCAAATAAAAGTAGAATCCTTTTTAACTAATTCATTAAGAGGTGAAGCAATAGTACTAAAATCTTTAACAAACCTCCTATAAAAACTAGCTAAACCATGGAAGGATCTTACTTCCCTAGCATTGGTGGGTCTCGGCCACTCTTGTATGACTTTGATTTTGCTTTCATCTACTTGCACACCTTGCTCACTCACCACAAATCCGAGGAATATAACTTCATTGGTGGCAAAGGTGCACTTCTCCTTGTTGGCATACAATTGTTGTTCCCTAAGCACTTTCAAAACAAGCTTCAAGTGTGTTAGATGTTCTAAGAAAGATTTCCTATAAATCAAAATATCATCAAAATATACCACAACAAATTTTCCTAGAAACTCTCTAAGCACATGATTCATTAATCTCATAAAAGTGCTAGGTGCATTTGATAAGCCAAAGGGCATGACAAGCCACTCATATAGTCTAAACTTGGTCTTAAAAGCGGTTTTCCACTCATCACCTTCTCTCATTCTAATTTGGTGATAGCCACTTTTAAGATCAACCTTGGAGAATATTTTAGCTCCATGTAGCTCATCAAGCAAGTCATCTAGCCTAGGAATGGGATGTCTATACCTTATAGTAATATTGTTAATGGCTCTACAATCGGTACACATCCTCCAAGTTCCCTCCTTCTTAGGCACTAAAATAACCGGTGAAGCACAAGGAGACAAGCTCTCCTTGACCCAATCCTTACTCATCAAATCCTCAACTTGCCTTTGCATTTCATGAGTCTCTTGAGGAGAACTCCTATATGTAGGCCGGTTGGGTAAAGGTGCACCGGGTACTAGATCTATTGGATGCTCAATCCCTCTAAGTGGAGGAAGGCCATGGGGAATCTCTTTAGGAAAGACATCATCAAACTCCATTAACAATGACTCAAGGTCTTCTTGCTTGCCTACCAAGTTAGTGCTCAAAACTAATGGTGTAGGCAAACAAAGAAACATGCTCTTCCTAGCTAGGTACTCTCTTCTCAACTCACCTCTCTCCATAAGCAAACTCTCACTAAATTTTCCCTTATCTAGAGTCTCGGTTTGCATAGGATCATGGGTGGCTACACACTTTCCTTTCATCCTAGAATCACTAGTGGCATGTTTGGTAATTTTCTTGCAACTCTCGGCCAAGACTAGCTTCTTAGGATGTTTGGTTTCTTTTTGGTTTTTCTTGGAGGAGCTCTCGGCCACACATGGGTGGGCACTTGTTTAAGATGCCTAGCTTAAGGATGCAAGTAAGGAATTAATGAGGCACTAAAATTCACCTAAGAATTTCAAGTTAAATTTGAATTTAATTAGAAATTCTTTTGTAAATCCAAGAGCATTGGTTTAAGTAGAGTTCATGCTTAAGTGTTGATCCATGTCTCCACTTAAGAAAGAATCTCCACCCTAGATCTCCCAAAGCCCTTCAAGGGTTTAGATCAAAGATGGGTGACATGTCACTTGAAAGTGACATGTAACTTAAACTAGTTACTCAATAATTAGTTAGTTGTTTACCTTAAGCCTAGGTTAGTTTTGGTTAGTTAGTTTAGGTATGGTTAGGATTAGTTTAGCTTGTTTTCCAAGTAGCCTAGGGTCTATAAATACATGTAAAAATGAAATTGTTGGAACTTTTAATATTTTTGATAAATGAAATAGCTTTGAGCTTTTCTTAAGAGAGGATTCTCTTGTCTTGCTTAGCAAGGTTTCTTGGATCTTATCAATGGATTCCATCCTCCATTGTGGTGGTTCTCCCTAGGCTCATTAGCTTGCTATGGCACCTACCCTCACCATTCCTCACCCCCTTCACCTTTTCGTTTTCGGTTTCTCTTCCACCATTGAAGCTTTGACCGAAAGCTTCCATTAGAGCTTGGTTTGGAGTGCATTGAAGAAGCTAGATTGGGCAACATCAAGGACTCTTTGGAGAATCTCTAAGGAGGCCTCTATCAAGTGGTATCATGAGATTGTTGTCTTCTTCAATGGGTGTCTTCAAAATGGTTAGTAATGGGTTTTCCCAAACTCCATAGTTTTCCATAGTGTTTTTCATCTTCTTTGAGTTGCCTAGTCTTTGTTTTTCCTTGAGTTGTTTTTTTTGTTCGGTTTGTTTGTGTAAGAAACATGTTTTTCTTCCTTGTTTCTCTTTGGGTAGTGAGTTTCCATGGCTTTCCATGCATGTCTTGAAGTTTTACCCATAGTTACTTTAGCTTTCATAACAAGATTCCTTGTTCTAGAGTAACTTTCTTTGTAAGCTTCTTCCTTTGATGATTTTTCCATTAGTTTTGTTTAGTCCTTGTTGTTTTTCCTCCGTAACCGTGATTAGATGTATGTTGCTGCACCATTGATGATTTGGGTTTCAAGTTTTTACATGGGTTTCAAGTGGTAGAAGAAACTTCTAGTGTAAGACTCACATGTACATGCTTGTAATAGCTTCTAGAGCACTCTTTAGGTCCAACTTATGTATAACCTTGTGAATTTCGTTTTGGGTTGTGGAAATTGAACTTGGAGGTTGCTCTTCTTCATCTTGTGGTTTTGGTCCAGCCATACATAGTGTGTAGAAAAATACAAAATCAAAACAAAGAAAAGAAACAAGTGAGAAAAACAAAAGAAAAAGAAATGGTAGTGAAAAGAGTAGTGTATGGGTCCAAAAGGAGTAGAAATTGATTAAGGACCATACAAAAGCAAAATCAAAAGAACAAAAAGAGCAAGAGGAAAATTTGAAAAAGTGAAAAGAATTGGAATTAGATACACCCTTGGACTTAGTTGAGCACACATCACCCAAGATGAATTTCTAATACCTTGTTTTTGGACTTGAGTGTGTAGTGATTTTTTTTTGTGTAATTTTCACTTTGAGATTTTACTGCACTTGCTAGAATTTGATGTTGCAATGTCTATATGAACCTTATTGTGTAATTGGTTTGAATTCTAAGAAGGATAGACCATTGTAGAACATAATTGCAAATCGGTCGCTAATCGGATCCAAGCAAATCCGTCGCTAAATTTGGAGCATTTCGGTGGCTAAATTTGAAATTGTGTGTGGCTGTACATTTTGATTCTCATACTCTTAGTCTCGTTTTGGACTTGTTTTTCCCTGCAAATTCATGTTCCTTTGCTGTCCATACATGTGCCATTGTCTCATCAAATTTTACTCCATATTTGATTAGCCTTTCTTTCATTTTGAGCTTTTTATTGCTTGTCTTTCTTGGACTCCTAGTTTTGTCTTTGAGTATTTGTCTCTTTGGACTTCTGAAGCCTAGCTAGGGTGCTGTTCCTTTTTTCACTTTGGCTTGGTAGGAACTTGATAATTGATTTGAGAATAATTTCTAAGTGAGAGCCAAGAGATAGAGAGGAAAAAGGCAAGAGAGTTTCATTAGAGAAAAAGCCACTAAGTGCGAAACACGAGTTGATTGAGTGGATACACTTAGAGAGTGGTGAGATCCTATATTTCCTATTGTATTTCTTGTACACTAACCTTTTCTTGCAGCGATGGCTAGTTCTCCTAGTGTTGGCAATGATTTGTCACCCAAAACTCTCAAAATGATGGATGTGTTGATGAGTAGATTGAATACCACCCTTGATGAGAGAGTTGGGCCGATTGAAAGGAGGTTGGGTAGTGAGAGGAGGCATAGTGGAGAGTCTAGTAGGAATAGAGAGGAGGAAGAGAGGAGAAATAAGGAAGCAAATGATAGAAGAGGGAGAGAAGAAAATGAGAGAAGGAGGGAAAACAATAGAGGAGGTTATGAAGCTTCCATTGGGAGTGATGGAGGAGAAAATGAGGTGGACGATTTCGGTTTTGATGGGCATGGGAATGAGAGGAGAAGGGAGAGAGGTGGTGGATAACATTTTCGGAGGTATAGCCGAGACTCAAGGAGGCCATACTATGGTGATGATCCAAGGAGGGATGAAGGGCTACCTAAGGTGAGGCTTCCTAAGTATAGTGGTGAAGGAGGGGCCGAAGGGTTCCTTGATTGGGCCATAAAGGTAGACCAAACTTTCTTGTGTTATCCTAACTTGACTAATGAGATGAAGCTCAACCTTTCTACTCTTGAGTTTGAGGGCTATGTGTTGGACTTAAAGCTTGAAGATGTGTTTGTTCTCCTTTTTAGTGTTTTGATTTTGATGTTATGGAATTGTGGTTTTTCTTAGATGAAATGTATTTAGGATCTTTCTATGTATTGCTTGTTGAGCTTAGGCATGTTTGTGTTTGATTTTTGGTTTGGATAACTCAGGGAGTTTTTGCTATCTTGTGTGTGATTACTCATTTGACAAATGGTTGATTTCCTTTTCTTAAAACAAGTCTTGAAAAACCTTTGGGAACCAATTGAGGTAATAGATTACCAACAAGAGGTAATCAACTACCAAACAATGGGTAACAAAGTGTGGAAATCCATTTGTTCACTGGAGTAATCGATTACCAACAATAGGTAATCGATTACCATGCTCAAAAATCACTCAAGATTGCATTCTTCACTGAGGTAATCGATTACCCTCCCTAGGTAATCGATTACCAAGTCCTCCTTCTCTGGAGTAATCGATTACCCTCCCCTGGTAATCGATTACCTGAGTTTTCCTCACTAGGGTAATCGATTACCCTTTCCTGGTAATCGATTACCTGAGTTATGTTCTCTGGGGTAATCGATTACCCTCCCCTGGTAATCGATTACCACGTTCAAAAATGCACCCAAAACTACTGCAACGGCTATTTTAATCGATTACCCACTTCTTGTAATCGATTATCTTGACCGTTGAGCCCTCAGTTTGCCAAAAACAAGCTTCAAACTTCATCTTTAAAAGGTTCTTTGATGAGAATCTTGGAAGAACTCTTGGAACTAATTCTTTTGAACATATTCTCACACTTTCATATGCTCTGAAATCAGAGTTTATCATATCTTTCCAAGAAACTCAAAGAGAACTTGTAGAGCTGATTTTGTTTTCCAAAGAAAAGGCAAACCTGTTGTATCTCTCTGTTTGGGTGGCATTCTTTGTGCATTCTTTGTGATCAGACCAACACATCAGGTGTATTCTAAACTGATCTTTACTTGTTTCTTTGTTTACTAAGTTGTTGCTCTAGGAGAGAGGTCTCTCTAGATAGAGTAAGTGTATTTGAGAAGTGTTTTCTCAAAGGTTTGATCTTGGGTGTGCCAAGGTTAGGGAAGAACTATTCTTTAGGTTGAAGAACAGGTTTTGGGTGTTTTGATTTCGTTTTTGTGTTGCTTGTTGCAGAGTGAATGTAAAAGAACACAAAAGGGATCATTTGATAGTGGAAATCCAATCACAACAGTTGTTGAGTTGGGACTGGACGTAGGCAGTTGGCCGAACCAGTATAGATTGCTGTGCACTCTTCTCTTCCTTATCCTCTTTACAGTTTTCCTTATATTGCTATTATCATTGATTAAATTCTGCAGTATATTTGATAACTATATTGATAATCAACTTAGTAATTGATACAGTAATTGAATCAGTAATAGAATCAGTAATTGAATCGGTAATTGATACGGTAATTGATAAGTGAATCTAGAACCGATTTGTTTGAATTCGAAAGGAATTAGAATCTTGTGAAATTCGGCTAAAATCGAACAAGAATCTATTCACCCCCGCTCTAGATTCATACACAGGGACCAACACTATGTGCTAGTGTGGTGGCATCAAGTGCAACAAGACATAGCACGCATAAGGAGGCCTATGATCAACTCTTGGCTCGGTTTGAGGCAAGCTCTCAAGGAAAGGTTTGTTCCACCTTCTTTTACTAGAGACCTACACATTCGGCTTCAAAGGATGACCCAAGGTACAAGAAGTGTCCAAGAGTATTATAAGGACCTTGAGGTTACCATGTTGAGGGTCGAGTATCAAGAAGATAGGGAGGCCACCCTTGCTAGATTTACTCATGGCTTAAATAGAGACATCCAAGATGTCTTGGAACTTCAAAGTTACTACACTTTGTTGGAGGCCATGCATAAGGCCAAAAGAATAGAAGGCCAACTTAGAAGGAGGACTACTTACAAGAGGGCTTCTACACCTAGTTCTTCTAGTTGGAGGGATAAAGGTAAAAGGGAGAATGCTCCTATGGTGAAACCAAGGAGTGACCGTGAGCCTTCCAAACCCAAAGAGGTACTTTCTTCTTCTAACTATTTTAAATCTAGTAACATTAAATGTTTCAAATGTTTAGGTAAGGGACACAGAGCATCACAATGCCTAAACAAGAAGGCTATGTTCCTAAGACAAGATGGAGAGATCAAAAGTGAGGATTCTCAAGCCTTCTCAAGTGAAGATGAAGGCCAAAGTGCAAGGAGTTCCACTTCTAGCCAAGAAGCCGAGGAGGGTGATCTTTTAATGGTAAGAAGGTTACTTAGTGCATGCCATGATATGGATGATAGTCAAAGAGAGAACATATTCCATTCAAGATGTAAGGTAAAAGACCAAACTTGTTCTCTTATTATTGATGGTGGCTCATGCACTAATGTTGTGAGTAAAAGGTTAGTCTCTAAACTTAACTTGAAAACTATTCCTCACCCTAAGTCTTATAGATTACAATGGTTAAGTGAGTGTAGAGAGGTTAAAGTAGATAAGCAATGCATGATTAACTTTTCTATTGGTAAGTATAGTGATAGCATATTATGTGATGTGGTTCCCATGGAGGCTACACATTTACTTCTTGGTAGGCCATGGCAATTTGATAGGAATGTAATTCATGATGGCCTTGCTAACACTTACTTGTTTTCTTTTGAAGGTAGAAAAGTACTCTTGAAGCCTCTATCTCCAAGGGAAGTGTGTGAGGATCAAGTTAAAATGAGATCAAGAGGACCCAAGAACAAGAGAAGTCCTTAGCTGAGACATCTAAGCTAAGCAAGGCTTTGACCGAGAAGCCTCCCAAAGGTAAAGGTGTCTTGAAACTTAAACCGAGCAAGCCTAAGGGTAAGGATGAAATGAAAAGAAAAGAAAGCTTGCTTATTGAAAGTAAGGAAATCAAGAGGGAGTACTTGGTTAGAAAATCTATATTTTTATGCTTACCAAACTCTATTTCATTGAGTTCTCCTCTTGTAGGTAATCTTGGAAGAAAGGAAAGCTTGTTGATGGAAAGACAATTAAAGGGGAAGTGTGAACTTTCTCTTAAATTTGATACTACCTTTGATTGTATTAACCCTTGCTTTGATAAGTTTGTAGGGGTCATTTCCAAGATACGATGGCCGAAGCAATATGAATACCTCTATGGCCAAGACTTGAAAAAGAAAAGACTCATAACACATTGTGAAAATCCTAAAGACTTCACTTTTGAGAATTCTTGTGCTTTAGGTCCAAGTAAAGAATTGTGCATCATGGAACCATGGAACAAGCCTTGTGAAGAGAAGGAAGTGCCTATGAACTTCAAGCTACCTTTTGGAAAATCTTTCTTATCTCTTACTTATCCTAATAGTTCCAATTTGCATGATATTAATTGTTTAACACTAGAATCTCAAGGCATTAGGCCTTGGGGAATACTTCAATTTGCTAAGTTGGAATTCTTGATTGTGCCAAATGATTGTTATCTTAATCATGTTGAATTTCCTTCTAGGTTGATGGAAGAGTTTAAGAAGGAGGGTACATTGCAAAATTCTACACCTAGAAGAAGAATTTTAACTAAGAGTTCCAATCTAGACATGTCTACACTTGAGGAAATGCTAGTATCAACACACCTTGAAGTAGAAGCCCCAAAGAGCTTTGGTTATGATTTGAAAAATAGAATAAGTTCTTCTTTTACTTCCTTAGATTGTGTTATTGATATTAGAAATCAAATTATCTTGTTGTTATATGATTGGAAAATAAATGACTTAGGTAAATATAGCAAGTTAAAAGAGTGTTTGAGTAGAAAGTATCATTTGCTTTTACATCTATGCAACCACTATAAGAAACAAATTTACCTATATTTTGCATCATATAATAACCAATATAAGGAACCTTGTTTAGTCTTTGATCCGGGTGAAATGTATTGGTAGGTCAAGACCAAGGTAATTTGGATCTTCCCATGGATTATGGAGGTAGTAATTCTTTAATATGAGTGATCTTTCTTTGTTTAATGTAGGTTCCAATGGTTCAAGAAACTTGAGGACAAGTTCAAGCAAAGAAGGAGGGTTTGATGTAGGAACATCTCAAAGGATTACTAGAAACATTGAAAGGAAGGAGTGGGAAAGCTCCAAGACATTGCACAATCTCAATCAAGCCTTAGTTTAGGACTTACTTTTTGAAATATGCTTGTAAACTTGTATGAATAATTCTTCTAAGTGTGTACTTGTGTAAGTCTTTGTTAGTGAGCCAAAAAGAGCTCATGGCCAAGCTTGTTCTTTTAGTTTGAATGCTTTAATCTGTGTTTAAGATGCCTAGCTTAAGGATGCAAGTAAGGAATTAATGAGGCACTAAAATTCACCTAAGAATTTCAAGTTAAATTTGAATTTAATTAGAAATTCTTTTGTGAATCCAAGAGCTTTGGTTTAAGTAGAGTTCATGCTTAAGTATTGATCCATGTCTCCACTTAAGAAAGAATCTCCACCCTAGATCTCCCAAAGCCCTTCAAGGGTTTAGATCAAATATGGGTGACATGTCACTTGAAAGTGACATGTAACTTAAACTAGTTACTCAATAATTAGTTAGTTGTTTACCTTAAGCCTAGGTTAGTTTTGGTTAGTTAGTTTAGGTATGGTTAGGATTAGTTTAGCTTGTTTTCCAAGTAGCCTAGGGTCTATAAATACATGTAAAAATGAAATTGTTGGAACTTTTGATATTTTTGATAAATGAAATAGCTTTGAGCTTTTCTTAAGAGAGGATTCTCTTGTCTTTCTTAGCAAGGTTTCTTGGATCTTATCAATGGATTCCATCCTCCATTGTGGCGGTTCTCCCTAGGCTTATTGGCTTGCCATGGCACCTACCCTCACCATTCCTCACCCCCTTCACCTTTTCGTTTTCGGTTTCTCTTCCACCATTGAAGCTTTGACCAAAAGCTTCCATTAGAACTTGGTTTGGAGTGCATTGAAGAAGCTAGATTGGGCAACATCAAGGACTCTTTGGAGAATCTCTAAGGAGGCCTCTATCACATTTTGTATTAACATTTTTTATACCCTGCTAGAGATGCCTTCTATGGTGGACCTTGAAATCCACTTGCTAGGCAATAAGAGATCTTGCGCAAAGAAGGTTGCTTCAGTTGCTTTGATGATCTTGGCGGCCATTGTTCTAATTTTGAAAAGAGAGAAGAATGTGTGAATAAAATACTCAGAGATAGTAAGAGTGTAGTAAGAGGTAAAAATGTAAACTTTGAGAGTTTTTATAATCAAAGATAAAAATGGTTATAGCTCATCAGACGAAAGAAGTTGAAACCGTCCCTGATTTGACGTGGCCCTGTCATTGCCCTTTTAATGATTGATTTGACTTCTGCAATTCACAGCGCGTGCTCTTCAAACTCCTAGAATAGTGCAATAAATGACAGACACATTTAGTGCTGCCTTTAAGTTGTCCCTGCACGCTTAACTTTAAATTAATTAAATAATAACCTTGCTTCTGTTGAATTTTCTCAAACTGATTCAACTTAATCAAACGCAATGTTTCGTCTTAACGAAGGCATTTAATATGTACAGACGAAATGAAATGCTCAGACAGAAAAACTTAATCAATTAAAGAAACAATTCCCAAATTTTCTTTGATGAAATTAAAGCGAGTTTCGTTTGAAGCTTTTGTAAAGATATCTGTCCATTGAAAATCAGTTTGAACAAACTGTATGTTGAAAATACCTTTTTGAACATAATCTCTTATAAAATGAAATTGATTTCAATATGTTTGCCTTTTGAATGTTGAATAGGATTTTTGTTGAGATTAATTGCACTTGTATTATCACAAAACACTGGTATTTGGGTTTCATACTTGGAGTAATCCCCAAGTTGATGTTTTACCCAAAGTAGTTGTGAGCAACACCCAACTGTAGCAATATATTCTGCTTCAGTAGTTGAAAGTGCAATGGAGTTTTGTTTCTTGCTTGACCAAAAGATTAGTGATAAGCCAAGGAATTGACATCTACCACTTGTGCTTTTCCTCTCCACTTTATCTCCAGCATAATCAGCATCACAATAACCACTTAGATTGAAATCACTACTTTTCTTATAAAACAGAGAGAGATTAGTGGTAAGATATCTTAAAATATTTTTAACAGCTTGCAGATGTGATTCTCTAGGATCAGATTGAAAACGTGCACATAGACATACACTGAACATAATGTCAGGTCTACTTGTAGTGAGATAGAGAAGAGATCCAATCATACCTCTGTATATCGTCTGATCAACGGTCTTACCTGATTCGTCTTTGTTGAGACTGGGTCCAGATGAATGCATGGGAGTCTTCATTGGTTTGGCATTTTCCATTTTGAACTTCTTTAGAAGTTCCTTAGTATACTTCTGTTGATGAATGTATATGCCTTGTTTCGTCTATTTGATTTGAAGTCCTAGGAAAAACTTCAACTCTCCCATCATGCTCATGTCGAACTCATCCTGCATTAACTTAGAGAAATCCTTGCACAAGGATTCGTTAGTTGCTCCAAAGACTATATCATCTACATATATTTGGAAAATAATAAAGTCTTTTGAAACACTTTTCTTGAAGAGAGTAGTATCGACCTTTCCTCTTGAAAAACCATTTTGAAGAAGAAAAGAACTTAGTCTATCATACCAAGCTTGAGGAGCTTGTTTAAGACCATATAGTGCTTTCTTCAGCTTGAAAACATGATCTGGTTGAGATGAACTCTCAAATCCAGGAGGTTGTTTTATATATACTTCCTCTTCAATAAAACCATTTAGAAAAGCATTTTTTACGTCCATTTGATGATATTTTTATAAGCAGTAAAAGCAAGTAGAATTCTAATGGCTTCTAATCTAGCTACAGGAGCGAAAGTTTCGGTGAAATCTATACCATCCTGTTGATTATAGCCCTGAGCTACTAATCTTGCTTTGTTTCTTACCACTTTCCCATCTTCATCAAGTTTATTTCTGAACACCCATCTTGTTCCAATAATGCTTTTGCTTCTTGGTCTTTCTACCAAAGTCCAAACGTCATTTCTTGTAAACTGGTTTAACTCTTCTTCCATAGCTAAAATCCAGTCATTATCTTGTAGAGCTTCTTCAATGTTCTTAGGCTCCATATTTGACACGAGAGCATAGCCAGACGATTCTTTTAGTCTTGATCTTGGTTGATAGCTAAAATCTAGTCATTATCTTGTAGAGCTTCTTCAATGTTCTTGGGCTCTATATTTGACACGAGAGCATAGCCAGACGATTCTTTTAGTCTTGATCTTGTTTGAACACCTTGATGTCTATCTCCAATGATAAGATCTTTTGTGTGGTTTGAGGCAAACTTCCACGTTCTTATAGGAGCTTGATCATCATGTTGGTGAGCATCAGACGAAGAGGGTTCGTCTGTACTTCTATCGTCTTCTCTTGTGTCAGCTCTTGCGTCTGACCCAGGTTGACCATTTGAACTTAAACTTTGACTAGAAGGGTAAATCTGCAAATTATCAAATAAATTTTCTAGGTCTGATATTTCCTTATCAGCCTTTGAGTTATCTTGGAATTTTACATGAATTGATTCCTCTACAACTTGCGTCTTAGAGTTAAATACTTTATAGGCCGTAGATGTATTGGAATATCCAAGTAAGAATTCCTTCACCACTTTTGAATCAAACTTGCCAAGTTGATCCTTAGTGTTTAAGATGAAACATTCACATACAAAAGGATGGAAGTAAGAAATGTTGGGTCTTCTTCCTTTCCATAGTTCATATGGAGTCTTATTCAATATTGGTCTTATCAATATTCTGTTTTGAATATAACATGAAGTATTAATTGCTTCTGCCAAATAATATTTTGGAAGAGAGCTTTCATGCAACAAAGTTCTAGCCATTTCTTGTAAGGTACGATTTTTCCTTTCCACAACTCCATTTTGTTGAGGAGTTCTTGGATACGAAAAATTGTGGAAAATAACATTTTCAAAACAAAAGGCATTGAACTCAGAATTTTCAAATTCTGTTCCATGATCGCTCCTAACAGATGCAATACATATTCCTTTTTCTTTTTGAACACGTTTACAGAATATTTCAAAGACACTAAATGACTCATGTTTATGTGCTAGGAAGTATACCCATGTGAATCTAGTATAGTCATCCAAAATCACAAATCCATATCTCTTTCCCCCAAGACTTTCAGTCTGAGTAGGTCCAAAGAGATCAATATGTAACAGTTCTAGAGGTCTTGTCGTGGAAACAACATTTTTTGATTTAAAAGATGCTTTGAGTTGTTTCCCATGCTGACAAGATTCACACAGACGATTGGATTTCCAAGATATTTTTGGCAACCCTTTCACAAGATCCTTTTTAGAAATTTTTGAAATATACTTGAGACTTAAATGTCCAAGCTTTTTGTGCCAAATATCTCGTTCATCATCTGCTAAAATCAAACATGTCACATTCTGATCACTAAGGTCAGAAAGACAAACCTCATAGAGATTATTCCTTCTTTTCCCAACAAACAGAATGGATTTGTCTTTGTTCTTAACTATACATTCATCAGAGTTAAAAGTTACTTCATATCCACTGTCACAAAATTGACTTATGCTAAGCAGATTGAAGTTGAGACCTTTAACATAAGACACATTTTGGATAAGAGGATTGGGTGTCTTACCAACAGTCCCAATACCTAGGATTTTACCTTTCCCTGAACCATATGATACAGACCCTTTACTTGGTCTGAGATCTTGGAACATAGACAGGTCTCCCGTCATGTGTCGTGAGCACCCACCGTCCAGTACCGACAAAGTCCTTTCTTTTCCTATTAAGGATGTCTGCAACAGGAATAATAAGTGACTTTGGTACCCAAATCTTTTTGGGTCCTCTTTTGTTAGTAGAAGAAGATTTTTTTTTCTTTAAGGTTCTTTAATCTTTTATATAGTTGTTTGGAACCTTGTTGTAATTTTTGTTCTTCTTCTTATGAGCAGACGAAACAAATTTGTTTTTCTTTTTGTCTGACTCTTCAACATATCCAAGTCCACTCTTATTAGATGGAGACCTCCCATATTTTAAAATATTTTCTAGCATTGAGGATCCCTTAGTGAACTTGGTTAAGTCTTTGAGTAAGGATTCATTTTCTTTCTTCAATCTTTTGATTTCAGAAATAAACATATCCTTTTCAGACTCAGATAATTTTTCATCTAATACTTCCTTTTGTAGCAACTCGTTTTCAGTTCTCAAAGTAGCATTTTCTTCCAAAGTTTGTTTCAAATTGGCTTTGCATACTTTGTATTGCTCAGGAATAAAATGTGAGTTAGCCAAAAGTGTATCATATGAAATTTCTTCTGATTCTGACTCAGACTCAGATAAAGAGGATGAAGAAGTTTCATATTCAATTACCTCTGATGAGACAGAATCTCCAGCCATGAGACAGATATTTACAGTCTCTTCCTCTTCAGTGGATTCCTCTGAACTTTCCCTATCAAGGTCTTCCCAAGTCACCAGACTCTTCTTTCCCTTGTCTTTGCGAGAATTTCATCTTCTCTTTAACCTTGGAAACTTTGATCTCATGTGTCCAGGTTTTCTGCATTCATAGCAGAAAACTTCTAAGCTCTCCTCCTTACTCGAAGGTTTTTCAGTGATGTTAGATCAAGATGATTAACTCATCAAAGGTTTTGATTTTTACAAGACAGACGAAACTTTCTCGGACGGAAGATCAACAAGCAAGTCAGACGGAACAAGCACAGACGAAAGATGACTCCTCAGACGGAAGTCATTCGTCTGTCTCAAGTTGAAATCATCAGACGATAGGATAAGACGAAACATCTTAAAAATTGAAGCCATATATCGTCTGTCCAAAAAGTGAAGCAAAATTTGAGTCACTCGCGCCAAGATTTCAAATCTAAGGAAGTACTCATTAAAAGCATCCAAGATCAGTATAGGGATTCGTGCTTACACATGCAAGTCAAAAAGGTCTTCACCTTTTGTCAAAATCTCTGTACAAGTTAGAAAAAGTACTGTGCACGCAATCTAAATCCGCTGCGTCCGCTGCGCACTACATCAATCAATCAAGTACAATCTGACACCTTTTGGAAAGCTTTCAAGAAATTTTTCAACGACATTCATATGAGTCTAACGGTCATTTGAAGAGGATGTCTATTTAAAGACTACACTTCATCAGATTTCAGTTGGCGAAAACGCTTCTCTTATTCTATCTTCTGAATTTTCGCTCAAGACTTCTGAATACACTTAATTGTAAAACCCTCTATGCGTAGAGGAATCCTTCTATTTTAAAATATCTTTTTAAAATCCACTTGTGTGGTGTTAGCCTGTGGAGGCTGGGTTCAAAGAATACCTTATCTGTTTAGCCTGAGAAGGCTGTGTTAAAAGAATATCGGTGTATAGCCAGAAGTGGCTTAGTGCAAAGAATACTTGTAACATTTTCACGGTTGGTAGTGAAAACTCAGTAGTTTTTGAGTAACTGGACAGAGTCTTGAAGAGGCGAACCAGTATAAAAATATTCGTGTTATATATCAATATTGTTGAACTAACGGGGATAACTTAAAACATAACGTCTGTCCACTAAAATCAACTTTTGAAGTAAAACACTGTTTCGTCTGTACCCTTTTTCAAAACCATAGACGAAAGGATTTAAATTTTAAATTAACACAATTCAACCCCCCCTTCTTGTGTTTTGTATTTTACAGTTTGATATCAGAGCTCAGCCTCTAAGGGTTGAGCGCTTAACAGTAGCTAGAGGAAAAGATCTAACATGGACTCACAAGGGCCTTCATTCTTATCCAGAGGAGCTTCAATGAACAAACCTCCAGCGTTCTCTGGATATGATTACCCATACTGGGCTGACAGGATGGAGATGTACATAAAGTCAACCCAATACAGATTATGGAACATAATCACTGAAGGAGATATTCTCATCATGAAGCCAGAAAAAGAATGGGGAAGTGAAGAATATTCAAACATGGAGCTGAACAATAAAGCCAGATACGCTCTCATGTGCGCACTCTCTAGAACTGAATACAACAGATTTTATGCCTACAAAACTGCTAAAGAATTATGGGATGCTCTCAAAATCTCATATGAAGGCACGGAGGACGTCAGAATGAGAAAGGCTGCCACTCTTCAAAGAGAATATGAAATGTTCTCCATGAAGAAAGGAGATTCAATCGATATGATGTTTGGAAGATTCCAAACAATATTGAATGGACTCACTGCTCTGGGAATCACCTTCACAAACGCCCAGAACAATATGAAACTTTTGGATAGTCTCCCACCTCCTTGGGAAGCTATGTCTACGGCCATCTCTGTTGGAAGGGATATGAAGACATTAACTCTAGATGAGTTAATTGGTTCACTAAGGGTACATGAGGTACTCTTATGTAAAAGGGACAAGATCAAGATTCAAGAGCCTATAGCTCTTCCGTCTGTCAACACCACTCCCAAAGAAGACTCTGTCAAGAAGGACAGAAAGAAGAAGATGAAGATTCTGAAGGCTGACTCAACAGAATCTGAATCGTCTGATGGTTCGTCTGTAGATGAAATTTCTCTTATGGCCAGACGCTTTAAGAGGATGATGATGAAAAAGGGAAGAGGTCAACGCTTCTTCAAGAAGAAGGAGAGAAAGCTCCCTGAGAAATCATTAAACAAGGAGGAAAGCACAGAGATTGTGTGCTATGAATGCAGAAAACCAGGGCATATGAGGTCAGAATGCCCCAGGCTGAAAAAGAGGTGGAACCCTCGTAAAGATAAAGGAAAGAAGAGCTTACTGACTTGGGAAGATCTCGACAGTGAAAGCTTAGAGGAATCTACTGAAGAAGAAGAAACAGCAAACATCTGTCTCATGGTTGGAGACCATGTCTCAACTGAGGTAAATGACACTCAAACTTCTTCATCCTTCTCTTCTGAGTCTGAATCAGAATCAGAAGAAATGTCATATGATACGCTTCTAGCTAACTCTCACTTTATTGTTGAGTAATACAAAATCTGCAAAACCAAGCTGAAACAAACCTTGGAAGAAAATGCAGTTTTAAAATCTGAAAAGGAGTTACTGGAAAAGAAAGTATCAGATGCTATTTCATCTGAATCTGAAAAGGATATTTTCATTCTTGAGATTGAAAGATTAAAAAAATAAAATAAATCCTTACTCAATGACTTAACCAAGTTTACAAAGGGATCCTCCATGCTTGAAAATATTTTAAATTATGGAAGGACACCTAGTGATAAAAGTGGACTTGGTTATGTTAAAGAGACAGACGGAAAGAAAAACAAATCTGTCTCGTCTGCTCAGAAGAAGAGGAACTATAACAAGGTTCCTAACAACTACAAGAAGGCCAAAATTACAAACAAAAAGAAACCTTCTGTAACTAACAAAAAAGGACCCAAAAAGATTTGGGTACCAAGGTCACTCATTATTCCTGTTGCAGATATCCTTAATAGGAAAAGAGAGGACTTCAAGTTGGTACCTGGACAGTGGATGCTCACGACACATGACGGGAGACCTGTCTATGTTCCAAGACCTCAGACCAAGTAAAGGGTCTATCTCCTACGGCTCTGGTAAAGGTAAAATCCTTGGTATTGGGACTGTTGGTAAGACACCCAATCCACTTATCCAGAATGTCTCTTATGTTAAAGGTCTCAACTTCAATCTACTTAGCATAAGTCAATTTTATGACAATGGATATGAAGTAGCTTTTAACTCTAATGAATGTATAGTTAAAAACAAAGACAAATCCACTCTGTTCATTGGGAAAAGGAAGAACAACCTCTATGAGGTATGTCTTTCTGACCTTAGTGATTAGAATGTGACATGTTTGATTTCAGCAGATGATGAACGAGATATTTGGCACAAAAAGCTTGGACATTTGAGTCTCAAGTATATTTCAAAAATTTCTAAAAAGGATCTTGTAAAAGGTCTGCCAAAAATATCTTGGAAATCCAATCGTCTGTGTGAATCTTGTCAGCATGGGAAACAACTCAAAGCTTCTTTTAAATCGAAAAATGTTGTTTCCATGACAAGACCGCTGGAACTGTTACATATTGATCTCTTTGGACCTACTCAGACTGAAAGTCTTGGAGGAAAGAGATATGGATTTGTAATTGTAGATGACTATACTAGATTTACATGGGTATACTTCCTAGCACATAAACATGAGTCATTCAGTGTTTTTGAAATATTCTGCAAACGTGTTCAAAAAGAAAAAGGAATATGTATTGTATCTGTTAGGAGCGATCATGGAACAGAATTTGAAAATTCTGAGTTCAATGCCTTTTGTTTTGAAAATGGTATCTTTCACAATTTTTCATCTCCAAGAACTCCTCAGCAAAATGGAGTTGTGGAAAGGAAAAATCGTACCTTACAAGAAATGGCTAGAACTTTGTTGCATGAAAGCTCTCTTCCAAAATATTATTGGGCAGAAGCAATTAATACTTCTTGTTATATTCAAAATAGAATATTGATAAGACCAATATTGAATAAGACTCCATATGAACTATGGAAAGGAAGAAGACCCAACATTTCTTATTTCCATCCGTTTTGATGTGAATGTTTCATCTTAAACACCAAAGATCATCTTGGAAAATTTGATTCAAAAGTGGTGAAGGGATTCTTACTTGGATATTCCATTACGTCTAAGGCCTATAGAGTATTTAACTCTAAGACGCAAGTTGTAGAGGAATCAATTCATGTAAAATTTCAAGATAACTCAAAAGCTGATAAGGAAATATCAGACCTAGAAAATTTATTTGATAATTGTTGGACTTGAAGCTTGAAGAATGCTGATTGTGTCTCTCTTATGTGTTTTGGTTTTGATGAATGTATCTTTCAGTTTTTCATAGTTGAATGTAACTAGGATATAACTATGTATTGTGTGTTGAGTATAGGCATATATGTGTTGTATTCTTTGCTTAAGACCCCAGAGATATGTAAAACTAGTGTATGATTGATCATGTGAAGAATGTTTGATTTCCATTTGAGAAAAACAGTTTGAAAAACCTTGGAAATCCATTTTTCACTGATGTAATCGATTACAGGCTTGGTGTAATCGATTACATTGATCATTCTCTCTGGTGTAATCGATTACATGGTTGATGTAATCGATTACATGCTGAGAACTCTCTGGTGTAATCGATTACATCTTCAATGTAATCGATTACATGGTTTGAAATTCACTCTTTCTGGGTTTCCCTCTTCAATGTAATCGATTACATGCTCGTGGTAATCGATTACATGCCTGGAAAATTCAAATTGGAGGGTTCTAACGGCTAGTGTAATCGATTACATGCATTTGGGATCAATTACAATGACCGTTTGTAGCTCAATTTGCACGTTTTCTCCTCCAAATTTGTTCTATAAGTATAATCTTGATGAAACATATGAAGGTGCTGAAAACCTAGCTTCTTGAAACAACTCTTACACTTTCATATGCTCTAAATCTAGAGTTCATCAAGGTTTTCAAAGAAAAAGGGGAAACTTGATTCATTCCATTGATTGGGTGGATTTCATAGAGCTCATTTGTGATCGATTCTCGCACTTGAGGTGTATTCTTTACTGATCTTTATATTTCAAATTTCTGGGTTGTTGCTCTAGGAGAGAGGTCTCTCTAGATAGAGCATTGTGTTTGAGAAGTGATTCTCAAAGTTTGATCTTGGAGGTGCCAAGGTCTTGGAAGTTCGCTTCGGGTTGGAGAACAGATTTGGGTGTTTTGATTTCTGTTTGTATTGCTTGTTGCAGAGTGAATGTAAAAGGATACAAAAGGAATCATTTGATAGTGGAAAGCCAATCGCAACAGTTGTTGGATTGGGACTGGACGAGTAGGCGGTTAACCCAACATATACATCATTGCACTCATCTTCTTCCTTACTCTCTTTTACGATTTTTCACTATATTGTTATTGATCATATTCTGTTCTGTATTTGAAAACTGTATTGATAATCAACTCTTTAATTGGTTTGGAATAGAATCAGTAATTGAACTTGTAATTGAATCTGTAATTGAAAGGTAATTGATAGGTAATTAAAAGAAATTAGAAACACGCGAATTTGGGGTAAAGTTTAACTAGAATCTATTCACCCCCCTCTCTAGATTCACACATAGGGACCAACAATTGGTATCGAGCTACTTCTAGTAAGTTGCTCTAGAATTTGATCCATAATGGCGATAATCAATTACCATTTCTTGAAGGTGCCTCTATTAATAGACCTCCTCTATTTTGTGGAGATAACTATCCATTTTGGAAAGTTAGAATGAAAATCTTTATGGAGTCTATAAATAGAAACATTTGGCAAGTCAAATTGTAACGATTTTAAAATCCCCACATATATAGTTGATGGAAATGAATTAGAAAAACCATTTGAGAAGTGGGAACGAGAAGAAATTAGGAGAAGCGAGAAAATGATGCTAAAGCTCTAAATATTATACATTCCGCATTAAACTCTGATGAATTCTTTAGAATTTCAGCTTGTACAACAACAAAGGAAGCATGGGATCTTATCATGGTGACTCATGAAGGTACTCCTGAGGTGAGAAGAGCTAGAAAGAACACACTCATCCAAGAGTATGAAATGTTCGAGAATGGCACAAGGTGAGTCTATCATGGACATGCGAAGCGATTCACACACATTGTGAATCACCTCAAAGGACTCGGTAAGGTCTTTGTTGAGGAAGAGGTAAACATAAAGGTGTTGAAGTCTCTAAGCGAGAAAATGGCAACCAACGATCAAACATTACTGAGAATCAAAGAACTTGGCCTTAATGACAAGTGCTTGTTGTTGTTTGGTAAGCCGAGAGAATATGAGATGGATATGTCACGTATGGGTGATGAAGAGCAAAAAGACAAGAAGGCTAAGAGTTTGGCACTTAAAATGGAGGACACAATGACTAGTGATAGTGATGCATCATCAAGCTGTGGAAACGAATCTGAGCAAGAAATGAATCTCATGGTCAGAAAGTTCAAAAGGTTCATGAAGAAGAACAGCAACAAAAAGAGATTCAACAATGCTAGAAAAGGTTCATCTTCAAAGGTCACATGCTATGAATGTGGCAAGGCTGGACACTATAGATCGGAGTGTCCTAACTTGAAGAAATCAAACAGCAGTGAGCCTAGAAGAGTGGAGCAAGAAGAAAAACCCAAGAAGGACCGGTATCGGAAGAAAAAGGCCTACATTGCTTGGGAAGAAAATGACTGCTAATCCTCTAGTGAAAGCGAAAATGAGGAAGCCAACTTATGTCTTATGGCTAAACCAGAATCGGATGATGAGGTAAGTGATTCTGACTCCTCTAAAAATGATAATGATTATGATGAACTATATACTGCTTTTTGTGAGTTATTTAAAGAAGCGAGAAAAATTTGAAAAACTAAGTAAAGTTTTGAAAAAGCAGTTAGATTTAGAAAATGAAATTTCTGTTTTGAAAATTAATATTCAAGAATTGAAAGATGAAAATGATAAGTTGAAATTGCCCTGTTCAAAGTGTAAATCTTTTACTCCCTTTGAAAAAGAATAACAAGAAGCTCCATACATTTAAACAAACCAAATAAAAACTTCTCATGTAGTTATTGTATGCAATCTGACATAATCATTATAACTGCATGATTAGAAAGAAAGGCTTAGATAATGGATTGTTTAAATGGATTAAGAAAGATAGTCATTGTTCTAACATGAAAGGACCCAACAAGATTTGGGTACCAAAAACCAAATGATATCTTTCCTTGTGTAGGTGTGCTTGAGAGCCAAACACTCAACATGGTATTTGGATAGTGGTTGCTCAAGACATATGACGGTGACAAGAGTAACTTTATCTGCTTCAATTCCAAAGAATCCGGTTCAGTAGTTTATGGAGATAATAACAAAGGCAAAATTCTGGGTATTGGTGATGTTGGAGACAAATCCAACTCCGTGATTGAAGATGTACTTGCTTGTGGAAGGTTTGAAGTTTAATCTTGAGTATTAGCCAATTGTGCGACAAAGGCTATCAAGTTTCATTCGACAAAGGCTGCTTGCAAGATCAATAACAACGAATCGAATGAGGTATTGATGGTAGGTAAGAGAAGAGGTAACATCTATACACTTGAACTTGATCATTCATCATCATATCATGCATGTCTTACGTCTAATGATGATCTATCTTGGCTTTGGCATAGGCGTATAAGCACATATTGATGTTCATCAACTTAATAAACTGTCATCTAAGAGCTTAGTAGAAGGACTACCTGAATTAAAGTTCAAAAGAGAAGGCCTATGTGATGCATGTCAGAAAGGCAAGCAATCTAGAAACTCTTTCAAATCTAAAAATGTTGTTTCAACTTCTAGACCGCTTGAATTGCTGCACATGGATCTCTTTGGTCCATCTAGAACTGCTAGTTTAGGTGGAAATCTATATGGATTAGTTGTTGTAGATGACTACTCTCGTTTTGCTTGGGTTGCTTTTATACCAAGTAAAGACACCACTTTCAAAGTTTTCAAAATACTTGCTAAAAAGATTCAAAACGAAAAAGATTTGAAAATCAAGTCCATTAGAAGTGATCATGGAGGGGAATTTGAAAATGAACATTTTGAAAAGTTTTGCGAAAAATATGGAATCGATCACAATTTTTCCGCTCCAAGAACTCCACAACAAAATGGGGTTGTTGAGAGGAAAAACAGATCTTTAGTAGAACTAGCAAGAACTATGTTGAATGAAAGTGATTTGCCTAAATATTTTTAATCTGCGTTTCCACTGCGTGCTATGTTCTAAATAGAATTGTGATTCGACCTCTTTTAAAGAAAACCCCGTATGAACTCTATAAAGGCAAGAAACCCAATATCTCTCATTTTCGAGTATTTGGGTGTAAGTGTTTTGTTTTGAATAATAGCAAAGAGCCTCTTGGTAAGTTTGATGCCAAGGCTGATGAGAGTGTGTTTATTGGGTATTCATCATCAAGTAAAGCATATAGAGTTTTTAATAAAAGGAGAATGTGCATTTAGGAATCTGTGCATGTCAAGTTTTATGAAACTAACAATCCCCAAAAGGGAAGTGTGTTTGTTGATGATGATGAGCATGTAGGTGAAGAAAGCACAAGCAAAGAAGAACAGCAAGAACCACCAACTACTTCTCATGAGTTTCCAAAAGAATGGAGGAAACCAAGAGATTTATCTCTTGACAACATCATTGGTGACATCCATAAGGGAGTATCTACTAGATCTACTCATAACATGTTCTGTGATGATTATGCATTTGTATCTCAATTTGAACCTTCTTGTGTTGATGATGCTATAAATGATGAATATTGGATGAATGCTATGCAAGAAGAATTGAATCAGTTTAAAAGGAATAACGTATGGGAGTTAGTACCTTTTAAAAGAGATATGAATGTAATTGGAACAAAATGGGTGTTTAAGAATAAGTTAGATGAGAATGGAGTTGTGGTTAGGAATAAGGCTAGACTAGTAGCTAAGGGATATAATCAACAAGAAGGAATAGATTTTGGTGAAACATATGCCCTTGTTGCTAGACTAGAAGCTGTTAGAGTTTTACTTGCTTTTGCCTGCATACATAATTTCAAGTTGTTTCAAATGGATGTTAAAAGTGCTTTCTTGAATGGCTATATAAATGAAGAAGTTTTTGTTTCACAACCTCCTGGATTCACTGATTTCAGATTTCCTGAACATGTGTACAAACTCAAGAAGGCCCTATATGGTCTAAAACAAGCCCCTAGACAATGGTATGAAAGGCCGAGTAAGTTTTTGTTGTCAAAAGGGTTCTCACAGAGGTAATGTTGACAAAACTCTTTTCATAAGGAGGAAGTCAAACTGTATTTTGTTGGTTCAAGTTTATGTTGATGATATTATATTTGGATCAACTAATAAATCTCTCGTGTGAAGAGTTTGTGAATAGCATGCGGGGGAGTTTGACGTGTCTATGATGGGAGAACTCAAATTCTTCCTAGATTGCAAGTCAAACAACTGAAAGATGGAATCTTTATACATCAAGCAAAGTACACCAAGGAATTGCTGAAGAAATTTGACATGGAGAGTTGTAAGATCTCAAACATTCCTATGTCAACTAATCTCTACTTGGATAATGATGCAGTGACAAAGTGTAGACCAATCAAGATATAGAGGGATCATTGGATCACTCTTGTACCTCACAAACAAGTAGGCCGACATTATGTTCAGTGTGTGTGTTTGTGCAAGATTCCAATCTGCACCAAAGGAAACACACATGGCAGCTGTGAAGAAAATCTTGAAGTATCTCAAAGGAACTACTAACTGTGGTTTGTGGTATCCAAAAGGTACGTATCCCACATTGGTTGGTTTTAGTGATGCCGACTTTGTCGGTTGTAAACCGATAGGAAAAGTACTAGTGGAGTATGTCATTTGTTTGGAGGAAGCTTGGTCTCATGGTATAGCAAGAAGCAAGCCTGTGTAGCTCTTTCAACCGCAGAGGCAGAGTATGTAGTAGTTAGGTAGTTGTGCTTTCGGACCATTTGGTCAAGCAACAACTGGAGGATTTTGGACTTAAGCTTGATCATATTCCAATCAAGTGTGACAACACAAGTGTCATCGATCATCGAAGAATCCGGTTTTACACTCAAGGACAAAGCACATCGAGGTGCGTCATCACTTCATTAGAGATCATGTTGAGAAAGGAGATTGTGAGGTGGAATTCATTGACACGAGAAAAATCAACTCGCGGATATCTTCACAAAACCTCGCCCAAGAGAGGTTCTTCAAACTTAGAACCAATCTTGGTATTCTAAGTGAAGAACATCTCACATAAAGTGTTGTAAGTATGTTAGTTTAATCATTCATTTGTGCTTAAACTTGATATGAATTCATTGCATAACATGATCTTGACCTTTTATATGATGAATCAAATGTTTTTCAATCATTCTATATGTGAAAATCTTTAACATTGCAGTTCATAGCTTTATTTCAACTTGTTTTTTGATTTTCTATAGATGTAATCGATTACAGATGCATGTAATCGATTACAATAGGTTTTGTTCGATGTAATCGATTACAACAACAATGTAATCGATTACATGTGTGAGAGGTTTCGATGTAATCGATTATGTGCCCAATGTAATCGATTACGATGTTTTTTCTCGATGTAATCGATTACATCACGAATGTAATCGATTACATGAGCTCGAAGTGTTTTTCGAGCTTTGTTCTTCGTTTCTCGGCTTTGTATTCCATATTTTGGAAGCCCATTTGCACACATTCATTGAACCTAGTCTTTTGTGATCTTTATTAGTGCTGTGTTAGGGTTTTTTCTTTCACATTCACATTCCCTTTCTCTTCTAAACCCTAATCTCTCATGGCCTTCATTCTCTCTATCCCACATTCATCTTCAACCTTCAAACCATGGACGGACAAGGAAGCAAAGAAAAGGATGAAAGCTAGGGCTAACCGTGATATTCAAGAAGAAAGACGTACTAAGAAGAGACAAGAAACCTCCTCCAAAAGGAAGGCTCCCGAAGAATCCGTGCGTCCACAACCCATGGTTCACCTCGAAGGAACAAGAAACTCGTTTCTTGACCGATTTTGCAAACAGAGAACTCGTACCCCTAAAGATTGTGAACTTCGATGGCTTGACAATGAAGGGTTTACCTTTCAATCCATGCTCCGAGATCGAACTTGGAGAAATTCGTTGGGCTAAGGGGTCACATTTACCCCGATTTGGTAAGAGTATTCTATTCTAATCAAATATCACCCTGGAAGGATTTTATCTCGAAGTTAAAGGAGTGAGTATTGTTCTGACTCACGATTTGTTTTTCGAACTCGGTGGAATAACAAATGAGGGGATAGTCCCTACTTTGGAAAATCTGGCTGAGGAAGGCTTTGAACTTCAAAAGGATGCTTTTTACATGAGCATGTTGAGGAATCCCGAGTCTTGGGAAGGCGATATGACTCGCAAGGAAAGAAAGAGGTATGAGGAAGACCTTTGGCATAGGTGGTCTCAACACTGACGACCGTCTTCTTCATTATGCTATTTGTTGGGTATTGGCTGCTAGAGGTACAAATCATGCTCAACTTATGGAAGAAGATATGCTCTTGATGGTCGCCCAAGAATGGAATTCAGATTGATTGGGGTCAAGTTGTCATGGACAACATGACCAAGGTAAGGAAATTCCATGACTTTAAGTGCCCTTATGGTCCGTTCATATCACGTGTTCTTGAGAGATGTCAAGTGGATGTCTCCAATGAGCACAGAATTGGCAAGGGATATCCATGTGCTTGGTGACATGATGCTGAAAAAGATGAGATTGACCAAGACATCCGAGGGTGGGTATCTAGAGAGGAAATACAACAACAACAAAGAACAAGACCAACCACAACAACAAGAACAACCACAACATCCTCCTTCTCGATGATGATGGAGATTCAATGGCCGGGAGTACACCCCTAAGTCTCGTTTTGAGTCCATTGTCCTAGATAGGTTGGAAGAGATGGACAAGCGCCAAGAGGATCTAGGAAAGCAAATCAAAGACTTGGAAAGGAATCAAAATTTGCACTTCCTTGACATGAGGTCTTTGATGGAAACCATCATGGAGCGCCTCAACCAAGATGATGATGATGGCGATGATCAGTGATCTCTCTTTTTGGTTTGATATACCAAATAGGGGGAGAATAGTTAGGTTATCCTAGATAGGGAGAGTAACTAGATAGGGGAGTTGAGAGTTTGTTTTTTACTGTTTTATTGAACTATGTTACTGTTTTTGAATAATGAATAAAATTTGCTTTGAGAATTTGTTTTATGATTCATTGGTCTTGATCTATATTTGTATTTGAATCATGTCATACATACTTGAATGAATGGTTGATTATTAGTGCATATGCATATTGTATTTTCTGGAAATTCTAACATATGCAGGTATGTCAAAGAACAACACATATCCTAAAACTCTAGGAAAACCTCTTATGTGATTTGGTACATCAAAACCAAAAAGGGGGAGATTGTTGGACTTGAAGCTTGAAGAATGCTGATTGTGTCTCTCTTATGTGTTTTGGTTTTGATGAATGTATCTTTCGGTTTTTCATAGTTGAATGTAACTAGGATATAACTATGTATTGTGTGTTGAGTATAGGCATATATGTGTTGTATTCTTTGCTTAAGACCCCAGAGATATGTAAAACTAGTGTATGATTGATCATGTGAAGAATGTTTGATTTCCATTTGAGAAAAACAGTTTGAAAAACCTTGGAAATCCATTTTTTCATCGATGTAATCGATTACGTGCTTGGTGTAATCGATTACATTGATCATTCTCTCTGGTGTAATCGATTACATGGTTGATGTAATCGATTACATGCTGAGAACTCTCTGGTGTAATCGATTACATCTTCAATGTAATCGATTACATGGTTTGAAATTCATTCTTTTTGGGTTTCCCTCTTCAATGTAATCGATTACATGCTCGTAGTAATCGATTACATGCCTGGAAAATTCAAATTGGAGGGTTCTAACGGCTAGTGTAATCGATTACATGCATTTGGGATCAATTACAATGACCGTTGTAGCTCAGATTTGCACGTTTTCTCCCTCCAAATTTGTTCTATAAGTATAATCTTGATGAAACATATGAAGGTGCTGAAAACCTAGCTTCTTGAAACAACTCTTACACTTTCATGTGCTCTAAATCTAGAGTTCATCAAGGTTTTCAAAGAAAAAGGGGAAACTTGATTCATTCCAAGATTGGGTGGATTTCATAGAGCTCATTTGTGATCGATTCTCGCACTTGAGGTGTATTCTTTACTGATCTTTATATTTCAAATTTCTCGGGTTGTTGCTCTAGGAGAGAGGTCTCTCTAGATAGAGCATTGTGTTTGAGAAGTGATTCTCAAAGTTTGATCTTGGAGGTGCTAAGGTCTTGGAAGTTCTCGTTTCTTCAGGTTGGAGAACGATTTGGGTGTTTTGATTTCGTTTGTATTGCTTGTTGCGAGTGAATGTAAAAGGATACAAAAGGAATCATTTGATAGTGGAAAGCCAATCGCAATGCAGCTTGTTGGATTGGGACCGACGACGTAGGCGCTGGTCAACCAAGATACATCATTGCACTCATCTTCTTCCTTACTCTCTTTACAGTTTTCACTATATTGTTATTGATCATATTCTGTTCTGTATTTGAAAACTGTATTGATAATCAACTCTTTAATTGGTTTGGAATAGAATCAGTAATTGAACTTGTAATTGAATCTGTAATTGAAAGGTAATTGATAGGTAATTAAAAGAAATTAGAAACACGCGAATTTGGGGTAAAGTTTAACTAGAATCTATTCACCCCCCCTCTAGATTCACACATAGGGACCAACAATAATTTGCAGATTACTCCCTCGGCTCAAGGAAATGTTCCGTCTGAACAACTTCTCACAGACACAAGAGCAGACTCAAAAGCACCCACCACCATTGATTTAACCCCTCTTCGTCTGACCCTCATCAGACTATTGATCATGCGCCTATCAAATCTTGGAAATTCACCTCAAATCACACTCAAGATTTGATCATTGGAGATAAATGTCAAGGTGTTCAAACAAGATCAAAAGTGAAGAATATCTCAAGCTATGCTCTTGTATCAGAAATAGAACCCAAGAATATTGAAGATGCTCTTCAAGACAATGACTGGATCTTGGCTATGGAAGAAGAACTTAATCAGTTCACCAGAAATGACGTCTGGATCTTAGTTGAGAAACCAAAGAACAAAAGTATCATTGGCACTAGATGGGTGTTCAGAAACAAGCTCGATAAAGCTGGTAAAGTGGTAAGGAACAAAGCAAGGTTAGTAGCACAAGTGGTGGATGTCAGTTTCTTGGTTCATCACTAATCTCTTGGTCAAGCAAGAAGCAAAACTCCGTTGCACTCTCAACCACTGAAGCAGAATATATTGCTGCGGCAGGATGTTGCTCACAACTACTTTGGGTAAAACATCAACTTGAGGATTACTCCAGGTTTGAAACTCAAATACCAGTATTTTGTGATAACACAAGTGCAATAAATCTCAACAAAAACCCTATTCAACATTTAAAAGCCAAGCATATTGAAATCAAATTTCATTTCATAAGAGATTATGTTCAAAAAGGTATTTTCGATGTACAGTTTGTGCAAATTGATTTTCAATGGGCAGATATCTTTACAAAAGCTTTAGACGAAACTCGCTTTAATTTCATTAAGGAAAATTTAGGAATTATTTCTTTAATTGATTAAGTTTTCTCTTTCGTCTGAGCATTTCATTTCGTTTTCATGTTAAGACGAAACTTTGTGTTTGATCAAGTTGAATCAGTCTGAGGAAATTATTATTTAATTATTTTAAAGTTAAGTGTGCAGGGACAAATTAAAAGTAGCAATAAATGTGTCTGTCATTTATTGCACTATTCTAGGACTTTGAGAAACACGCGCTGTGAATTGCAGAAGTCCAATCAATCATTAAAAAGGCAATGATGGGGACACGTCAAATTAGGGACGGTTTTAAAACTCTTTCGTCTGATGAATCACAACCGTTTTAGTTTTTACTTATAAATACTCTTAAAGTTCACATTTTTTTTACTCTTTACTGCATTCACACTTTCTCTGAATACTTTACTCACAAAACTTAACTCTCTCTTTTTCAAACCTAACAATGGCCGCCAAGAATACCAAGGCAACCAAAGCAACCTTCTTCGCTCAAGATCTCTTCTTGCCTAGCAAGTGGATATCGAGAGAGACTGTAGAGAACATCTCTGATAGAGTGGCTAAGATACTAGCACATAACGGATGGATGGAGTTCGCTGAGATGAGAAGGCCATGGCTGATGGAGGCCTATGCTGAGTTCTAGAGTGAAGCAAGGGAGTTTGAAGATGGTATTGTTGGTACTATCGACGACAAGGAGTATATTATCACAATAGACTCCATTGCTGAAGCCGGAAACTGCAAGGCAGAAGGGCGCTTTTACAGCCCTGACTGGATGAGGATTGAGTCCGAAGAACACGTGGATAAGATTATCTACGGGAAGAACCGCGACTCTGATGATCCCAAGTTCTTTAGATCAGGAAATCTCTGTCCCACTGCAAGAGTCATCCACAACCTTCTCTACAACATCTTTACTCCAAGAACCGGGTCACGAGACAACGTAAGTACTCGAGACAGATTCTGCATTTTCTACTGTCTGAGGAAAGCGAGGATGAGTCTTCCTCACATCATTCTTGACCACGGGGTAAGTGCGTTAAAGAATAGAAACATACGTAGGAAGAGCAGCATTCCCTACGCCACCTTCTTCACCAAAATAATCATCAACCAAGGCTTTGATGTCACTGGCGTTGTGTGGCACAAATAAGGCAAGGAAGTCAAAGGAAGCACCTTTGCCAAGATGCACCCGAATCCTGGCTTCCTTCTACATACCCCAAGAGAAGAACAAGCTCCTCTTTCACCAATCACCAAAGACTCCCCACACAGAGCATGCATCAAACGCGCCAAAACCCAAACACAAGCCGAAACACAATCCCAAACACCAGACCAAACACAAACCCAAACACCCTTACCTCTTCCACCCGTGGTTATTTCTGAAGTTCCCTTTGAAGATGTTCTAGAAGAACCTCTCAAGAAAAAGAAAAGAACTATCAGAATTAAGCACGTTACTGCTAAGACGCAAGGGAAGACGATATCCTCTAGTGAAGATGAAGGGGGCTAAGCTATCGTCTGAAGGAGTTTCGTCTGTTAAAATACTCTCAGACGAAGGGAAGCAGAGGAAAGCAACCGAAGAAAAAGCAAGAGCCATAGAAATCGCTCTTCAAAAGGATACGAAAGGTAAAGAAAAGATGAAGCAGAAGCTTGCATCTGTAGTTGTTGGCGAAACAGACGAAGAAAGACAATTGAAAGAGGGTCTCTATGCTGCTTCATGCTGAACGAGAAAGAATTTTTCTCGAAAGCGTTAGGGGCATTGGATCGTCTGAAGGTGCGTCTGCTCCAACAACTTCAGAGGGCATGAACAGTGAAGAAACTGCCCAGATCCAGAAGGATAATGTCCAGTTGGAGACTATGCTCAATGATGAAGTCTCTACTATGGAGGTCTCCACATCAACACTCCAAGACGAACATAGGACAAGTTTATCTGATCCTATTGTTGCGTCTCCTCTCAACGCTTTTGAACGAGATACGATACGCCGCGTCGAAGAAGCATCCCACCAACAGACGATGGAGATTCCGTCTGAAGAAATAATTGTTGAAGACATAAGTTCTTCGTCTGATGAAGAACATATGGAAGTAATAAAGGTTGATGCATCATGGGTGAGATCTCACGCCGAAGTTATTAATCCTGAAGATCTACCACCCAAGCACAAGACGGACTATTCGTTCCTCAACGAATTGGTCATGAGACACTTTGCTGAAAGCTCTTGTGCTGAAAGACCAGTCAAGCCTGACTGGATTCTTGGAGAGAAGATTGAAGATATCTCCAACGATGGTGAACCGTCTGAGTCTGCTGAAGATGGTCACTTGGCAGACGATGAAGATTGTTTTATAAAGGACGTTCCTTATATTGAGTTGAGAAACCCCTATCGATATAGAGGCAAAAAGGGTTTTCGACTGAGGAGATTTGTCAATCCCATCATCTACCATAAACCCCTGAAGCCAGTGAATTTCAAAGAAGATTCCATCTACACTCCCGAAGAGCAACGCGAATGGTCAAGCGTCCCGCCCGGGACATACTTGCCAACTTAGACATCAAGGGTTTAGAAGATATAAAGAGGTACAAGGATCATCTAGCTGAGTCGGTGATTGAAGGACCAGCTCTTGGCTATGAACCCCACATCCCTTTCAGAGAAAACATCAAGTGGAAGGTTCAACACGAAATCAACGCACCTGCATTTCACCACTGCAGATATGGAGACTCTGGCTCCACCATCTATGAGCCAAAGGATTGCTCACATTGGCATCTCGATGCCATTGACCGCCATGATCTGGTACCATTCACAATTCCCATGAATCAAACTGAGTATGTAGGTCTAGGACATACTCTGGGAATTGTACTTCCTTGGACAAGGCCTCATTATTCAAGGATCTGCCCCCGCTACTCCATCCTCCTCGACGAATTTGAAGACCCTGAAGAGTTTGCTCATGCTCTTCCTGAAGACTACAATTTGTCTTTCAAATTGATGGCCGGTGCCTATAGAAGGGAAGCAAAAGCTAGATCAACTTCCTTCTATCACATTGAAAGAAGAGCAAAGAAGGAGAAAAGAGATTGTCCACTCATGGTAGGATCACAATTCTCTTCTCTGGTTTCAGACGAAACAAAGTACTCTATTGTCTTAGACCGAAAACTACCTTGCTTGGTCAAGCTTTTGGCTAAAGGAAAAGAGAAGAAGACTCTGTCTGTCTCCAGATCCTTCAAATTTGTAAGGCACATTCCCCGGCGTCTTCCGTCTGCTGCATACTCGCATCTCAAAGCTCTTCAAACTCATGCCTCAAGACCTATCAATCCGAAGATACAAAGGATGATAGAAGATCATGAAGCCACATCTGCATTCTATTCTGGAACCTCATTTGATGAGGATTCCACAATCTGTGGCAGGGTGTTTCCTGGTGAAGCCTTTGCTTACACACATCCATCTCAGGAGCATCCAGATCTTGAGCTCTCTATTCCCTCAAAATTGTACTCTTGGCAATGGGAAAGAGACTTCACGGCATACCTCACACTTCCACTCTTCACTCTGCGTCTGAAGAGGAGACCAACAGAGTTCATCATAGATGACACTACACCTATAGTGGAAGAGCCTCAAACACCTCTAGTACAGATTGATGATACAGTGGAGGTCAATGATAAAGTTGAGGTTACTGAGGCTGATGCTAAAGAAGCTTAAGAGTATAATACTCTAAAGCGTAAATATGATGCCTTAGAAGAGGATTGCGAGCATCTGAAGCTGAAGAATAAAGAGCTTGAGGACAATCAAGCCTCTCTCATCTGAAGTGCAGCAACTGAAGGACATTGTCATGAGCCTTCTTCAAAAGAAGCCCAAACCTTCTTCGTGATCGTGATTTTTGATGATTCTCAGCCCAAGGGGGAAAGAATACCTTAGAAAGGAAGAAAGGAAAAAGGGGAAAATGCATCGTCTGAGGGGAAGCGAGCAAGCAATAAAGCATCGTCTGAGGGGGAGCAATTTTTTTTTTTGTATTGTATTGATTTTTTTTTGTAAAGAACATACATGTATTCTTTTAGCGATTGGTTTTCTGTATACCTTTGTAACATTGTATAAGGTTTACATCTCATTGATGTAACAATTCTTTTATAAAGAGATATTATTTCAGAAAACATCGTCTTGATGTAAATCTGACTTGCATTTTATCTGTGATCACTAACATTGTCTTATGCAGATATCTTCTTGAGAAAAGTTATCAGTATGATCTGTAATCATCAAAAAGGGGGAGATTGTTAGATCAAGATGATTAACTCATCAAAGGTTTTGATATTTACAAGACATACGAAACTTTCTCGGACGGAAGATCAGCAAGCAAGTCAGATGGAACAAGCACAGACGAAAGATGACTCCTCAGACGGAAGTCATTCGTCTGTCTCAAGTTGAAATCATTAGACGATAGGATAAGACGAAACATCTTAAAAACTGAAGACATATATCGTCTGTCCAAAAAGTGAAGCAAAATTTGAGTCACTCGCGCCAAGATTTCAAATCTAAGGAAGTACTCATTAGAAGCATCCAAGATCAGTATAGGGATTCGTGCTTACACATACAAGTCAAAAAGGTCTTCACCTTTTGTCAAAATCTCTGTACAAGTCAGAAAAAGTATTGTGCACGCAATCTAAATCCGTTGCGACCGCTGCGCACTACATCAATCAATCAAGTACAATCTGACACCTTTTGGAAAGCTTTCAAGAAACTTTTCAACGGCATTCATATGAGTCTAAAGGTCATTTGAAGAGGATGCCTATTTAATGACTACACTTCACCAGATTTCAGTTGGCGAAAACGCTTCTCTTATTCTATCTTCTGAATTTTCGCTCAAGACTTCTGAATACACTTAATTGTAAAACCCTCTCTGCGTAGAGGAATCCTTCTGTTTTAAAATATCTTTTTAAAATCCACTTGTGTGGTGTTAGCCTGTGGAGGCTGGGTTCAAAGAATACCTTATCTGTTTAGCCTGAGAAGGCTGTGTTCAAAGAATATCGGTGTATAGCCAGAAGTGGCTGAGTGCAAAGAATATTTGTAACCTTTTCACGGTTGGTGGTGAAAACTCAGTAGTTTCTGAGTAACTGGACGTAGTCTTGAAGAGACGAACCAGTATAAAAATATCGGTGTTATATATCAATATTGTTGAACTAATGGGGATAACTTAAAACATAATGTCTGTCCACTAAAATCAAATTTTGAAGTAAAACACTGTTTCGTCTGTACCCCTTTTCAAAACCACAGACGAAAGGATTTAAATTTTAAATTAACACAATTCAACCCCCCTTCTTGTGTTTTGTATTTTACAAGTGAGCTTCTTTTCCTTCTTCTTGAAGAAGCGTTGACCTCTCCCCTTTTTCATCATCATCTTCTTAAAGCGTTTGGCCATGAGGGAAATCTCATCATCAGACGATCCGTCAGACGAATCAGACTCAGTATTGTCAGCTTTTAGAACTTTATGCTTCTTCTTTCTTTCCTTCTAAGGAGTTTCCTCCTTTGGCACGTTGTTGACAGTTGGAAGAGCTATGGGCTCTTGAACTTTGATTTTGTCTCTCTTACACAGAAGTACCTCATGTACTCTCAAGGCTCCTATTAACTCATCAAGAGTTAATGTCTTCATATCACGCCCAACTGAGATGGTAGTGGACATAGCTTCCCATGGAGGAGGAAGACTATCCAATATCTTCATGTTGTTCTGGGCCTTGGTGAATGTAATGTCTAGCGCAGTGAGTCCATTTAATATTGTTTGGAATCTTCCAAACATCATGTCAATGGATTCTCCTTTCTTCATTGAGAACATCTCATATTCTCTTTGAAGAGTGCCAGCTTTCCTCATACGCACATCCTCAGTTCCTTCATATGAAATCTTGAGGGCATCCTAAAGCTCTTTAGAGCTTTTGTAGGCACAGAATCTGTTGTATTCTGTCCTTGATAATGCACACATGATGGAATATCTGGCTTTGTTGTTGAGTTCCATAAATGAGTATTCTTCATTTCCCCATTCAACCTCGGGTTTGAAAATAAGGATGTCACCTTGAGTTATGATGTTTCATAGTCTGTACTGGGTGGATTTGATGTACATCTCCATCCGATCAGCCTAGTAGGGATAGTCATCACTAGAGAACGCTGGCGGCTTATTCATGGATAACCCTCTAGACAAAAGCGAAGGTCCTTGAGACTCCATTTTGGATCATTTTCTCTAGCAGCTGTAAAACGCTCAACCCTTAGAGGCTGAGCTTTGATATCAAACTGTAAAAGAAAGAACACAAGAAGGGGGCTTGAATTGTGTTACTTAAAACAAAAATTGTTTCTTTCGTCTGTGTGTTTAAATATGTTCAGACGAAACAATCTTAATCTTCAAAGGTTGATTTTAATAAACAGACGTTATAGTTTAATTATCCCCGTTAGTCAAATACTTAATAACACAAATACACAAGTATTTTTATATTGGTTCGTCTATGCAAGACTACGTCCAGTTACCCAGTAACAACTGAGTTTTCACTACAAACCGTGAAAGGGTTCCAAGTATTATTTGTCCCCAGCCACTTCTGGCTATAACATGATATTCTTTGAACACAACCTTCGCATGCTAAACAACAAGGGTATTCTTTGAATAACCAGCCTCCTCAGGCTAAAACACCACACAAGTGGATTTGAAAGAGTTCTATAAAAAGAGAGTTTCTTCTTCGCAGAGAGGGTTTTACAAATGAAGAGCAAAAGTAACAGAGAGCGAATTCACAATGAAATAGAATATTGAAGCGTGTTCGCCAACTGAACTTTGAAGAAGCGAAGTCTTTAAATAGGCAAAATATTCATATATCTGTTAGACACAGAAGAAAGTCGTTGAGCGTTTTACAAGCAAAGTCCAAAAAGGTGTCAAAGAGCACTTGATTGATTGATGGTGTGTGCAGCGGATATAGATAACGTGCATAGTACTTTTTCTGACTTGTACAGAGATTTGATAGAAAAAGGTGAAGACCTTTTCAAGTTGCATATGTAGGCATGAATCTCCACACTGATCTTGGATGCTTCTAAAGAGTACTTCTTAAGATTTGAAATCTTGGCGCAAGTGACTCATACTTTGCTTCACTTCTTTGGCAGATGATGAACTTCTTCAGTCTTTAGAGTTTTCGTCTTAGCCTATCGTCTGATGACTTTACTTGAAACAGACGAATGACTTCAATTTTGAGGAGTCATCTTCCGTCTGTGCTTGTTGCGTCTGACTTGATGTTCCGTCTGACTTGTAATAATCAAAACATTAGAGATGTTAATCATCTTGATCTAACATCATCTTTACAAATTTCCTTTTGATTTGATTCCTAAAAAAGAGATGTGCACAAAGGAGCCTTTGAACATTTATGATCAAGAAAAGGAAACACCTTTAGAATTTGAACTACCTTTTGAGAAAATTTCATTATCATCTACTATTCCTTTTACTTCTAATAAAGATGAGATTGCACTAGAGTCTTATGGCTTTAAGCCTTGGACAACCCTTGAGATTGGAAATTTACAATTTATGGTTGTGCCTATTGACCATTGTTTTCATGATGTTGAAATTTTTTTTAGGTTATTGGAAGAACCTAAGAAGGAGGTCACACCACAAAGTTCCACACCTTGTGAAGATATATGGATCAAGGAACAAATATCAACACAAATTGCGAAAGGAAGAGAAACTTTTAAGAGTTTTGGTTATACCATCAATGAACATTTCAATTCCTTCTTTTCTTTTTTAAATAGTGTTGTTGATATGAATAGGATATACACTTTGTTATTAAATATAAAATTTGATAGGGTATGTTTGATCTTTGATCCGGGTGGTCTTTTATTGTAGGTAAGAACCTAAGGTCACTTGAGGACAAGTTGGCCACAAGAAGAAGGATTTGATGGAGGGTCATCTCCAAAAGCTCAACAAACTCTTCAACCTTAATTTTTAATAAATTGAGTTGTTCTTGGTGTCTAATTAAAGAATACTTCAAGGATCACAAAAGCTATGAAGACACTAAAGCTCAATTCGAACTTCATCTAGGAGGAAATTTGGTTTGAAGTTATGTTTGGATACTGCTAGGATGTTCTAGCGGGGTGCCTGATCAGGTTCGGTATTTCAAGCATAACTCGGGCTACAAAACTCCTATTTAGTTCGTCTTGGTGTCTTTTTAAAGCTTACTTAAAGGGCTACGAAAGCTATGAAGACACCAAAGACCAGTTCAGACTGCATCTAGGAGTAAATGGAGCTTGAAGTTAACATTTGGAAGCTGACAGGATTTTCAGCGAGTTGCTTATTTGTTTAGGCCTTATTAGTTTCTTTCAATTTTGTAATTGCTTTTAAGACTTCAATTGTGGGCCTTGTATTTTTAAGTATACTCAGCCTAGTTGACATTAAGTAGACTTATTCTTATGATCCAAGTTAAGCAAGTGTAATACACTCTCTTAAAGGAGAGTGGATGGGAAAAAAGAGAGAGTTAGTGGAATTTCCACTAACTTCATTTAAATCTCCACCACTTGATCAATTCATAATCAAGGGTGTAAATTTAAATCAATTATCTAGGATTTAATCTCTCATTCAAGATGAAATGCTAGCCTTAAGATTAATTCTAATCCAAGGTATAGAATTTCATCTTGCTTCTCCCATGATCATTACTCCTAGCTTGAATTATAAGACTTTTGATCGCACTTTTCTAGATCCTTCTTGATTGATCAATTGTGAAGGGTGCCTTGCTTCACTTGATTGATTAATCAAGGATCTAAGGGTGCTGAATTATTCATAGCCTAGTGCTTGGGAAAAGGCCTTGCCACTTATATTGGTCAACACTTTCATTTGTACACACTTTTAGTCAAAATGAATGAAAATTGAGAATTATTTCTCTTGATAGGAGTAGAGCTCTCCCAGGGTTTTCTTCTTGAAACCTTGAATCTTATCATGGATCCTTACATCCAAGTGGCGATTCTTCCTAAGAGCTTATTGAATTTCTAATTCATGGCGCTCCCACCATTCTTATCTTCTCCATTTTATCTTTTCTTCTCCCTTTGATTTAGTTTCATTAATTAGCACCTTGACCATGAGCTTCTTGCTGCATTTTTGTGAGATCAAGAGTATTTAAGAATGATTGAAGGTTGGTGAATGAAGATTGGGGCAACTACTTGCTTATCCATGAAGATCCCTTCCAAGTTCCTCATGGGTTTGCATCAGACTCTCTGTCACCCCCCCTTTGTCCATTAGCTCTTGCACTTGCTTTTGGATTTCATGGCTCTCTTGAGGTGAGCTGTTATAGCTTAGGCGGTTTGGTAGAGATGAGCTGCTATACATAAATAACATAAGAGGAAAGTATAAGGAGAAAAATAATAGTGAAATCGGGATCCCAATCACTCTTATTTCTTTGTCTTAATTTCTGCTCATTACTATCTGCTTTATAATTTAAATTGATCTTTAAATCAAGAACTGATATGTCATGCTCTCTTGGGAAATTAATAAAGTAAATAAAAATTCAGTTTTTGAATTTCTTGTCCTCGTGGGAACGACAACCCCGTTTATAAATACTTATTACTTGACGACTGTGGTATACTTGTCATAACCAGCAATCGGCGTACTCACCGTTTGCACGCACTACTAGGATTTGATCTTTGCACTACATGGTTTAAATACCCAACTTAACAATTGGGATAGGTTAACTTACATGAAATATGCAGATCTTTATTTTATTTTATTTACTTCTAAACAAGACATACTTATAAAAATTATTTTGTATTTATCCATTTCGAACTAAGGAGAGAGACATATTATTGTTCCTTCTAAATTTGGGAGTTATTACTCTGCTAGAGTTATCAAAGTTCCTTATTTGTGGTGCCTTCTTTCTTTTCAGGATTTATGTGTTTTAATCTCATTCTCAATTTTCTCAAACCCTAACCCTAGTTTCCCAAGTTTATGCTCAATTCTCCAAGGAAATCACATCAAGGTATTTTCCACGTCGGATACGATATAAACCGACATTAATTTCATTTTTTTATGTCAAATATTTAAATCACTTACGTGGATATCCTTTACAACATTTGTTCTTAACAGAACCAAAGTGAATGAATGATGCAAGCCTTATAGAGAGTTGCAAGGAATTGAAGGATCTTCATTCTTCAATGGAGACTTCACGTTTTTTATGGAAGAAGCTCATGGCCAAGAAGAAAAAGAAAGGAAGCAAACAGTTTAGAAGACAAATGATAGCGCCATGACAACTACCAATAAGCTCAAGGTGGAATCGCTATAACGGAACAAGGAAGTCATTGATAAGATTCAAGGTTCTTCACAAGAACTCTAGAGAGAAAATGCTCTCACAATTTCTAAATTCTATATTCAATTTTGACAAAAAGTATTTACATTTCAAAGAAATTCCTATTTATACTAAAGGAGTTGGTGCCAACTTGTACTCTAAGCAACTAACCTCCCCCTTGGATCAAAACTAGGATCAACGTGTGGAAAGCCTTCTCAAGCACCTCACATGGATCACTAACCTTAGCCCTTGAATTAGAATCCATCTAAGGACTACGGTTAAGCTATATATAATTGTGGAATTAAAAATAGAAAGATGAAAGTTATAGATTAAAAATTAGGCAAATGCTGGATAATTTCATAATAAGGACCATTGTTAAGAAACTTAAAAAGATCCAAAAAGATTTTATCACATAAAGTATGTTATTTAAAACCTTTTTATACTACAGTTTAAACATTAAATATTTACTCTGTAACCAATGTTCTAAGACACCGACTAAAAGAAACTAAAAATTATAGGATGACTAAAATTGTAAAATTAAAACTAAAAAAATTATAATTACATGATGAGAGTTATAAAGAAAGCAAAGTGCACTGAAGCCTAAGTTTTCAATAAAACAACATACAGAATACATTTCCAAATGATTGTGCTCGAGGGAATCTTCTAGGAGACTTTTGAGTTTTGAAGATAACTGTACGTACAAAGCAACAAATATGCAGCCACCTCAAGAGATTGTACTCTGTGTATGGCTTTTCTGCGGGTCATGTGCATCATAGCATAAAGAAGATTTTAACATGCTAAAGTAACATCCTTTTTGTTTCGTGTTAGACAACTAAAATTTCCATTCCCGTGGACATAGATAATCAAGCTCTTCACATTGTACATCCAACAATGCGACACCCAATTTTTGTCTGCATTTATATCCTTTTTCTTTTCTCAAAGACAACCCTACACGATAAGATAAATGAAAAACAAAAAAGAAAAAAGAAATTTCATGCAAATGTAATATTTAGGAATGAGAACGGGTAAGTCCGATGCTTATCTCGCAAGACCTATTTTTTATTTTGTAGGCTTGAGTCTATTTTATAACTTGAAATATATTTTTTTCAATCTATTCTATCTTGTTTAAAATGTCTGTCTGACTTGACCAGGGGACTGATAAGTCAGCCTGTTTGTCCAAACCTATTAACGATATCTATTTTCAAGACTTGTGTACAAGACCTGTTTATAAGTCTATTTAAGTCATTTTCATGGTGGTTTAGAATAAAAAGAGAAATATAATGCAGTGGTTAGTGATTTTCAATTTAAATCTTGATGCATGAGTTTGAAACCTACCTTTGTCATATTATTAATATCAAGCTTAACGGGCAGGCCAAACAAGTCCAAAATTTAGACTAAGTCTGGCTCGCCTAATGAAACAAGTCAGAAAGTTAGACTGGGTATGGACTGTACCTAACTCATTTATGAAATAGGTAAGATCAAAGTCAAACTACATGTCCCTCATTGGTCATTTGGACTATTTCCACTTCTAGTAATATTATAAATTTTTATTATATTTTTCTTTTCTTCCACTTTTTTGTTATTAAATTATTATCTGATTTTTATACTTTTTTCTCTTTTAATTCAGCTTTTACTTTTTCATCTTTTTCCTAAATTAAACATGGTTTCAAACATGATTTATGTCAAATTCAATTTAACGGTGAGAAAATGATCAACTAGATTTGATCTATAATCTCCTTCTCTCCTTCTACCTTTTACTATCTTTTTAATATTTTTTAAGTAGAATTTACTTTGAAGTTAAATTATTTGACACAATAGCTTGGTCCCATGAATCCTAATTTTAAAGTTGATTAGATTTGTAGTTATTTTCCTCCAACTTTACCCAATTACATCCGCAGAGTAATACTTCATTGGTTACAGAAAATTTATGCGTTTCTTGCTCTTTTGGCATAGGAAAATATTAGGGTAAAAGTCCTATAAGGGGTATATTTGTAAACAAATTCCTCGTACTGGTTAGTTTAAAACATATATATTCCTTGAGAGGGTTTATTCTGAAGATGAGAATTTTTTTTTTATTATAATTTTTAAAGAAGACGAAATAATTTTTTAGACTTTATAGAATATTGTCACTGTAAATGAGAGCTGTTGTGAGGTGACATGACTCATGATAGTATTTCATTAATTGTATGACTACATAAAAGATGTAGAACAAAATATTTCATTTTCATCATAAGCTTGACAAGTGACAAATTTTAAATGAACTACGGGAAATAAAATTATAAATTTATCTTCAATATAATTCCTACACGTGACAAATTCTATTTAAATGCGGGGGCTATGTGACTGCGAGGGAGTCGAATAGAAAAGGTTGAATTCACTTTTGTATCACCCAGAACTCTTCGGTATCACCCAAAATTAGAAATCAAAATCCTTTTGTATTTATCTGGCGGCCCCGAAACTCTTGAGTATCACCCATAAAAAAAAAATATATATATATTAAGTACAAAATCTTCAGAGATCGTAAATTGGCATGGCTCTTTCATGCAAGCCATGTTGAACTCAGTTGTACTCAGTGCGACGTCGTTGGGAGTTGAAGTTTTGGCGTGTGGTGTCGGGGGAGTTAAGAGGTTGTGGGGAATTGTTAACTTCCTTCTCGCTATTTGCTTGGCCATGACCGTTCTTCCCAACTGCCTCCGCGAACCACTGCCTCCTCCATCCAGCGTTAAAACCGGCGCGTTAGCCATCTTTTCCATCATCGGTATCCCTCTCGCGGTAATATAACCATTTTCAAATTATTTTTTTCATTTTCGTTAATTAATTAATTAATAATGAAAATGTCCGTAGAAGGTGGCGAGAGTTAATTAATCAAGTAAGAAAAATTATTTTTTAAGTGGAAAAGTGAAGACAAATTTTTTAGTTCGTATCACACCAATTAGAATTTGTCACCTATCTATATCCTCTTGAAGACAAATTTTGGTTCTTGACTTTTTTTAACCCATTCAAAAATTATCAGTGTCAAATTTGTTGGAGAGACGAAATATTTTGCTCGACTTCTTAAAGAAGTCGAACAGTTTTTTGTAAGTAAAATAAAAATTTATTTCATTTTCTTTAAAAATTATAGTAAAATGATTTGTTTGGTCTTCAAAAACAACCCAAGAAATATGTTTCAAACTAACCTTTGATGAATTTGTTTAGGAAAATAAGCCACGGTACTTTTACCCAAAATATTAATACAACCTCAATTGATTGAGGAGAAGTTGAATCTCGTTTCAAAAAATTTTATCCAAATAAAGTTGAAATGAAATAATTCAAAATGTGGGGAACCTCCCGGATATTATCAAAACGATTCCTATAATGCAAATTAAAATAAAGAAAAATAACAGCAACGTTGGAACAGTTTTGGAACGTAATAATTCATATGGAAGGCTCTAGGAAATGAGACATGTGCGTTTCAACCTAAAAAAGAAAACAATATTGTAGGGAAAACAAAGAAGCAGAGCGTGTTACAAAGAAGCAGAGCGTGTTACAAATAGGCATCGCATACTCAAGCATTTTAATTTTATCATATTTATCTTGGAACTCGTTATCAATCAACAATTATTATAGAAATAATAGGTGGGTTCATGATCACATGGAATGCCTCTATTGTGGGCTAGCGAATGAATTTAATTCAAGGCCTAATGAGAAATCTATGCAGAAATTGCGTTTGGATAAACTTTGGAAGAAAAAATGAGTACCTTTTTTTTACGATTAAAAAAAGTTATTTTTATTGTATAACATTTGTTTATGAAATGGCATTGCATAATGTTAGTTTTTTAAGAATATAGTAATATGAGATAAAGATTAATTTTTGTCATTTTTATACAATTATATGATTATAAGACATATTTCCAATCATTCACCGAGAGATTAATTTTCTTTGGAAACTTTGAGGATACTAAAAAATGGATTGTTTTCTCTAACCAAATTTTATTTCTTTTTGTATTCTATATCCAAGACGAAAATGGGGATTTAAATTCTTCAGCGTGTGCTTACAAAATTCGGGCTTGTCCAATCACTTGATAAATTATTACTATTATTTTAATGACTAATGTTAGTTTTTAATTTTGTTAAATTTTTAAAATTATTTTTGTCATTTAAGATGTATACGAAAATATTATGAAATTTAGAAATGTCAGAAAATAGAAACAAAATAGTGATGATCGTGTTTTTTATGGTGGGTAACATTGGTGTTGTCTTAATATCAATTGAAGAAAATGAACAGAGTTTAAAGAAGATATGTCTGTGTGTCATTTTAGGATGAAGTGCTTTATTTAAGGTTATTAATCATAAAGATTAAAAATGAAATTATTTTTATAATATGATAGTAAAGTTTTGGAGGAAAAACAGAAAAAATTTCATACTTAAACTGCATTAAATATATGAATATTAATTGATAAATCATAAAGGATAAAATGAAATTAAAATAATAGTAATGTAGAATATTACACCAATCAAATATATTATTTAAATACTATTTGGTTTTGGTTTTACATGTTACGTTAATTGTGTTAATATATAATGTACTTTAATTAATAAATCAGTATACACATTTATCTTTTTTTTTTTGGATATATATATATATATATATATATATATATATATATATATGTATGTATGTATGTTTGTATGCATGCATGTACACATATATAGAGTAAAATATATATAATGATTTTTTTTCCTTTTGAGAGGTTGTCCTAAAACAATTAAATTTATGTCAAATTAAAAGAATTTTACAGGTACCCAATATATAAGAATCAATCTTATATTTGTTTTCTTAAAATAAATATTCGAACTATAAAAAAATATATTTGATGATTTCAAATAAATTGCTTCCATTTATAAATTTATTATTTTTTTTATATATAAATTTGAAGCTACTATGAATTACACGTGTGAAAATTCAAGGATGTAAGCTAAATATCAAATATAATATAAGATTTTTATCCTCTTTCTCTATATTTTTCTGCTTTTATTTTTTAATATTTTTTCTTTGATCTTTGTTGTAGTTACGGGCATAAAGAATTATTGTAGTTAGTGTAAATATTGAAGGTACACTCCATGCCATAAAGGATTAATATTCACATATATGTTTTCAAGTTTAGGTCAAATCATATCTCATTTACCTCTCTTACAGTGAGTATATTAGAAATTAGAAGTGGTTACGATACCGGTATTCACATTTTTTTTTAAGTATAACATATTTCATTTTTTTAATACAATTTTTTTCTTTTACATGTCCATTGTATACTAAACTTTTCTAATCACGTATTTATCTATTTTTTATTCTTTTAAACACTAAAATGTGAATTGCAATATCAATCCAACACCTCAAGTGAATATGGTGCGTTCAACTCAGGTGAGAATGTTAAATTGTAATTTGTTTCACCTCAACATCAGATCATATAACGAAAAGGTACTATTATTGATACAAAATCCATATTTTTGTCAATAATATGTATCATAAATGGCATAATATTGTTACCTTATTATTGTAATTAATGGAATTGCAATAAAGTCATTAGTTTTATAACCAAACCTTAATTATTTTCACAAAATATATTAGTCATACTATTTTGTATGGTAAAAAGTGCACGAAACATAATATATGTAGTTGAAATTAATTAAAAAAATCTGATTAATAAATTTAAAAATTAATATTTATAGTGAAATTTGATTTAAGGTTTGAAAATCTCTAAATTCTTCATCAATTAGATTTTACGATTTGTGATAATCTAAGTTGTTCATCAATTAGATTTTACGATTTGTGATAATCTAAGTTGTTCATCAATTAGATTTTACGATTTGTGATAATCTAAGTTGTTCATCAATTTAATCTTAAAGAAGATATTTGTTAGGAAGACTTTTTAATCTTTTCATATTAAAAAATTATAATTAATGTTATAAATATTAATTTTACTATTTTTGTGTTGTTCGGATTTTTTTTCCTTAAAATAAACTACAAAATGTTATATATATTTCCTCTATCTCAAGTGGCCAGTTAAGTGTAAACATTAATTTCCTTTTTTTAGTATTTGATAATTTTCTCTCGACGCTGATTGTCTCAAAGTATGAAATTTTGTTGAGGCAAAAAAATGATTTTCTTGAATAAGTTTATTTAATAAACACAATATTATTATTTTTTATTTTTATTAAGTGTTTATTGGTTCTCTAATAGCAAAAAATATTTGAAGTAATAAAAAATATATAAACAATGATAATAACATATTAAAAAAGTGGAAGACATGTATGCCATTAGTCATATTTATCTAATGTTAATTTTTTTTCTACAACTAAGTGAACACACTAAATATAGTATAAATTTCATGTTAAAAAATCATTTCAAATTTCTATTTTTTATTTTTCTTAATTAGATTATTGCATCCTGTATATTTGTATTCATGCTTGAACATTATAAATAAATAATTATTTAAGGAATACAAGAACTAGAGCCTATATTATTTAATCATTTTATAGTATAGAATCTAAGTAATCCTTATATATCTTTCTTGGCAAACTCATTATCGTAAATGTAATTTTAAGTTTGTAGCAACTCTTTTCTACAAATTTTTTGGTCAAAGTAAATCTCCTAAGTAAAATGTGTTTTTGTAAGACTTATAATAATTACATCTTCACAAAGAATTGTTAAAATAGATTCTCAATTAAATTATAGAATGATGCTACTTCATTTTTTTGTTTTTTGTTTTTTATTTTTTCAAATTTAACTTCGCCAGGAGAATAAAAAAGTATATATGAAAATGGATTTATCCATTAAACTATTAACTTGTAACTCACTATACTACTAGTGTGGGTTTTATTTTTATATTCATAGAGTTAAACATACGAGTAATATGTTCATCATCACACTCAAATACAAAAAATTCTTAAGAAATATAATAATTTAAATAGAACAAAATTAACTTAATATTAATTATCAGTTAATTTTAAATTTTTTTAAAAACTATCCATCAATGTAAATATAATAAAAATTAATAATAACTGGTGCATATGCACAGATTAAACACTCATTTCTAAAAAATTAAAATTTAAATGTCAATTTTGGTATTTTAAATTTACAAATGTCTATTCAAATCATTTTTATTTTTAAAATATATCATTTTGATTTTTAAATATATTTTTTGTTAAATAATTTTTTTTACTATAATACTATTTGTGATTGGTATTTTAGAAAAATTAATTTAAGATAATAACAACTAAAAATATCATTACTTTAAAATAATTATTTTAAAATTTAAATCACTAATCAGAATGTTAATGTGAAATTAAAATATTTAGGAATATAATTAAATTTTGGAAAATAAATTTTTTTAAACATAAGAAATAGAGAAATGAACTAAAAATGATATTTAATCAAAATTAAATAAAACAAATTATTATTACTACATCTATGTTAAATTAATAAATGCCTGTACGTGTGTATATATTTTTATATATTTCAATCTTACTTAAAGAGACGTACCAATATGTTAGTCAGTCGTGAGAAATAAATTAAAATAAGTATAAAATTGTAACAAACTAATACTCGGTAATTTTAGTTTTCTAAATAAAGTAAAATTACCTTAATAAATTGATAAAGTTAGTCTTGAGGAATAAAACATTTTATACATATAAAAATGAAATCAAATTAATTTTTAAATTCTGTTAAGAATAATGTGAAGATAAATAACAAGTAACTTTGCAAGTTTAAATTGGTAACATTGTTAAAAAAAAAATTAAAAGAAGAGGAACTAATAGTTATAGGTAATTATCATAAATAATTTTATTTAAGAAATTGTTAAATTAAATATATTATTTAAATTAAATATATTAATATCATGTTAAACACTTAATTCAGGAAGTTTATTTTGTTTCTATAGTAGTTTATTTTAATTTTAGTTAGAGAACATTGTAAAAAGATATTACTTATTCTTTAAATTGATATTGATATTTTTTTCAATAATTGATTGATTTTACATTTACCTAAATAAATCATATGAAAATTAATATACTAAAAATTAATATTTATTTTGATTTGTACTAAATAAATTAATGTGAACATAAAATTAATAAAAGAGACTTTAATTAATAGTATAAATTGATTAAATTTAAAAGGTACATTTAAAATAAAATCTGTTAATTACATATTAAAAAATAAATTTTATTTTTCGTTCCATGCATGCTAATAAATTTTAGAAAGTTTAAATTTACTACTTACAAAAATTAAAAACTACAAAATATGGATGGATAAAATTTAAAATTTATAATCATTTATAACATTGGTAAAATTAAAAGGCATTAATTTTATTTAAATGCACTAATAAGATTCAGTCAATTATATTTTTACATATTGATTTATTTAATACATTAAATTTTTATTGTCTATTTTAAATTAATTAATATTTATAATATTTTTCATCAAGTTATGTACATTAAATATTTAAAATTGGTATTGAATAATATTTCTTACATGACTGCTTTCTAGACTTTCTTTTCAAGAGTTTAAATGAATTAATGTATTAAATATTATTATAATTTATGTACATCAGATATAGTAATAAAAAATTATTATTCTATCCGGAGTAATTGAATAATATTAAGATAATATTTAAAGATATTAATAAATTAAATTTTGGTAATAATCAAAGTATTAAAAAAAGAAAATTCCATTGAATTTTAAAATTGCGCATTTTAGATTTATTTTATTTTGTTATATTAATTGCAATATAAGTATGATCTTATTCACATCAATAATATAATTATAATTCTTAAGAAAATATTAAATCAATGCAATAATAAGGAAATTGAGACATTTGGTCATAAAGGAAGGATTCATATGTACATGAACTGTGAGTTGAGATGTAAAATGGCTAGAGTTTATAATTCTGTCTCTCATTGTTGTGTTCAGTCACACAGAGACACATTGGAGAGTAGAACAAATCATGTAATCTCTGGAAATAATTTGTTTTTTAGTCACATAATTACTATTTCTTTTGTCCAACTGTGAGATAGGTTAGAGTTTAATTTCATAAAACTCAATATTAAAACCAATTCCATCTTTAACATGCTAATGCTGCATAAAAATATATCATTTATGTTTCAAATTCTCCTTCAGTTTTCCTGACTTGTAAAATGAATTGTTCTTTAATCTGATTAAAACAACTTTCTCTTCGCTATCGTACAATGAATTAACTTTTTTATATTTATTGATTATTTAATATATTTTATAATATTTTTTCTTTCTCTTATTTATATTATCTTTTATATTATAAAAACTTATTTTTATGTTACCATTTTGAAGATTTAAATTACGTAGAATTTTTCCAAAATGCATAAATATTAATAATACAATTTTTAATATCTTCGTTCCCGCGCTCTCTTTCCAACAAACCAAGAACAAACTTTGGGCTCAGATCAAATTATTTTACCTGTATTCAAGCACAAAAGTTGTGCAAACAGCAAAATAAATAATTGATTACACACTATTTATCTATTTCAGTTATCTTGCCTCTGTCTCTGACATGATGAGTACTTATGCATTAGGGGCAAGAATTTGAATTGTATCTTGTGTTTTGCAGGGTCATGTTAATGCAAATACCATAAAGTTTTATTTTAGTTTTTCTTTTTGTGAAAAGGTTAAATTGTGTTATGGACCACACTTTTCAGAAGAAGCTCCTTTAAGTACATAAGAATGATTAAAAGAAATGGTTTCAACTGCTGATTGGTTCATTTTAGTATTTTAGGTTTTTGTGTAAAATATGATTTTATTTGGTTTGCTTGAATGTTATTAGGCATCGTATACCTGTTTCTCAAAATCCGGTATCTGGCCACAATATCTCTGGGAAGAGCGAAATCCTAGGCAGTCAAAGATTCTTCTAAGTTTTGGGATTATAAGAAATTTTGGACGCATTATATTGAATACAATATTCTTTTTTCTAAATTAGTCCTCATCTTTGCTAAAAATATATCAAATATTTTTCATGTTTTCAAAATATTAATGAATATATTTATCATTTTTATCCGATTCTTTGTGTTATAGCATTAAACTCTCTTATAAATTACAACGAAGATCAATAAATCATGTTATAGAGGTATATAATATTATTCATTAAAATAAATTTACTCAAATTACTATAAACCTGGTAGTAAATTCGCGGCACAATTTTTAGATCACATAATGTGGTCATTCAAAATGCAAAACCTATAAAAGGAAAGGAAAAGAACCTGACATACATTTCAATTGAGTGATTAGTGATTACCAAGTTTTTCAATAATAATAGACCCAAATACCCAAATATGATAAAGGGTGTATGAGGGTTAGTTTAATAAAATGTAAGCAGTCATATAAATTTTTCTACATTCGTATTCTATATTTATGGATAAAACAATAAATTATATCTAAATATTATCATAGAAGGAAATCAAGAAATCAACCAAGATATAGTCAAAGTAACTTATATGTCAATTAAAATAGCTTTTAAGTACCGTCGGACATGTAAATTAATTAGTACAAAGTTATTCTAATTCAACTAGTGATTTTAAAAATTAAATGTTAAATATAGAGTAGAAGAAAATTGTTATCTATGGTATTCCTACGTACGAAGTAGGATTGACTCCGGTGGTGTATCATTTGATTTATTTTACCGCTCAATTTGTTATCAATCCATGACTTTTGCAACAAGTTTCTTCCCCTTACCCTTACCTTCCAAAGAACTCAATGTCAGATACAGAGTCAATGCATTCAACAAAAAACTTATACATAGGCCGGCATTAACATTCCTTCCATGATCTTAGTGTCACTAGCTTGGATGCAAAAATTTTCCATAAATCTTTACAATAGTTCTCGCCAATAAAGTTTAGTAGTGCATCAAAAAGGTCCCATGACTATAAAAGGTTGAAAGTTTAATACAAATAACAACGTATTTCTTCAGACCTATTGGAAGAATAAAGTGTAGTATATGGGAGAATGACATTATTTCCTTCCTAAAACATAGACAAATTTGAGCCACTTATTAAGAACTAACTTAGAGTAAGTCTGTTGAGGAGTTTAATAAGATTATTTGTGATAAGCAACCATGCATGCTTGAAATGTGACGAGGTTGATAAGATCTTGAATAGAGGAGAGAAAGAGTGCAATCACACTCATTGATCTTTAAGGAGAGAAGATATTTTCACATGAATCAACCAAATAAAAATTTTGAAATACTTTAATAAATACGAGGTAATTAATCCGTGGAGTCTATATCATATGTATAGAAGAATTGTTTAAGAAGATCTTATTCTATAATGATTGAAATGTTTAATTTATAAAAATAATGTATACAAGAAAGTCACTCTAATGTTAATAAATTACTAATAATACCTCAATATACGAAAAATATGTTGATTAACTTGTTCTTGTCACTAAATCTATGTGTTCCTTGCATATACCAGACAACCACAATGAATATGAAGTGAAAGATTAACTGATTCGTTAACTAAAGTGCGTGTATCTATTAGCTGGTACCCTAGGATGCTGCCCAAATAAAAGGCCATCTAAGATATCTATTGCTTAGTGTAAAATTATGCCTTTAAGGGGAATCGAATTTTTAACCTTTTTTTTTTCCTTTTCATTTATTCGGCTTACCTTTTTCCCTTGAGATACTCTTTCCTTTTCAAAAATATAACTGTGGATTTAATATGAAATTTTCCAATAAGGTGCGATGAGTTACATGGGCAAGATGACATAGGTTTGGTGAGATGAGATCATATAATTTGTAACTAGTAATGTAACTTGGCCAAGAAAGAGAGCAAAATGTAACTTTCAGTTCTTGATGGGGTTGTCAATAAAGAATAAAGTGGAAGAATTTGAGTAGGGGCCTACCACTTTGGGGCATATAACATGTTTTAAGTGAACAAGTTATTCATCCAACCTGTAAGGATTAAGACTCAAAATTGTTAAGCTCAAGAGATATCTTCCATTATTCTCATGAATTGGCAGTTAATATCCTAAGGACCACTGATGATAACATACGCAACTCAGTTTACCTGGAAAGTACATAAATCAGAAGTTGGACAGAAATATAAGAACAAAAATAATAGATAAGATCTCAGTTAAATGTCATCTAAACCCCACCAAGAGTCTCACATGATCTCACCCTCTCTTATTTTATTAGTCACAACTAACAACTTACAAAACCATTCAAACCAATCGCAGAACAAACTTACTTTATGCTCAGTGCAAACTTTGTAATGCTCTGCATATAAAGTGTCTAATGTGCTTTTTCTACCCCCAAACCGTTTGCTCTTTCTCTCACTCACACACAGATAGAAAGAGAAAGATATTGAGATTCCATACAGCTAAAAAGACTAGACCAATCATTGGTCCTTTTTCTTGCATTTTTTACCTTCCTTGTTCATCAATTCCTACCTAAAAAATTCCTCGGGAAGAGAAGCATATTGTTTACTACAAAGTGGAAGGGGGGAAGTTCCATGTAAAGAAAACATGGTTGATGACTCCAACACAACACAACACAATATCCCACCCAGCGAATCCTCTACTAAGCTTCCTTGATTCCTTCTAATTCCAATACTAAGCACAAGAGTAAACAATAATTATGACCTCCTTCCTATTGTTGTTTTAGCTTTCTTTTTAATACTAAAACAACTAATTTCTTTTGGAAATCAATCAATTTAATCTTAAACTATTATTCTCTCTTAACTAGTTTTTAACATATTAAAAATTATATAAATAATCTTTAAAATATTAAAAATATATTATATAATCCTTCAAGTATTATTTTTTTAAAATACTAATGAATTTTTAATATTTATATAATTTCATTAGTTTAATAATTATTCAACTGAATAATAGTTTAAGCAACAAAGTGATATTTTATTATTTTAGAAATTTAAAGTCTAATTAATTCATTTTCTCAATTATATATATCTTTATATAGTAACTCCTGTTAGTAGTTATTATTATTATCACAACAATGGTATAAATAGGATACTAGATAAAAATATGTTAGTTTGTATAAAATAATATTAAATATTTCTTAATGTATATACACTAACCTTAAACATTAATAATTAAGGGAAGGAGGTAATATTTGCTCAAAGACATTGTGAAATGGTCAAGTTAGAAGTCCATGTCATATTCACCCCTTGTGGTTTAGTTTGCCTAAAGTAATGCCCATCACAAGAGGTTGTATGGCAGATTCCCACCTCCCCATGTTACAACTTCCCCTTTAACTATCCCCCACACTCACATTTTATAAAACCCCACATCCCTCCCTTCCCTCTCCTTCAATCCTTCACATCCATTCCCTCCTTCCTCTTTTCATTGTTCCATTAACATTAGTCCATTACATCTACTAATCTAGTATAATCATCTTCCTTGTCAACACTAAGAAAATCCACATACTCCAATTAAACCACACACAAGCAAGAAATTAACAAAATGTGCAGCTCCAAGACCAAAGTTACTGTAGTAGGCCTAGAAGTCACAGCCACAGCCACAGCCACATCTCCGGTGGCCAGAATCAATGGCCGGCTGGTTCTTCAACCAACATGTAACCGAGTTCCTAACCTTGAGAAAAGACATTCAATCAAGAAACTATCACCAAAATCACCTTCTCCACCGTCACCATCACTTCCAAGTAAAACCTCATCCACACCTCCTATTTCTCCAAAGTCTAAGTCCCCTAGGCCTCCTGCAATAAAGAGAGGTAATGAGAGTAATGTACTGAACTCAAGTTCTGAAAAGATTGTGACCCCAAAAAACACCATAAAGACATCAACTCTAGAGAGGAAAAAGTCCAAGAGTTTTAAAGAAGGGTCATGTGGTACTTTAGGCCTCCCTGTCTCTACAGAGGCATCATTAAGTTACTCTTCCAATTTAATCATTGAATCACCAGGAAGCATTGCTGCAGTGAGGAGAGAACAAATGGCACTACAACATGCACAGAGAAAAATGAAGATTGCACATTATGGAAGATCAAAGTCTGCAAAGTTTGAAAAAGTTGTTCCTCTTGATCCTTCAATCAATCTCACATCAAAGACAAATGAGGAGGAGAAGAGATGCAGCTTTATCACAGCCAATTCAGGTAAATGATCAGAGTTCAAATTAATTCAAATTGACTATAAATTTTTATACTTTGTGCAATGTGCTAATGTCGTCGTCTCTTTTGCTATATATATAGATCCCATCTATATTGCTTATCATGATGAAGAATGGGGAGTTCCAGTTCATGATGACAAGTAAGCCCCCATTTCACTCTTTTTCTTGGCTCACAAACAAAATTAAGACTATGTTTGAATTAATTGCCCTGGAAAAGAAAATAAAAATGTAAAATGAATTAAATTTTAACAAAAAAGTTAAAATTAGATCATATACGCGTGTAATTTAAAATAAGGTTATGGAGAAGTTAAACAAGAGAGTTTCAATAAATAAATTTGTAGATGAAGTAATTTTAACTTATGAGAGAAAAGTAATTTATTTACTTTACCTTTTTATTTTTATTTCTTGTAGCTACTTATTGAATTTATCCAAACAGATCTTAATAGCAAATAAAAGATATGTAGAGACAAGTGATGATTAACAGAAGCACTATTGTCATATTGTGTATGCAGGATGTTGTTTGAACTTCTAGTTTTAAGTGGTGCTCAAGTTGGATCAGATTGGACCTCAATCTTGAAGAAACGCAAGGATTTCAGGTTGGATACTGCTAAAAGAAGCATCTAAATGCATCATTGCATAGTACACCTACGTTCATCTTTTTCTTTTTGGGGTCCCTTAAGTGAAGAAACTAATGAATTTTAAATTATGCGCAGGACTGCATTTTCAGAATTTGATGCAGCAACTTTGGCCAACTTAACTGATAAGCAAATGATGTCTATAAGTTTGGGATATGGCATTGAGATAAGCAGAGTTCGAGGTGTTGTTGACAATGCAAATCGAATTTTAGAGGTAAGCAAGAATTTAAGCCTCAAAAATGGACCCTTTTCCTCTCTCTTTTTCTAATTGGTCTCTCTTCTTTGCACACATTATGGCCCTCCAGAGCACTAGTTTGCATGAATTAAGTGAATATTCTTGACAAAAGAACAGATTGGTTAAGAGTCTCAATGATGAGAAGTACAATAATCACTTTTTTCCTTCAACAGCATTTTGTTAATTTCTCTTTAATTCACCCATGACAAATTTTAATGTTTGGTCCCATATGAATTGATTGGTCCCTGTGTTAAATTTTCCAATCGTATCAACCTTTTGACACATGACATACTTAAACATGTCTTTGAAAATAATGATTATTAAAATCAATAATTTTTAACTATAGAATAACTTATCTTGTAAAAAAAATAAACTATGTAATAACATATTGGATGAGAGTGAAAACGTACATGTTTAATACATTCTAATTAAATTATAAAACGGATGCGTATTGTACACACCAAAATTCCTTCTTGGGACTGAAATTAGGTGTCCCTATTAATTGTCTCTTATCCAGACTCTCCAATAGTAAAACAAAATTTTTCTCTCTTTTTAAATATCAACATTCTCTCTTTCATAATATCTAATTTCATTTGCTGACGTGTTGTTATATTTTAATTGAGGAGACATAGAAAGAGACAACTAATTTAATCCCATTGGACTAATTGATGTGCAATTTAGCTGATTACATGTTGTGTGGATAATATATACCAAGCTATATAGATTTTTAATATTCTCTTTCTATATTGGGCCATTACAGATTAACAAAGACTTTGGTTCATTTGACAAATATGTTTGGGGTTTTGTGAATCACAAACCCATCTCCACGCAATACAAGTTTGGCCATAAGATCCCAGTGAAGACATCAAAGTCAGAAACCATAAGCAAAGACATGATCAGAAGGGGCTTTAGGTTTGTAGGACCAACGGTGTTACATTCATTTATGCAAGCAGCTGGACTCACCAATGACCACTTAATTACTTGCCGTAGACACTTGCAATGCACCTTGTTGGCATCCACCACAGAGCCCTCTCTATAGTTCCAATTTCAATTGAGAAAAAAGAGATTGACCCAGAAGAGATCAGGACCAAAATTGTGTGTGCCCAAGAGCATAAGCATATATATATGTAATGTAATGTACTAACTATAGTACTTTACTTTGTGTAAAATATTAGATTAATTAGATTAGATAGAAAAAAAGGTTTTCTAATGTATGAGATGTGTGGAGTGTTACTTAATTTCCAATTGTTAGTTTGAGAAAAATGATTATTAGAGAGAAGAAAAAATGGTTTAGGTTTGTTTTATTTAGTAGTGTGAGACTTAGGACAGTGAGTGACCATGTGCATGTGCAATTGTGAGCCAAGGGCATGTGTGGTGTCAGTTTGCTTTATGGTTTTAGTCCATGTGAGCAATCAGGCGTTGCATTATTTGTTATTCCCTTTAACAGCCTGTGTGGGATACGTGCATAGGGGAGTGTAGGACCACATTCCCCTTCTTTTCCTCTTGATGGGGTTGTTATTATCTTTTATGTATTCTCTAACTTTTTGGCTTTGGTGAATGTTAGTATACCACAATGTGTTTTGAAGTTGGCGTGGGGTTTTCCTTGAGTGGTTTTCAATGCACTTGTCATGTGCCGTTGTACTACTACTATTTGATTACTAATGCATATATATATATATATATATATATATATATATATATATATATATATATATATATTATATTTCATAATGTTAACAAGATAAGTATCTTCTCGCATTTGATGTGACCCACTTTCTTTGGGAAAGAAACAATCTTTTCCTCTTGTTATTGCTTTCATTATCTTGTTTTTGTTACTTCAAAGATTGAGGAACTATGATATGTGAGACAATAGTAAATGAAAAAGCGGTTACAAACATAATGAGTTATTATCCTAAGACTTAAGATAGTAGCTTCTAGACAAGGGTATTTAAAAGAATAAATGCATAATAAATGAAAGTTTGTTGGCAACACCTAAAATTGGTTAAAAATAGTAATAAATTGCTAAGGTTTTGGAAGTATCCCTCTGTCGAAACGAATATCCAATTTTGGGATGCAAGCCGATGAGAACCAACTAATTAATAATGAAGGTGTGTAATTAAAGGGTGTGTTCTTGCCAATGACTAATGAGTAATTCACGGACAGTAATTAAAGGATATTGAGTAAATTACCCTCAATTTGGTTTATTTACGCAAAATTTCAAACTTGTTCAAATAATAAGGTTGATTTTATTTGTATTATTTTTTATACATTTTTTTCATGATGATTACAAGCATAAATTAATTATTTTAAAAGTTAAATAATATAAACTATAATAATAATTAAAATAAGTCAATATTATAAACTTAATTAAAAATTTCATTTTTATTTTTATACATTATTTGAAATAAAATGTTATGGCCTAATGTATAATTTATACAAAAGTATATAATTAAATTAAAATTTAAAAGAGTAAATTGTACTCCACTACATTTAGATTTGGTTTAATAGCAACAAATTCTAAATTGTTTATATATTGTTTCCACCTATTTATATATATATATATTTATAATGATTATCATAGTTTAAATTGACAATCAACTTTTAAAATAGTTAATTTATGTTTCTAGTGTTATAAAAAAAAAATATATGAATCATAGTACCAATAGGGTGAAGTATATACTTTAACAACTTTGAAGTTTAGTGTCATTTTCATAAATATAAAGACAGTGAATTGTAGTTTATTCAATATTTAATACACTTACCTAAGAAGAACAAATAATATAAAAAAATGTAGCTAAAATGTTAATTTATAAATTTCGTTATTTAAAGATTTTCTCAATTTTTTTTTTTTACTTGAAGTTATAAGTTTCAAATTATACCAAAATTTTCAAACAACTTTGTCCAAATAAAAAAACATGAACATAATATTTATACTAATCCCCACTTCAAATTAAATTACATTTAAGTATCTTTAGAAATATCTAAAAGGTTTTCCGCTGATCAAAACTAGTTATACTTTTATATATATATATATTACAAAGTCACTTTCAACTTAAAATTAAACTCAATAAATTCATTAACCAAACTTTTCTTATTAAATATCTTTTACATTAAATTACTTATGATATTTATAGATAAATATGTTCAATAAATTATAAAGAATCTATTATCAAAGAAAAGAGAATGCAACGAAGATCAATACAAGTTTATAGTTTTTCAAATAAAAATATTTAGGTTTGAGCACTTTCTAGGTAGATAGTCTGGTGTCCAATAGAGTTCCATGCTTTCGCCACTTAAAAAAAATTAAGTACTTTTGTACATAGCAGCTTGTTAAGATCGATAAAGTGCCAAGAAATTAAGGAAGTTTCTTAGTACTATCAGTGAAACACTATACAGAGCAATGTTTGGTGATTAATTGTCAATTATTTACCTTATAAAATATAAAGAAAGAGAAAATAAAATTAATAATATATATATATATATATATATATATATATATATATTATAAGTTGATTGACCAGTTCTTTCACCCACTACTATCAAACGACGTCCTTCTTCTATCCAATGAAATACTTCCACATCATATATGCTTGTTTTGTCGTGTTTTCTGCATAATAAGAATTAATAATAGGCAGTGGTATATTCTTAACCATTTAATACAAGGGTTATTCTATAAAACTTGATCTCTTTAAAATTTATTTTAATGCATAGAATAAAAAATATTACATATCTATTAGAACTGGTTGCACCTTATCTGAATCGGTTGTTTAATGTAATAAATGTAACCGAAGTTTAAGAGATATTTGGATTGAACATTTTCTATTTCTATTCATAAAAAAAAAATATAAAAGTGAAATATTTTAGAAATATTCTTAAAATATAACTGAAAATAATAAATGAATTTTTTTATTTTAATTTTTTTATTTAAAATAATGAAAACATAATAACATGAATGTAAATATTTCCCTGTGTTTTTATAATTTTTAAAATTTAGAAAAAAAAAAAAGTTTCAAAACATAAAAATACGAAATAGAATTTTTTTAGAATTAAATAACCCGTAAGGTTCCGACCTTTCCCAGTTTTGTTATATTTAAAATTTTAAGGGTTTAATGTCTAGTGAATTAATCTTACAAATATTGAACACTTCTCATAAGTGATATTCAATATAAACTAAGAATTTTATACATTGGTAGTGAATTAAATCTATCAATTTATAATTTACAATGAAAAATGTAAATGTGATTACAAAATAATAATCTAAAAATATTAGGTAGAACAAGTTGATAATAAAATCAAATTTATTTTCCAGAAAAGTAGAAGAATTTAATTAACTCAAAAAGTTAGGAAACAAAATCACACAAAACCGAAACCAAAGAGATTCACAGCAATATGTATAGTTGAAAAATACATATATACATAGCAGACCATGCATTGTAATTATATTTGTGATAATGGAGTTAAAAAGACCATTCAATGAACAAATGAGAATGGAAGGAAAAAAAAAAAGTGCAAAACTGGAAAGACCGGTACGTTTAGCCTCGGTTTATTTCCGGTGGTTTCTAAAACCGCAAGAAAATACTGCATTTCTCAATAATCATTTGAATGCCACAATTACTTGCATTTGAATGCCATAAATTTTCCTGATTAGAGATTACACAGGCGTTCGATTTTGTTGAAGATAAATTTGCTTTTGTAACAATTTCTGTGGTTTTGCACTTATGGCTGAACTTGCACTTGAGGGCTCACAGTTCAATGCCAGGCAACATGATTCCAAAATGAGTGACTTGTGAGATTTTATTAATGAAATTGCTGTTCATGTTTTTTTTTTGGTGTTTTGAATGTATGATAGTAATGGTATGCTGATATTATCTATTAGATTTTAATGATTTTTTTTATTATATAATTTTTAATGTTCTTTTTCTCTATTCCCCTTCCTTTGTTTTAGTATTAAGCGGTAGAATTGAATCTTTGTAACCTTTGTCTTGATATGTATAGTGTTGTGATGTAGGAAAATCTTTTACGGTGAAAGAAGAAACTACAAATTTTAAAACATTAAGATATTAGTCGTTCTGTTGGCATAATGAAAAATAAAAATCTTAAGGTGCCTATGAATCACTAGCACAATATTCTTAAAAGTTGGTATCTAAAATAATGGTCAAGGATTCAACTCTTTTTGCGAGGTTGAAATGAAGGTGTTTGTAACTGAATTTGGTGAGTTGGTGATTAGGCATAGGTTAACTGGTCGGTTTGTTTATGGCGGCCGGCGCCAGTTTATTTTTGGTGAGTGAGTTAGCATTGCGGTGTTCACTTCACTGTTCTTCTTTTATTGGTTGTGTTTGGACAAATATTTTAGTAAGTACTTAGAGGAAAAACAATCAATAGAAAAATCAATCTAACTTCAACTTATGTACCTCAACTTTTTGAGAAGTTAGATGAGAGAGTTTCTGTATAAAAGTTGTATAGTGCATAATTGATTTTAACGTGAGGGATATCCAAACAGATTATTGTTTTCTGTATCATCATCATTTTAGTTGATGGTGATGCATTCTTTTGTGAGGAAATGGTGATGTTACGGTGATGGATTTTGGACAAGGGCGAGTGGTCCTGAGGAAGCAACGGCTTGAACATATGACCTTGCTGCCCTCAAATATTGGGGTCTTCCGGCTCCCATTAATGAAAATAGTATCTTATTAATTTTTGTATGTTCATTAATGATTAATGGCTTCAGTATTTATAATACCTTCTTTGCTTAATGTATCAGAAGCATAATGTTGTTGGTAACTAATAACTATGTTTTGCTTGATGTATCAGTAGCATAATGTTGTCGGTAACTAATAACTATGTTTTGGCACTTGAGACTATAGATCTTGTGCTATTTGATACAAAAGGGTGTTAGTACTAAAATATGACACTTTTCTTAGGATTAGAATGTAGTTGACTATTACTTTGTAAAATAAACTTTTAATAGTTAGTATCAGTTATAGTTATGATTTCTGTTTTTTTGTTCATCGTGTAATCTAAAAATTTATTTTACTGTAGTATGCTTATGTAAACATCTAAGGAGGTTCATCTTTATAAGTCAATACATATAATCTTAAAAAAGAAATATAAATCTCAAAATTTTATTGTTTAGTTTTTCTCTATATTGAGTGTTTAGTGTTTCTGATTTATAAGTTAGAATATTTGTACTTCTTCCATCATCACTTGTCCAATAGTGCTCATTTGCTGGCAGGTAAAAAACATTAATATGATAGGTTTATTCTTGGTTCGCTCCTTTTGCCTCTTATATCCATTCATCTTATAAATCTTTGTTTTTTTTAACATGTAGAGTTTTATAGATCTTTGAAGGAATGTGAGGGAGAAAAAACGAGAACGTTGAGTGAGAGAAGAACATACACAAGGCGAGAGAAAACTAAAGAGATAACACCCAAATTACCAAAAACCCCAAAATGGCTTCAAGTAGTTCTTTACCTCTACCTCCTAAGGTTGCAAGAGAAAACTTCCAATTTTGGTTTCAAAAATGAGGAGTTACCTCAAAGCATAAAATCTATGAAAAGTTGTGGTAAATGGAAGTAATCCATCTCCATTACCAAAACACTCAACTATGGCTCAAACATGAGTCACAATGACGAAATGGCAAAGGAAGGCAGAATCCTTGCCAATATACATGCAACCCTACATGATGATGTGTTCATCAAGATTTTTGATACTTGAGGCATGTAAAGAAGCTTAGGACCGACTGACTAAAGAGTTCTATGGGAATGAAAGAATTGAGAGAATGTTAGTGCTCAACTTGAGAAGAGAATTTGAAGCACTAAAAATGAAAGAGACGAGATCGTCAAAGAGTTTTCTGACAAGCTTTCGAAGATAGTCATGCAAATCAGATTGCATAATGAAAAACTCTCTTACCGAAAAGTTGTTGAGAAAATACTGGTATGTCTTATTGAGAGATTTGAGTCTAAGATTTCCTATCTCAAAGAAAATAGAGACTTCTCCAAGTTCACACTTGCAGAGCTCATCAATGCTTTGCAAGACATAGAACAGAGATGTGTCTTGATGATGGAGGATAACGTTGAATGTGTTGGTCGCTAATAGCAAATCTAGGGGGGGTGAATAGATTTTAATTCCTAGAATTCCCGATTAAAACTTTGTTTCTACATTCTTTTATTTCAAAATAGTTTTCTATTCTTGTTAACCTATCCACACATGAAGATGATATCAACATAACCAATCAAAGATGTGAATAAGATGCTAGAACAAGATAGATTAGAGAGATATAGCGAAAACTTATGATGGTCCCTACGGGTGAATCTAGAGGGGGGGTGAATAGATTCTAGTTCCTAGATAGCCCAATTTCGTGCGTTTCTACTTTCTTTTTAATTCAACCAAATGTTGGACTTAAAGCTTGAAGATGCTTGGGTGTCTAGTGTAGGCACATCTAAGGAAAATCACTCAACTAGAAGCTCCAAGTCCAAGCACACACTCAATCAAGATACCTTAGTTAGGATTTGACTTTTGTAATTGAAGTGTAAATAATTTTGATGGCCTTGTAAGTTTTCGGCCAAAAGTTTGTTTTTCTTTTAAGTGTTTGCTTAACGTTGTGATTAAAAGGCTAGTAACCTTAAAGAGGGAAGCTTAATATGAGTGAATGAATTTAAATTCAAGTTCATATTAAATTCACATTTGAAATTTAAATTTAATTTGATTTAAGTTTGAATTTCAAATTGTGAATCTAAGTGGATTTGGTTCAAAGAGATTTTCACTTGGATTAGGATCCATGCCTAATCCAAGAGCAAATCTCAACCCTTGATTAGATGCACTCATCCAATGGATGAGAATCAAGTGGAAGTGACATGTAACCTTTGAAAGTGACATGTAACCTTTGAAAGTGACATGAAACACCCTTGAAAGTGACATGTACTTGAACCATTGATCTTGTAGCTCTTATTCATTGACTTGTAGAGTACTCTAATGTTGTTTAGCTTCTTCTTCAAGTCTTCATATGTCTATAAAAGGCCCAAAACGAAATTTGTAAAGAACTTTTGACCAATTGAATAAAACTTTGAGTTTTGTGAGAGATAAGTCTCTTGTCTTCCTTAGGAAGGTTTCTTGAATCTTATCAATGGATTCTTATCTCCATTGTGGCGGTTCCTCCTAGGCTTATTGGCCATGCCATGGCGCCTATCTAAACCATTTCTCTTCCCCATTCCATTTTCTAATTTTGTTTCTCTTGTTATCTCCATGGGAGCTTGACCAAAAGCTTCCATTGAAGCTTGTTTGAAGATAGTTGAAGAAACTAGATCGGGAACTTCAAGGACTCTTTGGAATCTCTCTAAGGAGGCCTCTATCAGTTTTTCTCTTGTTGTTTTGATTTTGATGCAATGTAACTTTGATTTTCTTAGATGATTTGTAATTAGGTGTTTCCTATGTATTGATTGTTTAGTTTAGGCTTGCATGTGTTTGTTCTTGGTTGGAATGCCTTAGAAAGATAATTTGATTTTGTGTGATTTCTCATGATTCAAATGTGTGGTTTTCCCTTTAAAATTGTTTACAAAAGGTTTAAATACCGAGGTAATAGATTACCAACAATAGGTAATCAACTGCCAAAAGTGGGTAACAGAGTGGGAACCAACATTTGGCTCTGGAGTAATCGATTACCCCCTCGGGTTAATCGATTACCTTGAGCAAAATCACCTAGATTGGCTTTGTTTCTCTAGTTCAATCGATTACTAGTTTAGGGTAGTCGATTACCACTTTGAGAAATTCATTAAATTGCATAAATTGGGTTTTTAAATGAAACTATAAATAACCCTCTTTCGAAAATATTTCATAACACAATTACAATTCTTGAAAATACATCTTTTGGAATTACTCTAACACTTTCATAATCTTTCTATCTTTTTTACAAGAAACTCATAAAGAACTTCAAGGTTCTTTAAAGAACTTGTTTTCAAAAGGCAATCTTGATTGAATGTTTTGATTGGTTGACATTCATTGTCCTCATACGTGATCAGAATCTACACTCACAGGTGTTTTCTAACTGATCTTTTGTTTCCATTTTGGAATTGGGTTGATTACTCCAGGAGAGAGGTCTCTCTAGAAAGAGTAAGGTTCTTTGAGAAGGGTTTTCTCAAAGGTTTGATATTGAAGGTGCAAAGGTCAAGGAGAACGGCTCTTTGGGTTAAAGAACTAGTTGATTGGGTGTTTTGATTTCATTTTTGTGTTGCTTGTTACAGAGTGAATGTAAAGAATGCAAAAGGGATCATTATAGTGGAAAACCGATTCCAACAGTTGTTGGGTTGTGACTGGATGTAGGCAGTGGGCCGAATCAGTATAAATCACCGTGCAATCTTCTTCTCCCTTATACTCTTTATCTTTTGCCTTACGTTGATCTTTAACATCGATTAATCTCTGTTTTACGTTCGGTAATTGACTCGGTAGTCAACTAAAACTGGTACAGTTAGATACTGCTATTGATTACTAACGTGTTTCTTAATCTTTCTTAGGCTAGCCTCATTTTAGTTATTTTTTAATTTCTCTGTTTTATAATTTTTTTTTAGTTATAATCACAACCCCCCTTTGTGTCCGTCTTTGATAGAAACGCAATGATGGTTCTTAAGAGACGACCTAGGAGTCATTCCTAGTATACTACATTTAATTGCATTATTTTGACCAAGTACGGCCTCGATCACAGTCCCATAAATTTTAAAAATCATTTGAAAGTTTTTTGTAAGTCATTTTGGTCATTTGGTGCATGTTGACAGTGATTTCCTGCTAAGTGCTGTGAGATATTGTTGTTTCTGCTGTTTAGTGAGTGCTATTTTGTGCTGTTTTTGTTGTTATTGTTAAGTCTGATGCATGAGTACTAGAAGTAGAAGTACTAATTTGCACGCATTAAATCCTGAACCAGAAAGAATCATTTGCAATAGTAGGTGTGCACACAATAAACATAGGCATTCTGAGCATACACTTACACTCGAGTCTGATACATTCCCCGTGCATAGTACTGGTACTGATACTGATAGTGATAATAGTCCTCCACATTTAGCTCGTACTGTTGATATTGATTTCATACATTCAAGGCAACCTCGTCCTATGTGGTATGCAACACCATGAAATCACACGACATTGACGAGGAACACATTAAGTTGAGGGCATTCCTCTCTTCTTTGGATGGCAATGCTAAGGATTGGTTGTACTGCTTGCAACCAAAAGCCATTAGAAGTTGGAGTGACATGGAACGACTCTTTTTAGAGAAGTATTTTCCAGCTTCCAGAGCTGCATCCATCCTAAAGGAGATTTGTGGGATTAGACAAGCTAATGGGGAGAACCTACATGAGTATTGGGAGAGGTTCAAGAGATTGGTATCCAGTTGCCCTCACCACCAGATTACATATCAACTTCTTATTGTACATTTTTGTGAGGGCTTGTTATCTATAGACCGCAGCATGGTAGACGCTGCAAGTGGAGGTGCCTTGGTTGATAAGACCGTAACTGCAGCCATAGACCTCATTTCTAATATGGCTGCAAATGCTCAAGAGTTTGGCACCAGGAGCAATAGTGTGTATCATGTGCAATCCACATCCTCTAGTAGACCAGCTTCTACACCTGCACCATCACATTCTACATATGTCGACCAACAGATTCTGACCAACAGATTGGATGAGCTCACTTCTTTGGTCAGACAATCAGTAGTGACACATGCAACTAATGTAGCAGCAGCTTCAACATCCCAAAGTACAAATTGTGTATATGTTCTGATCCTTCTTATTCTACTGATGTTTGTCCAAATTTGCAGGAGCAGTACCATCAGGACCCTATTGTACCAACTGCTACTGGATTCCCTAGGAGACCACAAAATAACCCATACTCCAACACCTACAACCCTGGTTGGAAGGAACACCCCAATCTAAGATGGGGAAATCAGAATCAGATTCAACAGTTTCATGCCCCAAGCAACTAGCAGCAACATTGGTAGCCTCAGCAAAATAGGCAACCTCAGAACCTAGCTATCTTGGAGTTTGAAGGATATGCACTTGTGTGGTGGAACCGAATCCTAGTTGAGGCCGAGAGAAGGAGTAGACCTTAAGTGACCTCTTGGACACAACTTAAGGATGCTATGAGAGGGAGATTTGTACCACCAACCTATATGAGAGACCTTCACATTAAACTCCAAAGGTTGACTCAAGGGATCAAGAGTGTACAAGAGTACTATAAGGAGCTTGAGTTGACTATGCTAAGGTGTGATTACCAAGAGGATAGGGAGGCCACATTAGCAAGATTCACCCATGGGCTTAATAGGGAGATTCAAGACATCCTTGAGATCCAAAGCTATGTGACCATTGAGGAGGCCATCCACAAGGCCGAGAAGGTGGAGTAACAAATCAAGAGGAAAACCACCTTCAAGAGGTCTTCTACTTCATATACTACCTCTTGGAGAGACAAAGGCAAGAGAGAGAGCTACTCCAACAACAAATACAAGCATGACTGAGACACATCAAAGGTAAAGGAGGTACATTCTAACTCTTCTAAACCTAGTTCTATTAAGTGTTTCAAATATTTAGGTCATGGACACAAAGCCTCTAATTGCCTAAACAAGAAGACTATGGTGATGAGGATTGATGGAGCTATCACAAGTGAGGATTCTAGCTCATCATCTAGTGAAGGTGAAACATCAAGTGCAAGTGAGCATTCTTCCTTTGAGCAAGCCGAGGAGGGTGACCTATTGATGGTGAGGAGGATGCTTGGCAATGTAAGTAAAAAACTTGATAACTCACAAAGGGAGAATATCTTCCATAGTAGATGCACTATTGAAGGGAAGGTATGCTCTTTAATTATTGATAGTGGAAGTTGCACTAATGTAGTTAGTACTAGATTAGTGGATAAATTAAATTTGAAAACCTCTTCACATGTGAAACCATATAAATTGCAATGGTTGAGTGAGAAAGGAGAGTTAGTGGTAGACAAACAAGTACTTATTTCTTTTACTATTGAAAAATATAATGATGAAGTACTTTGTGATGTTGTTCCCATGGAAGCCACACACTTGCTTCTTGGTAGGCCTTGGCAATTTGATAAACAAGGATTACATGATGGAGTTGCCAACACTTACATTTTTTCTCATGTAGGTAGGAAGATCACTCTCAAGCCATTGACACTAAAGGAGGTTTGTGAAGATCAAATAAAGATGAAGCTTAAGAGGGACTAAGAGAAGAAACTCACCTTGGCCGAGAGCTCCCAAGGCACATCCAAGCATGGAGGCAAGTCCTTGGCCGAGAGTTCCAAGGGTAGTAAATTGAAAGGGAAGTTATCTAAACCTAAGGTCCATAAGCATGATAAATTGAAAAATGAAAAGAATGAAAAGAAGGAAAGTTTCTCAATGGAAAGGAGTGAACTTAGGAGAGACTATCTAGCTAGGAAATCTATGTTTCTTAGCATACCAAATCCTTTGATTTTGAGTTCTAACTTTGTAGGTGAGCAAGGAAGCTTGGAGGCCTTATTGGAAGATTTTCAAGATGTGTTCCCTAAGGATATACCTCATGGCCTTCCTCCAATTAGAGGCATTGAACATCAAATTGATTTGATACCAGGTGCACCATTGACAAATCGTCCAAGCTATAGGAGTTCTCCTCAAGAGAGCCATGAGATCCAAAAGCAAGTGTAAGAGCTTATGGACAAGGGTTGGGTGAAGGAGAGCCTTTCTCCTTATGCATCACCCGTGATACTAGTGCCTAAGAAGGAGAACACATGGAGGATGTGCACGAATTGTAGGGCCATTAACAACATCACAATAAGGTATCGCCATCCTATCCCTAGGTTAGATGACTTGTTAGATGAACTACATGGTGCTTGTGCGTTTTCTAAGATACATCTTAAGAGTGGTTACCACCAAATTAGGATGAAACAAGGTGATGAATGGAAAACCGCTTTTAAAACTAAATTTGGCTTGTATGAGTGGCTTGTGATGCCCTTTGGTTTGTCAAATGCTCCTAGTACCTTTATGAGACTTATGAATCATGAGTTAAGAGAATTCTTAGGAAAGTTTGTGGTTGTGTATTTGATGAAGGTGCCCTTGGAGGGTGATCCATGGCAGCTCCGAGATGCCCACACTAGCCTTCAACCATGCACCAATCAAAGAGAACCAAGCCAAGGAAAAAGGTTCGGTCCAAGTGTTTACGTGTTTCCGGTTTGAGAAATGAAGTAAGAAAATGGAGAGGAAAGGAATGGTGGAGGCGCCAAGGAGGGAACTCCCATAAGCCTAGGAGGAACCGCCACAATGGTTGAAAGAGGCCATTGATAAGATTCAAGGTCTTCCCTAATGGAACAAGAGATTCAACTCTCAAAGCTAGAAGCTATTTTCATTCATCAAAAAGTTCCTTACATGAGTGTGTCGTGGGGTATTTATAGGCTTCTTAGCCTTGGGCTCCAAGTAATGCCTAACCATGGTTGGGAGCCACTAACCATGGTTAGGGCTGCACCAATCCGTGGGATTCCTTGCAAGCCAAGTAACCCAAGTGGTTACTTGGTTGTTAGGAAACACATGGCTTCACATGGCCTTCACATGGGTGCACATGGGTTTGTTCCCCCTTGTGGCCCATGTGATTAGCCATGTCATCAATCCTAATCCTAAGACCATCATGAGTTACATTTCTATCATATTTATCATATTGCCATGGCCTACCTAGAAGTAAATGAGTAGCTTCCATAGGAACTACATCACACAATACACTATCAACATATTTTCCTACAGAAAAGTCTATCATACATTGTTTATTAACCCTTATTTCACCACTTTCACTAAGCCATTGTAATTTATAAGGTCTAACATGAGTAATAGTAGGCAATTTAAGTTTAGATACTAGACCCTCACTTACAACATTTGTACAAGAACCTCCATCAATTATTAAGAAGCATACATTACCCTTTACCTTGCACCTTGTATGGAAAATATTTTCCCTTTGTGTATCATCCATTTCAAGGTTCAATTTAAGGAGTCTTCTTACCATAAGCAAGTCACCTTCTTCGGCTCCTTCACTATGGATGGATGCTTCCTCTTCTTCTTCTCTTTCACTTGAAGATCCTTGTGAAGATTCACTTATAGTTTCTCCTCCTCTTGTCACCATTGTCCTCTTGTTTGGGCATTGGGATGCAATGTGGCCCTTCCTTAAACATTTAAAACACTTTATGTTACTTGATCTCAAAGGATTAGGTTAAGAAACTACCTCTTTAGGCTTGGTGGATTATCAGTTCTCTCTAGCTTTAGGCTTGGGAGATGGGTCCCTTCTTCCTTTACCTTTCCAAGAAGAGGTGCTCGACATGGACACCCTTTTGGCACTCCTCCTTTTGATTTGGGACTCAATCCTCTCAGCTAGGTATATGGCCTCCTCAATGTGGGAGTATTTTTGCAACTCCAACACATCTTGTATCTCTCGGTTCAATCCATTCACAAACCTAGCCAAAATAGCCTCCAAGCTCTCCTCTATGTGTGCTCTTAGCATGGTGATTTCAAGGTCCTTGAAGTATTCTTGAACACTTCTACTCCCTTGATACAATCTTTGTAATTTGTTGTGTAGATCTCTTAAGTAAGTGGGTGGTACAAAACGCTCCCTCAAGGCATGCTTCATGGCTTCCCATGTGGTGACTTTTGGCCTAATGCAACTGTAGCCCCTATCTTGTTGATTCCACCAAATCATGGCATAATCTTCAAACTCCAAGGTCACTAGTTGTAGCTTCTTCTCCTCACTCAACAAGGGATAGCTTGAGAAGATTTGGTCCACTTTCATAGCCCAATCTAGGTATGCCTCGAGTCCCCCACTTCCATTGAACTTAGGAATGGTGATCTTCACAAATCTCTCATCAAACCTATCTTCCTCCTCCCATTGGTTCCTTCTACCCTCTCAGTTCCCTTTTGCTCCTTCACGGCCAACTCTTCCCCCACTCCTCCTATCATGGTAGTAAGGATCATCTCTAGCAAAAGGTCTTCTAAGAGGTTCCCCAACATCACTTCCTATGGAGGTTCTAGGTTCTCTCCCCCTATGACTCCTCCTTTCTTCTTCACCCTCATTTCTTTACTCATTTTCACTCCTCCTTTCTCTCTTTTCTCCCTTATGGTTTCCTTGCCCTTCCCTCCCTTCGGTACTCCTCAAGACTTGCTCCAACCGAGCCTCCCAACTTTGATTCATCTCCCTATTCATGTCACCCACCCGATCCATCACCAAGTTCAACATATTGCGGGTCCTATGTGACAATTCTTGTCCCACACTAGAGGGACTTGCCATGACTGCAAGTAAAGGTTAGTACACAAGAAAATATAAGGAAAGCAATAAACCTCTAAACCTCTAAACACTCTCTAAGTGTATCCACTCACACTCATGTATCACTCAAAATCAAGGCTCTTTCCAAGATGATTCTCTCTTGCCTTTTACTACTCTTTCTCTATGTCCTATTAGGGATTATCCTCTAATCAATTACCAAGGTTCTTAGCATACCATCATGAAAGAGGAACAGCACCTTACAGGCTTAAGAGGCCAAGAATGACAAAGGACTCTAGGACACAACCAAGGAATCTAAAGGAGATAAGCAAGAAAAAGCTCAAATAGAAATGATAGGCACTCAAAATGGAGAGAAGCTCTTATGAGACATAGGCATGTACCAGGGAAGCAAGATAGTATAATTTTTCCCAAGAAAATGTATCAAAACAAATTCATAAGCATGGCATATAATACTGGACAGCAAAGCATCAAAGTCAAAAATTTGGCCACCGAAAATTTAGAAACCGAAAACAAATTCAGCAAAATTTAGAAACCGATTTGCCTAGGTTACAAAATTTGGTAACTATCATGTGATCTAATACAAAAGCCAATGCAATTCTACCTAATGTGTATAAGTACAGATCCAACAATGTGTAGTAGCAAGGAGAAAAAGAAAATTACAAGTAAAAGATCTCATGATACACAATTCACTAGGATGCTCAAAACTAGAATTTTACTAGAGTACTGTAGGCTCTTCCTCGGTCCAAAGGTGTTTCTCTTGATAATTTTTCTTTTTATTTTTAACTTTCTTATGTTCTTATGTTGCTGTACAGTTTCTTTCTTATATCTTTTCTATGGTTCTTTAATGGAAACTTGTTTTAGAACCACTTCCTTCTCTACCACTAGTCTTCCTTTTCACTTGTTTTTCTTTCTCTTTTCTTTTCTTTCTTTTGATTTGTTTCCTTTTTCTTTGGTATCGCTATGGCTGGACCGAAGCCTCTAAGGGTTCTAAGAGCCACTTCTAGGTTCAATTCTAGCTCATCATAGCAATTACAACAAAATAGCCAAAATATAACATAAAGGTATTCAAAGAAAATTATTAAAATTCATGATCATGTAATGTGTTACTAGTAGGTGTTCCTAGCGTATATAGATCATAACATATATGTATTTTTAGGCTAAGATGAAGTACCAACCAGCAAACACACCATTGATTTCAGTAAGGACTCAAGACTAAACAAGGTCCTAAACGACATACATGAAGTATATCTTGCAAGAGTTAAACATGGCACAACATGGAATCAAATTTGCAAGCTAGTAGATCATGTATTCAAGAAATTGTGGATGAACATGCTATCATGAATCACGTCCTAATGCAGCAAACAAAAGAAACAAAGCATGCTCAACTCAACACTACTAATGAGACAACTCAAGGAACTCAAGTAAGCTACTCAAACAAAGAAGACTCAAGACTCAAGAGATGGAAGAAACTCAAGAAGAAAAACAAGACTCATGGAGACTCAAAACTAACCAGTGTGAAGATCGAATGTTGAAGGCAACCATGCTCTAGATACCACTTGATGAAGGTGCCCTTGGAGGGTGATCCATGGTAGCTCCGAGATGCCCACACTAACCTTTAACCATGCACCGATCAAAGAGAACCAAGCCAAGGAAAAAGGTTCGGTCCAAGTGTTTACGTGTTTCCGGTTTGAGAAATGAAGTAAGAAAATGGAGAGGAAAGGAATGGTGGAGGCGCCAAGGAGGGAACTCCCATAAGCCTAGGAGGAACTGCCACAATGGTTGAAAGAGGCCATTGATAAGATTCAAGGTCTTCCCTAAGGGAACAAGAGATTCAACTCTCAAAGCTAGAAGCTATTTTCATTCATAAAAAAGTTCCTTACATGAGTGTGCCGTGGGGTATTTATAGGCTTCTTAGCCTTGGGCTCCAAGTAATGCCTAACCATGGTTGGGAGCCACTAACCATGGTTAGGGCTGCACCAATTCGTGGGATTCCTTGCAAGCCAAGTAACCCAAGTGGTTACTTGGTTGTTAAGAAACACATGGCTTCACATGGCCTTAACATGGGTGCACATGGGTTTGTCCCCCCTTGTGGCCCATGTGATTAGCCATGTCATCAATCCTAATCCTCTCTTAATCAAGGGATGGAGATCCTTGATTAAGCTTTGGCATGGATCCAAAGTTTAATCAAGGGTTCCCTCCTTATTAAGAAGGGTTTCAAGTCCACACAAGTTTTGAAACCAAAAAATGATTTTTAGCCGCTTCTAAAATCTTGTGTGGCTTGACTAGTAATGTGTGGCACATGTAGGATCTATGGGACCCGAGGCCTTAGGCCTATGAAAAACCCACGGGCTTTATCCCAAATATTCCCTAAAGCTATTACAAAGTAGGGGTTAAATCATGTTCAAAGGAATTTACAATTACATTACACATGATAAGTCCTATGCTAACTTCATGGTCTTGAAGTCTTCCCACCTCTTCCTCTAGCCTTCTTTGCATGCTTCTAGTAACTCTTCTAGATGTTCCTGCATCAGTATTTTGATGATATTTTGATCTATAGTAAAACTTTTCTTGAACGTCTAACATATTTGAAGTGTGTCTTGGAAGTACTTAGGAAGGAACATCTGCATGCCAACAAGAGTAAGTGCACCTTCTCCACCAACAACGTAGTATTTCTCGGTTTTGTAGTGAGCTCCCAAGGAGTTTAAGTTGATGAAGGAAAGGTAAAGGCAATACAAGAATGACCTACTCCCACTTGTGTTAAAGATGTTAGGAGTTTCCATGGTTTGACTAGTTTTTATAGGAGATTTGTTAAAGATTTTAGTACCATTGCATCTCCTTTAAATGAACTAGTTAAGAAAGAAATTCCTTTTGTATAGGGGCCTAAGCAAGAGAATGCCTTTCGGATTCTAAAAGAAATGCTAACCAATGCACCTATTCTTACTTTACATAATTTTAATTTGTCATTTGAATTGGAGTGTGATGCTTCTAATGTAGGTGTGGGTGCCGTGTTGATTCAAGGAGGTCATCTTGTGGCTTTCTTTAGTGAGAAACTCAAAGGTGCCCAAGTGAATTACTCCACATATGACAAAGAGATGTATGCCTTGGTAAGAGCCTTCCATGTGTGGCAACACTACCTCCTTCCCAAGGAGTTCATTGTGCACACAGACCATGAAGCCTTGAAGCATCTCAAGGGGCAAGGAAAATTGGGTAAAAGGCATGCAAGATGGGTAGAATTCATTGAAACTTTTCCTTATGTAGTAGCCGATGCACTTAGTAGGAGATATGCTTTGCTTACCATGTTAGAAACTAAGATGATAGGTTTTGAACATATTAAATGCTTGTATGAGAATGTCATAGACTTTAGTGAAGTATACATGATGTGTGTGCATGGGGCTCATAAGGATTTCTTTAGGCATGATGGATACCTCTTTAAAGGAAAACCTTTGTGTGTGCCTAAGACATCCTTAAGAGACCTATTGGTTTGTGAGGCACATGAGGGGGGCATCATGGAACATTTTGGAATTGATAAAACCCTTGCTATGTTGCATGAACATTTTCATTGGCCACATATGAAGAAAGAAATCCTTTAGAGCAAACTTGGCACCAAGCTATTGTTCTCTACCACTTGTCATCCTCAAACGGATGGCCAAACCAAAGTGGTTAATAGGACATTAGGTCAACTCTTAAGGTGTTTTGTTAGGGGTAATATGAAGACTTGGGAGGAGCATCTACCATTCATAGAGTTTGCTTATAATAGAGTAGTCAATGCATCTACTGAGTGTTGACCATTTGAAATTGTATATGGTTTTAATCCACTAACACCTCTTGATCTTATTCCTTTGCCACTTGAGTTTTCTTTGGATGTAGATAGAGCTAGCAAAGCCGAAAGGGTGAAGTCTCTCCATGCTAAGATTAAGGAACAAATTGAAAGGAGATACACCAAAGTGGCGGCTAAAGCAAACCAACATAAAAAGGATGTCCAATTCCAAGAAGGCGATTTGGTTTGGCTTCATCTAAGGAAAAAGAGGTTCCCTACTCTTAGGGAATCCAAACTCATCCGCAGAGGAGATGGTCCATTCAAGATCCTCCAAAAACTTGGGCCAAATCTTTATAAACTTGACCTCCCTAACACATATACTTGTAGTAATTCTTTCAATGTTAGTGATTTGTCTCGTTATGTTGTAGGTGAAGAGGAGCATAACTTGAGGACAAGTTCAACTCAAGAAGGAGGGTTTGATGGAGGACCATCCTTGTATAGAAGAGTTACAAGGTCCATGACAAAGAAAATATAAGAAGAAGTAGATAGTCAACTCCAAAGTCAAAGTGAACATCCAAGTCAAGAGTCAACTCAAGACTTCTTCTTAACTTGTAATAGGACTTGTAATTTTTCTAATATTTTGAAATATTGTAATTAAGATTAAAACATTGAATAATTGTGGACCTTGTGTGCATGTGTAGTCCACGGCCTTGAGTAGCATACTAGGACCGAAATTCACCTCTAAAAAGAGAGAGTGGCGCACACTCTCCTAAGGGAGAGTGGGAGAGATTTGGAGGGAAAGTAGTGGAGGAAGCACTAACTCAATTTGAATTTCAACCTTTAGATGAGATCTACACTCTCTAATCTAATGGTTGAGTTCAAATTCAGTTAGCACATGCTTGTGGCGTCACTTCTTAAGTGAATTCTAACCCCATCATTAAGATCCTATCAAGAGGTTAGAATTCAAACTTAAGTCATGCTTCTACCACCACCTTTGCTCCAAACCGTGGCCTTAGGATGCTTCCTTGATCCAAGGATGGAGCTTGGTGATCCGTGTGATGTGCTTGAGAAGGCTTTTCACACGTTGATCCCAAGCTAGATCCAAGGGTTGCGGTTTGGTCCTTGGTTCCCAAGTTTGGCGCCACACTAGCTAGTATATATAAGAATTAATTTGAATTGTAAACAGTTTTGGCAAAATTGAGAATAGAATTCAGAAAATTGAGAGTATTTTCTCTCTTGTGTTCTTGTAAAGAACCTTGAATCTCATCAATGGCTTCCTTGTTCCGTTGTGGCGGTTCCACCTTGAGCTTATTGGCACTTGCCATGACGCTACCATTTCTTTCTTTAACCATTTTCCTCTTTCTATTCTTCTTTGAGCCGGGAGCTTCTTCTTGTCCAAAACTCAAAGCCTCCATTGAAGCGTGAAGATCCGTGTTTCCTTGCACTTCTCCTTTGCAGCAACTAGAACAAAGTGCTCATGCAATTGAAAACATTAAACCTAAGGAAATTAAAGATCCTATTGAGATCGAATTGATTGATGAAATTAGTTACGTATACTTGCAATTAAACAAAGCAATAATCAGAATTGCATAATAGAAATTGAAAACGCAAGGAAAAGAGAGGAAAACGAATTTGAAATGTCAAACCTTAGTAGAGCAAGAACAAGAGGAAAAAGAAGTGTAAAAACGAAATTTGATTGCAAATAAAAATAAAGTGTAAAAGTTGTTTCTGAATTGAGTTTTGGCCAATATATAGGTGCAAATCATGTGCTAGTCACATGACCTTTTAATGAATCAGAATGCACCCCTTCGACTCCCACTCATAGCACAAAATAAAATCTTTCAATTTACATGTATTTTAAATGGGCCTAAACTAAAGTCTTTTCACTGGAATTTTCTGGCAGCAACCAAACTTCAACTTCAAGCTCAATTTTACCCCACATGCGGTCTGAACTAGCTCTTGAGGTCTGCATAGATTTTGTAGCTCTTTGAGTCCTCTTTAAAACAACACCAAATGGAGCTCAAACAGAGTTCGGTAGCCAAAGTTATGCTCGATTTACTGAGCCTGATTAAAACAAAAAATTATAGCAAATTAATTACTAAATATGCACTTTAGGCCCAATTGAGTCCTAACTCATAAATGCACTTTAACATGTTAATTGACCATTAATTATGCTCTAATATGATGTAAAAATTGTAGTGAAATTGATCAAAATAATAATATATCAAGAGGTAGAGTCTGATGAGGTGTACTCAGATGGTGATCCTAATTTTCCACTGAGAGGGACTCGAACCTAGAATGATATTTATGCAAGATGAAAATTGGCTACACTTGAGCCAGAAAGCTATGTTGAAGTTGTTGAAGATGAAGACTAAAGAGTTGCAATGAATGAGGACATGAAAATGATCGAAGAGAACAATACTTGGAAATTCGTAGACCGACTATCCAATCAAAAGTTAATTGGCATTAAATGGGTTTATAGAACTAAGCTTAACTCTGATGGTTTTATGAACACACAAAAGACTAGTGATGTGAGGTGGATTGCGATGGTTAAGTCGCAACCCGCCCTCAGGCCATGGCATGTATACCACAGTCGTCAAGTAATAAATATTTATAAAACAAGGGTTGTCGATCCCACGAGGATAATCAATTAGGAATCTTTATTTTTATTTTAAATTTTATTTTTCAAAGAAAGAGAGTGAATTGGTTTTTTTGAAAGCAATGTTTAAGAAAAATAGAATTCAATAATAAAGAAGCGATTAGGATCGCGAGTTCACCACTAATTTCCCCCAATACTCTCCCTTTTGTTATTGAAATATAATCTATTGGTTAGATTAGATTCCTACTTTCGTGGTCGTCCCTCTCAGGATCACCCATGTCACCTAGATTAACTGGATTAATTAATCTCTTAATTTAATACTAAGTCAATTAGGGATTTAGATCTGTTGGTCCCTATTCAGAATCTAGAAGGGGGGTTGAATAGATTCTAATTCCCTCTTTTTGGCCGTTTTTCAATTTTCTATCTATCCTTCTTATAGTATTCTTTGTTATCCTTAATACAGTAAATCAAAGATACATCTCAAAGTTAGTACAGCGAAAGCACAAGAAGATAGATCGAACATATTTCCATTTTACTTCCAAACCTATTCATTCAGATAGCTTTTATCAAACACATATATCATACATTTAAGAGAGTAAGGAAAAGAATTTTGCACAGAGTATTTATACTGGTTCGACAACAAGCCTACATCCAGTCCCAACACAACTTTTGTTGCTATTGGTGTTCCACTACAAAACAATGACCCCTTTGTGAGTCTTACATGCAATCTGCACATACACAAAACGAAATCAAACAAACACTCAATACAAATTCGTTCTTTCACACAAAGAACTTTCTTTTTCAGTTCTTGGTACCTCCAAGATTCTATATTGAGAAACCTTTCTCAATCCAAGGTAACTCTTCTACTAGAGAGACCTCTCTCTGAGAGTCAATCTAAATCCAAAGATAAAATTGAAAAGATCAGAGACAGAGTACACCTGATGTGTTTAATTCTGATCAACTAAAAACTCTGAATATCTTCATTCATCACTTTACTTTATCCTCAAGCAATCTTTGAAAACCTTTTGAAATCTTTTTGAAATTCTAGGAGAGAAATCTTTAAGAACTTAGTTGTTCTCAAATACACATTTCGTTCTTGCTCCTTTGGTTTTCAGAAAATCTAAAAGAATCTTATGAAAACATTTTTCAAAAAGCTATTTATAGAAAAGCAGTTCAAAACAAGTTAGGATAAGTTTTTTGATGTGGATAGTCGATTGCCAATATGAGGTAGTCGACTATTCCAAAGTGATGAGTTCCAGTTTTGATTTCCAATATTCGAGATAGTCAACTGGCCATTTCTGGTAGTCGATTACTCCTACAAGTATGAGATTTCTGATTTTTCAAATACTGTTGTTAGTTGATTGCTATCTTTTGGTAATCTACTACCTCAGTTAAAACATTTAAAATATCTCAAACAAAGTAATCTACTACTTCAGTTGGTAATTGACTACTTTAGTTTGGTTTTTCAAATTTTCAAAATAAAAAACTAAGTAGAGTAAAGTACCAAATGAGTAAAGTACCAAGTTAGATCTTATCACTTAATGAATCCAAACTAAACAATCACACAAACAAAGGCCTAAACTATAAACATTCAATACAATAACCAAGCCTATTTACATATCTAAGAAACCAAAAATTACATGTATAAGCATCAAAATCAAAAGGTATATGTAGACGGGAAAGTATCCTTCAATTTCAAGTCCAACAAGATCTCTGAATCCATGGATAACAATTAGATTACGTCCACACTATTACTTACTCCTATCTCTAGGACTCTAGCGTAATAATGATTTATTTGTCCAGTACCACCTAAGTTTCTTTTCTCAAAGTACCACCTAAGTTTCTTTTCTCAAAGTTCCCATAGGTTTACTATCAATTCATTAGTGATCAGTTAATGAATAACATTAAACATAGAAGAAACAAACACCCAAACATATACTGAATAACATCGAGAATTATATTAAGAAATAAATTAGGGTTACATCGTTCTCCCAATCAAAGGGAGAGTTAGTTCATATTTGGAAGGAAAACAACACAAAAGTAAATTGAAAGAGAATACATAAAATATCGATTCCAATGGAAGTCGGATGATCCTTGCATCTCCTTCTCCTTTGCTTGGGGTTGAAATCTCTGCCTTTTATGAATCGACGTGCTTTAGGGCAGAGGACGACTGCTGAATTAGGTCAGAGCCGAAAAGTGACAAAAAGTCGTGGCTGGTCCAAAGTCTCTACTGACGTTGATTTGTTATGTATTTATAGCCTTCAACTAATGGACTTGGGCCTTATGCAAGCCTAACTCGCGCGAGGTAATAATCAATTCACACGTGTTAAGGTTTGAGAGAGCAAACTTGTTGTGCAAGTCAATCCCACTCGCGCCAGTTGTGTAGAATGTCGCGCGAGTTAAGGTGACAGTGAACACTGATTTTTCACTATTGCCCCAATTCGCGCGAGTTAAGTCCCTACTCGTGAGAGATGTAATCCTTAGCATGTTTTATCCTGCTTTTGGCTATTTTTAACCTTGAAACACTTAAACGAACTATGAACAAGTCCTAACACAAAATATTATGAATTAAGAGCAATTAGTGGTTGTCTAGATTTCTTAAGCGTGTTTAATGGACAATTTATATAATAAAAAAAGTATAAAAATAACTCACTTTTGTGAGTTATCAACTAAATTGGTGGTAAAGGGGTTACTTTTAGCAGCGTAGAGTTGATTATTTTGATACGTACCAATGGCTAGACATGATACTACCAGATTACTTGCATATTTGCAACCAAAGTAGGTTGGAAGATCTACCATCTAGTCTTGAAATTTTCTTTCTTGAATGGTATGCTTCAAAAGGATATTTATGTTAAATAACATGAAGTTTTCTTGGTTCAATAAACAAAAGAAAAAGTCTACAAACTTCACAAAGCTCTATCTGGTCTAAAATAGGCACCAAGAGCCTGGTATAGCCGAATTGATGGTTATTTTCTTCAAAAAGGCTTCAAGCAAAGCAACAATGAGGCTACCTTATATGTAAAATGATTAACTAATGAAGTTGAGCTTATTGTTACCTTGTATATTGATGCTTTGTTGATTATAGGGCGCAAGTCTAACTCCCTAACTCAATTAAAAAAGGACTTGGAAAAGGAATTTAAGATATCTTACTTGGTAGAAATGAAGTATTTTCTTAGAATGAAGATTATTCAGTCAAGTGTTGGAATTGTCATCAATCAAAAGAAATATGTCTTGGATATTTTGCAAAATTCCACATGGAAAAATGCGAACCTGTTGCAACTCCTCTAAAGGTAAACAAGAAGTTGTATAGCAATAATGAAGAAGACAAAACTGATGCATCTATCTATAGAAGAATTATTGAAAATGTTTTATATCTTTCTTCTACAAGCCCAGATTTAAGGTTTGCTGTTAAATTACTCTCAATTGAATGTTAAGGGTTTCTAGTATAAGTTAGAGTAGTTTTACTTTATATGTGATCATTCGTCTGATAGTGCTCATTCATCTAATAGGTAAAAAAATTCATCTGACAGGCTTATTCCGGCACCTGTTCACCTTATGTCTAGTACCCTTTTCTTTTGCTTATGACCCCTATTTCTTGTAATAGTTAGTTAATACTATACTGGTGAAAATTGTAAATATTTTGTAGTAATTTTGATGTATCTGCTATAGAAATGTAGAATGTCTCAAGAGAAGAGTACCTTGCAACTTTATGACAACATGTGTATACTTTAAAATGTTTTCTAGCATGTACCCATGCTACTGCATATGTGTGTCACATATGCTTTCTACAAGAAGAGCATTGGTTTATCAAAAAGACTATCAAAATATAGAAGTGAGATTTTATTGATTATTTATTTAGTAATTAACTTCTTATCTATCGTCATTTTTAAGCTTCTCTGGCTTGTGGGTGTGTATATCTCTATAGCTAGTTCTTCTTTGCTATGCTACATAACTACAAATTTTATCGATCCGGTTTAACTGTTTTCAAATATATAGATTCTGATGTGGGACTAACTGTTAATTTCAACGGGAGTCATCATATGGCCATATGACTGGATTTGAATACTTCAACAATATCCATTGTGGCATGTTCTAATCTTCGACCACTAGTATAAAAATAGTATTTTACAGCGGTTAAAAACTGTATTTTATGGCGGGTTTAGAACCGCCGTAATATATGCGAAACGTAAAAAATAGTCTATTTTTAACGGCGATTAAATTACCGTCGTAAAAAATTATTTTTTACGACGGTTATTTGCTAATAACTGCCATTAAAAATAGGTTTATTTTTTTTAAAAAAATTGTTTTATATTTTAATTTCTACAGTTAATTTAGCCTGTTTGATATTCTTTGTAAATGTAACAAAATAATATTATTTGATATTCAACAATAAACTACTATAAAACAAGATGAAAGTCATCTATATACTAAAATTATCCTTAGTTACATATGTAAGTCATTTACAATCAAAATCATATAAATATATTTCAATTATTCAACTAACCTAAACACAATAAACACCTAACACCATTCTCATATATATAAACAACATATTAATAATCCATAACAATTCAGGTAATGTCACAATTAATGAAGAAGAAAGTATAATTATAACCATTAACTAACCTTCAGATATTTAATCGGTGTATTTTTACAACAAAAGGGACAATGTCCTAACCGACAAGAAGAACTATCCTTAAATTAGAGATGTTAAATCAAAACAGAGATGTTAGAAAGGAACATGCATGATATATCTTTCTAACATTATTTCTCATTTATTCAAACAACACACATTCAACAACTTAACAGAAATTGGGTAGAATCTCCCCTGAAATATGAATATTCCCCAAATAACAAAAAGAATTAAAATCAATCCAATACAATCAAAACATTATTTTCATACAATTAAAATATTATCAATCCAATAAAGGAAATCTAACAATCACTATGCAACAAATTAACATTATGTTTGTTTCTCCCTAATTAAACCAGATTTTTGTTCCTAGACCCAAAAAAATAAAACGTACTGTGTAAATTTGTGGCAACAGAGAACCTGTTTCATGAGCCCAAGTGGTTATTTACTATCTATTATCACTAATTAGTTAAATATAAAATAAAATATAATCTAAATATTAGGAAAATTAAATTAACTAAATATAAAAAAAATTTAACTTACCTAATTGAGAAATCCAAATGGAGCAACCACAGTGGGAGTGAACAGAGCAACTACGGCCGAAGTGAGAACGATTGCGGCAATGACCGTGGAGAGGAGAACGCTGCTAGAAATGGTTGCGGAGAAGAGAAAAACCTTTCAATGGTCGTCGAGGTGAGAAGAGAAAGAGGACAACCGGTGAGAAGAGAGAAGCAACTACGATGGAGAAGCAATGACCACCGTTAAAAGGCGGTCTAGTTGAGAAAATGGAGGTGTCGTTGGAGAAGAGAGAAACAGTGAGAAGAGAGATGTCAACTGCTAGGGTGAAAACGAAAAAGTGCGGGGGAAATGCGTTTATGATGAACTAAAAACATCTTTAACGGCGTTTGTTACAATAACTGTCGTTAAAAACATTTATTACGACGGTTCTTTATACAACCGCCGTAGTAAATGTTTTTAACGACAATTATTTTAACAACCGCTATTAAAGATGCTACGAAAAAGTGAGGGAAAAGCTTCACATGCAGAATTTAAAGCATCTTTAACGATGGTTGTTAAGTAATCGTCATAATAAATATTTTTTTACAGCAGTTATTTTAACAATTACGGTTAAAGATGTTTTATTCTACACTCACAATCAAGGAGGAGTCGTTAAAGGAACATTTTTTACTAGTGGACTGGATAGAGTTAAATGAACCACGTTCATTTTTGTTCCCACCTATTGCTAATGGAAAAAAATAAAATATAGCATTAAATTATTTCCAACTATTCTATGTGCTACGTCACCCATCGTCTCACTGTTCCATAACATTAAAGATGTTGCGGATGATCGACAATAGAAAGTGAATATGTAAGTGGTTTTTGCTAGAAAGGAAGATAAAATTAATAAGTCTTATCAAATGGTGTCATAGAGACTATGTTAGAAGTTGAGTTTTATTCTTTCATCCGCTTGTTAGAAAGTTGTTGTCTACTTAGTTTGTTTGTAGCTGACCATTAAGTGTAAAGCAATATTTTTGGTTGCATGTGTCTGTTAATGTTGTGATTTTTTACTTTCTTGTTTATCGTGTAATCCAAAAATTTGTTTACTTTATTATGCCTATATAAACTTAATTAGGAGGTTCATCTTTATAAGCCATTATATTAACTTTTGAGTAAATATAAATCTTTATACTTTGGTACTTCAATTTTGAGTGATTAAGTTTGTTCTAGTTAATTTCACCATCCGTCTGCTCACTCTGCCTCATAGACAAAGCATTAGTCTGATAGGCCAATTTGTTGTGTCTACTCACTCTACATCTGTTATCCTTTTTTTTTGCTTATGAACCTTTTTTTTTTCTAACAAGGTATAAAGTTAAATAGATCTTTATTGGATTGTGAGGGAGAGAAAGAAAACTAGAGTGTTGAGTGAGAGAAGAACGTATACAAAGTGAAAGAATATCAGTGAGATAACACCCAAACTAAAATACAAAAATAGCTTCAAGTAATTTTTTACCTCCACCTCGTATGTTTCTAGGAGAAAACTTCCATTTTAGGGTTGAAAAATGATAACTTAGCTCAGAACTCAAAGTCTGTAGGAAGTCATGGTAAATGGAAGTAATCCACCTTCATTGCCATAAAATCCAACTGTGGCTCAAATACAGAGTCATAATGACGAAATAGCAAACGAAGGGAGAGCCCTTGCCATTTTACATGCATCTCTACATGATGATGTGTTTATCAAGATATTGACTCTTGAAACACCAAAGGAAGCTTGGGGCTAGTTGAATGAAGAGTTTAATGGGAGTGAAAGTACTAAAAGAATATTACTGCTAAGCTTGAGAAAAGAGATCGAAACACTAAAGATGAAAGAAAATGAGTTTGTTAAGGAGTTCTCAAACAAATTTTCCAACAGAGTCATGCAAATTAGATTGCACGGTGAAGAGCTTTCTAACCAGACAATTGTTGAAAAGAATCCTTATATGCCTTCCTAAGAGGTTTGAGTCCAAAATCTCTTCTCTGAAATAAAACAAAGACTTTTCCAAAATCATACTTGTAGAGCTCATCAATGTACTACAAGCCACAAAACGTAGACGTGCCTTGAAGATGGAAGGCCAAGTTAAAGGAGCTCTACTTGCTAAAACAAAAGGCTAAGGTCATAGCACAAATAACTTTGAGAAAAATTTATTCAATGGGAAGAAAGTAAGAGGTTGGAAAAACAAGTTTTCACCTTGTTCCCAATGTAAGAAAACCAACCACATAAAGTAGTTTTCTTAGTTCAGGCCTAAAGTCAAATGCAATGTGTGTGATCAACAAGACACGTGGAGAGAGTATGCAAAATCAAAGCACACTAGAAGGATGAAGAAACCCAAGTGGCTACACATGAAAAACTGATTAAGGATTGCTGCTACTTGCTATTTAGCAAGACAAAAATTAAAGAAGCTTGGCTTATAAATAATGGATGTACAAATCTCATGACTTCTTATGGCAACATTTTTAAAGGTTGAGTCCAACTCATATGTCCAAAGTCACCATTGAGAATTGACAAAGTGTAAACGTCAAAGGAGTAGGAGTTGTTGTAGTTAAAACTTCATCAGATACTAAAAATATTCTTGATGTTTTACTTTTCCCTAGAATAAACCAAAGTCTGCTAAGTATGGGTCAAATACTCAAAAACAAATATTCTTTCATCTTTAAATATGTGAAATGCACAATATTTGATTCATCTAAGAGTGAATTGATGTACGTCTCCATGAAAGACAAAACTTTATTGTTGAATGGAAGCAAACTACTAAGCAAACTCTTCATTGTGCATTAGAAGATCCCACTTTATAGCCTAAAAAACTTGGTCATTTTAAATTTCGTACATACGTTAATAATGGTGAGAGGAGAATCTAAGTGAAGATCCTGATTTTTCAATAAAAAGGACCAAAATCTTGGGAGATGTTTATGCTCGATGCAACTTGACTACACTTCAGTCAGCAAGTTATGTTGAAGCTATTGAAGAATGTTTATCCATCTCTAGGCATATGTGAGGAGATAAAGAATATTAACAAAATAATACTTGTTTACCCTAAAAAAAAAACAATTCAATTAAAAGGTAATAGATGTTAAATGTGTTTATAGAGCTAAATAGTACTCTGATGGTTTTATGAATAGACAAAGTGCAAGATTAGTAAATAAAACCTACTTTTAGCAGTAAGGGCAGACGAAGCATACAAATGCCTATAGAAACACTATTGGAAGTCTTTTATGTCTTTCTTTAACAAGACCAAATTTGAATTTTGTTGCAAGTTTATTATCTAGGTTCATGAATTGAAGTTATGTTCATCTTGGTGCAACTAAAAAAGTCTTATTGTACACGGAAGATACAACATACTATAGTCTTTGTTTTATGAAGAATTAAAGTGGAAACCTCCAAGATTATTCTAACAATGACTAGAGAGGGAGCATATAGACGATGCAAAATGCACCTCAGGAAGTAAAACACAATGACACAATCCTCAACTAAGTAAAATTAAATTGCTAATGCAATTCAAGTCATTTGGCTAAGGAAAATTTTACTTGTAAGTCTAAGATGATGTGTCTATAATATGGGTGGATAAAAAATCTACCATTATCATAGGCAAAAACTTTGTTTACCATAGAAGGACTAAATACATAAATGTTAAGTTTCATGCAATAAGAGAGTAAGGAAATTAAAGGTAACTATTGACTGTAAAGCGATTTATCTTTTTTGTCTATCCAAAAATTTGGTTTAACTTTTATTGTGCCTATTTTAACTTCTTTAAGAAGTTCATCTTTGGAAGTCATTATATATCTTTTGAGTAAATATAAATCTCAGAACTTTGCTGCTTAGTTTTGCTCATTTTTGAGTGTATTCTTGTTCATTTTACCATTCGTCTGCTCACTAAGACAAATCATTCATTTGACAGGCCAATTTGTTGCATCTGCACACTTCGCATCTGCCATCCATTTTCTGCTTATAAACCTTTTTTTTCTAACATATTCCATTTGTCATGTACTGATTTTACATTTCTAAAGATAATGATCAATACCTTAAAGGTTACACATCTAGTGAGAGATGAGTTAATAATTGTGCGTCAATCATATATAAGATGGTGATAAAAAATATTTTACTTAAATATATTTTTAACCATGCCTTTTAATATATTGATAGTTTCTCATAAAATGATGAAAAATTGATTCTTTCCATATTCGATGTTATGACTTCTTTTTTAATTTTAATTTTAATTCTAACTTCTAATGTAGTCTTAGACTGGCTACTGTACATTTCCTCAAGTTTACAATTTCTTCATACTGGCCTTTATTATTCTCTTTCATAATACTGAAAGTGAAAATTTTGGTCAAGGGAAAATGTAATTGCTTGTTTTCTCTTGGAATCAATCTGCATACATCGTTAAATGGATGACAAATCAAGGAAATCGTGGGATAGATTTTACGATGCGGTAACAATCTGAAAAGAGAGTTTTTTTTTTTTTTTGTTTCATGTATAGTTTTCAATCTATCTCTAGTGTGATTTTAGTTTGTGTCAATATTCTTCTGCAGTTAGTGGGAACTCACTGGAGGTATGTGCTATTTATAATTTGAGATGTTGATTCTTCGTGGCGGAGCTATGGATCGAAGGGTTAATTTTTTTTATTATTATTATTTTAAATTTTTCATTTATTTTTTTTCATTTTAATTTATCACTTTTAAATTTTTTTTATTTAATTTATCTAAAATGACATAATGCACTCTTAAAAATATGTTAAAGTTATTTTAATTTATTTAGTTATAAATTTAATGATAAAAAATTGTCGTCATATTGCCAAAAATTTCCTTAAATAGATATATAATATAATTTAAAATTTTAAAATTAAAAATAAATATTGAAAATTATAAAACTAAAAATTATTATGATGGGAGGCTTAAACATGCATATTTTTAAAATTAAATATAAAATTATAGATTAAAAACTGAAAACCATAAAAAATTAAATTTTATTTTAATATATATATATATAATTGAAAAATTTTGGGGGCACCGCCCCTTCCTCGTGGATATGTTTAGCTAATTCACGGGACTAAGTCTTATTGCTACTCTTCAGGTATCTATTTTGGAAAACCCGGGGAGTTTGGCACTAATGAAAATGGAGAAGAAACTGGCAATACTGAGGTTTATGCAGCACATGAGGTATCATACAACAAAATGGTTCTATAGATAAATAATGCAAGCCCGGTGAGATGTATGGGATGATTCTTAACGAATCAAACATTGATGAGTAATATGTACTTGGTTCCTCGTTTTATCGGTGCAGGTGTGCAATAATTATTATGGCTATAATAAGTTAGAGAAAATTTAGACTAATTTGCTTCAAAAGCATGCATATTGTAGGATTTTCTCAAAATGCATATCTGATTAATTTTTGTTACGGTTAGTGACATTGGCAAAATGATTATGATGCCAAAAATTCCATAATATGTGCTAACTGCGAAAATTTAAGTGTCTTCTTAACACCACCCACCTTTGTAGAAATTAGTGGAACCTGCAGTTTCACAAAAAATCGCCGCAGTTGACTTTTGTTGTAATTTTTAATCACAAAAAATCATGATTTGAACCAAATGTCATCTTTTTTTAAAGTGAATAATCATACCATTATTTTAAAATAGAATTGGACGCCTATCCATCCATCTTCATGACAATAACTATTTCTTTTGTTTCTTGCCTTTTCTCTCGTTGTCCTTCTTTCGTTTGAAGCATTTTATGCTTTTGGTCATATCGTTATGATTTTCTATTTTTATATATAAATATATTTTTCTTATTTATGAATCTATTATCGTCATTTGAACTTTTTTTTTCATCCACAAATTTCTCTTAAGAACTCCTACTGTTTATGATGATGGGTGGTGATCCAATCAAGAACTTACTATTCTCAATATCCATGTATCATCTCTCTCACCTAATCGAAGGACATTTATACATTTATCACTTTCATTTCTTTTTTCTTTCCCTTTTTGCATTTTAGGAATATATTGCTAAATTCAAAGATGTTTCTTCGTTGACATACATGCAGGGGGGAATGCATTATTGTTAGTTCTCTTGGTCATTCTCAGAGAGCCTATGAAATTACAAGGTTTTATTTGACATTTTCTACTTTAAGTTTTGATTTTCATGACATCTCTTCTGAAGATTTATTTTCTTTCTTTTTTCTCATCACATTGATCTATATTGTATATACCTTATGGTTAATTCACATGTCAATCATGATATACTGTAAAATGATTTGTTTTCTAATCATTGTAAATATAAGCATACGTGAATAGGAGTTTATCCACATTTAATTTGTTAGTCTGACATTCCATTATAAATTGAGCTTTTGTTGAGCTTGACATTTATATAAGTATCATCAAACATTTTATAACCAAACTTCTTGCTCTATTTTAATAAGAAATTCTAATATGTTCCACTTAATCCACATTAGAGGTTTTATATCAATGTATTTTGTACAATTTATTTTAAAAATATTCTAATAGAACTTATGGTAGAAAAGAAATCCTTAAAAATTATCTGTTAGCAAATAATGGCAATAGTGGAAGGATGACCCTAAGCTAGAAGTTATTTACTGTGACATGATAACGAGACGTTAATCAATGTGTAACACATTCTGTCATAATTACATTTTCAATGCGTTTTGGTAGAAATTTCTCCTAAGGGCGTGTCATTGCATTGCGAATTACTGGTTTCATAGTCGACACAAGTGCCTAATTTACCGATTGTAAGAGTTCTACGTCGATTCATTTTTTTTTTGGATCTACAGATATTTTTTAACGATAGTTCGGAGATTATTTGGTTTTATTATACATAAATAACCAAAGTAGGTTTTATCTCTTTCAACAAAATCTTTTCCATGTATGCATGATTAGAAAATCAAATCCTTATCAACGTATTTAAAGAACTTAACTACCTGCTAGTTATATTGCACCTTATTGATTATGTTGTTTCATTTTAATACCAACAATATTTTTGTATCCAAATTATTTATGATATTACTGTGAATTTATCAAATCTTGAATGTCATGTGCAGATGAATCACAATCTACAAGAGGCTCTCAAGATGGATCATACTTATGCAAATTCAACAAAAAATTTAGAAAGTCATGTCAAAAAGGTAAATCAAGGAACAAATGATGCCGTCATAGTTGATTACACAACCATTGCAACAAGACAAATAGATCAAGTTTCTAAAAATAATGCAAACGGGGAAAATAAAACAACTTCTAAACCTCACAAATTAGAAAATTCCATTAGAGCGAACATTTCAGATTTTTCCACTACTCAACACCCAAGTCCAAGTGCGAAAAATCCTTCAAATTTTAACTCTTCAACAAACTCACCTAGAGTAATAACAGACACTACAAGAGGGTCTCCTATACCTACAAAAAGCTTCAATCAAGGTCAGCGAAGTGGCACTATCTCCCGTAGTGATAGTTTAGAGAGCACTAGTAGTGCACTTATTAAGCCACATACTGGAGGTGATGTAAGGTGGGATGCAATTAACATGGTTTCTAGGAGTAATGGTCTTAATCTTAGCCATTTCAAGCTTTTGAAACGTGTTGGGTATGGAGATATTGGAAGTGTGTACCTTGTGGAACTTATAGGAAGTAGGACATTCTTTGCCATGAAAGTAATGGATAAGGCATCACTTGCAAGTAGAAACAAGCTTTTGAGAGCACAAAATGAAAGGGAGATTCTTGGACTTCTTGACCACCCATTTTTGCCAACTCTATATTCTTATTTTGATACTGATAAATACTATTGTTTGGTCATGGAATTTTGTAATAGTGGTAGTCTGCATTCTCTTCGATTGAAGCAGCCAAACAAATATTTCACTGAAGAAGCTACACGGTTAGTTACTCGAAGAGTTGATTTTAGTTCAATGACATATATGGTACATGAACACACTTATGCATTGGACTTGGATTATATATGTAGGTTGACGTATATGCTACAGTAGTGATTAAACGTGACTTTTTCTCTATGTTCAGTATACATAACTAAACATAGTAGTTTATTATTACCTGAATATGAAATAAGAGGTTGGATAAGGTTGGTTGAACAAGTGCAATTTACTCTATTTGTTCCTAACAATTGTACTCTTTAAAAAAAAATTCTATTTTTTTCTTATTATAATTTGCAACTTTTTCCCTTTTCCCATTCTATGTTGTGAAATTATATGCTTGGTTTATTTTTCAGTTGTTATTTGTCTTTGTAGAAATTAATAATTTTAATTGAAAAGAATACTACATGCATGTATAATTTTCATATAGTAATAATACTAGCCAGTTTCATATGTATATGCACTAACTAATCAATCAAATACCTATTAGGGTCAACCTATTAGTAGATATGCTAATTAAAAAGAAACTAAATTTAATAAACATCCAAACATGAGAACAAATCTTGTTTAATGTTTTATGCATTACTTCTCTAAGTAATGTAATTACAACTAGATATGAGAGTGTAATAAGTGAAAAACAAAACATGTTGATTAAGCATGTTTATCCTCACATGAGTGTCATTGAACTGAATCTTTAGATAATGTTTATATATCTTAATTTACAGGTAAAAAAATTGAAAGCGTCTTGCTATCTTAATCGTGTAATATAATAATCATTTGATAGAATATTTGTTATTAACTTAATTAAATGTCCTTATTTTTGTGCGTGACAGGTTTTATTGTTCAGAGATTTTGTTAGCGTTGGAATACTTGCACATGCTAGGCATTGTGTATAGAGACTTAAAACCAGAGAATGTACTAGTCCGAGATGAAGGACACATAATGCTATCAGATTTTGACTTATCTCTTCGTTGTTCTGTGAATCCTACACTTGTGAAGTCATCATCTGCTCATGTAAGTAGTAGTGGTCCTTCTAAAGGAATTTTAAATGATGATCAAGCAGTGAATGGTTGCACACAATCCTCAGGTTTCTTCCCACGCATTTTGGCTTCAAAAAAGAACCGCAAGGCAAAGTCAGATTTTGGCCTCATGGTTGGAGGGTGCCTCCCTGAACTAATGGCAGAGCCTACAAATGTGAGGTCAATGTCCTTTGTAGGGACACATGAGTATCTTGCACCAGAGATTATCCGTGGTGAAGGACATGGAAGTGCAGTTGATTGGTGGACTTTTGGGATCTTCTTGTATGAGCTTTTGCATGGAATAACACCATTTAAGGGTGCAGGAAACAAAGCCACACTCTTCAATGTTGTAGGGCATCCCTTAAAGTTCCCAGAAACACCTCATGTTAGTAATGTGGCAAGAGACCTTATAAAAGGGCTATTAGTGAAAGAGCCCCATAAAAGATTTGCTTATAAGAGAGGTGCCACTGAAATAAAACAACACCCTTTTTTTGAGGGAGTAAATTGGGCTCTAGTTAGAAGTGCTACACCTCCTATTATACCAAAACCTTTAGATTGTTCTAAATATACTAGCAAAGAAAATGTGCCCCCGGTAGACAAGAAGACGGCAGATATTGTTGCAAGTGATAAAAGTAGGCATACGCAACATGATTCTTCTTATGGAGATTTTGATTATTTTTAGAAATAAAATATACCTTGTTAGGACAAAAATGTAAATTACATCTCAAAAAGAAAACTTGAAATATTTATATACAGTATGACATGTAAATATTATGTACACTATGACTTGTAAATTCATTAAAAATATTCTTTTCAAAACCTCTGTTATTTACATTTTCCATAAAACATTCAATAATAATCCCTTACTTTGGTAGTCACACTCACACACGTTATAAAATTAGAGATGAAAACTAATTTTCACGTTGGTACGAAGGAAAACTAATAATTCACAAAAGTAAGTTATTTTTATACTCTTTTTACCATATAAATTATCCATTGGACATTCTTAAGCAAGCTAAAACAACCACTAAATGTTCTAAAACATAATATTTCGTGTTAGGACTTGTTGATGGTTTGTTTAAGTATTTCAGGGTTAAAAATAGTCAAAAACAGGAGAAAAACGTGTTAAGGAATACCTCACTCGCGAGTAAAAAGTTAACTAACGCAAATTGGAGCACTAGTGAAGAATTAATACTCACTGTAATCTTAACTTGCGCGACATTCCACACAGCACGTGGGAGTTGGCTTTGACTTGTACAACACCCTTGCTCTCGCGCGAACAGGTTATTATCCCGCACGAGTTAGACTCGCAAAAGGCCCAAGTCCACCAATTGAAGGCTATAAATACAAATTTATTCACCATCAACAGGGACTTTTGTCGGACATCTGTCACTTTTCAATTTTGACCTAATTCGGTGGTCGTTTTCTGACCTAAGCACACTGGTTCACACGACAAGGAGAATTCAACCCCAAGTCATAGCGAAGGAGACACAAGGATCATCTGACTTCCTTAGGAATCAAATATCTATGTATTCCCTTTCCTATTATTTCTTGTGTTGTTTTCTTTTCAAGCATGACCTAACTCCCCATTTGATTGGGAGAATGATGTAACCCTAATTTAGTCCTTGTTGGTCCCTATATTGAATCTAGAATGGGGGTTGAATAGATTCAAGTTCTTGTATCAGCTTTTCGGCAAATTCTTTACTATCTTCTTTTAAGTTCAATTTTAATTCTATCTTGATTATATTAAGTCCAAGTGTTTTAGTACTCAATACAAAATAGAATACAGAGTTATATATCGGAAAACAAAGAAGATATTCAAAGTAATATTTCAACTTTATACATTCTAAACAATTTGATATAGAGATACAATTCAAATGAATTTCATACACATTACAATATTCATTTGAGAAAAACATAAACAATATTGAGATATGTAAGTATAAGGAGAAGAAGAAGATTGTACATGAGTTTTTATATTGGTTCAACCTTCCGCCTACATCCAGTCCCAATACAACAACTGTTACTATTGGTGTTCCACTAAACAATAATCCCTTCGTGTTCTTTATAATCACTCTGCACAAGCAATACAAAATGAAATAAAAAAAATCCAATACAATCAGTTCTTTCTCATAAAGAATCTTTCTCCTATATTTTGGTACCTCCAAGAATCAACCTTTGAGAATTCTTTCTCAATCCATTTTACTCTATTCTAAAGAGACCTCTCTCTTAGAGTAATTCAAATCTCAAAAATGAAAAGTTCAAAGATCAGAAATAGAATACACCTTGTTTTGCAAGTTTGATCAACTGAAAACTCTATATCTCATTCATACATCATGATCTCATCCTCTGATACGAGTTCGCTAGAGACGAAGCTCAAATTTGGACCGATCGTCGTCTGCAATTGAAATCTCCACGAATGCGTTAATGGCGGAAGCTCAAAATTGACTCAAGACTCAAGGACTTAAAAGAAAGAATGAAAACGGAGTAGATTTAGAAGATGATGGCGCCATGCATAAGCAATAAGCCTAAGGGAGAATCGCCACAAGGAAGAGTTTTCATGATAAGATTCAAGGTTCTAGAAGAAACCTTAGAGAGAAATCCACTCTCAAAGAATTAGCTCTTGCTAAATTCAATTCATTCAAAATTTAATCCAAATGTCTTTTTACAATTCAAAGTGTTAGGTATTTATACTAGCGGGAGGCGGGATAGCTTGTGAAAGTTCAGACGGAACAAGCTTTGCATGTGAAGGCCCAAACGGAACAAGCTTCAGATGGAAGAGTTCAACATGTGAAGGCCCAGACGGAACAAGCTTCAGACGGAAGAGTTCAGCATGTGAAGGCACAGACGGAACAAACTTCAGACGGAAGAGTTCAGCATGAAGCATCAGACGAAAGAGTGTTAGACGGAAGAGTTCAGCATGTGAAGACACAGACGGAACAAACTTCAGACGGAAGAGTTCAGCATGAAGCATCAGACGAAAGAGCGTCAGACGGAACATCTTCAGACGGAGGAATTCAGCATGCAGCATCAGACGAAAGAGCGTCTTTGGTATCGTCTGTGGTATCGCCTGTGGTAATCATCTATGACAATCGTCTGTGGTATTCGATTACCCTTCTGGAAGCATTCAAATGCTATCGTCTGTGGGTATCGTCTTTACCCAACTCTCTCACAAAAACACTCCTAAACTTTGGTTCAATTACAAACATAAGGCCGCGCGTTTATTCACCCAGCGAGGCCCAAATTAAAGTCTTAAAACAATTACACAAATTGAAAGAAAACTATTTAATGGCCTAAACACTAACACATTCGCTCAAAATTCCTGGAAGTATTCCAACGCAAACTTCAAGCTTATTTTCCTACTGGATCCAGTCCGAACTGAGCTTTGGTGTCTCATAGATTTTGTAGCCCTTGAAGTCTTCTTTAATTTGCCACCAAGAATGCCTCAATTTGAGTTGTGTAGCTCGAGTTATGATCAAAATACTGACACAGGTCAGATGCAAAAAATCAGCAGCGAATTTTATTAGAAGCCCCAAAATTGAAAAGTAAGGTTGGAGAATTTGGTTGGGCTTTTGGAGATGGTCCTCCATCAAACCCTCCTTCTTATGGTTAACTTGTCCCCAAGTTGACTTGAGCTCCACCTACAATAAAATTCCACCCGGATCAAAGATCAAGCACACCCTATCAAATTTTATATTTAATAACAAAGTGTGTAGCCTATTCATATCAACAACACAATTTAAAGAAGGAAAGAAAGAATTGAAATGTTCATTTATGGTGTAACCAAAATTCTTAAGAGTTTCTTCTCCTTTTTCAACTTGTGTTGACACTTGTTCCTTGATCCATATTACTTCACTAGGTTTGGAAATTTGTGGTGTGCCCTCCTTCTTAGAGTCTTCCAATAACCTAGAACAAATTTCAACATCATGAAAACAATGGTCATTAAGTACAACCAAAAATTGTAAATTCTCAATCTCAAGGGTTGTCCAAGGCTTAAAGCCATAAGACTCTAGTGCAATCTCATCTTTGTTAGAAGTAAAAGGAGTAGGAGATGATAAAGAAATTTTCTCAAAAGGTAGTTCAAATTCTAAAGGTGTTTCCTTTTCTTGATCATAAATGTTCAAAGGCTCCCTTGTGCACATCTCTTTATTAGGAATCAAATCAAAAGGAAATTTGTAAAGATGATCACAAGCATCTTTATTTAAAACATTAAGTTCATTCCTTTCAACATCTTTACACAAGAGATGATCAATTTGCTCTTTGAAATCCTCTTTTGGCACAACACCTAAAACATCATCAAAGAAAGAATCAAAAGTGTCAAATGAAGGGTTAGTAGAAACAAGTAATAAATCATCTTTATCCCTCATTTGTTTTTCCAACAATTCTAACTCTCTAACTCTTCTCAAACAAACTTGAATTTCTTTTTCCCTCAATTCTTTCTCTTTTATCTTCCTTTCCTTCAACTCGTTTTCCTTTATCTCTTTTTCTCTTCTTTCATACTTAGTTTCTTTTCTATCATACTCTTTCTTTTTATTCTCATATTCAAATCTATGGCTCACTTTTTCACTTCCACTTCTTCTATGAACTTCTCTTCTCCTTTCATGCTCTTCTCTTTCCTTTCTCTCATGGTTTTCTCTCAAGGTTTTCTCCTTCCTCTCATGATGTTCACGGTTTCTACTAGACTTCTCAAGGATCCTCTTATCATGCTCCTTTCTCAACCTTCTTTCCTCCTTTTCTTTCCTTCTTTGGTCGAATCTCTCTTCCAAAGTTGTGTTAATCATGGTACTCATCAATCCACCATCATCTTTTCTTTAGGTGTGAGATCATTCCATACACTAGGAGAACTTTCCATGGCTGCACAAAGAAAGGTTAAATAACAAGTACAAACATATAAAAGATCCTTGCCACTCTCTAAGTGTTTCACTCTAGTAGCACTCGTGTATCACACTTTCAAGACTCTTTCTCAAATGTTCACTCTTGTCTTTTTTTCCCCTCAATTCCCTAATAAAGTTTCTAATTAAACCTCTAATCAATTATCTAGAATTTTCCTTGTGAAAGAGGCACAATTCTCGGGTAAGCTCAAGAATTCCAAGGGAACAAACTTCTAAGACAAAACCAAGGATTTCAATTGAATGACAAGCAATAAAAGGCACAATTTAAATTAATAGGCTACTCAAATCAAGGAATGGATGTGATATGACATAGGCATAAAACTGGACAGCAAAGAATCAAGTTTACTGGTTCGATTACTAAGCCAAACAAATTGAACAAAGCATTCAAACTCAACGTAGCATAGTAATCAAATTTCAAGACCTCTTTTGTAGGTAAATTTATCAAGTAACTTATGAACAAATAATTCACTCCAAACTGCAGTAAAAATGGTTGGACAAGTATCAAATACAGCAAGTTTCACTTATGCAGAAATTTGAGTCAAAACAAGCTAGTCACAAGTACACACTACTAGACTAATTTCCAAGCTACTAGTAATTTTACTAGGTGAATGAGTGTGTTATGTCTTAGCTCTAAGTCCGATTTTTTTTTTTTTTCTTTTCTTGCTCAAATTTTCTTAACGCTTCTTTAACACTTTGATAGCTTGCTGGACAGAATTTACAAGTCCACTAAATTTACTTCAAGTACTCAAACTTCTAGTACTTTTTTTTTTAAGGCTCTTTTCTAGCTTTCTTTGAATTTTCTCACTTGTTTTCTTCTTGTTTCAATTTCTTTTCACTTGACTTCTTTTCTATCACTTTTGTTTAAGCTACTGGACTGAGATATATCTTGCCTAAAACAAGCACTCCAAGCTCAACTACTAGTGCTAATGCTACTACAAGGTGTAATAAGGATTTAGATCTATAGTAAGCACTCTACTAGCATGTAATGATGTTGATTTCTCAATTTTTGCATGTATAAACTTGAATGTCAAGAATTATAAGCTCAAGTGCAGTACCAAAACAGAGGAAACAGGGCATACAATGACAGATAACTCCAGTACACCGAATTTCACTAGAATTAGAAACAAAATTGATACTAACACATGGAAACAATTACTACTGCCAAGTAATTCAAGGAATTGAAAATTATTACGAATTAACACAATTTAACCGAACAAATGGAAGAAACATATGATAATTTTCCGGATCTGGACTCAGACGCAAACATTGAATACGAATCTATGCATAACGATACGGATCAAATCATGAACAATATGATTTGCATGATTTTCACCGAACAAAAAGACTTAAACAAAAAAATTGACAAAACTACTAAACAGTTAAGGAAACCTAAAGATGAATCCTAAGCACACTAAAAGAATTAGACGAAGAACTCGAGAAAATTCAAAATGACCGAAGAACTTACTAGACTTATGGAGTAGAGATCCAATCTTGAAGAGAATCAAAACCAGCTCTGATTATCACTTGATATGATAATCAAGAGAACAAGCTCTGAATACCACTTGATACGAGTTCGCTAGAGACGAAGCTCAAATTTGGACCGATTGTCGTCTGCAATTGAAATCTCCACGAATGCGTTAATGGCGGAAGCTCAAAATTGTCTCAAGACTCAAGGACTTAGAAGAAAGAATGAAAACGGAGTAGATTTAGAAGATGATGGCGCCATGCATAAGCAATAAGCCTAAGGGAGAATCGCCACAAGGAAGAGTTTCCATGATAAGATTCAAGGTTCTAGAAGAAACCTTAGAGAAAAATCCACTCTCAAAGAATTAGCTCTTGCTAAATTCAATTCATTCAAAATTTAATCCAAAGGTCCTTTTACAATTCAAAGTGTTACGTATTTATACTAGCGGGGGGCGGGATAGCTTGTGAAAGTTCAGACGGAACAAGCTTCGCATGTGAAGGCCTAGACGGAACAAGCTTCAGATGGAAGAGTTCAACATGTGAAGGCCCAGACGGAACAAGCTTCAGACGGAAGAGTTCAGCATGTGAAGGCACAGACGGAACAAACTTCAGACGGAAGAGTTCAGCATGAAGCATCAGACGAAAGAGCGTTAGACGGAAGAGTTCAGCATGTGAAGACACAGACGGAACAAACTTCAGACGGAAGAGTTCAGCATGTGAAGACACAGACGGAACAAACTTCAGACGGAAGAGTTCAGCATGAAGCATCAGACGAAAGAGCGTCAGACGGAACATCTTCAGATGGAGGAGTTCAGCATGCAGCATCAGACGAAAGAGCGTCTTTGGTATCGTCTGTGCTATCGCCTGTGGTAATCGTCTATGACAATCGTCTGTGGTATTCGATTATCCTTCTGGAAGCATTTAAATGCTATCGTCTGTGGGTATCGTCTTTACCCAACTCTCTCACAAAAACACTCCTAAACTTTGGTTCAATTACAAACATAAGGCCGCGCGTTTATTCACCCAGCGAGGCCCAAATTAAAGTCTTAAAACAATTACACAAATTGAAAGAAAACTATTTAATGGCCTAAACACTAACACATTCGCTCAAAATTCCTGGAAGTATTCCAACGCAAACTTCAAGCTTATTTTCCTACTGGATCCAGTCCGAACTGAGCTTTGGTGTCTTCATAGATTTTGTAGCCCTTGAAGTCTTCTTTAATTTGCCACCAAGATGCCTCAATTGGAGTTGTGTAGCTCGAGTTATGATCAAAATACTGACACAGGTCAGATGCAAAAAATCAGCAGCGAATTTTATTAGAAGCCCCAAAATTGAAAAATAAGGTTGGAGAATTTGGTTGGGCTTTTGGAGATGGTCCTCCATCATCCTCTAAGAGCCATTTGAAAACCTTTTCCAAAATAATCTTGATGAATTTCTTGGAGAAAAAGATATGAGCTCAAGTAGTACTGATTTTAAAATGTTAGAATGCTCCTTTCGTTTTCCCAAGATCAAAAAGAATCTCTCACCAAATTCTTTTTCAAAAGACTATTTAAAACAAAACGATTTTAGCAATTGAGGACAAGTTTCTAATGTAGGTAATCAATTACTTCATGGTGGTAATCAATTACTCTGGTGGATTAAACTCTATCTTGACAACTCGTGCTCGTGGTAATCGATTACCTGGAGTTGGTAATCGATTACTATAGTGAAATTTGAATTTCCACATAAGCTTCAACGATTGGTAATCGATTACCTTGAAATGATAATCTATTACCATAGTTTGATGCTCAAAATATCCATCCCCTTTTCCCATTCATTATGACTTGTTCACCATAATTGAAAGAGGGAATTCCAACAAATCTCCCCTTTTTTTGCTAAATTGGTGTACACCACTACACCTTGGAAACAATCTTCAACCTTCTTGGTTGGCATTAGCTTATTTACCATATTAGACCAATTCAAATCTGTGTGAATTTTCTCTATCTTCAATTTCTTCTCATCTAACACTTCTCTATCCAGTGATATCGGATGTTAATATGTTTTGAGGGTGAATGGAACATGGGATTCTTGGTTAGATGAATTGTACTTTGATTATCACAATCCACCACATAATCTTCTTGATCATGTCTTAACTCTCTAAGAAATTTCTTCATTGATGCGTTCCGTGTGAGAGCGAGAAATACTCTCACACGAGCGTCACAAGTATACCACAATTGTCAATTAATAAATATTCAAAACACAAGTTATCGTTCCCACAAGGACAAGTAAATCAAAGTGTATCAATTATAAGACTGAGAGTAATTTTAAATTAACTAATTGTTTTGCATGTGACCGAATTGTAAAACGTGAGTTTTAGTTCAAATCAATAACAGCGATTGGGATCCTGATTTCAACACTAATCTCCCTAATACTCTTCCCTAATTATTTAAATTTTATTATTGGATGAATCAGATTCTTATCCTCGTATTCATCCCTCTTAGGATCGACTACGCTGCCTAGATTGACCCTAGAAGCTCAAGTACAAAGAAGAATCACAAGGTCAATGATCAAAAGGATGCAAGAGCAAGTGTAAGGAGAGTTGACCAAATCATAGTCAACTCAAGAAGACTTGAGTCTTATTATAAGACCTTGTAATATTCTTAATGTTTTGTAATTTTCCTTTTAATACTTGAGCAATTAAATAAGTGTAATTTGGCCAATGCATGGAGCTTGAAGCTCACGACCTTGACTTGTATGAGTGGACCAAAAATTACTAAGAAGAGAGTGAGAGAGTAAGCTACACTTGCTTGAGTGAGAGTGACCATGTGCATGTGCAAGTGAACAAAGATTTCACTAACAAAGTTTGAATTAGAGCCTTTAGATTAAATCTCAATCTCAAAGAGCTGAAATTTAAACTTTATTTCCACTAATTAATTTAAACTTCAACCACTAGATTAGATCTAATCACATGGATGAAATTTAAATCAATTAGTCACACTTTTGGCACCACTTTGGATTCAAACTTGACCTTTAAATTAAAATTGAATCTTATGGTTAACATTAATCTTAGGAAGTATTCCGTGACACTCACCAAGGATCACCATCACCACCTTTGATTAATGATTTGATCCTAAGACCACAATTTAGATCTGGTTTGCCTCCAAATTATGTCATGCTTCACATTCCTCTAATGCATTTTTGGCGGCACCTAGCTTAGTATAAGTAGGAGAATTTTTGAATTGTAAACATTTTTGTTAAAATTTTCAAATATTGAATTTAGCAAGTGCTAATTCTTTGAGAGAATTCTCTATTAGGTTTCTTCTTGAACCTTAGAATCTTATCAATGGAGATAACTCCTTGTGGTGATTCCTCACTTGGCTTATTGCTCTTGCATTACGCCTTCCTTTTCTAATCTCTACTCCATTTTCTATTTTCATTCTTGTTCTATGAAATTGAGTTCATGTTCCGCAAGTTTCACCATCAATCCATGAATTTCTAATTAGAGAATGAAGATTGGGACAATTTCAAGCATCTCCTCAAGCTTGCTTGTAACAGTTAAACAAGCAGATTAGGGTTTATGATCCGTGAATCTAAGATAATTGTGCGGTTATGTGTTTACACTACTTTCTACTCTGATCTTTAAGACTCTAGCTAAGTGATGGTTCTTTCTCCAGTACCACCTCAATTTCATTTCTCAAAGTTCTCCTAGGTTTAGGTTCAGTTCATTAATGACCAGTTAATGAAAAACATTAAGTTCAGAAGAAATAACTAGCAATTATATAACTGAATAACATCAAGAATTGTATTAGAATGGATTAGGGTTACACTGTTCTCCCAATCAAAGAGAGATTTAGTTCATGATAACTATAGTCATGATATAAGAATAATCATCAAGAAAAGAATACATAGACGATCAACTACCGGAAAGGTGATGAGTAATCCTTTTCTTCTATCTTCTACTTCTCTATATCCTATGCCTTATGCCATTTTCTAGCTTTCAATCTTTAATTCCGGACTATCTCCTCTGTAACTCAAGTCTTCCTATGATAATAAATGTACTAGGCTTGGGCTAGAAACTCAATTCACGCTACCTGAAATGCAGCTCATTTAACTACACTTACAGAAAACAACTTGGCAGCACAGGGAGGTCAAATCGCACGAGCTATGCTCGAACTCGCGACAGCTATGCCCTAACTTGCGCCAATTGATGTTACAGAGAGAATGATACATGATCATGCTGGATTGGATAGGAACCTTCACGGTCTTGACTGGTAATGCCCCAATCTTCATTCATGAAGCATCATCAAGACCAAAACAGTGGAATAACTCAAGGTATAACAATTATATTTAACCGTTAGCACAAAAGTGTGAAGAAAGAAATCAAGAAAATGGAGAAGATAGAAGATGAAAAGCACTATGTGTTGGTCCCTATGTATGAATCTAAAGGGGGGTGAATAGACTCACGTTCCACTTTGCCAAATTTTCGCGTTTCTAATTCCTTTTAATTCAATCAAAACTACTCTTGATTACCTATCAATAGATGAGACAGATAAACAGAGAATATCACTGAGACACAGTGGGAATACCAAAAGGAATAATCAGAAAAACGTTATTAATCAATATGCAGCTTAATCAACATCAGTATCTAGTTGTTCCAGTTTTAGTTGATTACCGAAGTCAATTACGAGTTAATTACCGATTCAATTACCGAACAAATTGCAGAGATAAAACAGTGATAATAGCAATGTAAGGTAAACGGTAAAGAGATGAAGGAAGAGAAGAGTGCACAGTGATTTATACTGGTTCGGCCAACTGCCTACGTCCAGTCCCAACCCAACCAACTGTTGCGATTGGCTTTCCACTATCAAATGATCCCTTTTGTGTCCTTTTACATTCACTCTGTAACAAGCAACACAAAAACGAAATCAAAACACTCAATGCCCATTCTTCAACCCAAGAACAGGTCTTCCTTGACCTTGGCACCTCCAAGATCAAACCCTTTGAGAACACACTTCTCAAAGACTCTTACTCTATCCAGAGAGACCTCTCTCCTAGAGCAATAACCCAACAACCAAAATGGTAAACAAAAGATCAGTTTAGAGTACACCTGGAGTGTAGATTCTGATCACAAAAGATAACACAATGAATGCCACCCGATCGAGATAATATCAAGTTTGCCCTTTCTTTGTGAAAACATGATGAACTCTTTGAAGTTCTTTATGGGTTTCTTGGAGAAGATGATAAACTCTATTTTCAGAGCATATAAAAGTGTTTGAACATTTCTAAAGCTTCTCACCCAAGAACCAAGTTCAGTTTCAATCAAAAGAGTATTTATAAAACATTTTGGAGCATGAAAACGGCAATTTGAGCTACAACTGGTCAATGTAATTGATCCCAAATGAATGTAATCGATTACACTAGCCGTTAGAACCCTCCAATTTGAATTTTCTATGCATGTAATCGATTACAACGAGATGTAATCGATTACATCAAGAAATGTTCCAAACCATGTAATCGATTACATTGGAGATGTAATCGATTACATCGATGAGAATGCTCCTGGTTGTGCACAAGCGCACTGCTTGAGCACTTTCACCAAAATTGGCATAACTTCTTCTACAGATATCGTTTTGAGCTCTGGTTTTTTGCAAATGAAAGAGGATTGATAGAGCTACAAATCTCATGAAGACACGAAGAGCCAATTCGGAGTGCATCTAGGGTGAAATCAAGCAGCAAGAGGATTCAAAATATTTTCTGCCATGGTAATCGATTACAGTAAGCATGTAATCGATTACACCAGAGAGAATGATCAATGTAATCGATTACATCAAGCCTGTAATCGATTACATCAGTGAAAAATGGATTTCCAAGGATTTTAAAACTGTTTTTCTCAAATGGAAATCAAACATTAGTCACATGATCAATCATACACAAGTTTAAAACATCTCTGGGGCCTCAAACAAAGAACTCAACACATTTATGCCTAAACTCAACAAACAATACATATGAAAAACTCCTAGATACATTCAACTAAGAAAACCAAAATTACATTAACATCAAAATCAAAAACACCAAGAGAGACACCAAAGCATCATCAAGCTTTAGGTCCAACACTATGATTGAATCAATAAGCTCTTAAGTGATGAATTGCCACTATGGATGAAGATCCATTTATAAGATTCAAAGTTCTCACAAGTAATGTTGACCTATTTAATAAAAGTGTGATGGGCCTAAGGTTAGAAATCTAAATTTTTTCTCAACCTTATGATGAAATGAGTGACGAATGGTGTAATTAAAGGCACCATTTTGGATTACACACCCACCCTAGGATCTAGAACCAATCTAGAGGTTAGAAATCAATAAGAGAATGTGTAACACATGTGATTTAAGGTTGAATCTTATTCCTTGGATTAAATCTAATCTCAAAGGCTAATATTCAATTTTAAGGGAGTGTCTTATGTGTGACTTGGCTTATTTGATTCTAATCCATTTTATTTAGATCCAATCAAGTGGTGAAAATCAAACCAAGTTAGTGGAGAGATTAGTACTCTTCTCCAAAATCTTTTCCACTCTCTTTGAGGAGAGTGGTGCACACTCTCTCTAATTTGAAGCATCTAAGGTTAGGTCCACTTAATGCTACCTAGGCTAAGCACAATTTACAAATATAAGGCCCAATTTCAAGTCTCAGAAACAATTACATAATTTAAAGAAACTATTAGGCCTAAACACTTAAGTAATTCACTGGAAAATCCTAGACACATCCAAATGCTAACTTCAAGCTCCATTTCGTCTTCGATGCTCTCCGAATTGGGATTTGCTGTCTACATAAATTTTGTATCCCTTTAAGTCATCTTTAAATGGACACCAAGAGAAACTTAGTCTGAGTTGTGTAGCGCAAGTTATACTCCAAATACTGAACCCGGTCAGACACTTCAAAATAACAGTGAATTTATTACAGACCCAATTTAAAAAATAAGGTCCTCATTCTTATCTGACTCTGACTTGATCATTGACCTCCTCCTCTAGATTTGACTTGGAGATTTTTGTTGGGCTTTTGGAGATGGTCCTCCATTAAACCCTCCTTCTTGTGGCCAACTTGTCCTCAAGTTGCCTTAGCTTCTTACTACGAAACAAATTCCACTCAGATCAAAGATCAAGCAAGCCTTATCAAATTTAACATTTAATAGCATGATGCTTTGTCTACTAATATCAATTTAACATTTAATAGCATGATTGTTTACGGTATAACTGAAACTCCAAGGAGTTTCTTATTCCTCCATTAGGTGTGTAGATACTAGTCCTTCACTCCATGTGGAATCCACTTTGTTGAAACTCCTCTTTAAGATACTTCTTTTAGGTGTAGAAGCTTGTAATGTTCCCTCTTTCTTAAATTCATTCTTTCACCTAAAAGTGTATTTAACATAAAAAAGAGAACCATTAGTAGGCTCAAGCAAGAATTCCAACTTAGTATTCTCAAACACTTTCCAAGGTGTAATGTTTTAAGGATCTATTGTGTAACAATTATTATGGTGCAAGTTAGAAGTATCAAGATAAGTAAGAGTTAAATAAGTCTCTCTCTTTGATAATGCAACATTCCTAAGTACTTCCTTTCCTCTACCTATGTCACTCCATGGTTCCTTTATGCACAACTTCTTACTTGTTCCTAGAACACAATACTTCTTGAAAGTGAATCCTTTAGCCATCATATGAGATGCCTTTTGATGCAAACCCATGAAGCTATGAAGGTGATCTTCACGGAATTCACAAGGAGTGCCCCATCTTCATTCACCAAATCATCCAACACTTCAAAGAATCAAGACAAACTCAAGGATATGAGGTAAGAACCTCTCAATCAAAGAACAAATAGGAAGAAAATGAAAGTGGAAGGTGTTTAAGAGAATGGTAGCGCCATGAACAATGTAGTTCAATAATCTAGCTAGAAGAATTGCCACTTGGATCATGGATCCATGATAAGATTCAAGGTTCTTGGAAGAAACCCTAGGAGAGCTCTCTCCTTTTCTCAAGACTCTTGTCTTAGAAATTCACTAATTTCATTCAAATTCAAAGTGAGTACAAAGTTGGAAAATGCCTAAGTTATAAGGTGTTTGGCCGTGAGCTTCTTAGTCTACTTGATCCTTGATGGATTAATCAAGTGATGCTAAGCACCCCTCACTTGATCAATTCAAGAAGGATCTAGACTTAATGAGATCAAGAGGCTCATAACTCTCCTAAGCCTGTGATGATCATGGATTAATTAAGATGGAATTCTATGCCTTGGATTAGAAGCAAATCCAAAGGCTAGAATACCTTCTTAGATGAGAGTCAACACTTATAAACTTGACTTAAATTTGCACCTTTGATTATGGCATAATCAAGTGGTGGAAATTTAAATGAAGTTAGTGGCAATTCCACTAATTCTCTCTCCTAATCCATCCACTCTCTTTTAAGAGAGTGTAATACACTTGCTTAGTTGGGTCATAAGACACTTAAGCCCATCCTAAGAGGCTTTAACCAACACAATTAAAAGTCAACATGTCCAAAGTGAGCTTGGCCGAAATTTGCAAGTCAATTATAAGGTCCAAGCTTCACAAAAACTAATGCTAATCTAATTACAAAATGCATAAAAAATTACAAGGCTTCACAAGCCTACTTTGTTGAATTTGAGGAGTTGACCATTGACTTTGACTTTGATTTGTTGACTTTGACTTGGTCAACTCTTCTTTAACTTGGGCTTCAATTCTTCTTTGCATTGCCCTTATAATCCTCATGCTTGGAGATGGTCCTCCATTACCTTTGGTCTCTTAAGATTCATGTCCTTGCACATAAAAGCATTACTTAGTCTTAGTGATGAAGGACCATCTTCATTAGAGACTCAATTGCAAGGAGGAACACATAGAAGAATAACAAGGTCAATGCTCAAGAAGATACAAGAGCAAGTGGAAGAGGAGTTGACCAAGTCAAAGTCAACCATTGAAGACTTGACTCTTATTTTAAGACCTTGTAATTTTCTTTGTATTTTGTAATTCTTATATACTTGAATAAATGTAATACTCAACCATTGCATGGAGCTTGAAGCTCACAACCTTGACCTAGGGAGTGGATCGAATTATGTGAGTGTGAGAGAGAGAGTGGGCTACACTTGCTTAAATTGAGAGTGTCACATGTGCATGTGAATGTTAATGGAATTCCACTAACCAAGTTTAAACTAGAGCCTTAGGATGGGATCTTGATCTCAAGGGCTAGAATTTAAACTTGATTCCACCAATTAATTTGAATTTCAACCATTAGATTAGATCCAATCACGTGGCTGAAATTTAAATCAATTAGTCGCACTTTTAACACCACTTTGGATGAAACTAGACCATTAGATTAAAGTGCACATCTTATGGTTAGTATTAAGCTTGGAGTGGTGATCCGTATCACCCTCTTAGATCACCATCACCACCCATGAATTATTACTCATCCTAAGACTCACATTTAATCCAAGATTTGCCTCCAAAATTCCGCCAAACACATCACTCCTAACTTAAGCAAATTGGCGCCACTTCTTCTCGTAGTATAAGTAGGAGAATTTTTGAATGTTGAACACTTTTATCGAAATTTCAAATTATTAAAAATAGCAAGTGTTATTTTTTTGAGAGAGTTCTCTCTTAGGGTTTCTTCTTGAACCTTAGGATCTTATTAATGGAGATCACTCCTTGTGGCGATTCCTCACTTGACTTATTGCTTTACATGGCGTCTGCCACCTTTTAAACTTTATTCCATTTTCTTAATTTCTTCTTGTTCTTAATTTTGAAACCTTATTCCACAATGATCATGTCAAACTGTGGAGCTTCTAATTGGAGAATGAAGATCGGGACAATTGCAAGCTACTTTTCAAGCATGCTTGTAACAAGTGGTATCAGATCTAGTTCTTCTTCAAGATTGGAACTCTACGTTGTGTGGTTAGTAGTTCATTCGGTCTTCATTTGAATGTTTTTGTTCTTCATCTAATTCATCTAGTTGTGCTTAGGTTCATCTTTTAGATTCCTTGATTTGTTTATTAGTTTTGTTAATTCCATGATTTCAGATTTTTTGTTCGGTCAAAATGCATCAATTCATCTTGTTCATGCTTTGATCCATTTGGTTTGTGTTCTTTCGTGTCAAATCTGGAAAAACATCTCAAAAATATGTTCACATGCATTTGATCCCAAATTTGCACTGTAGCCTAGCATGCTAGCATGTATCCGTGTATATCATCTTGTATGCCATTCTATATGGTAGCCTATGTCTCCACAATATGTGATATAATTACCATATGATTCAATTCCGCTTTGGAAGTGTTATCCCCTGTTTTGTCTTGCAAATTCTGTTTTGATTCATGTTAGGTGTTGTTCACATGTTCTATGCTAAGTATCTTGTGCAAAATTTGAGTTCAAGTAGCCATTATCTTACTTATCTTTGTTATTAGTAATTTTAGACTTAGAGTGCCTTAGTTGTAGCTTCTTTAAGTGGTTGTCCAGTTGTGAAAATCAAAAGAAAAGAATAAAGAATAGTCAAGAGCAAAAAGATTGAAAGAAAATTCAAAAGAAAGAAGTATAGTAAAATGCTTGAAAGGAAGAATTTGTGAAAAGTAGACTCAAGTGAATTTTGTGTAAAAATTAGAGGAGCAGTACCTTGGACAATACAGACAACTAGGACTAAGCATTCCACACTAAAACTGAGTTTAAAGTGCTAATAACTTTGATTCTTGAACTTAAGGTGTTCATTGTGCTTGGCAATTTTGTGAACTTTGGAAAATGCATGAGTATGTTTAAGTGGTTGTACTTATTTGAGTCACAATTTACTTGCTTAAGTTACCTATTAAAATTGGTCTCTAAATTTGGTCACTAATCAACCTTGAGTGTGTGTGCCTTGTTAAACTTGTCTTGATTAGTGATTGATCCAGCAAGCCTTGTGTTCCTTTCTATCCAGTTTGGTGCCTTTGTCATAATACTTTCATTCCTTGATTGGAGTAGCTTATTCACTTCTATTTTATGCCTTTTATTGCTCGTCATTACTTTGGAATCCTTAGTTTTGTCTTGAGTGTGTTACCTTTGGAATTCTTAAGTCAACTTTGGAATTATGCCTCTTTCACAAGGATATCTTCCTAGGTTATTGATTTGAGGTTTAATTAGAAACTTTGAGTGAGACATGAGAGAAAAAAGGCAAGAGAGACACATTAGAGAAAAAGCCTTCTAAAGAGTGATACATGAGTGCTACTAGAGTGAAACACTTAGAGAGTAGCAAAGATCTTTTATATACTTCTATTTGCTATCAAACTTTTCTTTGTGTAGCTATGGAAAGTTTTCCAAGTGTAGGTAATGATCTTTCACCTAAGTCTAAGAAGATTGTGGATTTGATGAAGTCCATGCTTCATGCTAGTTTGGATAAGAGGTTTGACAAGGCAAGGAGAGAAAAGGAGGATGAGGAAGAAACTTGAGAAGAGGATCCTTGAGGAGGCTGGTAAGAACCGTGAGCATCATGAGGGAAGAGAGGCTAAGCATGGGGAAAACTGAGAGAGAAGAGAAAGGGAATAGCATGGAAGGAGAAGGGAAACTTATAGGGGGAGTGGAAATGAAAGGGAAAACCATAGGGGAAACTATTCTATACCTAGGGAGAGTGATTGGGGGAAGAGATAGTAATTATTTTCTTCTTCTTCTTCTTCTTCTTCTCCTTCTTCTCCTCCTTCTTCTCCTTCTCCTTCTTCTTCTTCTTCTTCTCCTTCTTCTCCTTCTCTTCCTCCTCCTCCTCCTCCTCCTCCTCCTCCTCCTCCTCCTCCTCCTTCTATCATTTTCGTTTTGTTGATTCTGAATATTGGATTACTTCATCTTCAACTTCAATTTGTTTGCTTCTCCTTTCTTTATTGCATTTTTATTTTATAGTTGTTCATCATTGATCAATGTAATTCGTTTACTTCAATTATCTTCTTCAATTAGTTTGCAGCAAATTAAGTTTACTGCAATTCAGTTTCAATTCATTTACTGCATTTTCCAATTGTGTTTGAATAATGGAAGTTTAATTTTGAAGGGTTTATCCTCTTGATTTGGGTTTGCAATAAATCTTTGAGGTTTTTGTTTTGTATTAATATGCTTTTCTTCATCAATTATTCAAATGCTTAATGCCCCAATTGTTGTTCATGCTTAATGTTTCAGTTAATAGGCAAATCATTTCTCTGTTCATGCTTAACGAATTGATTTATAATTTGCTATAAATGGGATGATTGATGTGTGGATGCTTAATTCGCATAAGGAAAACCTAGTGTTAATTATCGCTTAGTTAATTAATTAGGGGTGGGTTGAGAGTTGAGTAAATTCAGCATTTGATGAGATTAATTTCCGCTTAGTTAATTAATTTTGTAACCTAGGATAAGTAAATTGCAATCTAATCAAGAGGCTAATTTCATTTCAGTTATTTGTTAATTTCTCTGTTTTGTCATTTGAGTTTGTTGTCATATGAGTTATGCATTGTTGTGGTATTCTGTTTTTTTGCCTTGACACTCAATTATATGCATATTTACTCTAGTTGGAATGCTTACATGTGAGTTTTTCATGATGCATTTCAATTTTTACATTGACAGTATAACATGCATGCGGTGAATAGTAACAACTTGCGCACGGTGAATAGTAATATTTTTCCAATTAATTGTGATTTTTTATTTTGATAGCTAGAGTGGTTATTTTTGCTTGAATTTTTTTGTGCCCACTTCTTTTAACTCCTATTTGATGAGAATTTTGATTTCCGAAAAACTTCTATTTACCAGAGGCTGTTGGTTTGGTCCTGCATGAAAGATCCCAAAACTTGTGAATTCTGATTTTGGCAAAACTTAAAACTGTCATAACTTTGGCTTCGGGTATCAGAATTAGGCAAATTATATATGTTTTTTGGGTGGAAAAGGGGTGGTCTTTCGTTCTGGCCCACTATGCCGGCTATTGGGTGAGCAAATTGTGAGAAGAAGGGCAGTTTTTAACGGGTTTTAGAAATTTCAGTTTTGACGGGTTATATGCTTTTGTGAAAAATGGATGATTTATTGCATATAGTGCATGACTAGAAGCAAGCCAACAGTTTTACAGCCCTTTGATCCTGATATAGATAGAACCTTTAATAGATTAGTTAGGTAGTTTAGGATTTTATCTTTAGAGTCTGAGTCTTTACAATAGTGTTAGTTTGAATAGTTCACACAGCTTAGAATAGATTAGAATAAATAATTCTTGATTGCGGTGTTGTTCTGTTCTGGTGTATCTTTGGTGTGTTTTCATGTTTTTGCAGGTATATTTTGGTTAGGCTAACATGGATAATAGGACTATTAGGGAACTATTGTAGCAAGAGGCATATTTCACTGATCCAACTGCTACACAAGCAGGAGTTTATCATAACATACCTCAGCGGTAGTATGACCCTTATTCCTATAATCCTGGATGGAGAGATCAGATTCATCAAAGTTCACAAAACTATTCCACTTTCCATCCGAGATAGAATTGGCCACCAACAATATCGCTTTTTCAGCATGTTGCACCACCACTAGCCCAACCACAATGACGGAGGACCATCTCCCAAGCATGAGAATTACAAGAGAAATGCAAAGTTAAATAGAAGCTCAAGTTGAAGAAGAGTTGACCAAGTCAAAGTCAACAAGAAAAAGTCAAAGTCAAAGGTCAACTCTTGGAAGTCAACAAATTGGGCAAATGAAGCTTTGTAATTTTCTAAGTATTTTGTAATTAGTTTAGCTTTAATTTGTGTAAAGCTTGGACCTATATTTGTTTGTGAATTTCGGCCAAACTCCTTTTATGGACATGTTGACTTCTATTTGTGTTGGTCAAAGCCTCTTAAGATGGGCTTAAGTGTCTTATGACCCAACTAAGCAAGTGTAATACACTCTCTTAAAAGAGAGTGGATGGATTAGAAGAGAGAATTAGTGGAATTGTTACTAACTTCATTTAAATTTCCACCACTTGATTATCCCATAATCAAAGGTGTAAATTTAAGTCAAGTTCTAAATTGTTGACTCTCATCTACGAAGGAATTCTAGCCTTAAGATTTACTTCTAATCCAAGGCATAGAATTCCATCTTAATTAATCCATGATCATCACAAACTTAGATGAGTTATGAGCCTTTTGATCTCATTAACTCTAGATCCTTCTTGAATTGATCAAGTGAGGGGTGCTTAGCATCACTTGATCAATCCATCAAGGATCAAGTGGCTAGGATGACTCAAGGCCAACCACACATAAGGGGTCTTATAACTTAGGCAATTTCTATTTTGTAATCACTTTGGTCATTTATGAAAAGAGAATTTCTAAGACTAAAGTCTTGAGAAAAGGAGAGAGCTCTCCTAGGGTTTCTTCTAAGAACCTTGAATCTTATCATGGATCCATGATCTAAGTGGTGATTCTTCTACCTAGCTTATTGAACTCCATGTTCATGGCGCTTTCCATCTCCTAAACTTCTTCCATTTTTTTGATTTCTTTCTTCCCCCTTTTGTGTTGACCATGAGCTATCATTGCTATATATTGAGTTATTCCGCTGTTTAAGAGTGATTGAACATTGGTGAATGAAGATTGGGGCACCCATTTGCTTATTCATGAAGATCCCTTACAAGTTCCTTATGGGTTTGCATCAAAATTTGGTATCAAGAGATTGTTCTTCACCTAGTTGTTCTTCACTTGTGGTATTGAGTCTAGCTCTTATCTTTTTTATTTCAATTTTTGATTCAATTGAATTTTTATTTGAGTGTTGTTGTGTGTCTTGGCTGTCCAATACATAGAAGAGATGTTCTGACACTCATGGTAGATCATACATGGCTTATTTTACATGCTAGACACATTCTAGTCAATAGTTCCCATGTGTTTGATGAATTTTCTCAATATGTATTTTGAGTCCCTTTGCTGGAATTTGAATCCCCTGCATCATATGTGGCTTAATTAGTGCTTATATGTGTTATTACTATGTGCATTGCTCATTATAAGTTCAAGTTACCACTACCATGCATTATCTTGCTTGTTAGCAAAGTTTGACTTGACTTGCTTGAGTATTTGAGCCTATACTTGGACTGTCCAGCAAAGAATAACCATGAGAAAAATATAGAAAAACAAAAGAAAGGAAAAGAGCAAGATAAAAATACTCAAAAGAAAGAGTCAAAGAAAATTCAAGAAAAGAAAAATACAAGAAAAGAAGTTTGAAGAAAAATTGAGTGAAAAAGTAGTAGCTCTTGTTAGTAGAAAATTTTTAGAAAAATTGAGTGCAGTAGCTTGGTGAATTGGGTCATTAAACATCCACAAAATTAGTTTCCAAGCTCATTGTGGCATCATTACTCATTTGGCTCAAGCATCATATTACAAATTGTGTCAAATTTGCTAATAGTATGATATTTGAACTTGTGGTGTGCTTTGCATGTGCCTAGACATATTTGCCCTGTTTTTGCCCTGTTTTTGGACCCATATTTGTGGCTTCCCTACACCTTAATTTGAGCTTATTTCGTTCATAAAGATCACCCAAACCAATCCCCAAAATTTCAAGTCATTTTGAGCCAATTTTCAAGTCTAACTTCCTGCTTAGTGACGGTTCTGCTGTTGCTGTGACAGTTTCGGGTTTGCAGTTGGTTCAAGGGGTTAAACGTTGATTTATTGAATTCTGGGAATTTGGTCATTCAATATACATATATATAAGCTCAACTGGAAAGTTTCATAATTTTCCAAGCTCATTTTCTATGCTAAAAAAAATTCACAAGTTTGGGCAGATTTGGTGACGGTTCAGTCAATTTTTTCCAGCAAAATTGCATTTGATTTCTTCCATTCTTTGAGTTTTTGTTTCAAACATTTTTGTAGTTTTAAATACTAGTTTTCCTTCATTATTAGTGCAGTAAATATAGTAGCCATTGTCTTGAACATTAAATTCCATTTTGAGTAGCTAAATTTTTGTTCATTGAGTCTTGTTTTGTTGCTTATCTTCTTTAGAATCTTTGTAGTTTTGTCCAGAGTATTTGTCTTCTTGATTTCCTAGGCTTTGTAGCTGAATTGTTCCTCTTTCACTTGGAAAAATTGGACATTGATAATTGATAGAGGTTTCTCAAGAAATCTTAGGTGAGAGTGAGAGGAAAAAGGCTAGAGAGCAAATTCTAAGAAAAGCCTCCTAAGTGTGCAAACAAGAGTGTGAGTGCGAGTGCAAACACTTAGAGAGTGAGAAAGGACTTTTAATTCTCTTCTATTATTCTTTTTCTAACCTTTTCTTGCAGCAATGGAGAGTTCCTCAAGTGTGGGCAATGAATTATCTCCTAAGACCCAAAGAGTGATAGATGCCATGATGGAGAAATTCATGAGCTTACAACATGACCTCAAAAATGAGCTCAAAGAGAGTGTCAATGAAGTGAGGGAGGAGAGCCATAGAAAAATGAGAGAGGGAGAGGATAGAAGGAGGAAATATGAAAGAACATTAAGAGAAGAGAATGAAAGAAGAGAAAGAGAGGCTCATGAGAGAAGAAGTGGGAGAAGAGGAAGTAGTAGTAGGAGAGAGTATGCCTCACCTAGAAAGAGTGTGGGAGAGAGTAACTTTGATGAAGACTATGTCTTCCACAAATATGAAGATGAAAGGAGAACTAGAGGAAAGAGAATACCCCTTAACCATGATCGTGGCTTTGGTGCATTTCCCCAAGGTGGAGGAGCAAGGCAAGGTGACTTGAACACCAAGATTAAGCTTCCACCATTCCTTGGAGAGGGAAGAGCTGAAACCTACCTTGATTGGGTGATGAAGGTGGATCAAGTTTATTCATGCCATACACACTTGAGAGAAGAAGGGAAGTTGAATCTTACCATCCTTCAATTTGAACACACCCCTCGCGTGTCTCTAGGCGATGTGAGACTAGACTTCAAGTGGTCGTCCAATATTAGGTTTCCTACACACTCCTCCCACGTGAGGACTAGGCGATGTGAGACTAGATTTCAAGTGGTCGTCCAATATTGGGTTTCCTACACACCCCTCGTGTGTCTCTAGGTGATGTGAGACTAGACTTCAAGTGGTCGTCCAATATTGGGTTTCTTACACACCCCTCACACGCGAGGACTGAACTTTCTCGAGCGTGGAAGCTATTCAATGAGATGATCCAATATTGGCCCCATGGGTGACCCAACATCCATGGTAGGACAGGCTCTGATACTATGTTGAAATTGTGGGTTGGGCCTAACTCAACCCCATAAAACCGGCTTATAGGGTGAGGTTTGCACCCCACTTATATTCATACAACAGGTCTCGTCTCTAGGCGATGTGAGACTTCACACTCTTGGGTTTTTCTCCAATATTATATTTCCAACAACAGAGGCTCTTATGCGCATATATCACAAAGAAAGAAATCGAGAACTGAGATATGATAGTAAAGGGTGAATATGGGAAAAGGAAAAGAAAAGATTGTACGAAGGAAAAGGAACAACTATGGCAGGGATGAGAGACAAAATTTGAAGAGAAAAATGTTGAATGGCTTCAAAAATGCTAGGTAAGGAGGTTAAGAAACTTCTCAATGTTTGATAAATTGGAGGATATCTTCATTCAACATGAAAAGGAAAGAATGGATCTAAAATATATTGGTGATGACAAGGTTTTTTTCACTAGTATGACAAAAAAGTCACTAGAAGAAACATAACAAACACCGGAAGAAGACATATCTACCATTTTTCATACTATTCAAAAGAGGGAAGCAAAGACAACATATGGTAATAAAATGACATAAGTTAGGATCATTGCATTTTATGGGAACAGAATGTTTCTCGAATTCGGAGGGTACTTTTGACGAGTTCATTAAAATGGACAAAGAGACGAAGAAGCTCACAAGACTAAAAAATGTCACAATAGATTTGTATACATGAAAAGGTGAAGATTAATGGAACCATATGTAATATATGGATTCTAGAAGAAGCACCAGGCAATACATGTATTTGTAAATGTTAAATGTGGGAAATACTCGCATACCAACGTGTGAAAAGATTCACTAAGAAGTGTAATGGGCTTAGAAATTATTTCATTGTGGTCATATAATAAGAATAGTGACAGGGAATTAAAGGATAAAGAAGTACATGGAATCAAATGGGCGGACGAAGAGAGCCAAGATGGTGGAGGAAATGATGTAAAATTCAAATAAAGTCTGGAAGATATTATCTAACAGTAAAACAAGGTGAAAAGAAATAAAAAATTAACATGACAGACAAAGTGCAATATGCAACAGGTATACAGATAACAAAGAAGGAAGGGTCAATATGTAGTGCAAACAGAGAAAAAGAAAAAAAAATAGATGAGTCATTGCAAATGAATAGTATAATACAAAAGAAACAAGTGAAGAAGAAGTGACCCCAGTAGGTGAAAAAACAACATGATTCAATACAAACCAAGCGACAATAAAGGAATTGATATGACAAATGAGCAAAGGTTAGGCCCCTATGCAAACTTGACCCACATCATAATGAAGAAAAACAAGAAGTGTCGGATAGAGAACGAAATGATAGTAAACATGCAAAAACTTGTGCTAGTTTTAAAGTTGGACCAGTACCTCCAAGAAATTATGGGCTTGTGGGCCAATTAAAGAAATGTAGTGGAAAAAAGAAATATTCAATAATGAGAATTCCAGGCAACATAAGGAGCAACAGGTACTAATTAAGAAATCCCATTGCTAGCAATGAAAGGAATAGGTTTTGGCTAATTCAAAGAAGAACCTTTGGATGTCCATTGAGAGGAAGGTCATTGTCGGGAGAAGAGTTCACATCATAATCAACATAGGATGTCAGAACAACAAACCAACAAACCAATAGAAGAAAAGGATAGTCAACACAAGTTATATAGAGGATTTTAATAAGGATATTCCAAATTCCTCAATACAAAATGAAATAGGTTAACATGTATCGTGGACCAAAAATCAATGGTTATTAAAATATTGGTAGGGATGGAAATAAGTGTAACATATAAAGGAAAGAAGAGGAAATAGTGGATAAACTACGACTCATAGAAAAAAAAAGACCAAGATAGTTTGTTGTCTAAACAATAAGTGTAGCTAGCTATAGGGAGAAAAAAAGTGAATTTTTGAAGCATGTGTGATATAATATTAGGGGCTGCGAGTGCGTTGAAGAAATACTTTCTAAAAAACCATCATAAAAAAAAATAGTGATAGAATTCTCAGGTGTTCAAGAAACTAAAATGTAAGAAGTTGATGAGAAGTTTTGTTATGATCTGCGGGGGTATAGTGACATAGGATGGATAGCTAAACCTTCTAATGGTATGTCTAAAGGCTTGTTTTGTATTTAAAGAAGAGGAAGTAATGGAGATGGTGTGAGGTTATGGAAATACAAAATGGCTGGTCTAAATGGGCTTTATTTCAAGTTCATCAAAACATTTTGAAAGCTTCACAAGGATGACATTTTAAGATTTCTCCCAGGGTACCATCAAAATGGAGTATTCTTGGCGGAGCATAAGTCATCCTTTATTGCACTTATTCTTAATACTAATGATCCACAAAATTTAGGTAAATTTAGGCAATTTCGTTGGTGGGTTCCATGTTCAAAATGTTGGCTAAAATACACTCCAACGGATTGAAGGTTTTGGGAAAAGTAATTGATTAAAAGCAAAGGGCTATCTTTTAAAGGAAAATACTTGCTACATAGTGCATTGGTTGCTAATGAGGTGGTTGAAGAAGCAAAGAAATTGAAGAAAAGATGCTTTATTTTTAAAGTGGTCTATAAGAAGGCTTAAGATTAGGTTAGTTGGGATTTTGTTGTTGTGTTTCAAAGATTGAGATTTGAGGAAAAATGGATAAGGTGAATCAAAGGGTTCTTGATGAGTAGTAGAGTTTTTACTTTTGTAAATGGAAGTCTAACAAAAAAGTTCACAATGACAAAAGGGCTTCAATAAGAGGATCCTTTGACTCTATTTTCATTTAATGTTGTGACTGAAAGTTTACGAGGAATGATGAGAGAGGTAATTTAAAAAAAAAAATTGTATACAAACTAATTGGTGAGGAATGAAAATGCACAAGTTATTTTCATCAATACGCATATGACACAATTTTCTTAAGGAAAACATCATTATCTATCATGTTAATTAATCTATCATACTACTAATATAATTACTTTAGAAATTTGTAAGATGTTAGACAAGACAAAATAAATAATAAAATTAAATAAATAAATAACAAAATAAAATTTGAAATTTTTTCAAAGATATATATAAGTTTTTTCATTAAATGGTATTACCATTAGTCATACCTTTTATAGATTTGAAATACTTTGATCTCCATCTACTTCCTTTTACGTTTTCCTTTCTTCAATGACTTGGATTTTAACTTTGAACCACCTACATGCGAGCACTCAAAACATTCCCAAGGCCCATCGAGAATAGAGTACAAGTAAAACAAAAAAGTCAGTCACAGTACTATAAGACTAATTAATTAAATAACAACAATAGATTAATGTCAAAGAAAATCATAAGCATACCTTTAATGCAAGACACTTCAAATGATAAGTTCTAAGGCAAAAATCACAGCAAAGCAGCTCACCTCGGTCAAAACATATTTCACAATCATAGTGACTCTACAAATTGAAAATTTTTAATGTTAACATCATATATGAGGTTTAAATTATCAATAAATTCTTCTACCTTTTCAAAAAATATAGGGTACATTTTGTTGGTATGGTAAATAAGTTAAATTCATAAACATTATGAGTCAAATATATTTAGTCATAACGTTCTATGACAACTTTTATTCTATATAATTCATATTAGTTGTAGAACATTAAATAAAACTTCTTATACAATTTATCATTACTTATGAAGCACAATACCTAACTTCCAATGTTAAACCATGAATTTAAAATATAGTTGCAAATAAAGGTTTTTAACTCACTACAATCACATTGCAATTGCAATGTGGACTACATCTTCTACAATTTTTTCATAATTTCCCATGTTGTCATATTAAAATTAAATTAAACTAAGAATCTAGCATTCTTGTTGTAACTCCATTATCTATTCATTGCATAATGGTTCTTGTGTAGGTTTACAACAACTTAGCACATGTAATAAGTAGGCTATACTATGACAAATGATGATAATGACTCGTTGAGGGTAGACATTGAGTTTGTAAGAATACATGAAGAGGCTAATTATATGTGTGTAATTTGGTTCTGTTTAAAAAATGGTTATGAAATTGAGTTGAAAATATATAAAAAGTTAGGTCATTTGTTAGAGACTAAAAGACATAGTTTATGTAACTATAAAGGCAAAATATGAATTCAATTTGGATAAATACTTGTTGAAAAAAATCATAATTTAAGGAAGTTTTAAAACTATAAAAGTTATTAAAGTAAAGTTCATACAGATAAAAATAATATTTTATGTAAAAGAAAGTAAAGAAAAAAAGCTCTATAAATATGAATTGAAAGGTAATACAAGAAGTTTTATTTCTAATAGATAAAATAATATGTACGAAAAATTAAGATTAAACAATACTGAAAATTTTCTTTTTAGAACTATAAAGAAAAAGAAACTATAGAAGTAATATTTCAACTAATATAGAATTTCTGATATAATTTTATTATTGTAGTTATATTTTGAAGGCGAGAATAATACTTGAGAAATGAAAATAGTTGTTTATCTTCCTACAAATAGAAAAAAAATTGTGTACTCGTAAGATTGTTTGACTTCTTTAACAAAATATGCAAATTTTGGGTTTAAAAATGTAAAATTCAAAATATGTCTAGACTTATAAATTTATAGTTATTCACATAAGTCTGTATTAATTGAAGGAAAAAGAAAATCATATATAAGTACACTTCCTTTCTTTTTGGTTTCATTATTCTCAACTGAACTCATCTTCAAGTCTTGAAGTGAAACAAAACATGGAAAAGATAAATTAAGGGTTAGTTTCAATGTATTTTCAAATGTACAATTCATCAAATGAACTAGTAGTTAATTAGGGAATTATCAATTTAATATCTTTGAAGCAAATAATATACATAATGGAGCAACCATTGTATGTCATCATAACTAGTAGTATGTTAATTTAATGTTGAAAGTTTAAATTTAAAATAGACATGTATAGGTTGTATACTAACTACTTAAATGGAAGTCCATTACGATTTTGAAAGTTCTTCTTAGACAAGAAACTCAAATAAAACATAATTAGAATAAACATTACAATAAAAGAATATTTCAAAAAAAGAAACAAAAAAGCCTTGTATAAAGTGAATTTAAAAATAAATGAAACATAGTTTTTTTATAAAGTGCCTAGGTTGAACTTATGTTGAACTTCTCCTTAAACCGAAAAAATAAATAAAAAATAATTAGGAAAACAATTACAACACAAGTACATTTGAAATAAAAATGAGAAGCCTTATTTCTAACCTTTGTTAACTTCCTTGAGTAGACTCTCAATCACTAATTAATCGAATAACTCAAAGGTTATTTAATTTACTCTTCATCAATAATAATAATTAATAATGATGAAAATCACAACATAAACTATCCTAATAAATAAAAAAATATATTTTTCCATTATATATAAATTATAGTGTATATTCCTACAAACTAAATAATTCAGAATTGAACTCTATAAACATTTAAATCGTCATAGATCCTTATAAAATAATCATAGATGCAATTCAAGGCCTGGAAAATCATATATTAATAATTGATTATCAACTTAAAGAATTTTCGAAAGCTAAATAATGGTGGGTTACTGATTTTTTTTACCGGTAGTGTCAGGTAATAACAAAGTTGATTTGATAAAAGACTCGAACAAATTAAAAATCTAGTTCTTAGACTAACTAATCTTCCTAATCAGGTTATGATAAATCTGCCTTAAATTCTTATGATTTAGTTTTAGTACCATTATTACACAAAAATCAACACAGATCTAACAAAATAGATACATCTAAGTGTGCTAGAGAAGTGTGGCTCAAAAATAACATGCCCTCATTGTTATATGCTGATTAATCTAATTATGTTCTTAAAGACTAAACATTTTGTATATGTTCCTAAAAATAACTTGCCATCATAGATGCTGATTCATCATTTTGTGTATGTTCCTAAAACAACTTTGTAATTTTCTCGGTCTAAAACAACTCTATAAGCATCATAATCATGATAGATTCTTATCAAAATAATCATACATGCAATTTACGGTCAAAAATCATATATCAATAATTGATTATCAACCTATTGAATTCAAAATGGGAAACAAAATAATGTACTCACAACAATCAAATAGAAAACAGAGAAAAAACAAATAAAATAGTAAAAGACATTTCATAGATCAATATTTATGGAATGAAGTTGTTGAGTAAAAAATTGAACGGTAATAAACATACCTGAATAGTGAAACAAAGAGAAGTAAGATATGAACTTGTGTCAGGTGAAGCAAGCAAGAAAAGAAATACATTGGTTAAATGAATGAGGTTAAGTGTGTGAGGTACTAGATAATAACATAGTCAATTTGAGAAATGACTCAAACAACTTAAGAATCTAGTTCCCAAACTAACCAATCTTCTTGGTTGGCTTAAGCCAGTCTCGTAAATATGCCTTAAATTCTTAATTTTTAGTTTTAGTATCATCATCGTACAAGGATCAATACAGATCTAACAAAATAGATACATCAAGTATATTAGAGAAATGTGTCTTAAAAATAACTTGTCCTTAATCCTATATGTTGATTAATCCAATTTTGTTCTTAAGACTAGATATTCATAACTTTTTGTATATTCTTACAAACTAAAAAATTTTCTCAATCTAAAATAACTCTGTAAACATCTAAATCATGATACATTCTTATCAAAATAATCACGACTTGCAATTTACAGTAAAAAATCATATATCAATAGTTGATTATCAAATTATCGAAATAAAATTTAGAAACTAAATAATATACTCACAACAATCAATTAGCAAACTGAGAAAAAACAAATTAAATAGCAAGGGATATTTCATAGATCAAAGAAATGAAGTTGTTGAGTAAAAAATTGAACTGTAATAAACATACCTGAATAGTGAAATAAAGAAAAATGAGATATGAACTTGTGTTAGATGAAGCAAGAAGAGATATCGGTTGGTTAAGTGATGGAGGTCAAGTATGTGAGGTCACTGTACTAATAGGAATTTATTATATGAGTTTATTGAATGAAACGGCTATACAGTGGACCACCACACACTTGTCATTTCTATTTTCTAAGCATATCACATGTCTTTGATATGTTGACGGTTTATTCTTGTTTCAAAGCATTTTTGGATTCTAGTTCAGGAAGATAAGACTAGTGCATTGATGCCAACTCAAAAAATTATTTATTCTTTAATAATAATATAATTATATTAATATATGTTAATAATAAAATATTATACTAATAATAATAAATACATTGAAAAATTATTGTTTTCTATTAATATAGATAATAATATTAAGAATAATTAATATATACTATACTAGAAATAATAATGATAAATTCATTTAAAAAATATTAATGAATAAAAATAGCAATTAATATAATTTTAAAGAATCAATCTTTCCTTTGCCCTATATACTCCTGTTGGGTGAAATCATGATATCACTATATATTTCAAACAAGAGAGATCCACATAAATTTCAATCAAATAAAAAATGTGTTAAAAACAAAAATGTTAGAACTTCTCAATAATGAATATTGTATTAAAGATATTCATTTGTAAGTGTTACTATTTTTTTTATTAAAAATTATTAATTATTAAGAAATGTTTTATCAACAAGAGAGTTTTGAAACCATGCATTTTTCTTCCTTATTAATCTAGTATATGTTAACATGTGTAGATACCAATTATACTTTTGATAGAATTTTTAACATAATTATTTAGTTAAATATTATTTCTAAATAGAATAAAAAGAAAGAAACATATTTTTCCAATACATCGAATATTATTAACTAAAAATTATGGGAAATAATAAAATTTGGTAATCTCACTTTCTATATAACATGTTCCAGTTGTTATTTTTTTAAGAATTAATTTATAATTACGTGTATTTATAAATGTATGTTAAAAGAGTATATTGTTAGTATTTTTTAATAATAATAATAATAATTTAATACTATTTATTAATACTAATATGGCATATTTCAGTCACAAAAATTAATGATTCATTCAATTAAAATTCATGAATTATGACCAATGCAAGATTTATGTGCAAACATTTCATCATGAATTATTAAAATATGCATTCATAATACTATTCAAATTTTTGTAAAATACTACTTTCTCCATCCGTACAAGATACTTTTTCATAACATTAATATTCTCCTATCTATATGTTATTAGCATATAAAAATTAATTTCTAGCCAATTTTTTTTTTTTATTTATTTCTCCTTAGTTTTAAAATTACACAAGACAGGTGTTAGAGCTAACAAGGCCAAGTGCACTTTTGGAACTAAAAGGTTATTTCCTTAGTCTTTGTAGTTAGCTCAAAATGAGTGGTAGTAGATGAAAATAAACTCAATGCTATTAAATATTGGGCAACGCCTATGACTATTAGAAAGGTATAGAGTTTTCATGGCTTAGCTAACTTTTAGAGGAGGTTTGTGAGAGATTTTAGTACCATTGTTTCCCCAATTAATGAGCTAGTTAAGAAAGAGGTACCATTTATTTAGGCCCATCCCAAGAACATGCTTTTAATTTTCTTAAGGAAAAACATGTTCATGCTCATGTTTTATCTTTGCCTAACTTTGCTTTATCTTTTTGAGCTTGAGTGTGATGCTTCAAATCTAGCTATTAAGGCAATACTTATGCAAGAAAAACACACCATTGCACATTTTAGTGAAAAGTTTAAAGGAGCACAACTCAATTATTGAACCTATGGCAAGGAACTTTATGTATTAGCGAGATCTTTTTAAGTGTGGCAACATGTAAAAGACAAATCACAAGAAGGGGGGGTTGAATTGTGATATCTAAAAAATTAATTTTCTTTCGTCTATACCTTTCGTCTGTGGGTTCAAAGCTTGTTCAGACGAAACAGTGTTTATCTTGAAAGATTGATTTTAATATATAAACGTTAAAGTATATTTATCCCCGTTAGTTAACTAGCAGATAAAATAAATGCACAGATATTTTTATACTGGTTCATCTATTCAAGACTACGTCCAGTTACCCAGCAACCACTGAGTTTTCACTACCAACCGTGAAATGGTTACAAGTATTCTTTGAACTCAGCCACTTCTGGCTATTACAGATATTCTTTGATCCCAGCCTTCTCAGACTAAACAACCAGGTATTCTTTGAACACACAGCCTCCTCAGGCTAAACCAGGTATTCTTTGAACACACAGCCTCCTCAGGCTAAACCAGGTATTCTTTGAACACACAGCCTCCTCAGGCTAAAATGCCACACACGTGGACTTGAAAGATGTTTCGAAAAACAAAGTTTTCCTCTACACAGAGAGGTGTTTACAATGAAGAACAGTTATCAGAATTGAGCGAATCCTTAAGAGTTAGAATGAGATAAGCGTATTCGCCAACTTGTTCTGATTGTGGTGAAGTCCTTTTATAGGCATCTTCTTCAAATAGTCGTTAGACTCATTTGAATGTCGTTGAGAGTCGTTGAAGATCTACTTGAGAACTTTCCAAAAGATTGTTAGTTGTCCTTGATTGATAGATGAGAGTTGCAGCGGATATCTCGGACTGGATTGCGTGCGCAGTTCCTTTTACTAACTTGTACAGAGATGTGACAAAAAGGTAGAGACCTTTTTGACTTTGAATGTGAAAGCGTAGATCTCCATACAGATCTTGGATTCTTCTCATGATGACTCCTTTAGATTTTGAATCTTGGCGCGAGACTTCAACTTGACTTCACTTTTTGGATATACGATATGAATCTTCAATGATGTTGTTTCGTCTTATCCTTTCGTCTTAAGCTTCTCTTGGACAGACAAAGGTTTTCAACTTGAGTAGTCTTCTTCCGTCTGTGCCAGTATCGTCTGATGTCTTGGCTTGTAGACAGACGCAACACTTCAAACTTTGAAGGGCCATCTTCCGTCTTTGCTGGTTTCGTCTGAGCAAGTCTTGATTGCTTGGTTTCGTCTGTGCTGTAATTTATCAAAACTTAGGGACATTCTTGATCTAACAAATCTTGATCTAACATTCTCCCCTTTTTTGATGATTACAGACCATACCACGAAATTCTGCATAAGACATGGTTAGACAGAAACAACAGTTTTATGAGCCAGATTTACATCAAGACGATGTTTTCTGAGAAATACCTCTTTATAAATGTTTGTTACATCAATGTGATGTAATCAGATTATTACAATGGTATTCAAAGCAGAAAACAATAAAGAATTACAATGTATATGATAACAAATGAAATAATAAAATTACATTGTATATTCTATACTAAAAAAAATTTTACAACAATCTTACTCCCCCTAAGACGGTACTTCCTCGCTCTTGTTTGCTCTTGCTCCCCCTCAGACGATACTTACCCTTGGGCTAGGCTCCCCCTTGGGTTATGCTCTTCTTTCTCTTACCCTTGGGCTAACCCTTGGATTATGCTTTCTTTTCTCTCCCCCTTGGGCTGTGATCATCAAAACTCTGATCAAGAAGAAGGTTTTGGCTTTTTGTTCAGCAGGGTCATGACAACGTCTGTAAGCTGCTGCACTTGAGACGATAGAGAAGCGTGATTTTCTTCAAGTTCTCTGTTCTTTGCTTTCAAGCGCTCACAATCTTCTTCCAAAGCCTCATATTTGTGCTTCAGAGTCTTATACTCCTCAGCTTCTTCAATATCAGCTGCCTTGGGCATCTCCTCATCAGCCCCAGCAACCTCCACCAGATCATCAAGTTGTACCATTGGTGTTTGAGGTAGCTCCACAAAAGGTTCACTATCATCAATGATAAGCACTGACTTTTTCTTCTTCAGATGCAGTATGAACAGTGGAAGGACAAGGTAGGTAGAGAAGGTCTGGTCCCATTGATGAGTATACCACTTGGTTGGTATAGACACTTCAAGCAGTGGCTGTTCCTGAGAATATACAAATGCACTACTAGGGAACACTCTGCCACAGACGGAAGAGTCTTCATCAAAGATGTTTCCAGAGCAATAATCAGCTACAGACGAAACCTTCTTTTCCTTTCCCTTAGCCAGATATCTGACCAAGCATGGTCTTTTTCTGTCTAAGACGATAGAGTACTTTGTTTCGTTTGTCACCAGAGAAGAAAACTGAGAACCCATCATGAAGGGACAGTATCTTCTATCCTTAGTAGCTTGGCGATCAACGTGGGAGAAAGATATGATTCTTTCCTTTGCTTCCCTTCGATATGCACTAGCCATCATCCTGAAAGGTAGATTGTAGTCTTCTGGGAGGGATGGAGCAAGTTCTTCAGGGTCTTCATACTCATCTAGAAGGAGAGAGTAGCGTGGGTTGATCCCAGAGCAATGAGGTCTCGTCCACGGGAGCACAATTCCTAGAGAGTGGCCTAAACCAACATACTCTGTTTGATTGAGAGGAATTGTGAATGGCATTGGATCATGGCGATCTATGGCGTCAAGATGCTAGTGTTTGCAGTCCTTCGGCTCATAGCGGAGAGAGTCAATATCACCATTTGTACAGTGATGAAAAACTGGTGCATTGATCTTGTATCGCAACCTCCACTTTGGATTGTTTCTTTGTGGAATGTGGGGTTCATATCCAAGCGCTGGTCCTTCAATCTCCGACGCAGCAAGATGATCCTTATATGCCTTTATGCTTTCTAGTCCTTTGATATTTAGATTAGCCAGAGTGTCCCAGGGCAGACGCTTCAACCAGTTGCGTTGCTCCTCTGGAGAATAAACAGCATTTTCATCAAAATCAGCTGGCTTCAAGGACTTATTGTATATAATGGGGTTGACAAATCTCCCCAGCTGGAATCCCTTCTTTCCTCTGTACTGATAAGGGTTCTTCAGCTCTATGTATGGTGTATTCTTTATATACAAGTCTTTATCGTCTGCTAATTGAGCAGGCTCAGATGATTCAGCTTCATTGGAGGCTTCATCAAACTTCGCTCCAATGATTCAATCTGGCTTGATTGGTCTCTCTGCACAGGTGCTTTCTGCATATCTTCTCATGACTAATTCATTTAGGAATGAATAGTCCACCTTGTGCTTTGGGGGTAAGTCTTCTGGATTAAGCACTTCAGCATGTACTCTTCCCCTTGATGCATCTACTCTAGAATCTTCTTCATCAGACGAAGAACTTGCATCTTCAACAAGTATGATGTCTTCAGACGGAATCTCCATCGTCTGTGTGTGGGATGCTTCCTCAGACGCAGCAGGTAACGTTTGTGCAAGGTGAGCAGCATTCAGCGGAAACACAACAAGAGGCTCAGATGGAATTGCCCGTTGTTCGTCTAGGAGTGTTGTTGTTGATGGAAGGGTCTCCATTGTAGAGGTCTCTTCACTAAGCATTGTTTCTAACTCCTCCGCTAGTTGGGCATTATCTTTCTGGATTCTGGCGGTCTCTTCACTATTCATGCCCTCTGAGGTAGCTTGAGCAGATGCTCCCTCAGACGATCCAATGCTGCGAAAGCTTTCTTGAAAGAGTCTTTCTCTTTCAGCTTCGAGCAAGATGGAGGCTCTTCTAGCCTCTTTGAATTGTTTTTCTTCTTCTGTCTCTCCAACAACGACAGAAGCCAATTTTTGCTTCATTTTATCCTTTCCCCTAGCAGCTTTCTCAAGTGCAAGCTTCCTAGCCTTTGCTTTTTCTTCAGCTGCTGTCCTCTGCTTTTCTTCGTCTGTGGAGATCTTCACAGACGGAACTGCTACAGACGATAGGGTGACCCCTTCAACTTCACTTGGGGATATCGTCTGTTCACTTGACTTAGCACCAATGTGCTTGACTCTGATGGTCCTTTTCTTCTTTTTGAGTGGTTCCTCAGGAACGTCCTCAAAAGGAACTTTAGATATTATCACAGAAGGAGGAGGTTGAGATTGATTTTGTGTTTGGGCTTGTGTTTGTGGTTGTGTTTTGGTTTGTGTTTGGGGTTGTGTTTCGGACGGTGTTTGGGCTTGTGTTTGAGGTTTAGCGCACTTGATACGGGCTCTGTGTGGTTCTTTGGTGATGGGTGAAAGAGGGGTTTCCTCATTTGGCGAACGAAGGAGAAGGCTTGGGGTGAGGTGCATCTTAGCAAAGGTGCTAGCCTTCACTTCTTTTCCCTCAGGGTGCCATGTGACTCCAGTGGCATCGAAACCCTGGTTGATGATGATGGTGGAGAAGAGAGTGGCGTAGGGGATGCTACTCTTCCTACGAATGTTTCGATTCTTCAACGCACTCACCCAGTAGTCGAGAATGATGTGAGGAAGACTTAATCTTGCTTTCCTTAGACAGTAGAAGATGCAGAATCTGTCTCGGAAACTTACATTGTCCCTCGAACCAGTCCTTGGCGTAAAGATGTTATAGAGGAGGTTATGGATGATTCTTGCAGTGGGAGCGAGTTTTCCAGATCTGAAAGACTTGGGATCTTCAGAGTTGGGATTCTTCAAATAGATGCTTTTGTCAACATGCTCCTCTGATTCATTCTTCTCCCAGTTGGGAGAGTAGAAGCGTCCCTCAGCTTTGCAGTTTCCTGCTTCAGCGATGGTATCAACAGTGATGATGTATTCTTTGTTGTCAATAGTGCCAACAATGCCATCATCAAACTCTCTGGCATCGATCCAAAACTCAGCGTATGCCTCCATCAGCCATGGGCCTTTGGTCTCAGCAAAGCCCATCCAACCAGCGTGATCAAAGATCTTCAATGCCCTTTCAGAGACACTCTGTAAGGTCTCTCTTGAGATCCACTTACTAGGCAAGAACAAATCTTGAGCGAAAAAGGTTGCTTCAGCGGTTTTGGTTCCCTTGGTGTTCTTGGCGGCCATTTTTGTTGTTTGAAAAACTAGAGAGAGAAAGGGTTTTGTGAGTAAGGGTTTTGTGAGTTCTTCAGATGATAGCAATTGCGAAATATGGTAAAGAGTAAAAGAGAGAACTTTCAAAGGTATTTATAAGTAACAGTTAAAAACAATTGCAATTCATCAGACGAAAGAGATTTTGAAAACTGCCCCTTTTTGACGTGTCCATTGAAAATTGTCCTTGATTTGATATGTCCACATCATTGTCTTTTCAATGATTGATTTGACCTCTGCAATTCACGGCGCATGCTCATCATTGTCCTAAAATAGTGCAATAAATGACAGACACATTTATTGCTCTTTTTTAACTTGTCCCTGCACACTTGAGATAAACTTATTAAAAAGTAACAGTTGCGTCTGTTGAATTTTACCACAGTAACTATTCAAATTGATCAGACGCAATGTTTCGTCTTAACACGAAGTAATGTACAGACGGAACAAATTCAATCAATAATTCAGACGAAACAATTTTCAATCATTCAAAGAAATAATTCCAAGATTTTCTTTAATGAAATTGAATCGTGTTTCATCTAAAGCTTTTGTAAATATATCTGCCCATTGAAAATCAGTTTGAACAAACTGTATATCGAAAATACCTTTTTGGACATAATCTCTTATGAAATGAAAACGAATTTCAATATGTTTAGCTTTTGAATGTTGAATAGGATTTTTGCTGAGATTGATTGCACTTATGTTATCACAGAATACTGGTATAAGATTCTCAAACCTGGAGTAATCTTCCAGTTGATGTTTTATCCACAGTAATTGTGAGCAACACCCAGCCGCAGCGATATACTCTGCTTCAGTTGTTGAGAGTGCAATGGAGTTTTGTTTCTTGCTTGACCAAGATATTAGTGATGATCCAAGAAATTGGCATCCACCACTTGTGCTCTTTCTCTCCACTTTATCTCCAAAGATAATCAGATCGAAAAAGCCTCTTAAACGAAATCACTATTTCTCTTATAAAACAAAGAGAGGTTAGTTGTTCCAACAAGATATCTAAGAATTCTCTTTACAGCTTGTAAATGAGATTCTTTGGGATCGATCGAAAACGCACGCATGAAAGGCGCTAAACATAATGTCGTCCGCTTGCGCTAAATAAAGGAGTGAGCCAATCATACCTCGTATATCGTCGATTAACGAGACTTACCTACTCATCCTTGTTGAGATTTGCTCCAGACGAATGCATTAGGGTCTTCATAGACTTGGAGTTTTCCATCTTGAACTTCTTGATAAGTTCCTTTGTGTACTTCTGTTGATGGATGTAGATTCCTTCTTCCGTCTATTTAATTTGAAGTCCTAGAAAGAACTTCAATTCTCCCATCATACTCATTTCAAACTCATCCTGCATTAACTTTGAAAAATCCTTGCAAAGAGAGTTGTTAGTAGCTCCAAAGACTATATCGTCTACATAGATCTGGACTATAATAAAGTCTTTTGAAATGCTTTTCTTGAAGAGAGTGGTATCAACTATTCCTCTTGAAAAACCATTTTTAAGAAGAAAGGAACTGAGTCTGTCATACCAAGCTCGAGGAGCTTGTTTAAGACCATACAGTGCTTTCTTGAGTTTGAAAACATGATCTAGCTGAGACAAACTTTCAAAGCCAGGTGGTTGTTTTACATAAACCTCTTTTTCAATAAAACCGTTTAAAAAGGCACTTTTTACATCCATTTGATATAGAACGATATTCTTGTGAGCAGCAAAAGCAAGTAATATTCTAATAGCTTCTAATCTAGCTACAGGTGCAAAGGTTTCAGTAAAATCAATACCTTCTTGCTGATTGTATCTGTGTGCTACTAACCTTGCTGTTAGATCAAGGAAGATTAACACCTCAAGATTTTGATTATTACAAGACAGACAAAATCAAGCTATCAAGACCAGCTCAGACGAAACCAGCACAGACGGAAGATGGTCCTTCAAAGTTTGAAGTGTTGCGTCTGTCCACAAGCCAAGACATCAGACGATACTGGCACAGACAAAAGAAGACTACTCAAGTTAAAAACCTTCGTCTGTCCAAGAGAAGCTTAAGACGAAAGGATAAGACGAAACAACATCAGTGAAGATTCATATCGTCTATCCAAAAAGTGAAGTCAAGTTGAAGTCTCGCGCCAAGATTCAAAATCTAAAGGAGTCATCATGAGAAGAATCCAAGATCTGTATGGGGATCTAAGCTTTCACATTCAAAGTCAAAAAGGTCTCTACCTTTTTGTCACATCTCTGTACAAGTCAAGAAAAGGAACTGCGCACGCAATCCAGTCCGAGATATCCGCTGCGACTCTCATCTATCAATCAAGGACAACTGACAATCTTTTGGAAAGTTCTCAAGTAGATCTTCAACGACTCTCAACGGCATTCAAATGAGTCTAACGGCTATTTGAAGAAGATGCCTATGAAAGGACTTCACCATAATCAGAACAAGTTGGCGAATACGCTTATCTCTTTCTAACTCTTAAGGATTCGCTCAATTCTGATATCTGCTCTTCATTGTAAACACCTCTCTGCGTAGAGGAAAACTTTGTTTTTCGAAACATCTTTCAAGTCCACTTGTGTTGGCATTTTAGCCTGAGGAGGCTGTGTGTTCAAAGAATACCTGGTTTAGCCTGAGGAGGTTGTGTGTTCAAAGAATACCTGGTTTAGCCTGAGGAGGTTGTGTGTACAAAGAATACCTGGTTGTTTAGCCTGAGAAGGCTGGGATCAAAGAACATCTGTCATAGCCAGAAGTGGCTGAGTTCAAAGAATACTTGTAACCTTTTCACGGTTGGTAGTGAAAACTCAGTAGTTGCTGGGTAACTGGACGTAGTCTAGAATAAACGAACCAGTATAAAAATATCTGTGCATTTATTTTATCTGATAGTTAACTAACGGGGATAAATATACTTTAACGTTTATATATTAAAATCAATTTTTCAAGATAAACATTGTTTCGTCTGAACAAGCTTTGAACCCACAGAAGAAACCCACAGACGAAAGGTACAGACGAAAGAAATTTTTTTTTTATCACAATTCAACCCCCCCTTCTTGTGATTTGTCTTTTACAGTTTGGTATCAGAGCTCAGCCTCTAAGGGTTGAGCGCTTAACAGCTGCTAGAGGAAAAGATCCAACATGGACTCACAAGGACCATCTTTCTTATCCGGAGGAGCCTCCATGAACAAACCTTCAGCGTTCTCTGGAGATGATTATCCCTACTGGGCAGATCGCATGGAGATGTACATCAAATCCACACAAGACAAATGTGGAATATCATTACCAAAGGAGATATCTCTATTGTCAAACCTGAAGGAGAATGGGGAAATGAAGAATACTCAATGATGGAGCTAAACAACAAAGCTAGATATGCTCTTATGTGTGCTCTCTCCAGAACTGAGTACAACAGGTTTTGTGCCTACAAAACTGCCAAAGAACTATGTGATGCTCTAAAGATCTCATATGAAGGCACAGAAGATGTCAGAATGAGGAAAGCTGCTACGCTTCAGAGAGAATATGAAATGTTCTCTATGAAGAAAGAAGAATCCATTGATATGATGTTTGGAAGATTCCAAACAATATTGAATGGACTCACTGCTCTTGGCATCACATTCACAAAGGCCTAGAACAACATGAAGATATTGGACAGTCTTCCTCCTCCATGGGAAGCTATGTCTACTGCAATCTCAGTTGGGCGTGACATGAAGACATTAACTCTTGATGAGTTAATAGGAGCCTTAAGAGTACATGAGGTACTCTTATGTAAAAGAGATAAGATCAAGGTCCAAGAACCTATAACGCTTCCATCCGTTAAAAACATCTCTAAAGAAGAACCTGTCAAGAAGGACAGTAAAAGGAAGATGAAGATTCTAAAGGCTGATTCAACCGAATCAGAAACGTCTGATGATTCGTCCGAAGACGAAGTCTCTCTTATGGGCAGACGATTTAAAAGAATGATGATGAAGAAAGGAAGAAGTCAACGCTTCTTCAAAAAGAAGGAAAAGAAATCTCCTCAGGAGTCATCCAACAAAGAAGAAAGGAGAGAAGTTGTTTGTTATGAATGTAAAAAACCTGGGCATATCAGGTCAGAATGCCCTAGACTGAAAAAGAGGTGGAGCTCAAGAAAAAGACAAGGGCAAGAAAAGCCTAGTAACATGGGAAGACCTCGATAGTGAAAGCTCAGAGGAATCCTCTGAAGAAGAAGAAACAACAAACATATGCCTCATGGCTGGAGATCATGTCTCAACAGAGGTAAATTACAATGAAACTTCTTCATCCTCTTCTTCTGAGTCTGAGTCAGAATCAGAAGAAATATCATATGATACTCTTCTAGCTAACTCTCATTTTATTGCTCAGCAATACAAAACTTGCAAAACCAAGCTAAGACAAGCTTTGGAAGAAAATGCAATTTTGAAATCTGAAATTGAGTTTCTAGACAAGAAAATATCAAATAATGTTTCGTCTGAGTCTGAAAAGGACATTTTCATTCTTGAAATCGAAAGATTAAAGAAAGAAAATGAGTCCTTACTCAATGACTTAGCCAAGTTTACTAAGGGATCCTCCATCCTTGAAAATATTTTAAAATATGGGAGATCACCAAAAGATAAAAGTGGACTTGGTTATGTTGAGCAGACAGACGAAAGGAAAAACAAACTGTTTAAATCGATCAAAAGAAAAGGAATTACAACAAGGTTCCTAACATCTACAAAAGGCTCAAAACAAAAAGAAGCCTTTTGTAACTAACAAGAAAGGACCCAAAAAGATTTGGGTACCAAAGTCACTTATTGTTCTGTTGCGAGATATCCTCAATGGGAAGAGACAAGACTTCAAGCTGGTACCTGACAAAGGATGCTCACGACACATGACGGGAGACACTGTCTATGTTCCAAGACCTCGGACCAAGTAAAGGGTCCTGTCTCATACGATTCGTAAAGGTAAAATTCTTGGCATTGGGACTGTTGGTAAGACACCCAATACCCTTATTCAGAACGTATCATACGTTAAAGGTCTTAACTTCAATCTACTTAGTATAAGTCAATTTTGTGATAGTGGATATGAAGTAGCCTTTAACTCTGATGAGTGTATAGTGAAGAACAAAGATAAATCCATTCTTTTCGTTGGGAAAAGAAAGAACAACCTTTATGAGGTTTGCCTTTCTGACCTAAGTGATCAGAATGTAACATGTTTGATTTCAGCAGACGATGAACGAGATATTTGGCATAAAAAGCTTGGACATTTAAGTCTCAAGTATATTTCAAAAATTTCTAAGAAAGACCTCGTAAAAGGTTTGCCAAAAATATCTTGGAAAACCAATCGTCTGTGTGAATTTTGTCAGCATGGGAAACAACTCAAAGCTTCTTTCAAATCTAAAAATGTTGTTTCCACGACAAGACCTTTAGAAGCATATATTGATCTCTTTGGACCCACTCAGACTGAAAGTCTTGGAGGGAAGAGATATGGATTTGTCATTGTAGATGACTATACTAGATTTACATGGGTATACTTCCTAGCCCATAAACATGAGTCATTCAAGGTCTTTGAAATATTCTGTAAACGTGTTCAAAAAGAAAAAGGATTTTGTATTGCGTCTGTAAGGAGCGATCATGGAACAGAATTTGAAAATTCTGAGTTCAAAGCCTTTTGTTTTGAAAATGGTATATTTCACAATTTTTCGTCTCCAAGAACTCCTCAACAAAATGGAGTTGTGGAAAGGAAAAATCGTACTTTACAAGAAATGGCTAGAACTATGTTGCATGAAAGCTCTCTCCCGAAATATTATTGGGCAGAAGCAGTTAATACTTCCTGTTATATTCAAAACAGAATATTGATAAGACCAATCTTGAATAAGACTCCATATGAATTATGGAAAGGAAGAAGACCCAACATTTCTTATTTCCATCCTTTTGGATGTGAATGCTTTATTCTTAACACCAAAGATCAACTTGGAAAGTTTGATTCAAAGGTGGTTAAAGGAATCTTTCTTGGATATTCCAATACATCTAAGGCCTATAGAGTATTTAACTCTAAGACGCAAGTTGTGGAAGAATCAATCCATGTAAAGTTTCAAGATAACTCAAAGGCTGATAAAGAAATATCAGACCTAGAAAATTTGTTTGATAATTTGCAGATTAACCCTTCTGGTCAGAATTCAAGACAAGATGATAAACAAGGGTCAGACGATACAGGGTCAGACGATACAAGAACAGCCGATAGATGCACAGACGAACCCTCTTCGTCTGATACTCAACAGGGAGATCAAGCCCCTGCAAAAACATGGAAGTTTGCATCAAACCATACAGAAGATCTCATCATTGGAGATAGATCTCAAGGTATTCAAACAAGATCTAAAGTGAAGTATATTTCAAGCTATGCCCTTGTATCAACTTTGGAGCCAAATAACATTGAAGATGCTCTTCAAGACAATGATTGGATTTTGGCTATGGAAGAAGAACTCAATCAGTTCACAAGGAATGATGTATGGACCCTTGTTGAAAGACCAAAGAACAAAAGCATCATCGGAACTAGATGGGTGTTCAGAAACAAGCTTGATGAAGCTAGAAAAGTGGTAAGAAACAAAGCAAGGTTAGTAGCACAAGGGTACAATCAACAAGAAGGTATTGATTTTACTGAAACCTTTGCACCTGTAGCTAGATTAGAAGCTATTAGGATATTACTTGCTTTTGCTGCTCACAAGAATATCGTTCTATATCAAATGGATGTAAAAAGTGCCTTTTTAAACGGTTTTATTGAAGAAGAGGTTTATGTAAAACAACCACCTGGCTTTGAAAGTTTGTCTCAGCCAGATCATGTTTTCAAACTCAAGAAAGCACTATATGGTCTTAAACAAGCTCCTCGAGCTTGGTATGACAGACTCAGTTCCTTTCTTCTTAAAAATGGTTTTTCAAGAGGAAAAGTTGATACCACTCTCTTCAAGAAAAGCGTTTCAAAAGACTTTATTATAATCCAGATCTATGTAGACGATATAGTCTTTGGAGCTACTAACAACTCTCTTTGCAAGGATTTTTCAAAGTTAATGCAGGATGAGTTTGAAATGAGTATGATGGGAGAATTGAAGTTCTTTCTAGGACTTCAAATCAAACAGACGAAAGAAGGAATCTACATCCATCAACAGAAATACACAAAGGAACTTATCAAGAAGTTCAAGATGGAAAACTCCAACCTATGAAGACCCCAATGCATTCGTCTGGAGCAAATCTCAACAAGGATGAGTCAGGTAAGTCTGTTAATCAGACGATATACAGAGGTATGATTGGCTCACTCATTTATTTAACTCGCAAAGCACGACATTTTGTTTACGTTTTGTTTAGCGTCTGTCTATGCGCGCGCTTTCAGTCTGATCCCAAAGAATCTCATTTACAAGCTGTAAAGAGAATTCTTAGATATCTTGTTGGAACAACTAATCTCTCTTTGTTTTATAATAGAAATAGTGATTTCAGTTTAAGAGGCTTTTGTGATGCGATTATCTTTGGAGATAAAGTGGAGAGAAAAAGCACAAGTGGTGGATGCCAATTTCTTGGATCATCACTAATATCTTGGTCAAGCAAGAAACAAAACTCCATTGCACTCTCAACAACTGAAGCAGAGTATATCGCTGCGGCTGGGTGTTGCTCACAACTACTATGGATAAAACATCAACTGGAAGATTACTCCAGGTTTGAGAATCTTATACCAGTATTCTGTGATAACATAAGTGCAATCAATCTCAGCAAAAATCCTATTCAACATTCAAAAGCTAAACATATTGAAATTCGTTTTCATTTCATAAGAGATTATGTCCAAAAAGGTATTTTCGATATACAGTTTGTTCAAACTGATTTTCAATGGGCAGATATATTTACAAAAGCTTTAGATGAAACACGATTCAATTTCATTAAAGAAAATCTTGGAATTATTTCTTTGAATGATTGAAAATTGTTTCGTCTGAGTTATTGATTGAATTTGTTCCGTCTGTACTCTTTGTTTCGTCTGTACTCTTTGTTCCGTCTGTACATTACTTCGAGTTAAGACGAAACATTGCGTCTGATCAAGTTGAATAGTTACTGTGGTAAAATTCAATAGACGCAACTGTTACTTTTTAATAAAGTTTATCTTAAGTGTGCAGGGACAAATTAAAGAGAGCAATAAATGTGTCTGTCATTTATTGCACTATTCTAGGACAATGATAAGCACGCGTCGTGAATTGCAGAAGTCAAATCAATCATTAAAAAGGCAATGATGTGGACATGTCAAATCAAGGACAGTTTTCAATAGACACGTCATAAAAAGGGGCAGTTTTCAAAATCTCTTTCGTCTGATGAATTGCAACCGTTTCTATTCTTTACTTATAAATACTTGTGAAAGATAACTCGTTCATTCTTTACTGCAATCTAAAACTGTTTGAACTCTCTATAACCTAAATACTCACTAAAACCCTTTCTCTCTCTAGTTTTTCAAACAACAACAATGGCCGCCAAGAACACCAAGGGAACCAAAACCGCTGAAGCAACCTTTTTCGCTCAAGATTTGTTCTTGCCTAGTAAGTGGATCTCAAGAGAGACCTTACAGAGTGTCTCTGAAAGGGTATTGAAGATGTTTGATCACACTGGGTGGATGGGCTTCGCTGAGACGAAAGGCCCATGGCTGATGGAGGCATACGCCGAGTTCTGGAGCGATGCCAAGGTGTTTGATGATGGTATCATGGGTACCATAGACAACAAAGAGTACATCATTACGGCGGACTCTATTGCTGAGGCCGGGAACTGCAAGGCCGAAGGACGTTTCTACTCCCCTAACTGGATGAAGAACGAGTCAGAGGAACATGTAAACAAAGTTCTCTACTCGAAAATTCCAGATTCTGAAGATCCCAAGTGTTTCAAAGCAGGACTTCTCGCTCCCACAGCAAGAATCATCCATAACTTGTTGTTCAACATTTTCACACCGAGAACAGGCTTTCGTGATAATGTGAGTACTCGAGACAGATTCTGTATCTTCTATTGTCTGAGAAAAGGAAGAATGAGCCTCCCTCACGTTATTCTCGACCACTGGGTAAGTGCTTTGAAGAACTGAAACATTCGTAGGAAGAGCAGTATCCCCTACGCCACTCTCTTCTCCACCATCATCATGAACCAGGGTTTCGATGCCACTGGAGTCACATGGCACCCTGAGGGAAAAGAAGTGAAGGCTAGCACCTTTGCTAAGATGCACCTCACCCCAAGCCTTCTCCTTCGTTCACCAAATGAGGAAACCCCTCTATCCCCCATTCCCAAAGAACCACACAGAGCCCGTATCAAGCGCGCTAAACCGCAAACACAAGCCCAAACATCGTCCGAAACACAACCTCAAACAGAACCCAAAACACTAACCCAAACACAAGCCCAAACATCAAACCAACCTCAACCTCCTCCTTCTGTGATAATATCTGAAGTTCCTTTTGAGGATGTTCTTGAGGAACCCCTCAAGAAAAAGAAAAGGACTATCAGAATAAAGCACATTGGTGCTAAAACAAAGACACAAACGGTATCCCCAAGTGAAGACGAAGGGGTCACCATTCCGTCTGAGAAAGTTCCGTTTGTGAAGACTCTAACAGACGAAGAAAAACAAAGAAAAGAAGCAGAAGAAAAAGCAAAAGCTAGGAAACTTGCGCTTGAGAAAGCTGCTAAGGGCAAGGAGAAAATGAAGCAAAAACTTGCGTCTGTGATAATTGGTGAGACAGACGAAGCAAGAATGCTGAAAGAGGCCAAGAAAGCCTCCATTTTGCTTCAAGCTGAGAGAGAAAGAATCTTTCTCGAAAGCATTCAAGGCATTGGATCGTCTGAGGGACCACCTGTTCTATCAACCTCAGAGGGCATGGACAGTGAAGAGACTGCCCAGATCCAGAAAGACAACGCCCAACTAGTGGAGGAGTTGGAAACTATGCTAAGCGAAGAAGCCTCTAAAATGGAGACTCTTCCATATACAACACTCCCAGAAGAACAAATGGCAACTTCTTCTGAGCCACTTGTTGCGTCTCCGCTAAATGCTTGCCCAGCACAGACGTTCCCTGCTGCGTCTGAAGAAGAAGTACTCCACAGTCAGACGATGGAAATTTCGTCTGATGAAGACTCTGTGGATACATACAGGGGGAGATCACATGCTGTGGTGATCAATCCAGAAGATTTATCCCCAAAGCACAAAATGGACTATTCATTTTTAAATGAATTAGTCATGAAGCGCTTCGCTGAAAGCACTTGTGGTGAGAAACCAATCAAGCCAGATTGGATCATTGGAGCGAAGTCTGATGAAGCCTCCAATGAAGGTGAATCGTTTGAGCCTGCTTCATTAGCAGATAATGAAGACTTGTACATACAAAATACACCATACATAGAGCTGAAAAACCCTTATCAGTACAGAGGAAAGAAGGGATTCCAGCTGGGGAGATTTGTCAACCCCATTATATACAATAAGCCCTTGAAGCCAACGGATTTTGATGAAAATGCTGTCTATTCTCCAGAGGAGCAACGCAACTGGTTGAAGCGTCTGCCCTAGGACACTCTTTCTAATTTAAATATCAAGGGACTAGAGAACATAAAGGCATATAAGGATCATCTTGCTGCGTCGGAGATTGAAGGACCAGTGCTTGGCTATGAACCCCACATTCCACAGAGAAATAATCCAAAGTGGAGGTTGCGATACGAGATCAATGCACCAGTTTTTCATCACTGTACAAATGGTGATATTGATTCTCTTCGCTATGAGCTGAAAGACTGCAAACACTGGCATCTTGACGCCATAGATCGCCATGATCCAATGCCATTCACAATTCCTCTCAATCAAATAGAGTATGTTGGTTTAGGCCACTCTCTAGGAATTGTGCTCCCATGGACGAGACCCCATTGCTCTGGGATCAACCCTCGCTACTCTCTCCTTCTAGATGAGTATGAAGATCCTGAAGATTTTGCTCACTGCCTCCCCGAAGACTACAATCTATCTTTCAGGCTGATGGCTGGTGCATATCGAAGGGAAGCAAAGGAAAGAAACATATCTATCTCCCATGTCGATCGCCAAGCTAAGAAGGATGGAAGATTTTGTCCTTTCATGATGGGTTCTCAGTTTTCCTCTCTAGTGACGAACGAAACAAAGTACTCTATCGTCTTAGACAGAAAAAGACCATGCTTGGTCAGATATCTGGCTAAGGGAAAGGAAAAGAAGGTTTCGTCTCAGAGGCGACCACGCTCTGGAACCATCTTTGATGAGGACTCTTCCGTGTGTGTGCGAGTGTTCCCGTGTAGTGCTTTTGTATATTCTCGAACGACCCACGCTTGAAGTATCCATTCCAACCAAATGGTATACCTATCAATGGAACCGGAACTTCACAGCCTACCTCGATCTTCCTCTTTTCACGATGCGTCTGAAGAAATCACCTACAGTGGTCATCATTGATGACACTATACCTCTTGTGGAGGAGCCTCAAACACCGCAAGTGACAATTGCTGATGTGGTGGAGGTTGCTGAGGCTGGTGAGTAGATGCCCAAGGCAGCTGATATAGAAGAAGCTGAGGAGTATAAGACTCTGAAGCGCAAATATGAGGCCTTGGAAGAAGATTGTCAGCACTTGAAAGCTAAGAACAAAGAACTTGAAGAAAATCACGCTTCTCTATCATCTCAAGTGCAGCAACTTACAGACGTTGTCATGACCTTGCTGAGCAAAAAGCCAAAACCTTCTTCTTGATCAGAGTTTTGATGATCACAGCCCAAGGGGGAGAAAAGAAAGCATAATCCAAGGGGAGCAAGAAAAAAAGAAAGCATAATCTAAGGGGGAGCAAGAAAGAAAAGCATCGTCTGAGCAGGAGCAAGAGCAAACAAGAGCAAGGAAGTAACGTCTTAGGGGGAGTAAGATTGTTGTAAAACTTTTTAGTATAGAATATACAATGTAATTTTATTATTTCTTTTGTTATCATATACATTGTAATTCTTTATTGTTTTCTGCTTTGAATACCATTGTAATAATCTGATTACATCACATTGATGTAACAAACATTTATAAAGAGGTATTTCTCAGAAAACATCGTCTTGATGTAAATCTGGCTTATAAAACTGTTGTTTCTGTCTAACCATGCCTTATGCAGAATTTCGTAGTATGGTCTGTAATCATCAAAAAGGGGGAGATTGTTAGATCAAGGAAGATTAACACCTCAAGATTTTGATTATTACAAGACAGACGAAATCAAGCTATCAAGACCTGCTCAGACGAAACCAGCACAGACGGAAGATGGCCCTTCAAAGTTTGAAGTGTTGCGTCTGTCCACAAGCCAAGACATCAGACGATACTGGCACAGACGGAAGAAGACTACTCAAGTTAAAAACCTTCGTCTGTCCAAGAGAAGCTTAAGACGAAAGGATAAGACGAAACAACATCAGTGAAGATTCATATCGTCTATCCAAAAAGTGAAGTCAAGTTGAAGTCTCGCGCCAAGATTCAAAATCTAAAGGAGTCATCATGAGAAGAATCCAAGATCTGTATGGGGATCTACGCTTTCACATTCAAAGTCAAAAAGGTCTCTACCTTTTTGTCACATCTCCGTACAAGTCGGTAGAAAAGGAGGAACTGCGCACGCAATCCAGTCCGAGATATCCGCTGCGACTCTCATCTATCAATCAAGGACAACTGACAATCTTTTGGAAAGTTCTCAAGTAGATCTTCAACGACTCTCAACGGCATTCAAATGAGTCTAACGGCTATTTCAAGAATATGCCTATAAAAGGACTTCACCACAATCAGAACAAGTTGGCGAATACGCTTATCTCTTTCTAACTCTTAAGGATTCGCTCAATTCTTATATCTGCTCTTCATTGTAAACACCTCTCTGCGTAGAGGAAAACTTTGTTTTTCGAAACATCTTTCAAGTCCACTTGTGTGGCATTTTAGCCTGAGGAGGCTGTGTGTTCAAAGAATACCTGGTTTAGCCTGAGGAGGTTGTGTGTTCAAAGAATACCTGGTTTAGCCTGAGGAGGCTGTGTGTACAAAGAATACCTGGTTGTTTAGCCTGAGAAGGCTGGGATCAAAGAATATTTGTAATAGCCAGAAGTGGCTGAGTTCAAAGAATACTTGTAACCTTTTCACGGTTGGTAGTGAAAACTCAGTGGTTGCTGGGTAATTGGACGTAGTCTAGAATAGACGAACCAGTATAAAAATATCTGTGCATTTATTTTATCTGATAGTTAACTAACGGGGATAAATATACTTTAACGTTTATATATTAAAATCAATTTTTCAAGATAAACACTGTTTCGTCTGAACAAGCTTTGAACCCACAGACGAAACCCACAGACGAAAGGTACAGACGAAAGAAATTTTTTTTTTATCACAATTCAACCCCCCCCCCCCTTCTTGTGATTTGTCTTTTACACTTGCTTTGTTCCTTACCACTTTTCCAGCTTCATCAAGCTTGTTTCTGAACACCCATCTAGTTCCGATGATGCTTTTGTTCTTTGGTCTTTCAACAAGGGTCCATACATCATTCCTTGTGAACTGATTAAGTTCTTCTTCCATAGTCAAAATCCAATCATTGTCTTGAAGAGCATCTTCAATATTCTTTGGCTCCAGATCTGATACAAGAGCGTAGCTTGAAATATACTTCACTTTTGATCTTGTTTGAACACCTTGAGATCTATCTCCAATGATGAGATCTTCTGTATGGTTAGATGCAAACTTCCATGTTTTTGCAGTGGATTGATCTCCCTGTTGATGAGTATCAGACGAAGAGGGTTCGTCTGTGCATCTATCGTCTATCCTTGTATCGTCTGACCCTGTATCGTCTGACCCTTGTTTATCATCTTGTCTTGAATTCTGACCAGAAGGGTTAATCTGCAAATTACCAAACAAATTTTCTAGGTCTGATATTTCTTTATCAGCCTTTGAGTTATCTTGAAACTTTACATGGATTGATTCCTCTACAACTTGCGTCTTAGAGTTAAATACTCTATAGGCCTTAGATGTATTGGAATATCCAAGAAAGATTCCTTTAACCACCTTTGAATCAAACTTTCCAAGTTGATCTTTGGTGTTAAGAATAAAGCATTCACATCCAAAAGGATGGAAGTAAGAAATGTTGGATCTTCTTCCTTTCCATAGTTCATATGGAGTCTTATTCAAAATTGGTCTTATCAATATTCTGTTTTGAATATAACAGGAAGTATTGACTGCTTCTGCCCAATAATATTTCGGGAGAGAGCTTTCATGCAACATAGTTCTAGCCATTTCTTGTAAAGTACGATTTTTCCTTTCCACAACTCCATTTTGTTGAGGAGTTCTTGGAGACGAAAAATTGTGAAATATACCATTTTCAAAACAAAAGGCTTTGAACTCAGAATTTTCAAATTCTGTTCCATGATCACTCCTTACAGACGCAATACAAAATCCTTTTTCTTTTTGAACACGTTTGCAGAATATTTCAAAGACCTTGAATGACTCATGTTTATGGGCTAGGAAATATACCCATGTAAATCTAGTATAGTCATCTACAATGACAAATCCATATCTCTTCCCTCCAAGACTTTCAACTGGAAAGTGGGTCCAAAGAGATCAATGTGTAACGGTTAATGGTCTTGTCGTGGAAACAACATTTTTAGATTTGAAAGAAGCTTTGAGTTGTTTCCCATGCTGACAAGATTCACACAGACGATTGGTTTTCCAAGATATTTTTGGCAAACCTTTTACGAGATCTTTCTTAGAAATTTTTGAAATATACTTGAGACTTAAATGTCCAACTTTTTATGCCAAATATCTCGTTCATCGTCTGCTGAAATCAAACATGTTACATTCTGATCACTTAGGTCAGAAAGACAAACCTCATAAAGGTTATTCTTTCTTTTCCCAACAAAAAGAATGGATTTATCTTTGTTCTTCACTATACACTCATCAGAGTTAAAAGCTACTTCATATCCACTATCACAAAATTGACTTATGCTAAGTAGATTGAAGTTAAGACCTTTAACGTATGATACGTTCTGGATAAGGGGATTGGGTGTCTTACCAACACTCCCAATGCCAAGAATTTTACCTTTACCAATCCGTATGAGACGGACCACTTTACTTGGTCTCGAGGTCTTGGAACATAGACAGTCTCCCGTCATGTGTCGTGAGCATCCACCGTCCGGTACCGGCTTGAAATCTTGTCTCTTCCCATTGAGGATATCTCGCAACAGAACAATAAGTGACTTTGGTACCCAAATCTTTTTGGGTCCTTTCTTGTTAGTTACAAAAGGCTTCTTTTTGTTTTGAGCCTTTTTGTAGATGTTAGGAACCTTGTTGTAATTCCTTTTCTTTTGATCAGACGAAACAGGTTTGTTTTTCCTTTCGTCTGTCTGCTCAACATAACCAAGTCCACTTTTATCTTTTGGTGATCTCCCATATTTTAAAATATTTTCAAGGATGGAGGATCCCTTAGTAAACTTGGCTAAGTCATTGAGTAAGGACTCATTTTCTTTCTTTAATCTTTCGATTTCAAGAATGAAAATGTCCTTTTCAGACTCAGACGAAACATCATTTGATATTTTCTTGTCTAGAAACTCAATTTCAGATTTCAAAATTGCATTCTCTTCCAAAGCTTGTCTTAGCTTGGTTTTGCAAGTTTTGTATTGCTGAGCAATAAAATGAGAGTTAGCTAGAAGAGTATCATATGATATTTCTTCTCGATTCCTGGACTGAAAGAAGAGGATGAAGAAATTTCATTGTAATTTACCTCTGTTGAGACATGATCTCCAGCCATGAGGCATATGTTTGTTGTTTCTTCTTCTTCAGAGGATTCCTCTAAGCTTTCACTATCGAGGTCTTCCCATGTTACTAGGCTTTTCTTGCCCTTGTCTTTTCTTGAGCTCCACCTCTTTTTCAGTCTAGGACATTCTGACCTGATATGCCCAGGTTTTTTACATTCATAACATACAACTTCTCTCCTTTCTTCTTTGTTGGATGACTCCTCAGGAGATTTCTTTTCCTTCTTTTTGAAGAAGCGTTGGCTTCTTCCTTTCTTCATCATCATTCTTTTAAATCATCTGGCCATAAGAGAGACTTTGTCTTCGGACGAATCATCAGACGATTCTGATTCGGTTGAATCAGCCTTTAGAATCTTCATCTTCCTTTTACTGTCCTTCTTGACAGGTTCTTCTTTAGGGATATTTTTAACGGATGGAAGCGCTATAGGTTCTTGGACCTTGATCTTATCTCTTTTACATAGGAGTACCTCATGTACTCTTAAGGCTCCTATTAACTCATCAAGAGTTAATGTCTTCATGTCACGCCCAACTGAGATTGCAGTAGACATAGCTTCCCATGGAGGAGGAAGACTGTCCAATATCTTCATGTTGTTCTGGGCTTTTGTGAATGTGATACCAAGAGCAGTGAGTCCATTCAATATTGTTTGGAATCTTCCAAACATCATATCAATGGATTCTTCTTTCTTCATAGAGAACATTTCGTATTCTCTCTGAAGCGTAACAGCTTTCCTCATTCTGACATCTTCTGTGCCTTCATATGAGATCTTTAGAGCATCCCATAGTTCTTTGGCAGTTTTGTAGGCACAAAACCTGTTGTACTCAGTTCTGGAGAGAGCACACATAAGAGCATATCTAGCTTTGTTGTTCAGCTCTATCATTGTGTATTCTTCATTTCCCCATTCTCCTTCAGGTTTGACAATAGGGATATCTCCTTTGGTAATGATATTCCACAGCCTGTACTGTGTGGATTTGATGTACATCTCCATGCGATCTGCCCAAATAGGGATAATCATCTCCGAGAACGCCGGAGGTTTGTTCATGGAGGCTCCTCCGGATAAGAAAGATGGTCCTTGTGAGTCCATGCTGGATCTTTTCCTCTAGCAGCTGTTAAGCGCTCAACCCTTAGAGGCTGAGCTCTGATACCAAACTGTAAAAGACAAATCACAAGAAGGGGGGGTTGAATTGTGATATCTAAAAAATTAATTTTCTTTCGTCTGTACCTTTCGTCTGTGGGTTCAAAGCTTGTTCAGACGAAACAGTGTTTATCTTGAAAGATTGATTTTAATATATAAACGTTAAAGTATATTTATCCCCGTTAGTTAACTAGCGATAAAATAAATGCACTGAGATATTTTTATACTTGGTTCGTTTATTCAAGACTACGTCCAGCTTACCCAAGAACCACCGAGTTTTCACTACCAACCGTGAAATGGTTACAAGTATTCTTTGAACTCACCACTTCCTCGCTATTACGGATATTCTTTGATCCCACCTTCTCAGGCTAAACAACCAGGTATTCTTTGAACACACAAACCTCCTCGAGGCTAAACCAGGTATTCTTTGAACACACACCTCCTCAAAGCTAAACCAGGTATTCTTTGAACACACAGACTCCTCAGGCTAAAATGTCACACAAGTGGACTTGAAAGATGTTTCGAAAAACAAAGTTTTCCTCTACACAGAGAGGTGTTTACAATGAAGAACAGTTATCAGAATTGAGCGAATCCTTAAGAGTTAGAATGAGATAAGCGTATTCGGCAACTTGTTCTGATTGTGGTGAAGTCCTTTTATAGGCATCTTCTTCAAATAGCCGTTAGACTCATTTGAATGCCGTTGAGAGTCGTTGAAGATCTACTTGAGAACTTTCCAAAAGATTGTTAGTTGTCCTTGATTGATAGATGAGAGTTGCACCGGATATCTCGGACTGGATTGCGTGCGCAGTTCCTTTTACTGACTTGTACAGAGATGTGACAAAAAGGTAGAGACCTTTTTGACTTTGAATGTGAAAGCGTAGATCCCCATACAGATCTTGGATTCTTCTCATGATGACTCCTTTAGATTTTGAATCTTGGCGCGAGACTTCAACTTGACTTCACTTTTTGGATATACGATATGAATCTTCAATGATGTTGTTTCGTCTTATCCTTTCGTCTTAAGCTTCTCTTGGACAGACGGAGGTTTTCAACTTGAGTAGTCTTCTTCCGTATGTGCCAGTATCGTCTGATGTCTTGGCTTGTGGACAAACGCAACACTTCAAACTTTGAAGGGCCATCTTCCGTCTGTGCTGGTTTCGTCTGAGCAAGTCTTGATTGCTTGGTTTCGTCTGTGCTGTAATTTATCAAAACTTAGGGACATTCTTGATCTAACAAATCTTGATCTAACACAACATTATCTCCTCTTAAAGGAGTTTATAGTTCACTCGGATCATGAAGCCCTCAAACACATGAAAAGCCAAGGAAAGTTCAACAAGAGGCATGCTAAGTGGGTAGAATTCATTAACCAATTCCCTTATGTAATAAAGTGTAAGAAGCCTTCTTCCAACATAGTAGTGGATGCACTAAGTAGGAGGTACACTCTTATTTCTATCCTTGAATGTAAAATGCTTGGATTTAATCACATTAAGGCCTTCTGTATTGATGACCATGCATGATTTCAGCCAAGATTGTGAATGCTACTTGTGTAATTTTAAAAACTAAGGAGAAGTAAATAAGAACAAAATTTAGCTAGAAATTTAATTTTATATGTTAATAAAATATAAATAAGAGATTATTAATGTTATAAAAAAAAGTACCTTGTACGGATGACAAAGTAGTAAAATTATTTTTGTTACAAAAATTTAAATAGTATTATGAATGCATATTTTAATAATTTATGATAAATTTCTTCCACATCAATCATGTTTGTCATAATTCATGAATTTTGATTGAATGATTTCTTAAATTTCAGTGACCAAAATTGTGCTAAATTATTCTATTAAAATATTGTTACTAATAAATAGTATTAACTTATTTATTATTATTATTATATTATTATTATTATTATTATATTATTATTATTATTATTATTATTATATTATTATTATTAAAAAAATACTAACAATATTGATGGAGGACCATCCTTGACAAGAAGAGTTACAAGAGTCATGCACAAAAAAATTCAAGAAGAAGTTGAGAGTCAACTCAAAAGTCAAAGCAAAGAGTCAACTCAAGACTTCTCCTTACTTTGTAATAGGACTTGTAACCTTCTAAGTATCTTGTAAATTTGTAATTAGATTAGGAACAATTATTTTGGGCTTTGCTTGATGATTGAAAGCACGGCCTTATGTTTGTAACTGAACCAAAATTAGGAGTGTTATGTGAGAGAGTTTGGTAATTGACTGAGGTAATAGATTACCAGAATCAGGTAATCGATTACCAATTTTTGGTTATCGATTACCACAGAGTCACTCTAGAGAAAGTGATCAAAATAATAATGTATCATCGAGTCATTTATCAAATTGCATATGTTATTACCTTGTACTCACACACTTAACCTCATCCATTTGATTAATGTATATTTGTTTTTGCTTCATCTTATACAAGTTCATATCTCATTTCCCTTTGTTTCACTATTCAGGTATGTTTATTACAGTTCAATTTTTTACTCGAAAACTTCATTCCCTAAATATTGATGTATGAAATGTCCTTAGCTATTTGATTAGTTTTTTCTCTATTTTTAATTTGATTGTTGTGAGTACATCATTTGGCTTCCCAATTTTAATTAAAAAGGTTGATAATCAATTAATGATATATGATATTTGATCTTAAATTGCATGTATGATTATTTTGATAAGAATCGATCATGATTTAGATGCTTATATAGAGTCTGTTTAGATCGAGAAAATTATTTAGTTTACAGGAATATACGAAAAGTGATAAATATCTAGTGTTAAGAACATAATTGGATAAAGCAACACATAGTTTTTAGGGAAATATATTTATAAGCCACACTTCTCTAACACACTTAGATGTATCTATTTTATTAGATCTGTGTTGATTTTTGTATAATGATGCTAAAACCTAAGAATTTCTGGAAGATTCATTAGAACTGACTTAACCTAATCAGGAAGATTGCTTATTCTGAGAACTAGTTTCTTTAAGTTGTTCGAGTCATTTATCAAATTGACTATGTTATTACCTGGTACCTCACACACTTAACCTCATTCATTTAGCCAATGTATATTTGTTTTTACTTCATCTGACACAAGTTCATGTCTCACTTCTCTTTGTTTGACTATTCAGGTATGTCTATTACAATTCAATTTTTTACTCAACAACTTCATTCCTTAAATATTGATCTATGAAATGCCCTTTCTATTTGATTCATTTTTTTTCGTTTCCTATTTGATTGTTGTGAGTACATTATATAACTTCTCAATTTTAATTCAGTAGGTTGATAATCAATTATTGATATATGATTTTTAACCGCAAATAACATGTATGATTATTTTGATAATTATCCATCACGATTCAGATGAAAAAAAAGTGATGAATATCTAATCTTAAAAATATACACGAGGTGATGAATATTTAACATAAAGAAAAAAAATTGGATTAATCAGCATATAGAATTGAGGATAAGTTATTTTTAAACCATACTTCTCTAGAACACTTAGATGTATCTATTTTATTAGATATGTGTTGCTTTTTGTATAATAATGGTACTAAAACTAAAACAAGAAATTTAAGTCAAATTTATTAGAACTAGCTTAACCTAATTAAGAAATTAGTTAATCCGGGAATTATATTTTTAAATTTTTTGAGTCATATATCAAATCGACTATATTATTATCTAGTACGTGGTAAAACTATGATCCCAACGTTATTTAGCTTTTGAAAATTCGCTAAGTTGATAATCAATTGTTGATATATGATTTTTGTAGACCTTAATAGCATGTACGGTTATTTTGATAAGAATTTATCACTGTTTAAATGTTTATATAGTTTTTTAAAAATTTGAATTATTTAGTTTGTAGGAATACACACTATAATTTATATATAATGGAAAAATATATTTTTTATTTATTAATAATTTTATCACAAATGAACTTTAAGAATTATGATATTTTATGTTGTGAGTTTAATCATTATTAATTTTTTTTATTTATCAAGAGTAAATTAAATAGATTAAAAATTACTCAAATTTTTTAATAAAATCAGAGTTATTGGATTATTTAATGACCCACTAGAGTCTACTTAAGATAGTTAACAAAGGTGAACATGATAGGTTTCAAGTAGTATTATTTTGTTTATGTTTTTTTTCAAATGAAGATAATGTATTTTTAAGATTTTTTCTTTAAAAATAGAAAAATAGTTGAACATCTAAAACATTTTTATTTTTATTTTTATTTTCTTTTCAAATATACTTTTATTGTAATAGTTGTTCTAATTTTGTTTCATTTGAGTTTTCTGTCAAAGGATAAGTTCAAAAATAAGTTCAATCCCAGCACTTTATTAAAATTAACTAAATAAATATTAAAATATATTTATTAATTTTAAGAAAAAAATTTACATTCAAATAATGTGTAACAACTATTTTTGAATCATATTCTTACTATAAATTACTTATTACAAGTTTATACTATATGTTAAAAATAATTAATTATTATGAATTTTAAATATTATTGTATAAATTATTAAATATTATTGTATTAATAAATAATAGTTAATTAATATTAATGATTTATAATTATTCAATTCTATCCTATATAAATTTGAATACACGTATTAAATAAAACTTTTTTGGGCGTTATTATGAATTTTAAATAATATAGTGTAACTTACTATATAGAAAATATTTATTATTTATAAATAATAATTATTTAAAATATATCAATAAATATTCAAATATATTTATTAATTTTAAGATAAAAAAATTATAAACAATGTTACCTGAACATTAATTAAGGACATGAGTTACCGTATCTTAAATCATATCTACTCGAAATTTTTAATCTGTATTTTTTATATTTTTTTACTTTAAAAATTGAAAATAGTTAATATTTTTTTAAGCTTAAATACAAATAGAGTCCGTATCCCAAATACTATACTGTGTACGTAATATTTTTTTTAAGATTAAATACAAATAATGTATTACAACAGTTGTTGAATCATGCTCTTATTATGAATTATATATTATAAACTTATACTATAATTTATACATTAAAAATGTTTAATTTCTGTGAATTTTAAATATTATAGTATAACTTATTAGATAAAAAATATTTATTAATAAAATATAAAATTTAGATAGAATTAGATATATATATATATATATATATATATATGATTATACAGTCCTATGCTATATAAATTTGAATTGTCTTATTAAATAAAACATTCCTGAGAATTATTTTTGAGTGGTTTTTTTTTCGTTTTATTATAATTATTCTTGAAAAAGAGTTTTAAATATTTTTTTTAATAGAGGAATTTTCAAAATTTATTTTTATTCTTATTGAATCATGTGGTTTATTTTAATCTTATATAATTAATATTTGATATATTTATCTACAGTATTTATTCCATTCATATAATTTTATTAATTTTAAGAGAAAAAAATTTGTATACAATATAACAACGGTTGTTGAATCATATTCTTACTATAAATTATTTATTATAAATTTATTCTATAATTTATATATTAAAAATATTTAATTACTATAAATAAAAATTGAAAATAGTTAATATTTTTTTAAGCTTAAATACAAATAGAGTCCGTATCCCAAATACTATACTGTGTGCGTAATATTTTTCTTAAGATTAAATACAAATAATGTATTACAACAGTTGTTGAATCATGCTCTTATTATGAATTATATATTATAAACTTATACTATAATTTATACATTAAAAATGTCTAATTTCTGTGAATTTTAAATATTATAGTATAACTTATTAGATAAAAAATATTTATTAATAAAATATAAAATTTAGATAGAATTAGATATATATATATATATATATATATGATTATACAGTCCTATGCTATATAAATTTGAATTGTCTTATTAAATAAAACATTCCTGAGAATTATTTTTGAGTGGTTTTTTTTTTTGCGTTTTATTATAATTATTCTTGAAAAAGAGTTTTAAATATTTTTTTTAATAGAGGAATTTTCAAAATTTATTTTTATTCTTATTGAATCATGTGGTTTATTTTAATCTTATATAATTAATATTTGATATATTTATCTACAGTATTTATTCCATTCATATAATTTTATTAATTTTAAGAGAAAAAAATTTATATACAATATAACAATGGTTGTTGAATCATATTCTTACTATAAATTATTTATTATAAATTTATTCTATAATTTATATATTAAAAATATTTAATTACTATAAATTTGAAATATTTTAATACAACCTATGAAATATAAAATATTTATTATTAATAAATAATATAGTCATAATTAAATAATCAAATAGATATATTAACATATTTACTAATTTTAAGAGAAAAAAATTATATACAAATAATGTATGACAACTGTTGATGAATCATACTTTTATTATAAATTATTTATTATATGTTTGTACTATAAGTTAAAAATAATTAATTATTATGAATTTAAAAAATTATAGTGGAAATTATTAAATAGAAAATATTTATAATTAATAAGTAATAATTTATTAATATTGATTATTTATGATTATTCAATCCTATCCTATATAAATTTGAATTCACATATTGAATAAAACGTTTTTCACAATTATTTTCGAGTAGTTTCTTTATTTTATTATAACTATCCCTGAGAAAGAGTAAATTTTATGAGAAAAAAATTTTTAGATTCAAACAATAATGTATACCAGCTGTTGAATCATACTCTTGTTATAAATTATTTATTATGATTTATACTATAGTTTATTATTAAAAATATTTAATTATTATTAATTTTAAATATATTATATAAATTTTCTTGGGGTATAATATATATGAATATTTCCATTAGAAACTTATATGATCCTCAGCGTGTAAAAAAAATAACACGTAATCTTAAGTTATTCAAAAAAAAACTTATAAAATTTGTTAATACCCATAGTATTTTAGATAATCCTCCTCATTACATGTGGGGTAATAACTGTATTTAAAAACAATATCAGATTTCTAGAAGAAAAACTAAAACAAACTAAACATGTCAGTGTTTAATATTTAATATAGTCTGGTTAAATTTGGACTTTAGGTTTCAGAAATTAAAGGCTATAAAAAGTTTGTCTTTTTTATCTTTCTAAAGAATTTCTAGGTGTAGCACCGAGAGGTATGTATATGTTGGTCAGCCTAATCCCCTGTGTCATAGGTAGTAAATCTGTTGGTCAGAGGTGATCCCGTAATAATGAAAACTAAAGAAAGATTAAATATGTCAAATTTTCTTAAAACTTTTAGTGAACTAAGCCTAAAGAACAAAAATAAACAAATTATAATCAAACCAGAACGTGCAGACAATTTAGCCAGTTCTAGTACTTCTAAAATGACAGAATAACAAATAGAAAACCAAATGCAAAATTAGTCTTTACCAATAATAAATAAAAATCAAGTATATCAGAGAAATAGTTTTTGGAAACAAGATGATGATGAAATTATAACTATAGAAGTTGTAACACCTCTCGACTCTTCCAATTACAACATCCTACTATCTCTACGTTTCACAGGAAAATAACTAAGTCATTTGGAAAAGCAAATCAAATCTTATCTTATAAAAGTAATTTTCAAAGTAAATTTCTACAAATGTATATTTCTTACAAAATAAAAGTGTCTCATATGAAAATACCTAGCTTGTAACTAGAAACCTTAAACTTCTAAAATTCCTAAATAGCAGCAATCACTCAAGCACAAGGAAATGAAAAGATAATAACATCATGACGTCTTTAGAAAATTGAGTTTTTTTCCTAGCCTACGACATTTGTATCTCCAAGCAATTGCTCATCTGCTCGCCCGTTCACGGGGTCATCACAGGTGTCAAACCACAGACACAACCACAGGGTTAATTCACAATTTAATGATAATAATAAGACCATAGAAACAGTAAACACCAGATATAAAGAAGACATAGAATACTCAATTTACAACTCATCGCAATTAATTATGCAATCCAGTATGATGCATGACACTCACTATTCACTCTCATGCCATGTGGTACCATCAAAACAGTTGAGCCATGTCTAGGAGTACATGTTACCTCTGACACTCTCACTGGAAATACTAAGCAGTTACAGTCAGGGCAACCAATGTTGCAACAGGAGTCACTTCTCACTCATGGTGATCAGCCATAATGGAAGCTTTCCCCACCGCGAATACCCTCAAAGTCCTAGACCATTACATCAACTCGTCAGGGACCAACCGTCCTAGTTCCATTCATCCTAGTTCCATTCATCCTCACTTTTTAAAAACCTTTTCAGTCACCTAGCATTCATGATAATCCTCATCTCTTTTCCAAAACACCATGCTCACAAGTATGTCTATGAGGGGCAACCTCACTACTCTTTCATAATAGCAGGTATACATCCCTCTAATTAATTCAAACCACAATTATAACCGATTATCATGAACCTAATGACTCAATAATGCAATATGTCCCACCAATTTACCCCTCAATCCATATCGATCACTTCCCACATAACAAAATATTTAACATAACAAGACGAATTAAAATCAACATACCCAATAAACAAGTACAAATAAATATAAGCGAAGAAATAATAATGCAATTAGGAGAATAAGATAAATCAAATAAAATGATCATAGCAATATAATGATCAATCACAATAATGCACAAAAAGAATATAATTAAAATAATCCAATAGTAAAGCTAAAAGTAAAGAATTAAAATAATAAGGGAGAGAGTTATTAACTAAGGAACCATTTATAGAACTAACATAACCCAAGCTACAAAAATAGATAAATAATACACTTACAGCCATTACTATTAATCACATAATTAAAATAACCGATATAAGACAAACCTAGGTAACATAAATTCTAAGCCCAAAACTATCACAAAGTTTCAATACTTAACAATGTTAAAAGTGGATCTTGGCAGAGACAAGTTTATTTTGAACACAAGTATTATTACTTGTAAAGCTAAAAGTAAAGAATTAAAATAACAAGGGAGAGAATTATTAACTAAGGAACCGTTCATAGAATTAACATAACCTAAGCTACAAAAATAGATAAATAATACACTTATAGCCATTACTACTAATCACATAATTAAAATAATCGATAAAAGACAAACCTAGGTAAAATACCAACATAAATTCTAAGCCAAAAACATCACAAAGTTTTGATACTTAACTATGTTAAAAGTGGATCTTGACGGAGACAAGTTTATTTTGAATATAATTATTATTACTAAATAGTATTTGAGACAGTAAATGAAAATTACCAAACTAATTATAATGTCATCAACGAACATTTACACCGAATGTGGTATATTCCATATTCCCTACATTACCACGAGAAGCACCATAATCCAATTTTTGCACTAGCATTTGGCTTCTTTAAATTGCAAACTTGATCATTCACCATTGTTGCCCCCATAAACGTCAATATAACCCATACCAAAGTTATAATCTCAATGAATTCAAATTATTTCCCATTTCTTTTCCTTCACACCTAACAATGGCTTCTACAATATTTTGTGGTTCTTTTCCTTTTCCGATAAAGGTAGAAAACATAGACCATTATTTACATTGTTAATTCTTTCTCAAACTCCACCGGAAGAAGTATCACACCCATGATAGATAACACCCAAACAATCAAAAGCAATAATAAATCGCAAAAGCGATGAAGAACAAAATAACGTCTAACCAAAAGAGAATATTCAATCCAAACAACAAAACAAAGGAAAAAGTCGTCATTATCATTTTATCGAGAACTACCTTAACTTATCAATCATTATCAAAAGTAATAAGAACAACCGATAGTGAAGTAGTATCGTGAGGGAAGGGTGAAAAGAACCTCCATCGGGGAGTGAAATAGAACATGAAACCGTAAGCTCCCAAGTAGTGGGAGGAGCTCCGCCCGGGACTCTGACCGCGTGCCTGTTGAAGAATGAGCCGGCGACTCATAGGCAGTGGCTTGGTTAAAGGAAACCACCGGAGCCGTAGCGAAAGCGAGTCTTCATAGGACAATTGTCACTGCTTATGGACCCGAACCTGGGTGATCTATCCATGACCAGGATTAAGCTTGGGTGAAACTAAGTGGAGGTCCGAACCGACTGATATTGAAGAATCAGCGGATGAGTTGTGGTTAGGGGTGAAATGCATAATATCAGGAATGAAAAGGGACAACAATGCAAGTGAAAGGAGGCCAACAGCAACCCAAAAATAATCAAATTATTTAAACAAATGTAAATAGAAAACAATGCATTATTACTATCAAAATTGAGAACACCCTGAACTCAATGTGCCGACACAAAAGGAAAAGCTTAGATGAGTAGGGTCCTAATCTCTATTCTTAACTAGAAGTTTGGGTCTCTTTTTGGGAAAAGTTTGCAACACAAGAAAGTGAGGGATATATCGGAGTGATGAGAAAAAGGAGAATAAGAAAACTTTAATTAACAAGAGTATCTGTTGAGAGAAAGTAGAAACCACCCACTCACCCACTCTCCTGAAAAATATTCTTATTTCTTTTATTTTATTTATTTACTCACTCACTATTACAGGAGTAGATTACCCCGGAACACAATCTAATAAGATAAAAATCTTATTAACAGAAAATATATTAGAACAAAATATTACAAGAGGTTATAATCATATTCACATGGGATTAATACAACTAGCTGTGAAACCTAATTTCAGGTTAGGAGTAATTACTCCAATATCATTATTATTAAGAGATATAAGATTAAATGATTTCAACGATTCAGTTTAAGAGATATAAGATTAAATGATTTCAACGATTCAGTTTTAGAAAGTAATCGTATTTTTTAACTGTTTTCCAAACTTCTCAATGAACTTAAATAATGAATAAACATTTGATGCCTTAAAATTATATGTTCAAATACGGGAAGGAATTATAGATCTAGATTCAGGACCGATACAGATAATTTATAGAATGTGTTATAAAATTGTGATTATAATTATAGGGCAAAGAAGCAAACACTTAGAAATGAAACATTAGTACTAGAAGAAAATTTTAAAAAATCAGTCGTACAGACTCCTACGAAACTAAGGCATGAAGACTTAAAAAATAAAATACCACAAGAATGGCTAGTAAGGGACATAGTAGAAGAAAAGAAAATTTATAATACTTAAATAAGAGAAATAATTCAAGAAGGAACATATATAAGACTTAGAATGAATAGATCAGCCTCTTTAAGGATAAATGAACCTCAAAGAATTTCTAGAACAAAATCTAGAAACTCAGTAGATGGTCTACAATAAACCTAGATATTAGAGGAATTGATAGAATTACTCTAATTGTTAGTAAACCTAGATATGTGGAATCTAAAAGATCTGAATCACCTCAATATTCACCAACAGCTTCACAATTATTAAATACTTTAATTAGAGAAGAACCATTTTAAATAGACACAGTTGGATAAGAAAAGATTTTAAAGCGGATTATAATAAAGAAAAAGTAGAGTGGTATTGGAATAAATATTCAGAACAACAAAATAAAATATTTTTAGAAATATTTTATGATTATTTAAGAGAAAAAGAGATAAATCTATACTTCTTTGATTGGTTTAAAGAATATAGTAAACAAAATAATTTGGAATATCCTTTTAACGGAACAATTTACCCGTTAGAAAAAATAAGCAATAAATGGAAAACTAGTTAGAATGAAATAATAGAATCAGAATATCCTTCAGACTATTACTATACAAACTGCAAATCTAGAAATAGAAGCTAGTCCACATAAGGATGTCAAGCATGAATATAAAATGATAGAAATAAGATATATAAAAAAGAAATATTCACAATTAAATTACTCAAATATTATTTTAAGCGTAATGACGAAACAACTAACTAGAATAGAAAATAAGCCTTTAATGGTGAATAAAACTAGTAGTTCGAAATCTATGAAAAGACCTATATATAAATTTTTTAATGTTCCACAAAAAGAATTAGAGTCAAGCAAATATAAAAATAGAAGAATTAAAAAGTAAACCGGAAGATTTAAATAAGACATTAGTAAGCACTGTAGGAATATACAAGATAAAAACATATCCAAAATTAAGAAATTATTACCCTAGGCATACTCTAGCCGATATATAGTCTGAAGAAAGAGGAGAATTAGTTCAAAATACATTTTCAGGAAATGAAATTGTAGAATAGAATCTAGATGGATTATCTAAACAAGCTAGCTATATTAGATTTAACTAGTCAAATGAGTATGGCAGCTACTGCCCATAAAACCAAAGGATGTAGTGATAAATCAACAACATCAGTATTAATACAAGAATTTACTAGCCAACTGAAAGGATGGTAGGATAATTTTTGTACAGAAATCGATAAAGAGACTATAATAAATAATGTTAAATTAGAAACCAATCAAGAAGATGTTGTAGCAACCTTAATATATTCTATTCTACAAAATTTGGTAGGAGATCCCAATATGATAAGAGATAGGGTTGTGAAACAATTAGCAAATTTGTATTGTAAAACTATGAGCGATTATAGATGATAAAATGATGTATTCCTATCTAAAGTAACTTTAAGAGAAGATGGCTTTATAGGGTTCTGGAAAGAACAATTTGTAGCCAAATTATCTTCCTTATTTGCAGAAAAAGTTAGAACAAATTTAGAAAGCCATTATGGGAAACCAATACCCTATAATACTTTAACCTATGGCCAAATACACAATATTATAGTGGATACAAGAATTAAAGTTTGTATAGATTATAAATTACAAAATAAGATAAGAAAAGAAGGTATGATAAATAGAAAAGAGATAGGTAGTTTTTGCCAACAATATGGGATGGAATCCATTAGGGCTCCAAGTTCAAAGAAGAAAAAATTCATTAAGAAACAATCCAAAATAAAAAAGATATGATAAAAAACCATTTAAATATAAAAATAATCATTTCAGAGAAGAACATAAAGAAACAAAGCCTAAAAAGAATTTTAGACTGAAAAATATTAAGAAAGAAATTACGTGCTATAAATGTAAAAGACCAGGACACTATGCAAGGACACTATGCAAGTAAATGTAGAATGGCTAACATAATAAATTAGATAAAGGATGAAGAGTTAAGAAAACAATTAAGAAATATCTTGATCCATTGTAAAGAAGAATCTTCTTAAGAACAAGAGAAGAATCTTCAGCAGAAAGGGATATAAATTTAATAGAACAAGACTATGATAACTCTTTTGAATCCTTAGAAGAGACTGACAGAGAAAATTATTGTTTAGAATTGGAATTATGTAGTTATAATGATTGTAAAACTGTAAACATACTAACCTCATATCAAACTAGTACATTAATATCCATAATAGAGAAACTAGAGGATACTCCATTAAGGGTTAAATTTATAAAATAATTAGAGAGCTTAATAAAGAAAAATGATAAAGTTCCATACGAGGTAGAACCAATTAATATGAAAGAAATTTATGGAAGATTTAAAAATCGTGATCAACAAGTATCTGTAAAAGATTTACAAGAAAAAATTAATACTTTAAAGAAAGAAATACAGTAGTATAAAGAAAATAATATAGAATTAGAATATAAAATATTAAAACTAGAAGGAAAAGATATTACTAGTAGGTAGGACCTAACGGTAAAAGGTAGAAGAAGGAGAACCTTCAACCTCTTCTCCAGGATTAGTTTCGAAAGAAAATTATATTAATCTATTAAGTATGATGACAATGCAGTCATGGTATTCGTAGTGAAACAAGAAAAATTGGAAGTAATAACTTTATTAGACTAAGGCTATATGTAAATTATATACAAGAAGGAATAGTAACCACTAAATATTATAAAAGAAACTTTAAGTAAATAGTGCTAACATATCAAAGATGGAAATAGAATTTAAATTGACTAATGTAAAAATTTGTAAAGAATAAATTTGCTTTAAGACACCCTTTGTACTAGTAAAAAAAACATGAAAACCACGATGAATCTAGGAACATCATTTTTATCATTATTATATCTTTCTTGGAATAAATTTAAATCTCTTTCTTTAGGTGATGTTAAAAATTCAAAGCATATTTCTTTTCCCATCTTTTCTGTTACTAATCCTTTTTTTGTTACTTTAAGACACCCTTTATACTAGTAAAAAAAACATGAAAACCACGATGAATTAAGGAACACCATTTTTATCACTATTATATCTTTAAAAGATGGAAAAGAAATATGCTTTGAATTTTTAACATCACCTAAAGAAAGAGATTTAAATTTATTCCAAGAAAGATTAATAAATTAGAAATCTTCTAAATAAAGAAATTAGATATAAAAGAATAGAAGAACAGATTAATACACCAAAGATATAAAAAAAATTGTAAAAGAATATGAAAGAAAAATAGAATCATGAAAAATTAAAATACTGTAAAAAAAAAAAAAAGAAAGAAATACAGGAATACTTAGATAAAGGTCTTATAAGACCATCAAAATCTCCTTAGAGTTGTTCAGCCTTCTATGTAATGAAAGTCTCAGAAATAGAGGGAGGAGGTCCAAGATTAGTTATTAATTATAAACCTTTAAATAGTGTATTAAAATGGATAAGATATCCACTACCAACTAAAAATGACTTGATAAATAGAATACATGATGCATTAATATTTTCAAAATTTGATTTAAAAGCAGGCTATTATCAAATTGTTGTAAAAGAAAAAGATAGATATAAAACTGCTTTTTTGGTTCCTTTTGGTCATTACAAAACAAGGATTAAAAAATGCACCTAGTGAATTTCAAAATATAATGAATGATATATTTTATCTGTACTTAGATTTTATAATGGCTTATCTAGATGATGTGTTAGTATTTTCAAAAAATATAACTAATCATCAAGAACATTTAGATAAATTCATAACTCTAATAAAAGAAGATGGATTAGTTGTATCAGCTAAGAAAGTAAAAATATTTCAAACAAAAATAAGATTTTTTGGATTTAAAATACATGAAGGTACAATAATACCCATTCAAAGATCAATAGAATTTGCAGAAAAATTTCCAAGTGAGATAAAAGATAAAACTCAATTACAGAGATTTCTAGGATATGTAAATTATATTGCATATTTCATCCCAAATATTAGAATAATATGTGAATCTTTATACTCCCTTAGGAAAAATCCTCAAGTTGGAATAATGAAATGACTGAAGCCACTGAGGAAATAAAAAAGATAGTTAAAAAGATATGTTAAAAGAGTATATTGCTAGTATTTTTTAATAATAATAATAATAATTTAATACTATTTATTAATACCAATATTTTAATAAAATAATTTAGCATAGTTTCGATCACTAAAAAATAATAATTCATTCAATTAAAATGCATGAATTATGACTAATGCAAGATTCATGTGCAAGTATTTTATCATGAATTATTAAAATATGCATTCATAACACTATTCAAATTTTTGTAAAAGAAATAATTTTACTACTTTCTCCATTTGTATAAGGTACATTTTTCATAACATTAATATTCTCCTATCTATATGTTATTAGCATATAAAAATTAATTTCTAGCCAAAATTTTTTCTTATTTATTTCTTCTTAGTTTTAAAATTACACAAGACAGGTGTTAGAGTTAGATAGACCAGCATCTAGCACCTTTATGAGATTGATAAGTCGTGTCCTTATTCGTTAGTAAATTTGTGGTTGAAAAGTCGGGTCCTTATTCGTTAGTAAATTTGTGGTTGAATTTTGATAATATTATTATTTATAGCATGAATTGGTATGGTCATTAATAGCATGAATTTACAAGACCATCTATTTCATATTAGAAGTGTATTAGAGGTTCTTATAAGTGAAAAATTGTATGCTAACAAAGCCAAGTGCACTTTTGGAACTAAGATAGCTATTTCCTTAGGGTTTGTAGTTAGCTCAAAAGGAGTGGAAGTAGATAAAGAGAAATTCAATGCTATTAAAGATTGGGCAACTCCTATGACTATTAGAAAGGTATGGAGCTTTCATGGCTTAGCTAGATTTTATAGGAGGTTTGTGAGAGATTTTAGTACTGTTTTTTCTCCTATTAATGAGCTAGTTAAGAAATAGGTACCATTTATTTGGGCCATCCTAAGAACATGCTTTTAATTTTCTTAAGGAAAAGCATACTCATGCTCCTATTTTATCTTTCCCTAACTTTGCTTTATCTTTTGAGTTTGAGTGTGATGCTTCAAATCTAGCTATTGAGGCTATACTTAAGCAAGAAAAACACACCATTGCATACTTTAGTGAAATTTTTAAAGGAGCACAACTCAACTATTGAACCTATGGCAAGGAACTTTATGCATTAGTGAGATATTTTCAAGTGTGGCAACATTATCTCCCCCGAAAGGAGTTTATAGTTCACTCGGATCATGAAGCCCTCAAACACATGAAAGGCCAAGAAAAGCTCAACAAGAGGCATGCTAATTGGGTGGAATTCATTGACCAATTCCCTTATGTGATCAAGTGTAAGAAAGGTTCTTCCAACATAGTAGTGGATGCACTAAGTAGGAGGTACACTCTTATTTCTATCCTTGAATGTAAAAATGCTTGGATTTAATCACATTAAGGCCTTCTATATTGATGACCATGATTTTAGCCAAGTTTGTAAATTGTGCTCTAAGAGTGCTCATAAATATTTTTATAGGCAAAATGACTATCTTTTCAAAGGAAAATGTTTATGTGTGCCTAAAGCTTCTTTTAGAGAACTTTTAGTTTTTGAATCTCATGAAGGTGGTATCATGGGACATTTTGACATGGATAAGACATTAGTTATATTGCATGAACACTTATTTTGGCCTAAAATGAAGGCTGAAGTTTCATAGTTTATTAGTAAATGTGTTACATGCCATAAAGCTAAGCCAACATTATCAAAGCATGACCTTCATATTCCTATACCCATCCATCCCTATTTCACCTTGGTCAGATATTTGCATGGACTTTCTACTTGGATTTCCTAAGACAAGGAGTGCTACAGATGCTACTTTTGTTATGCTACTTTTGTTGTTGTGTGTAAGTTTTCTAAAATAGCACACATTAAACCTTGTCATAAAGTTGATGATGTCACACACATAACACACTTGTTCTTTAAGGAGGTGGTGAGACTCTATGGAGTTCCTCAAAGTGTTATAAGTGGTAGGGATTCAAAATTCCTTAGTCATTTTTGTAGAAATCTTTGGAGCAAACTTGGAATAAAGCTACTCCTGTCCACCATTTTCTACCCCCCAAACTTATGGCTAAACAAAAATGGTAAATAGAACCTTAGGCCAAGCATGATTCATCAATCTCATAAATGTGCTAGGTGCATTGGTTAGCCGAAATGACATGACTAACCACCATAAAGTCTAAATTTGGTTTTAAATGTAGATTTTCACTCATCACCTTCTTTCATTCTTATTTGGTGGTAGCTGAGTTTAAGATCAATTTTGAAAAATATTCAAGCACGATGAAGTTCATCAACCAAACCATCTAACCTAGGAACTGAAAGTCTATACCTTATTGTTATGTTGTTGATGGCTCAGAAATCTATTCACACCCTCCAAGTCCCCTCTTAGGCATCAAAATAACCAATGCAGGACAAGGAGACAAGCTTCTTCTAACCCACCCTAATTTGTTCAAGAGCTCTTATACTTGTTTTTGAATTCACGTGACTCTTGAGATATAGTCTTATATGATGGCCTATTTAGGAATGGAGCATATAAGGTCAATTGACATATCACTAATGTGAGAAATCATCGCCTCTCCCCGTTGAAAACTGGATGCGTGAGCAAATGCAATAACAAGTAGTCTTATGTAATTAGGATATATTATATTATCATATTTTAGCTACGCATATTACTAGTCTATTTACTTCTAACACCAATATCTTGAGAATCATTTGTTATCTTGTGTAATTTTTAAAACTAGAAGAAATAAATAAGAATAAAATTTGGCTAGAAATTAAATTTTATATATTAATAACATATAAATAGGAGATTATTAATGTTATGAAAAATGTACCTTGTACAAATGAGAAAGTAGTAAAATTATTTCTTTCAAAAATTTAAATAATATTATGAATGCATATTTTAATAATTTATGATAAAATATTTCCACGTCAATCGCGTTGGTCATAATTCATGAATTTTGACTGAATGATTTATTAAATTTTGTGACCGAAATTGAGCTAAATTATTTTATTAAAATATTGCTACTAATAAATAGTATTAACTTATTTATTATATTATTATTATTGTTAAAAAATACTAACAATATACTCCCTTAACGTACACTTATAAATATACGTAATTATTAATTAATTTTTAAATAAATAACAAATAAAACTTGTTATATAAAAAGTGAGATCACAAACTTTTATGATTTCCCATAATTTTAAGTTAATAATATTTGATGTATTGGAAAACCATGTTGTTTTCTTTTTATTCTATTTAGAAATAATATTTGACTACTTAATTATGTTAAAAAAATCTTTCAAAAGTATAGTTGGCGTCTACACATATTAACAGATACGTGGATTGATGATAAGGTATTTTACGGGTAGAGGAAGAAAACTTAATAAAAAGGAAGAAGAATACATGGTTCCAACCTCTCTCATTAATAAAATAATTATTAATAATTAACAACTTTTAATAAAAAAATAGTAGCACTTACATATATAAGAATGTATATAATACATTGTTCATTATTGATAAGTTCTCATCAATAACACTTCTTAACATTTTTGTTTTTAATAAACTTTTTATTTGATCAAAATTAATGTGGATCTCTTGTTTGAGAATTGAAGTTACATATTTGTTGTGGGATGTCATGATTGAGTAGTGCAAGAAAAAATTGATTCTTTAAAAAATTATATTAATTTCTACTATTTATTTATTAATATTTTTCAAATGCATTTATCATTATTATTACTAGTATAGTATTATAATTATTATTAATATTGTTATCATTATCAATGAAAAATCAATAATTTTTCAATGCATTTATTGCAATTAGTAGTATAATGTTTTATTATTAACATATTTTATTATTGAAAAAATAAATTGAGTTGGAACCAACGCACTAGTCTTGATCATCTTGAACTAGAATCTAAAAATCTGGTACTCACACTTAACCTCGTTCATTCAACCAATGTATATTTGTTATTGTATCATCTGATACAAGTTCATATCTCACTTCTCTTTGTTTCACTATTCATGTTTATAACCGTTCAATCTTTTACTCAATAACTTCATTCCCTAAATATTGATCTATGAAATGTCCTTTGCTATTTGATTCATTTTTCTCCGTTTTTTATTTGATTATTGTGAGGACATCATTTGGCTTCCCAATTTTAATTTAATAGGTTGATAATCAATTAATGATATATGATATTTGACTGTAAATTGCATATATGATTATTTTGATAAGAATCCATCACGATTTAGATGCTTATAGAGTTGGTTTAGATCAAGAAAATTATTTAATTTGCAGGAATATTCGAAAAGTAATGAATATCTAGTGTTAAGAACAAAATTGGAGTAAACACCATATAAGATTAAGGGCAAGTTATTTTTAAGCCACACTTCTGTAACACACTTATATGTAGCTATTTTGTTATATTTGTGTTGATTTTTGGATAATAATGTTACTAAAACTAAAACCTAAGAATTTAAGACAGATTTACTAGAACTGGCTTAACCTAATAAGGAAGATTGGTTATTCTGGAAACTAGATTTTAAGTTGTTCAAGTCATTTATCAAATTGACTATGTTATTACTTGGTACTCACACACCACACACTTAACCTCTTTCATTTAATTAATGTATATTTTTTTTTGCTTCATCTTATACAAGTTCATATTTTACTTCCCTTTGTTTCACTATTCAGGTATGTTTATTACAGTTCAATTTTTTACTCAACAACTTCATTCCCTAAATATTGATCTATGAAATGTACTTCACTATTTGATTCATTTTTTCTCCATTTTTTATTTGATTGTTGTGAGTACATCATTTGACTTCCCAATTTTAATTAAATAGGTTGATAATCAATTAATGATATATGATATTTCACCGTAAATTGCATGTAAGATTATTTTGATAAGAATCTATCACGATTTAGATGCTTATAGAATTGGTTTAGATCGAGAAAATTATTTAGTTTGCAAGAATATACGAAAAGTGATGAATGTCTAGTGTGAAGAACATAATTAAATTAAGCAACATATAGAATTAAGGGCAAGTTATTTATTAGTCACACTTCTCTAACACACTTAGATGTATCTAATTTGTTAGATCTGTGTTGATTTTTGTATAATGATGGTACTAAAACTAAAACCTAAGAATTTATGGCAGATTCATTAGAACTGGCTTAACCTAATCAAGAAGATTGCTTATCCTGGGAACTAGTTTCTTAAGTTTTTTGAGTTATTTATCAAATTAACTGTTATTACCTTTATCTCACACACTTACCCTCATTCATGTTCATTTAATCAATGTATATTTGTTCTTGCTTCATCTGAAACAAGTTCATGTCTCATCTCTCTTTGTTTGATTATTTAGGTATGTCTATTACAATTCAATTATTTACTCAACAACTTCATTCCCTAAATATTGATCTATGAAATGCCCTTGCTATTTGATTCGTTTTTTCTCTGTTTCCTATTTGATTGTTGTGAGTACATTATATGGCTTCCCAAATTTAATTCAATAGGTTGATATTCAATTATTGATATATGATTTTTTACCGTAAATAGCATGTATGATTATTTTGATAAGAATCCATCACGATTCAGATGCAAACTAAGTGATGAATATCTAATCTTAAAACATACACGAGTTGATGAATATCTAATATGAAGAATAAAATTGGATTGATCAGCGTATAAGATTAAGGGAAAGTTATTTTTAAATCACACTTCTCTAGAACACTTAGATGTATCTATTTTATTTCATTTGTGTTTCTTTTTGTATAATGATGGTACTAAAACTAAAACTAAAATTTTAAGTCAAATTTATTAGAACTGAGTTAACCTTATCAAGAAATTGGTTAGTTTGGGAATTATATTCTTAAATTTTTTAAATCATTTATCAAATCGACTATGTTATTATCTGGTACGTGGTAGAACCATGATCCCAACATTATTTAACTTTTTAAAATTCGATAAGTTGATATATGATTTTTGCAGACCTTTAATAACATGTATGATTATTTTGATAATAATTTATTATTGTTTAAATGTTTATAGTGTTTTTTTTAAATTGTGAATTATTTACTTTGTAGGAAGACACACTATAATTTATATATAATGGAAATATATATTTTTTATTTATTAATAATTTTATCACAAATGAACTTTAAGAATTATGATAGTTTATGTTGTGAGTTTAATCATTATTAATTTTTATTTATCAAGAGTAAATTAAATAGATTAAAAATTATTTAATTTTTTTTAATAAAAACTGAGTTATGGGATTAATTAGTGACCTACCGAAGTATACTTAAGGTAGTTAACAATATGATAGGTTTCAATTAGAATTATTTTGTTTATGTGTTTTTTCAAATGAAGATAATGTATTTTTAAGATTTTTTCTTTAAAAATAAAAAAAAATAGATAAACATCTAAAACATTTTTATTTTCTTTTCAAATATACTTCTATTGTAATAGTTGTTCTTGTTTTGTTTTATTTGATTTTATCTTTTTAAGGAGAAGTTCAACTTAAGTTCAACTAAGACACTTTATACCGAAAATTATAATTGAATTTTTTTTTAAAATGACCTAAAACAAGCTTTTCTGTTTTTTTTTTCAAATATGTCTTTATGGTGATGTTTTTCTAATTTTGTTTTATTTGAGTTTTCTGTCTAAGGAGAAGTTCAAAAATAAGTTTAATCCCAGCACTTTATAAACACAGGTTATATTTCAGTTATTTTTAAATTTCATCCATCCAAGACTAGTTCAAATATACTAAATAAGATTTGTTTTCAACCATTCAGTTCGTTGGAGACTTTTCTGAATTATAAATAGATTATACTTCACATGTTAAACGAATTTCAAATATTATTTTTATGTATGAATATTATACTGCTTATTTATATTCAGTCAATCATAAATGATAGTTCTTCAAACTTTAAAACGGGAATAGACTTCAGTATACAACCTATCCATATCTATTTTAATTTTAAATTCTTAACATTAAATTAGCATATTACTAGCTATGATGACATTAAGTGACCATTATGTATATTATTTGTTTCAAAGATATTATTTTGATAATTCCTTAATTAATTACCAGTTCATTTGATTAATTGTACATTTGAAAATACATTGAAATTAACCCTTAATTTATCTTTTTCATGTTTTGTTTCACTTCAAAACTTGAAGATGAGATCGTTTGAGAATAATTTAACAAAAAGAAAGGAACTATTATGTATGCAAGAAAAAGAAATGGAACTAGATCACATATGTGTGAACTTTGTTTTACTAACTTTATAATAATACATTTTAATATGTTTTAAAGCTTCCTTATAAATTATAATTTTTTTCACCAGATATTTATCCAAATATTATCCTTTAAAATTATATAAACTATGTCTTTTAATCTCTAACAAAGGACCTAATAATAATTATATTTCCGTTTTAATATTTTCTTAAGTTTTAGGTAGTTATTAGAAGTAAATTATAGAAAGGCCTAACAATTTATATATTTTCAACTCAATTTTGGAATAAAGTTGTATAAAAACATAAAATAATTTAGAAGAATAAATTTAACGTGTGTACACTTAAGAGATAAAATTTGAGTTACAAAACAAAAGTTTGAATCAAAGAGAGTGTTATTATTATATATATTATTTTCATCAGATTAAAGAAAAGATGGGTAATTGTGGAATTATATTATAAAAAAACATAAAATAAATAAGGGAAATAAATTTGAAATACTTTAGGGATAAAGTTTGAGCTAGAATGCCGTCACTCCTTCAGGTAAAACAAGACAAAAGTTTGAGTTAAGACAAGGCAGTGAGTTCAAGGAACAAAAAGTTAAAAGAAACAATAAAATTATAAAATTTATTTTTATTACTAATAGAAAATAGAGATAAAACATGTTTTCTTAAAATATTTTTATGAAAATATTTTTAAAATTAAATAAAAATATAAAATACTATAATTATGTTTTCATAATTTTTAAAAATAAAAACAAATAAAAACACTTCTTAAACTAAATAAAACCTAAAAATCTATGTCATTAGATCTTGTTGCAGACTTATACATTATACTATGATAATACATCTTAAATAATTTATATAATTTTTTATCACAATATAATATTTATACATTTTATTATTTTTAATGTTTTCGATACAATTTAAAATGTTTTATAACATTACTTAATTTAAATGTTTTAAGTATTTAACTTATATTATAATGAATAACATATTTTACATTTATTTGTTAAATTTTTATAAATATATTTACAATAATACGTTGAATACAAATTATATATATATATATATATATGATTACACACTCCTAATGAAACGTTTACATGAGTTATCTTCGAGTGGTTGTTTTTTTTTTTTTATTATTAATATAACTATTCTTGAAGGGAATTTTAAATATTTATTATTCTAAATAGAGAAATTTTTAAAATTAATTTTTATTCTCATTGAACTATGTGTTTTATTTTAATCTTATGTAATTCACATTTAATATATTTATTTTATATGTGAATTTTAATAAAAAAAATTTATATACAAATAATGTATAACAACTTATGTTAAATCATAATCTTAGTATAAATTATTTATTAAAAATTTATAGTGTAGTTTATATGTTAAAAATATTTAATTATTCTGAATTTTTAAATATTATACTCTAACTTATTAACTAGAAAAAATTTATTATTAATAAATAGTAGTTAGTTAAAATTAACTAAATAAATATTAAAATATATTTATTAATTTTAAGAAAAATATTTACATTCAAATAATGTATAACAACTATTGTTGAATCATATTATTACTATAAATTACTTATTACAAGTTTATACTATATGTTAAAAATAATTAATTATTATGAATTTTAAATATTATAGTATAAATTATTAAATGAAGAATATTTATTATTAATAAATAATAGTTAATTAATATTAATGATTTATAATTATTCAATTCTATTTTATATAAATTTGAATACACATATTAAATAAAACTTTTCTGAACGTTTTTATGAATTTTAAATATTATAGTGTAACTTACTATATAGAAAATATTTATTTTTTATAAATAATAATTATTTAAAATATATTAATTAAATATTTAAATATATTCATTAATATTAAGACAATAAGAAAAAAAATATTCAAATATTCAAATATATGTTAAAAATAATTATTTAATATCATTATTCAGTCTATCGTGTATAAATTTGAATTCACATATATAAACAAAACTTTGTAAGAGTTATTTTCGACGAGAATAGAGTCAATTTTAAGAGTAAAAAAATAGATTCAAATAAATAATGTATAACAGCTGTTGTTGAATCATATTTTGACAATAAATAATATATAATAGCTGTTGTTGAATCACATTTTTACAATAAATAATGAATAACAGTTGTTGTTGAATAATATTTTTACTATAAATTATTTATTAAAAATTTATATTATATGTTAAAAATAATTAATTATTATAAATTTTAAATGTTATAGTTTAAATTATTGAATAAAAAATATTTATTATTAATAAGTAATAGTTAGTTAATATCAATAATTTATAATTATTCAGTCCTATCTTATATAAATTTGAATTTACATGTTAAATAAAATGTTTATGAGAGTTATTTTCGAGTAGGCTTTTTGTTTTATTATAACTACGCTGGAGAGAGTAAATTTTAAGAGAAAAAACAATTTAGGTTCAAATAACAATTTAGATTCAAATAAATAGTGTATAATAGCTTTTGTTGAATCGTATTTTTATTATAAATTATATTTTATGAAATTATACTATATGTTAAAAATAATTAATTATTATGAATGTTAAATATTACAGTATAAACTATTGAATAGAAAATATTTATTATTAATAAATAATAATTAATTAATATTAATGATTTATGATTATTCAGTCCTATCTTATATAAATTTGAATTCACACGTTAAATATAAAGTTTTGAGAGTTATTTTCGAGTAACTTTTTTTGTTTATTAGAGAGAGAGAAAATTTTAAGAGAAAAAAAGTTTATATTCAAATAAATAATGTATAATAGGGTTGTTGAATCACGTATTTAATATAAATTATTTATTATAAATTTATATTATATGTTAAAAATAATTAATTATTATGAATCTTAAATATTATAATATAAATTTTTGAATAGAAAATATTTATTATTAATAAATAATAGATAGTTAATATTAATGATTTATAATTATTAAGTCTCTCCTGTTAGGATTTGAATTCACATATTAAATAAAACGTTTGTAGGAGTTATTTTCGAGTAATTTTTTTTATTATTATAACTATTCTAGAGAAAGAGTAAATTTTAAGAGAAAAAAAAAAATTAGATTCAAATAAATAATTTATAACAGCTGTTGTTGAATCATATTTTTACAATAAATAATGTATAACAGCTGTTGTTGAATTGTATTTTTACAATAAATAATGAATAACAGCTTGGTTGTTGAATAATATTTTTACTATAAATTATTTATCATAAATTTATATTATATGTTAAAAAAATTAATCATTATAATTATTAATAAAATTCCATAAATATTATTTATACAAAATTAATAATAAGTTAAAAAATTATTATATATATAAAATATTTCAAAGTATAATAATATTAGTCAGTTAATATTAATTAATATCCTTGACTTTAAAAAAGTAAATTCTCATTATGATATATAAATTAAATTATTCATAAATGTGTATATTCTTACTTTTTCTTTTAATTTATTAAACAGTAAACTTGTCAACAAGACCCTGTGTTTAATTTTGAGACTATGATCTCATAACTAAAAAAATAAAATTAGAGTATAATTAGTGTATGCTAAAGAAAAAGTTAAAAAAAAAAAAAACAAAAAAGATAGTGAAAAATGATAGTTAGTTCACATCAAGGTTTAAACAATAAAAACCCATTGAGCAAACCCATATTTATACTTTAATCTCACTCACTCTTTCACTCTTCACTCTTGCTTCACTCAACCTCTCCCTATTTGACTGCCTTATTAGGTTGTTCAAAGCACAAAACAACATTAGTTTCCCATGAGTGAGTGAGTAACATCCTTTTCTCGTTCCTATTTCCGTTAAAGCAATGGACAACAATCACACTCACCACATGTACACATCTTCTTACAGCCCTACTACCAACTACAGATTCCTCGACCCCACCGACGCTGCCTCCGCCGCCACCACCATGTTCCTCTCCCACAACCACCACCACCGTTCTGACGCCCTCCGCTTCTCCTCCGCCGCTGCCCTCGACACCGCTGACATTGCCCCGCCCGGCGTCACCGTTGCTGCCAACCTCCTCTCCTCCTGGCCCCCTGCCGCGGCGCCTTCCGCCCTCGACCTCAAACGCTCCTCTGACGGTTGGTTTTTTCTATTTCCCCTCTTTTATTTTTTTAATTAACTTTTTTGTCCCCCTTCCTTTTCTTTTTCTTTCTTGGATTAATCTTTGTGAATTTAGGTTATTAGTGCATGTTTGGGGAGGTTGTTTCTGAGGATTTAAAAGTGAAGTAACTGAGATTTCCCTGACCACTCTTACTTCATACAAATTTATGATCTTTGATTTTCGTGCATGTTTGAGTAGAATGTTTGTATGATATAATTGTTTTTCTTTTTTACCATTTCTTTAAGTTGAGCCAAACAAGGACTAAGCAATTGGGATTAGGTTATTTACTTAAATTATAAACAAAGTAACTGAGATTTCCCTGCCTCCCTTGGTAATCACTTCTTTTTCTTTTCAAAATTTTTGGTGTTTAAGATTTCTACAGTGATTAAGAAGCATTTAATTTATATTACTTTGGACTAAATTTACCCTCATTTGTTATAAAGCAATATTTTATACTCCACTCTAATCTTTGAAATGGAGGGAGTATGTGTGATGATGTGATCTATGAATTTAGATTATAAGTGCATGTTTGGGTTCATTGTTGTTGAGAAATGATAAGGGTTTATTTGTCTAAGTTGAATTGAACCAAACAGTGACTGAGGGAGATTTCACTTACTTTGTGTAATGTTTGGTGCATGTAATTCTTGAAGTATATGTTTGTGGTGTTCGGTTTTGTAACAAGATTGGCTTAATAATTGATGTTTATGTTTGAGATGGTATGCTTTGGAGTAATGAGGAATTGAGGATGAGGGTGAGGATTTGATGCACATCATAGCATTTCTATGCATGTGTAGTGTGTCTTAGTTATTGTGCTGTCAGTATTTTGCTCCTTTTCCTTTTAATGTTAGCAAATTAATTAGTGGTCCTGCAATCAGAGTAATACAGTTTGAATTTAATTGTCTATGATAATGAATGACTGGTGGCCGGAACAGGCTTAGTTATGGATTTACGTTTTCGGAACTGAGATTGTGCAAATTATGGTTGGTATAGCGAAAGAGCGGAGATTTGCATAGGATATATGATTTGATATTTGAATGCATGATGCTACGTGATATGAACAACAAACAACATTGATAATAATAGCTAAAGAGAGAAAAAACGTGCTGGGGTTGGCATTTTATTTGTGTGAGTTGTTACTTACGGACAAGGCAAGGTTGACAGATTTTGACTTCAAATGATGCTGTGTTTCTACTTAAAAGCATTTTCTAGAATTTGTCATGTTAGTTGATTGTTATATGTTATTTTGGTATAATTCCGATAAATGTATACTTATAGCTTTTGTACAATCTTGGTGATCCTTAGTCATCTCATTTTTTATACAAAGTATATTCTTTATATTTACTAACGTAACATATGCTTTTTGTTGAAAATTATTTTCTTATTCAGACTTATAAAGTAACCCTATACACTTGTTTTGGTTTTCTTGTATATAATCATCTATTATGTACTATAGCTCTGTACCATCCAACCATTTATGGTACAATTGGGCAAAGTGAAGCTTGGTATTCTACAAATTCACTGGCCAAGCGCCCTAGATATGAAAGTGCTTCCAATATACCTATGTATCCACAGAGGCCAGGAGAGAAGGATTGTACCCACTATATGCTCACAAGAACCTGTAAGTTTGGAGATAGCTGCAAGTTTGACCATCCTATTTGGGTTCCTGAGGGTGGAATCCCTGATTGGAAAGAGGTGACCGTTTGCTACTATTATTACTATTATTAATTTATATGCCTATGAAAGTTATATCATATTGTATAGTACATTTACTATTTGTAATTGTAAAGTGACATGTATTCTTATGATTTTTTATTTATAGAAAATTATTGAGTTAAACATATATGAATATATTCTGGTGCATTATATAGTATATACCAGTTTAACTATTATTTTTAATTTTTTTAACATTTCTATTAGTTACATTTGGAGTAAAAAGTTAAAACCCTCAGTAATTATATATAGAAGTTAAAACCCTCAATTACTATATATAGTTTCAAATACTGTACAGAAATATTTGTTAATTATTATAGAACAAGATTATAAATTATAATAGAATAACACTAGCATAGATATGTCTAGTACCATTGCTGTTGTATTACAATATACAAACTAGTAATATTAAAGGTTAATGGCTAATTGTGATACCTCAACACTATTGCCACAAACTGGAGCATGTAAAACATATGCAGGAACCTTGTTTCAAGTTGGAAAGGGAGGTTACAACCCTCAAATTTCTATTTTCTATACCCTTGTTCTGTCACTGAGGGTAGGTGAGTGATATTTGGACATCTATCTTGATCTGAGCTGATAATGCCATAGTATCAATAGTGGTGAAGGCTCCTTCTACTTCTAAACTCAATCAAAAATATTCTGATTTCTGGGTATGTATCAATTGGTATCCGAGCTTCAGATTTGGGAGCTATTGTGATACTATTTCGCTTATTTGAAATTTTGCAACTTAATACACATCTGTCTGTGCACCAGTCAATGTACTCAACTGTGTAACTGTATCATTATGATATTTTCCGCCATGAAGTTTAGGCTAGGTGTGTGGAAGATTGTGTGTTTAAGACGTAGATGGGCTGTCTATTTTGTATGTTGAGATAACTCTTGTTCCAGTTATTTCATGTCGTGAATTTGTTATATTTTCTATTGTCTCTGCTGGCAATGGGTTTTGATCTCAAAAGGTCATATAATTGTATAGCAATTTTGGTTTTCAAGTATAAAACAGGATTAATAATTTGTAATGATGCACATGTTGATTCATACCTTATTCCGCAGGTTCCAACTGCTGTTGCAAGTGAAACTCCTCCTGAGAGACCAGGGGAACCAGATTGCCCAGTGAGTAGACTTTGCAATTAATTTCTTTTCTCTTTTTCTTCCCTTCATATGTATGTGGACATTATCTAATTCATTTTGAATCCTATACATTGCAGTATTTTCTGAAAACTCAAAGATGCAAGTTTGGTTCAAAGTGCAAATTTAATCATCCCAAGGTTTCCTCTGAAAATGCTGATGTTTCTTCTGGCTTACCTGAGAGGCCATCAGAACCCCCTTGCACAGTTAGTTATTTACACCTTACAATTAACATGAGACTTTGTTTATCTACAGCTTACTTAATTTTTACTTTATGCAGTTCTACATGAAAACTGGAAAATGTAAATTTGGTGCTGCTTGTAAATTCCATCACCCCAAGGATGTCCAGATTCAGTTGTCTGATGACTTGAGTCATACTGTTGCACAGACACAAACAAATTCTATGATGGGAGGGGCAATAGGTGATACACAGCCAATTACGTCTCTTATATCTCCATCATTGCAGAATAGCAAAGGGCTTCCTGTAAGACTGGTATGAGCTGGATGTATGCTTTTAGCTGTTGAAACAGTATGATGACTGTAACACTGATTAATAATTGCAGAAGAAATTATGATATTCAACTTGTGTGTATGGGTCGGTTTTTTCTGGCTGTGTAACTCAGGCTTTTGCTAGGCTGCACTCAGCATACCTAAAGTTTTCTTTATTTTTTATCTTTGATGCTGTTTAGAATTATAACTTACACAAGATACACATAAATTTCTATTCGATGAGAACCTTTTCCTCTGCTAATTTATTGTCTTCATTATTTTTAAAAGCTTAGATTTCACGGTACTATTCATTTTGTGACAGGGGGAAGTGGATTGTCCATTCTACATGAAAACTGGGAGGTAACTATTGATTTATGTTTGATTGGTTTCTTCATTTTAGATAAATAGTCACCTTTTTAACCCTAGTTCTCTTAGGAAACTACAGAAAAGAGTGAGTAGTTCTCCAAATAAGCTAATCTAAACACACAAGTTTCTTTGTAGTTTGTATTAAATATCCTTAAATTTTTTTCTTTTAAATGAATCAGTTGCAAGTATGGTGCCACTTGCCGCTACAATCATCCTGACAGGAATGGTATGCTTATGATATATTGATTGTTCATACATTTTCCTGTTTCCTTAACAATCATTTCACATTATTGTACTTTGGTGCAGTTATTAATCCCATTGCTGCATTAGGCTCTTCTATTTTGCCATCCTCAGCTGCTAATCTGAATCTTGGAGTTCTCAATCCAGCTGTGTCTGTTTATCAAGCTTTTGACCCTAGGCTGTCAAATTCAATGGTATTGTGAAAGTTGTTACTGTACTTATTCTTGTAATTAATTGACTGACGCAAATTGCAAATAATGTTTGTTCAATACCTGCTGGGGTAGGGGGATGTTGCTGGGGATGCTTCTTGTTATGTTTTAGGTGTGGTATATTTCTGGTTATCAACCAAAACAGCACACTATTGTGTTAAGACATGGGTATGTATTGGATGTAAGTATAGCTTAGATACATATAGATTTTACAAATGCAATGAAGATGGCTTGGAGATAGCCTATATACTCTTTTGTACAGTCAAACCTAGAACATGTATCCATTCCATGATAGGTTTGAATGGAAAAATATTGGTTGTAGGAACATGGAAAATTCGTATTCTTAATTATATTCTTACATGAGAATATTTGTGTGATGTAGTTGTTTGTGTACATCTTTCATTCTGAATGTATATTGAGTAGTTAAATGTGGTTATTGTGGGTGTGTTATATCAACTCGTGTGATTCTTGTGGACTGTGGTGTTTCTCTTGTCCAATCATATAACATGACCCTTGTAGATATTGTGATTTTGTTATCTTATGTTTTTCTATACATGTCTGAAGCCTTTTGTTTATTCTTTTTATTGCTTTTGCCTCCACTCTCATTTTCTGTTTGTGCCACATAAGTTTTTTTGAGATGATTATGCTCGTCTAGTACATTTTATGTATTTGATATGTTTCTCTAGAAAAGGAAAGTAAAAATTGGGTCATCTATAAGAGATAAGACCTCTGTGGTTTTTCCTCAATAGTGTCAGAGGACCAGTTTGAGTCTGCTCTAACAACTTATGATATTAACAATTAAAAGGGGGAAAAATCACGATAGAAAGAAGTATTATTGGCTTAGAAAAGTAGTCATTCTTAAATTCTAAACTGTATTTTCATGAGATGTAATCAAGATGAATTTACTCAGAAGCTAATGCATCTTATACATGTGAAATGTTTTCCAGTCTCAGGTGGGAATTGCAGAAACTATCTATCCTCAGCGACCTGGACAGCTTGAATGTGATGTAAGCAAACATTTCCCTTGTTCCAGCCATATTAGACTTCCACAGCCAATATGTATTTCGAATGGTTTGCATGTGTCACATTTATTTGGTGGGTCATTTAATATTAAATTAAAAAATGTAGGGCGCTAAGGGCTCAATGGCAAATCTATCTGATCAATTAAAACCAACTAATTTTTTTAGTGGACGTTGAAACTTGTTAATTGGTTACAAACTGAACATATTTTGACTTGGAATAGTAGTATATGTTTTGTATTTGATGTATTCAGTATAATACACAATAGTTTGACTTGTTCATGTTTCATACACTAATTTGAAAATGTCAAGAGTTTTGAGAGTTATATTTCAATATTTTCTTCATTATTTTATATAGATAACTTATGAAATTTAAAATTATATTAGCGTGTGGAAAAACCCATTTAAACTCTGGTCTGACATTGAAACCTTGATTGGTCTGGTGATAGAAAGCTGGAACCTTAATAAGAAAATATAGGGAGGATCTCCCCGATTTACAGAACAGAAAACACACACTACAGATATTTGAAGGTCTGCACCTCCCAATGTCTAAAGGCCTCAATTTCACAGTAATAACCTACCCTTCACTGATTTTTCCTAACAACTGATTGTAACTAACTAATGGGTATCTAACATCTGGTTTTAATAATATTTGGCTCTTAGAGATAGTTATTAAAATTTCATGAAAAATGTTTATATGCTGAACTTCTCATGCCTACATAACCTCTCAATAAAATATTTAATTTCCGTTTATGTTTCTATTCAATGGTTTACCATGTAGTATTATATGAAAACTGGCGAGTGTAAATTCGGTGAAAGATGCAAGTACCATCACCCAATTGACCGTTCAGCACCATCACTGTCAAAGCAGGCTACTGTTAAACTCACTCCTGCAGGATTACCAAGAAGAGAGGTGTGTTAAATCTTTTTCACAAGCATATACAAAAGTACAAATTCTTAATTTATTTGCATTTTTCTGTTAGTTCTTTCAATAATTAGTCTATAATTCTATAAGGTGCAAAATTGATGTGATTAAGTTTGGCTGTTGTTTCTATCTATTTCAAGTAGCATACTTGGATTGTTGTACCATACTGCATGTGGTACTGTACTATTCCATGTGGTGGGAGGTTGTCAAGTCAATCTCAGAATATGCTGATTATTAAATTGCATCAGTATCCTAATAAACGATGCATAAGCAAATTTTCCTTAATGCATTTTGTCTTGTGGCCGTATACATTTAACTTCAAGTAGCATCCTCTTAACTAGCCTCAATTTTTAGCAAATTAAGATGATATTGAGAGTGTCTATGATGTCTTTGACAGGGTGCTGTTATCTGTCCATATTATTTGAAAACTGGAACGTGCAAGTTTGGTGCAACCTGCAAGTTTGACCACCCACCACCTGGAGAAGTTATGGAGATGGCAAAATCACAAGGAACATCAACCAATGGAGGAGATGAAGAAGATGATGAAAAGGAGACTTCTACTCCGGAACAGCATTGATAGATCTGTCATGAAACTTCACTTTCTATTTTGAGCCCTTTCAAAATTTTTATTTATTTAGTTTTGTATTTCATATCATGTTATGAACAGCTGTGGCTGAACCGCTGAAGACCTTCTTTACTTCCTTTAACGAGTAACTTCTCTTGACTGACATGGGTGCTTTTTTTTTTTTTTTTTTTTTCATGGTTGGTTAACCTATATATTTTTATTAAACTCATCAACGATAATCATTTCACTATTAACATGTCAAGTTTATATAGAAAATGACTTTATGCATTTTGTCCCTTTTGGTCATATAATCCAATGTGTTGATCATCACTTTTCTTCTTGTTTTAATCTTATACAAAAAAAAAATATTTTAAATTTTTAGAGGAAGTATCATTAAACTTATGTTTTTTTTTCCTTTTTGGGTTTACTAATTTTGACCAATAAGCCCAAAAAAGAATATTTGTTCCTTCTAAATGTAATTCTTACTAAAATGTTTATTCTAACCCTAAAAAGGATATTTTTTATTTATAAATATAATCTTACTAAAATATTTAATTTTACTCTAAATTTTTTATTGGTTCATTTTGTTTTTTAACTCACACCAACGTATTTATAAAATTTCATACTAACATAAAATTATTTAATAATTTATTAAAATGTTACAATTGGCGAAATATATTGTAGAATGACGATAATAATATTCAAATCTCGAACTTATCCTAACCTTTATCACTAGATTGATTTTAGTGGTTTGTCTAACTTAAAATGTTATGGAATTAATTAATATGGACCAATTTGGTCTATGTTACAAGATTGTATTATAGGTGAGTTATCTCATCAACAAAATTTTTTCCTTAGTATACAATAACGACGATAATATTTAAATTTGAAATTTCGTGCATGCTTTCCTAATCTTTTTTCACTATTGATTCTAGTGATATATTTGGTCAATACATCAACTTAAACATATTATGAAATTAATTAATATGGATCAATTTGGTCAATCCTACAAAATCAGTAATGTAAGTGATTTATTTTTTCTTGATATATAATGATGATAATAATATCTAGATTTAGGACTTTGTGTATATTATCTTAATCCTTCATAATTATATTGATTCTAGTGGTTTCACTCAACAAATTGACTTAAATATGCTATGAAATCAACTAGTATGATCAAAAACTTATGCTAGACTAACAGGGCTTGTTATTTATGTTGCACGATGGTGCTTCATGGGAATGATCGAATCAAGAACATAAAAAATTATTAAGCATGTAGGTCTTGATGGCACAAGATGCGAAAGGCTTTTCAGGCATGGAATCTTAGATTTATAGAAAACTATGCATATGAACAAGCTTTACAGTTTATTATTAGGAAAATTAATGAAAATTAATATCGAATATTAAATGAAGATAGAATTTCGATCAATTTCTTGCATATAAACCATCAAATTTTGTGGTCTAAAATCTAAATATAACTAATGAAGTACATCAACCAACAAGAATTCATGCGAGGTATGAAAGCAATCGAGCTATGACTGTTCTTAAATTTAAGAAATAATTGAATTAAAGTATAGTGTAAAATAATAAGATTAAATTTTTTTAAATATCTCTTCTGTATCTCCCTTCCGAACATGCCTAAGGGTTAAAAATTAAAGATTCCTTTTCTTAAGACCCAAAATCCAATCCCATTGCTTCACGGGAGAATCTTACGTGCATCAACAAGCTTGATGATAAAGGTGGGGCAAGTTATTTTCTTTTTGTAAAAGATAAAACACAAGAAAAGGTTGAATTGTGTTAATTCAAAAAATTAAAAATTAATGAGTTTGCGTCTAGTAATTTTGCAAAATGACATATGCAAATTTCTTTCTTCAAAGATTAATTTTAATAGAAGGAGTTAAGGTTGTTAATCCCCGTTAGTCAGAAAATACTCAAATAAAAACATAAAGATTTTTATACTAGTTCGTCTATAAAGACTACGTCCAGTTATTTAGCAACATGTTAAGTTTTCACTATAACCAATGAAATAACCTTACAAATATTGTTTGCACCCAGTCTTCTCAGGCTAACAACAAGGTATTCTTTGAAACGCAGCTCCTCCAGGCTAATACAAGGTATTCTTTCAAATACAACCTTTTCAGGCTAAAGCACCACAACAATGGATTTAAAAGGGTATGAAAAAGATTGATCCTCTATGCAGAGAGGGATAAACAATGAAAGTTCAGAACAGAGAAGATTTTAAGCTTGTGAGCGAAACTTGGAGTAATAGCTTTTCTAGCGTAAGTTCGCCAACTTGATCTTGTGAAGATGAACTCCTTATATAGGTAAGCTCCTCGAAGTAGCCGTTAGACAGGTGTTATTTGACGGTTGTCCTTTTTTCTTGGGCTCTTTAGAGATGTCAGAATGAGTAATCAAAATAATTAATGTTTTCACATCGAAGTTAGCGCGAGATCGGACTTTGAATGATTGAGATATCATCAAAAAGTACTATCTACTTTTCGTGTTGCAGAAGTTTAGCACAATATCTTTTTCTTCCTTTAGAAGCTTATGAGAATAATGTCTTTTTCTTACTTCAGTTGACTTCATTAGACGAAAGATCTTCACTTAAACCTTCGTTTGTCCTCTTCTTCGTTCTTCTTTGTCTTTGCTTTATGACTTTGTCTTGATGTGAGCAGAGCAATCCTTCGTCTGATAAACATTCTTCTGAAAACTTCGTCCTATAGAAGTTGAACCTCGTGCGTCTATGTTGAGAGTGCTCACTTCGTCTGTGTATGCTTGTCTTCTGTCTGATATCGTCTGTTAAATACTTCGTCTGTCTTGTAATTATCAAAACTTAAGATGTTAAGTTATCTTGACTTAACACTCTTTCTTTTCCCTACCCATACATATTTGAAATTCATATTCAATATAGCTGAATATTAGCTAAACCCATTTCATATCAATTAATGTACATACTCAATATGTATGTCATACTAAATAATCAATGTTACAAAATCGGTCAATGTAAGTGACTAGTCCTGTTAACGGGTAAAAGACCAAAATGGGTCTCTTTGAAAAACTATTTACAGAAATGGGTTTAGTTTGAAATTATTTATGGAAATAAGTTTGTTTTGCCACGTGTCACTTTTTACATCAATTCTGAAACAACCGATGTAAAAAATGTCACTTTCTGAGAATCTAGCCGATGTACAAAGTGTTCATTTTCCATTCATTTACATCGGTTAGATACACAATCGATGTAGGAAGTGACAGTTTTACATCGGTTATTTCAGAACCAATGTAGAAAGTGACATGTGGCAAAACAATCCCATTTCCGTAAATAGTTTCAAACTAAACCATTTCCGTAAATAGTTTTTCAAATAGACCCATTTTGGTCTTTTACCCTAGTTAACTAGTTTTTTTTTGTTAGTGTTCTAACAACAGAGTTTGAATCTTGTACCTTTTATATACTATCCTAACCCTGTTACTAGGCCACTCTTAGATGTTTCTCTAGTAGAAAAGTTGTGTTTCCTTTGGTTAAAATGTTAATTTGAATATGTTATGGAAATAACTAGTATAAAGTGATTCGATAAATGTTACAAAAATCAGTCAATATAAATAACTGGTCTGGTTAACAAGTTTCTTTCTCAAAGTTTGAATCTAAATTTTTTTATATATTATCTTAGCCCTCACCATTAGGCTGATTCTAGAAGTTTGTCCAACAAACAAGCTAACGTAAATATTTCATGAAATTAACTAAAATAACTATTTTGGTCAATGTTACAAAAATAATCATTGTAAATAATTAGTTAGGTCAACATGTTTCTTTCATTGTTGAAACCTAAGAATTTATATATACTTTCGTAACTCACCATTAGACTTATATGTACTTTAATAACTTACCATTAGACTTATATATACTTTCATAACTCACCATTAGACCAACTCTAATAATTTGTCTGGTCAATAAATCAACTTAAATATGCTAAGAAATTAACTAGTATAAACTAATTTGTTTTGATTATTTGTTTTAGCAAGTAGTGATTTATCTACTTGTCGTTATGTAGAGCAACTTTGCGTGGAAACTTGTATAAGCAAATGAAGAGTGTAAAACCTTGAAAATCTTTTATGTGTTATGATGCATATTTATGTTTGGAAGTGAAGTGTGACTAAGGATTGTTTAATTAATTATTTTTCTTGGATTAATTTTGTGACTTAATTTAAGTTAAGAATTTAATTTTTAATGATTATTTCAAACTTCTCTTTATTTTAAAAAGTTGTGAATCTAGGACTTTTTGAATTTTAAAATTTAAAATTAAATTAATTAGAGTTACTCTATTTTAATTAAAAATGCACGATTCTAAAATAATTAGCATAAGTTGGGTATATTACAGTTGTTGATGAGTAAATAGTATATTCTTTTGGATTTAGAATAAAATTTTGAATGAGAGAGTGATCTCTGAAATTTTATTAGGAATTGTCAAAATATGCACCCAAGTACTCATTTTTCTCATTCTATTCCCTTTCTGTAACACCCCTAGTTACTACAAATGCCACGACATAAAATCTCTATGGTTCGGGGAAAAATAAATATGCCACTATATGAAGGAAATTAACTTCATTCTATAGAGTAATTACTAGAGTGAGATCTCACAACTACATATGTCTCCACAATTCAAAAACTCTCAAATAACGAAATATCTAGAGAATTTTTAACATGTATAAATAGAAGCAACCACTGAAAATCAAGAAAGGAAAAACAAGGACCACAGTATGCCAAGTCCTCAAGCAACCGAGCTCCTTTCCTAGCCTACGTTATTTTTGCATCCAACAAACTGCTCATCTGCTCACCCGTTTGCGGGGTCATCACAGGTGTCAACCACAGACACAACACAGGGTTAGTTCACATTTTAATAATAATAACAAGACCAATAAGAACAACTCAACACAAGGAACATAAGAAGGTACACACACTCAATTCAAAATTTATCAAAACCAATCATATCATGCAACCCAGTATGATGCATGCTACTCACAATTCCCTCTCATGCCATGTGGTACCATTAAAGCCATTGAGCGATGTCTAGGAGTACATGTCACCTCTGACACTCTCACTAGAAATACTAGACAGTTACAGTCAGGGCAACCAGTGTTGCAAAGGAAGTCACTTCCCACTCATGGTGATCAGCCATAGTGGAAGCTCTCCCCACCGCGAATACCCTCAAAGTCCTAGGCCATTACATCGACCCGTCAGGGACCAACCGTTCTAGTTCCATTCATCCTCATTTTTCGAAAATATTTTCGTTTCACTTAGTATTCATGATAATCGTTATCAATTTCTCAAAACTTCATGCCTCTTAAGCATGTCCACCAGGGGTAACCTTACTGCTTCTCCACCGTAGTAGGCATCCATCCCTCTCATTTTCAACAAACACAACTGATTATCATGAACCTAAGCAATTTATCAATACAACATGCCCCCACAAAATTAATCTCTCACCCCATATAACTCAGCTCACATAACAAAATATTTAATACAATAAAATCCAATAAGATCATCATACACAAATAATCATATGTAAAATCAGTGTAAATAAGAAAATGGAAACAGTTAAGTAAGAAATATGACATATACTTTATCATAAAAACAAAAACAAGAATTAAATTAAACCTCGTACACTTCCAATTGCCAATTAAATTAAATCAAATAGACACAATACAATAATTACAATAATAATACACACAAGAATTCAATTCACTAATAAAGCTAATCTAAACGACTAAAATAACCAAAAAAAGAATCGTTACTAAAATGACATGCCAAGATTAAAATAAGTGTTAAAATAAAATAATTTAACTTTTATATAATATAAAAAGGGAACAATTACTCCTGTGTAGTAATGTATTTCTTCCACAACTTGGAACTTTGCAATTAAAATAATAGAAATAAAAAGATAAGGCTAAAGTGAAATCAAAACAACATATAAATGTCTAGAACATCAGAGTATACGACGAGGGAAATTGGTTTTCTTTAGGGATCTAATTAAAGTTTGATTGCCTTCGGTAACATTTAATTTCATTGGTGTAACTATTTGCACTACAAAAATCCATTATTATTTGAAAATAAACTAAAAGGCGTAACTTAGGATCTTTCACTACAATAAACTAAAAGGCCTAATTCAGGAGAAGACAAATTTCCTATTTTTACTTTTTTACTATCGTCTTCCTTATCCTTTCCTCGCCTTCCTCGCCGAGTGTCTTTCTAGCCTCTCCTTACCACCACAACCATACAATTCTCAAATAACAAAATCAACGGATGCACAAAAAAAATAAGAAGGAAATCACCATGAACAAACCAAACACAAAGGTAGTGTAGTAGAGGCACCAGGTTTAAGCTATCGAGAAGAAAATAGAATAAAAAGGATCTAGCCACTAATACTCAATTCAATCCATAAAACAAGGCGAGTAGTACTTAATTCAATAAATAAAAGGTCACCAATATTCAAATTAACAGGACAATAAAACGTTGATCCAAAGCAATAAACAATAAGAAAAACTGAGCATAAAAAAATAAAAGGAGCACTGTAGTAGAGAAGACGCAAAATTAACCCTGATAAAAATAAAATAAAATTAATAATTATTATTAAAATAGAGAACACCCTGACCTGGAAGTAAGTCGATCACGTGCAATTGAAAAACTAGGTATTGATCTATGTTCACAATCAGAAATTTGATCTCCTTGTTTTTTTGTTTTGGAAGGTAGGTTTGAAACACAAGAACCAAAAAGAGATATCCGAGGATGAGGAAAAGATATAAAAGAGATTTTATTTGAATAGATTTTCTGATGAGAATTTGCAGCAGCCCACTCACACACTCCCTTGAGATATTCTGATTTCTTTTATTTTATTTATCTACCCACTCACGTAAAACCTAACCACTCCTTGTAAAATCTAACCACTCTTTTAAATATTTTGATTTTACTTTATTTTATTTATTTTTTATTTTTATTTGTTTTATTTTATTTTATCTTATTTTCAGAAACCAGGGTGTTACACTTTCTACCTTTGTTAACTCAATATGTGTGGCTGAGTAAACTCAATGCATAATGTGACATTCATTGTGCAACCAGTCATTACTCCTTGTTTTCCTTATTCAATTATTATTCATTATAATTCACTTGCAGATTCTTGTTAAACTTTACCCCTGTGTGAATCTAGAGGGGGGGTGAATAGATTCTTGTTAAACTTTACCCCAAATTCGCGTGTTTCTAGTTTCTTTTAATTACCTATCAATTACCTTTCAATTACAGATTCAATTACAAGTTCAATTACTGATTCTATTCCTAAACCAATTAATGAGTTGATTATCAATGCAGTTTCCAAATACAAAGCAGAATATGATCAATAACAATATAGTGAAAACTGTAAAGAGAGTAAGGAAGAAGATGAGTGCACAGCGATGTATACTGGTTCGGCCAACTGCCTACATCCAGTCCCAATCCAACAACTGTTGCGATTGGCTTTCCACTATCAAATGATTCCTTTTGTATCCTTTTACATTCACTCTGCAACAAGCAATACAAACAGAAATCAAAACACCCAAATCTGTTCTCCAACCTGAAGAACAGAACTTTTAAGACCTTGGCACCTCCAAGATCAAACTTTGAGAATCACTTCTCAAACACAATGCTCTATCTAGAGAGACCTCTCTCCTAGAGCAACAACCCAGAAATTGGAAATATAAAGATCAGTAAAGAGTACACCTTATGTGTAGAATCTGATCACAAATGAGCACTATGAAATCCACCCAATCAATGGAAAGAATCAAGTTTCCCCTTTGTCTTTGAAAACCTTGATGAACTCTAGATTTAGAGCATATGAAAGTGTAAGAATTGTTTTAAGAAGCTAGGTTTTCAGCACCTTCATATGTTTCATCAAGATTATACTTATAGAGCAAATTTGGAGGGAGAAAACGTGCAAAACTGAGCTACAACGGTCAATGTAATTGATCCCAAATGCATGTAATCGATTACACTAGCCGTTAGAACCCTCCAATTTGAATTTTCCAGGCATGTAATCGATTACCACGAGCATGTAATCGATTACATTGAAGAGGGAAACCCAGAAACAGTGAATTTCAAACCATGTAATCGATTACATAGGGGATGTAATCGATTACAGAGGGCCAAAAACTTGTAATCGATTACATTACCCATGTATGTAATCGATTACATCATGCCTGTAATCGATTACATCAGTGAGAAATGGATTTCCAGGATTTTCAAAGCTGTTTTTCACAATTGGAAATCAAACATTAGTCACTTGATCAACCATACACAAGTTTAAAAACATCTCTGGGGCCTTAAACAAAGAACTCAACACATATATGCCTATACTCAACACACAATACATAGATATATCCTACTTACACTTCATCTATGGAAAACCGAAAATACATTAATCAAAACCAAAACATATAAGAGAGACACAACAGCATTCTTCAAGCTTCAAGTCCAACAATCTCCCCCTTTTTGGTTTTGATGTACCAAATCACATTTGAGGTTTTCCTAGAGTTAGGATATGTGTTGTTCTTTGAAAATCCTGCATATGTTAGAAATTTCCAGAAAATACCATATGCATATGCACTACTAATCAACCATTCATTCAAGTATGTATGACATGATTCAAATACAAATATAGATCAAGACCAATGAATCATAAAACAAACCAAATTTTATTTAATATCAAAAGCAAACACTTAACATAGTTCAGAAATCAATAAAACAGTAAAAAAAAAACTTCAAAACATAAGATCTCCTAAACAATATTAGCTAAACAAAACAACCTATCAAAGTTACTCTCAACTCAATTCTCAACTCCCCCTATCTAGGATATCCTAACTATTCTCCCCCTATTTGGTATATCAAACCAAAAGAGAGATCTGACGGAGGAGTCACTGATCATCACCATCATCATCATCTTGGTTGAGGCGCTCCATGATGGTTTCCATCAATGATTTCATGTCAAGGAAATGCAAATTTTGATTCCTATCCAAGTCTTTAATCTGCTTTCCTAGATCCTCTTGGCGCTTATCCATCTCTTCCAACATATCTAGGACAATGGACTCAAAGCGAGACTTAGGGATGTACTCCCCAGCCGCTGAATCCTCATCCTCATCAGAAGGAGGATGTTCTTCTGGTTGTGGTTGTTCTTGTTGTTGTTGTCGTGGTGGTTGTTGATGTTGTTGTTGATGAATTTCCTCTCTAGGTACCCAGCCCTCAGCTGTCTTGGTCAACCTCATCTTTTTCAGCATCATATCACCAAGAACATGGATATCCCTGACCAATTCTCTGTGCTCGTTGGAGACATCCACTTGACACCTCTCAAGAACACGTGATATGAGCAAACCATATGGGCACTTAAATTCATGGAATTTCTTTACCTTGGTCATGTTGTCCATGATAACATGAGCCCAATCAATCTGAATCCCATTTTTCAGGGCAGCCATCAAGATCATATCTTCTTCCATGAGTTGTGCATGATTGGTACCTCTAGCAGCCAAAACCCAGCAAATGGCATAATGAAGAAGACGGTCGTCAGTGTTGAGACCACCAATGCCAAAGGTCTTCCTCATACCTCTTTCTCTTCTTGCTGACATTTCAGCCTCCCAAGACTCAGGATTTCTCAACATGCTCATATAAAATGTATCCTTCTGTAGTTCAAAGCCTTCTCTTCCGGATTCTCCCGAGAAGGGACTATCCCCTCATTTGTTATTCCACCAAGTTCAAGAACATGTCATGAGTCAGAACAATGCTCACTCCTTTAACTTCTCGACATAATTCTCCCGTTCGAGTGATATTTCAGATTGGAATAAAATACCCTTACCAAATGCGGGTAAATGCAACCCCTCGTCCAACAAATTTCTCCGGGTTCGATCCCGGAGTGCTGATTGAAATGTAAACCCTTCATGGTCCAGCCATCTTAAGTTCACAATCTTTGGGGGTACGAGTTCCCTTTGTTTGCGAAATCGAAGTGAAGAAACGAGTTTCTTGTTCCTTCGTGGTGAACCAAGGGTTGTGATGCACGGCTCTGGCTGGGCCTTCCTCTTGGAAGATGATTCTGTCGCTTCTTCGTACGTCTTTCTTCTTGTACGTTCCTATGAGCACTTGTTTTCGTTCTCTTCTTTGCTCCCTGGTCCTTCCATTGCTTAATATTGGTGGTGAAGAAGAAGATGAAGAAGGTTGAAGATGAATGTGGGATAGAGAGAATGACGGCCGTGAGAGATTAGGGTTTGGATGAGAAAGGGAATGTGAATGTGAAAGAAAAACCCTAACACAACACTAATAAAGATCACAAAAGACTAGGTTCGGTGAATGTGTGCAAGTGGGCTTCCAAAAACATAGAACACAAAGCCCGAAACGAAGAACAAAGCTCAAAAAAAACACTTCCAGCGCATGTAATCGATTACATTCACGATGTAATCGATTACATCGAACCCAAAACCCCATGTAATCGATTACATTGTTATTGTAATCGATTACATGAACAAAACATCATGTAATCGATTACATACATGTTGTAATCGATTACATCCTATAAAAACCAGAAAACAAGTTGAAATAAGGCTATGAACTGCAATGTTAATGACTTTCACATATAGGATGTTTGAAAAGCATTTGATTCATCATATAAAAGGTCCAGATCATGTTATGCAATGAATTCATATCAAGTTTAAGCACAAATGAATGATTAAACTAACATACTTACAACACTTTATATGATATGTTCTTCACTTAGAATACCAAGATTGGTTAAGTTTGAAGAACCTCTCCTGAAGCGAGGTTTGGTGAAGATATCCGCGAGTTGATTCTCTGTGTCAATGAATTCCACCTCAACATCTCCTTCTCAACATGATCTCTAATGAAGTGATGACGCACCTCAATGTGCTTCGTTCTTGAGTGTAAGACCGGGTTCTTTGTGATCTTGATGGCACTTGTGTTGTCACACTTGATTGGAATATGATCAAGCTTAAGTCCAAAATCCTCCGAGTTGTTGCTTGACCAAATGGTCCGAGCCAACAACTACCTACGACTACATACTCGCCTCTGCCGTTGAAAGAGCTACACAGGCTTGCTTCTTGCTATACCATGAGACCAAGCTTCCTCCAAACAAATGACACACACCACTTGTGCTTTTCCTATCGGTTTACAACCAAGCAAAGTCAGCATCACTAAAACCAACCAATGTGGGATACGTACCTTTTGGATACCACAAACCACGATTCGTAGTTCCTTTGAGATACTTCAAGATTTTCTTCACGACTGCCATGTGTGATTCCTTTGGTGCAGATTGGAATCTTGCACAAACACACACACCGAATATGATGTCCGGCCTACTTGCTTGTGAGGTACAAGAGTGATCCAATGATCCTCTATATCTTGATTGGTCTACACTTTGTCCATTGCATCATTATCCAAGTAGAGATTAGTTGACATAGGAATGTTTGAGATCTTACAACTCTCCATGTCGAATTTCTTCAACAATTCCTTGGTGTACTTTGCTTGATGTATGAAGATTCCATCTTTTAGTTGTTTGACTTGCAATCCTAGGAAGAATTTGAGTTCTCCCATCATAGACATGTCAAACTCCCCCCATGCTATTCACAAACTCTTCACACACCTGAGAGATTTATTAGTTGATCCAAATATAATATCATCAACATAAACTTGAACCAACAAAATACAGTTTGACTTCCTCCTTATGAAAAGAGTTTTGTCAACATTACCTCTAGAACCCTTTTGACAAAAGAAATTTACTTAGCCTTTCATACCATTGTCTAGGGGCTTGTTTAAGACCATATAGGGCCTTCTTGAGTTTGTACACATGTTCAGGGATATCTGAAATCGGTGAATCCGGAGGTTGTGAAACAAAAACTTCTTCATTGATATAGCCATTCAAGAAAGCACTTTTAACATCCATTTGAAACAACTTGAAATCATGTATGCGAGGCAAAAGCAAGTAAAACTCTAACAGCTTCTAGTCTAGCAACGGGGCATAGGTTTCACCAAAATCTATTCCTTCTTGTTGATTATATCCCTTAGCTACTAGTCTAGCCTTATTCCTAACCACAACTCCATTCTCATCTAACTTATTCTTAAACACCCATTTTGTTCCAATTACATTCATATCTCTTTTAAAAGGTACTAACTCCCATACGTTATTCCTTTTAAACCGATTCAATTCTTCTTGCATAGCATTCATCCAATATTCATCATTTATAGCATCATCAACACAAGAAGGTTCAAATTGAGATACAAATGCATAATCATCACTGAGAACATGTTATGAGTAGATCTAGTAGATACTCCCTTATGGATGTCTCCAATGATGTTGTCAAGAGATAAATCTCTTGGTTTCCTCCATTCTTTTGGAAACTCATGAGAAGTAGTTGGTGGTTCTTGCTTTTCTTCTTTGCTTGTGCTTTCTTCACCTACATGCTCATCATCATCAACAAACACACTTCCCTTTTGGGGATTGTTAGTTTCATCAAACTTGACATGCACTGATTCCTCAATGCACATTCTCCTTTTATTAAAAACTCTATATGCTTTACTTGATGATGAATACCCAATAAACACACCTCATCACCTTGGCATCAAACTTACCAAGAGGCTCTTTGCTATTATTCAAAACAAAACACTTACACCCAAATACCCGAAAATGAGAGATATTGGGTTTCTTGCCTTTATAGAGTTCATAGGGGTTTTCTTTAAAAGAGGTCGAATCACAATTCTATTTAGAACATAGCACGCATGAAACTGCATCAGGCCAAAATATTTAGGCAAATCACTTTCATTTAACATAGTTCTTGCTAGTTCTACTAAAGATCTGTTTTTCCTCTCAACAACCCCATTTTGTTGTGGAGTTCTTTGAGCGGAAAAGTTGTGATCGATTCCATATTTTTCGCAAAACTTTTCAAAGTGTTCATTTTCAAATTCCCCTCCATGATCACTTCTAATGGACTTGATTTTCAAATCTTTTTCGTTTTGAATCTTTTTAGCAAGTATTTTGAAAACTTTGAAAGTGGTGTCTTTACTTGGTATAAAAGCAACCCAAGCAAAACGAGAGTAGTCATCTACAACAACTAATCCATATAGATTTCCACCTAAACTAGCAGTTCTAGATGGACCAAAGAGATCCATGTGTAGCAATTCAAGCGGTCTAGAAGTTGAAACAACATTTTTAGATTTGAAAGAGTTTCTAGATTGCTTGGCTTTCTGACATGCATCACATAGGCCTTCTCTTTTGAACTTTAATTCAGGTAGTCCTTCTACTAAGCTCTTAGATGACAGTTTATTAAGTTGATGAACATCAATATGTGTTATACGTCTATGCCAAAGCCAAGATAGATCATCATTAGACGTAAGACATGCATGATATGATGATGAATGATCAAGTTCAAGTATATAGATGTTACCTCTTCTCTTACCTACCATCAATACCTCATTCGATTCGCTGTTATTGATCTTGCAGCAGCTTTTGTCGAATAAAACTTGATAGCCTTTGTCGCACAATTGGCTAATACTCAGAAGATTGAACTTCAAACCTTCTACAAGCAGTACATCTTCAATCACGGAGTTGGATTTGTCTCCAACATCACCAATACCCAGAATTTTGCCTTTGTTATTATCTCCATATACTACTGAACCAGATTCTTTGGATTTGAAGGAGATGAAGTTACTCTTGTCACCCGTCATATGTCTTGAGCAGCCACTATCCAAATACCATGTTGAGTGTTTGGCTCTCAAGCACACCTACACAAAGAAAGATATCATTTGGTTTTTGGTACCCAAATCTTGTTGGGTCCTTTCATGTTAGAACTGTGACTATCTTTCTTTATCCATTTAAACAATCCATTATCTAAGCCTTTCTTTCTAATCATGCAGTTATAATGATTATGTCCAGATTGCATACAATAACTACATGAGAAGTTTCTATACTTGCTAGTTTGTTTAAATGTATGGAACTTCTTGTTATTCTTTTTCAAAGGGGCAGTAAAAGATTTACACTTTGAACAGGGCAATTTCAACTTATCATTTTCATCTTTCAATTCTTGAATATTGGTTTTCAAAACAGAAATTTCATTTTCTAAATCTGCAACTCTGTTTTTCAAAACTTTACTTAGTTTTTCAAATTTTTCTGCTTCTTTAAATAACTCACAAAAAGCAGTATATAGTTCATCATAATCATTATCATTTTTAGAGGAGTCAGAATCACTTACCTCATTATCCGATTCTGGTTTAGCCATAAGACATAAGTTGGCTTCCTCATTTTCGCTTTCACTAGAGGATGAGCAGTCATTTTCTTCCCAAGCAATGTAGGCCTTTTTCTTCCGATACCGGTCCTTCTTGGGTTTTTCTTCTTGCTCCACTCTTCTAGGCTCACTGCTGTTTGATTTCTTTAAGTTGGGACACTCCGATCTGTAGTGTCCAGCCTTGCCACATTCATAGCATGTGACCTTTGAAGATGAGGCTTTTCTAGCATTGTTGAATCTCCTTTTGTTGCTGTCCTTCTTCATGAACCTTTTGAACTTTCTGACCATGAGATTCATTTCTTGCTCAGACTCATTTCCACAACTTGATGATGCATCACTATCACTAGCTGTGTCCTCCATTTTGAGTGCCAAACTCTTAGCCTTCTTGTCCTTTTGCTCTTCATCAGCCATACGTGACATATCCATCTCATATTCTCTCAGCTTACCAAACAACTCAGCACTTGTCATTAAGGCTAAGTCCTTTGATTCTGTAATGGCTGTGACTGTTGGTTGCCATTTTCTGCTTAGAGATTTCAGCACCTTTATGTTTACCTCTTCCTCAACAAAGACCTTACCGAGTCCTTTGAGGTGATTCACTATGTGTGTGAATCGCTTCTGCATGTCCATGATAGACTCACCTTGTGCCATTCTGAACATTTCATACTCTTGGATGAGTGTGTTCTTTCTAACTCTTCTCACCTCAGGAGTACATTCATGAGTCACCATGATAAGATCCCATGCTTCTTTCGCTGTTGTACAAGCTGAAATTCTAAAAAATTCATCAGAGTTTAAAGCAGAATGTATAATATTTAAAGCTTTAGCATCATTTTCTGCTCTCCTAATTTCTTCTAGTTCCCACTTCTCAAATGGTTTTTCTAATTCATTTCCATCAACTATATACGTGGGGATTTTGAAATCAGTTATAACTGCTTGCCAAATACTTCTATGAATAGACTCCATAAAAATTTTCATCCTAACTTTCCAAAAAGGATAGTTATCACCACAAAACAGAGGAGGTCTATTAATAGAGGCACCTTCAGCAAATGGTAATTGATTACTGGCCATTATGGATCAAATTCTAGAGCAACTTACTAGAAGTAGCTCTGATACCAATTGTTGGTCCCAATGTGTGAATCTAGAGGGGGGGTGAATAGATTCTTGTTAAACTTTACCCCAAATTCGCGTGTTTCTAGTTTCTTTTAATTACCTATCAATTACCTTTCAATTACAGATTCAATTACAAGTTCAATTACTGATTCTATTCCTAAACCAATTAATGAGTTGATTATCAATGCAGTTTCCAAATACAAAGCAGAATATGATCAATAACAATATAGTGAAAAGCGTAAAGAGAGTAAGGAAGAAGATGAGTGCAATGATGATATCTTGGTTCGAACTGCTACATCCGTCCCAATCCAACAACTCGTTGCGATTGGCTTTCCACTATCAAATGATTCCTTTTGTATCCTTTTACATTCACTCTGCAACAAGCAATACAAACAGAAATCAAAACACCCAAATCTGTTCTCCAACCTGAAGAACAGAACTTTCAAGACCTTGGCACCTCCAAGATCAAACTTTGAGAATCACTTCTCAAACACAATGCTCTATCTAGAGAGACCTTTCTCCTAGAGCAACAACCCAGAAATTGGAAATATAAAGATCAGTAAAGAGTACACCTTATGTGTAGAATCTGATCACAAATGAGCACTATGAAATCCACCCAATCAATGGAAAGAATCAAGTTTCCCCTTTGTCTTTGAAAACCTTGATGAACTCTAGATTTAGAGCATATGAAAGTGTAAGAATTGTTTTAAGAAGCTAGGTTTTCAGCACCTTCATATGTTTCATCAAGATTATACTTATAGAGCAAATTTGGAGGGAGAAAACGTGCAAAACTGAGCTACAACGGTCAATGTAATTGATCCCAAATGCATGTAATCGATTACACTAGCCGTTAGAACCCTCCAATTTGAATTTTCCAGGCATGTAATCGATTACCACGAGCATGTAATCGATTACAATGAAGAGGGAAACCCAGAAACAGTGAATTTCAAACCATGTAATCGATTACATAGGGGATGTAATCGATTACACCAGAGGGCCAAAAACTTGTAATCGATTACATTACCCATGTATGTAATCGATTACATCATGCCTGTAATCGATTACATCAGTGAGAAATGGATTTCCAGGATTTTCAAAGCTGTTTTTCACAATTGGAAATCAAACATTAGTCACTTGATCAACCATACACAAGTTTAAAAACATCTCTGGGGCCTTAAACAAAGAACTCAACACATATATGCCTATACTCAACACACAATACATAGATATATCCTACTTACACTTCATCTATGGAAAACCGAAAATACATTAATCAAAACCAAAACATATAAGAGAGACACAACAGCATTCTTCAAGCTTCAAGTCCAACATGTGTTCCTGTCATTGTGTTTATTAAAAAGAAACATTATGACTAAAAATACCTCAATTTTATTTAGAATAGAAGGATATGGTTAGGTATGTATAATGAATGACAAGACCAAAAACACCTATAATCGAAGGTAAATGCAATTATTTGAACATATATACACATGAACACATATGCATAGTTTTCACCAACTATATTGGTTCAATAATCTAATAATGTCTTAGTTCAAAGTTGTTGGTGTGTTTTTTTTTTTTTTTGGTAATTTCACTAGTGAATCAAAAAGGGTTTCGAAAGTAAGGATGTATGGAACTAGTAAGTCCTTGATTGGTCTACTGTGAGACTGATGTGTTATTATTTTGATCAATCTCTACACTTATCACATCATATTAAAGCATAATTAATGATCCATTAACATATTTAAGTCCATTTATGACTTAGGAGTCAATTGGGCCTAAAGTGCAAAGTTTGCAGTTAGCTCGCTACAATTTTTAGTTTTGACCAGATTTAGTAAATTAAGCATAACATTGGCTACAAAACTTTATTTAAGCTCCATTTGGTGTCATTTTAAAGAGGACTCAAAGAATTACAAAATGTAGGAAGACACCAAGAGCCAATTTGGACCACATCTGGGGTGAATTCAAGTATGAAGTTAATGTTGGTTGCTACCACAAAAATTCCAGCGAATTACCTTAGTTTAGGCTCATGTAAATTACATGTATATTGAACCATTTTAATTGTGTCATGAGTAGGATTCAAAGGGTGCACTTCTGATTCATTATAATGTCATGTGACTAGCACATGACCTGCACCTTTAAATAGGCCAAAATTCAGTTCTGGTTTCTGAACAACACTTTAATTTTTGCAATTCAATTCATTTTCTGATTTTCCAACACAAGTGCCTTTTACTTTCTTCTCTCAATTGCTCCGTTAAGGTTTCATTTTTCCTCTTCCTTTTTGCGTTTTAATTTTCTGATTATGCAATTACATTCGATGTTTTGTTTAATTGCAATTATGAGTAGCTAAATTCATCAATAAATTTGATCTCAAAAGGTGTCTTAATTTCCTTAGGTTCTTCATTTTCAATTGCATGAGCACTTTGTTTTAGTTGCTGCAATTTCGATTTCAATTATTCGGTTGATGTTTTGCATTGAATTTTTGTTTATTCTAGCGTTGTTGATCAACAATGAATGCAGGGAACTAATTACATGATTCAAAATCGAGTAGTATGCTCTGATACGACTGTGTGAGTTTAAAGCCACCAAGTATTCAATTATAATCCTCTGAGATTTCAGAGCATTAGTTCGGTGTTGAAACGCATGGATTCGGTTTCAACACACTTGCATAGATGATTGCTCTTATTTTGTTGAACCAGGTGAGGGAAATTTGAAACCGACAAAGATCAGATTGGTACTTGCTTAATAGATTGTTTCTGTGTTTTAATTAGCTTTGCAATTCTGTTTCCTTGCTATATTCTACTACTTTAATTGATCTCTATTATATGTTTTATTTTTCTAAGCATAAAACCCCCTAAATTGCATTTTATAATTTCGGTTATTTGAGAAATAATAAAGTAATCTATGGGAAACGATCTAGGTCTACTATTACTGTAAAGTAGTAGCCAATTTAGTTTTATTTGACGCGTGTGTCAAAGGCTTCGGACTAGGAGGGTTGTCATTAGGTGGGCAAAACTTCCACTATAACCAATCACCACAGATGGGAAGTAAATCTTGTATAACACTTTTACTATCTAGTCTTCTCTAATGAGAATGTTGGAGGTCGTATGTATTCCAAGACACTCCTTTTTGACATAGGAAAAAGTATATTGTTTCACTACCATATATAGATAATTTTGATGAAAAACATATTCTTACTAAAGCAAGACCTATCCAAATGAATATAAAATAGTTAGAGTATTTTAAAAAAGAATTTCAAGAATATCTAGACAAAGGTCTCATTAGGAGCTCAAAATCACATTGGAGTTGTGCAAGGTTTTACGTTATGAAAGCTTCTGAACAAGAAAGGGGTGCCATTAGATTAGAAGTAAATTATAAACCTTTAAATAAACTATTGAAATGGATTAGGTACCCTTTACCAAATAAAACTAATATAATTAGAAGAATACATGACACGACTATATTTTAAAAATTTGATTTAAAATCAGGATATTATGAAATATCAGTAGAAGAAAAAGACAAGTATAAAATTGCATTTGTTGTACCTTTCAACCATTATGAATGGAACGTAATGCCTCAGTGATTAAAAAAATGCTCCAAGTGAATTTCAAAACATAATGAATGATATATTTTATTCCTATATGAAATTTACAATAGTTTGTTTAGATGATATGCTAATATTTTTTTAAAAAAATATAAAAGAATATGAAAAGCATTTAAAAAAGTTTATAAGTTTGATTAAGGAAAATGGATTGGTAGTTTCAACAAGAAAAATGAAGATATTCCAAACAAAAATTAGATTTTTAGGATTTGAAATATATCTAGGAACAATAACTCCAATTCAAAGATCTTTAGAATTTGCTAATAAATTTCCTAACGAAATAAAAGAAAAACAACAACTACAAAGGTTTTTAGGATGTGTAAATTATAAAACAAATTTTATTACCAATATCAGAATAAGTTGTGTTCCTATGTATTCAAGATTAAAAAAAAAACCCGGGATGAAAACATGACCCTGTTTAGGGATCCCAGATTCAGAAGCTTTTCTTATAGTTGAAACTGATGCTTTAGAATTAAGATGTAGGGGAGTTTAAAACAAAAGACAAAAGACAATTTTCTTATGAATTTTTTAACGAGGCAATTTTTACAGGCATCAACATGAGTGTAAAGCCAATGATTATGGTTCCCCACTATAAAACTCATCAATAAATCAATATAGTTCTCTAAAATAACTGAATAAAGCTTCCTCTCTAAAGGAGAACTATAAAAGTTAAAACACAAGAAGGGGGGGTTGAATTGTGTTAATTAAAATTTTAACCCTTTCCTGTTGGTTCAAACAGGGTCAGACGAAATAGTTCTTATCTTTAAAGATTGATTTTAAGGACAAACGTTGTACTTTAGTTATCCCCGTTAGTTGTAAGCTCAAGGAAAATAAACACAGTTATTTTCATACTGGTTCGTCTATTCAAGACTACGTCTAGTTACCTAGCAACTACTGAGTTTTCACTACAAACCGTGAAATGATTACAAGTATTGTTTGAATCCAACTACTTCTGGCTAATACAAGATATTCTTTGAACACAACCTTCCCAGGCTAAACAATAAGGTATTCTTTGAGACCCAACCTCCACAGGCTTGAACACAGCCTTCCTAGGCTAAACAACAAGGTATTCTTTGAGACTCAGCCTCCTCAGGCTAAACAAAGGTATTCTTTGAACAACCAGCCTTCTTAGGCTAAAGCACCACACAAGTGGATTTAAAGAGTTTTCTTAAAATGAAAATTTCCTCTTCGTAGATAGGGGTATACAATGAAGTTCAAATGTAGCAGTGAGCGAAATCACAAATACTTAGAAATTGAAGCGTGTTCGCCAACTAAAACTTGGAGAGGTGAAGTCCTTTTTATAGGCAAGTCTTCATAGATCTGTTAGAGACAAGAAGAATGTCGTTGAGCTTTCCAAGTGAAGTCTTCAAAAAGGTGTTAGAGTGCAATCAATTGAAAGGATGGCGTGCACAACAGATTTGATGGCATGCTCATAACCTTTTTCTGACTTGTACAGAGATCTTCTCAAAAAGGGCGTAGCCTTTTCGTGTTGAAGAGGTTATCTCGAATTCCTATAATGATCTTGGAAACACTTGAGATTAACACTTGAATTTTGAACTTGGCGTGAGTTACTCCGTCTGAGCTTCACTTTCTTGACAGACAATGTGCTTCTTCAGTCTTAAGAGATGGCTTGAATGCTTCGTTTGAAGAGTATTATCTAATCTTCCGTTTGATGACTTGACTTTGAGAGAGACGACTAACTTCAACTTTGAGGGGTCATCTTCCATCTGTGTTTGTTCAGTCTGAATTTGCTTGTAATGCTTCTGTCTAATGTGTTTCGTCTGTCTTGTAATTAATCAAAACTTTGAGACGTTAATCATCTTGATCTAACAATCTCCCCCTTTTTGATGATTACAAACCATACCAAAAAACACTTAAGAAGGCATCTGCACAAGACAAAGTTAGCTAAAACATAGTTTATAACAAGCAGCCAGAATTACATCAAGACGATGCTTTCTGAAAATACCTTTTTATAAGAATTGTTACATCAATGTGATGTAATCCATTTGTACAGTTTACAAGGTTTACACAGAGTAAAGAATTGCATAATCAGAGCATACAGTTAAATAAACAAATAAAAGAATTAAAGTAAAACAAACAACAAAAAATAAAGACTAAGGTACAAAGTCTTCATCCTTCATTCGTCTTTGGCTCCCCCTCAGACGATGCTCTTCTCTTCTTGATCAAAGCTTCTAAAAAGCTTACCGGAACTCCCCCTTAGCATAACCTTTAGCATAACCTTCCCAAAAAAATATTCTCCCCCTTGGGCTGAGAATCATCAAAATCTGATGGTGGAAGCTTATGTTGTTGTTGTACAATGCCCATGATAAGGCTCCGTAGCTGCTGCATTTCAGCATTAATGGACACTTGATTCTCCTTAAGCTCCTTGTTCTTCTTCTTCAAGTGCTCACAATTTTCCTCTAATGCATCATAGTTGCGCTTCAAAGCATTATACTTCTCAGCGGAATCTTCAGATGATGATTCAGGTGATTGAGGCAAAGTGTGTTGAGGCTCAGAAGAAGGTTGAGGTTCGTCTATATCGGAATCCACTTCCTCTATGATTGGCTCAACTAGGGTTCCCTTCAAACGCAATGAGAACAAAGGTAACTATATTCGAGAGCTGAAACTTTTGTTCCATTGCCATGAGTAGCTATTGTTGAAGGCTACAAGTTGAAGATGTTGAGGCTCATGAGGAGGAAGAGTATAGGCGTATGCTCCACCAGGGTATACTTTGCCACAAGTGACAGACTCTTCATCAAAAGTGGTACCTGAGCAATAAGCTAAAGTAGCTTCATGTTCCTCTATCATCCTTAGCATTTTAGGATTGATAGGCTTTAATGCTTGAGCTTGAACAGCTTTCAGATTGTTGTATGCAGCAGACGATAGACGTTTGGCAATGTGCCTTGCGAACTTAAAGGTCTTGGGGGCAGACGGTAGCTTCTTCTCCTTTCCTTTCGCCAAAAACTTCACCAAACATGGTCTCGGACAATCCATTACTATAAAGAACTTGGTTTCGTTTGTGACAAGGGATGAGAACTGAGAGCCCATCATGAAAGGAAGATATCTGAGTTCTTTCTCAGCTCTTCTCTGGATCAGGCGAAAGAAGGCTAACCTACCTTTCTCTTCTCTTCTATAGGCACCAGTCATTGCTCTGAAGGCAATACTGTAATCTTTAGGGAGAGAGTGAGCGAATTCCTCAGGGTCTTCACAATCATGAACGTTAAGAGAGTACCACGGACGAATCCCAGAACAATGAGGTCTTGTCCAAGGAAGAACGATCCCTAGAGTATGGCCTAGTCCCACATACTCAGTCTGATTCATGGGAATAGTGAAGGTGAAGGGATCATGACTGTCAAGGGCGTCCAAATGTCAATGATCACAGTCTCTTGGCTCGTAGATTGTAGAGATTGCATCCCTAAATCTACAATGGTGAAATGCGAGAGCATTTAATTCATGTTGAACCTTCCATTTGGTGTTTTCTCTGAATGGAATGTGAGGTTCATAGCCAAGTGCTGGTCCTTCAATCAACAACCCAGCAAGATGATCCTTGTACTCTCGAATCTTCTCCAAACCCTTGATGTTTAGCTTAGCCAATTCATCCCAAGGTAGATGCTTCAGCCAATCGCGTTGCTCTTCTAGGGAATACTTTTCCTTAATATTGAAGTCTTCTGGCTTCAAGGGTTGGTGGTAGATGATGGGATTGAAAAACCTCCCAAGTTGGAATCCCTTCTTCCCTCTGTAGCAGTAAGGGTTCTTCAACTCAATGTAGGGAGTGTCTTGAATAAAGCAGTTTTCATCATCTGCACAATAACCATCATTGGCAGACTCAGACGTTTCACCATCACTTAGATTAGAGGCTTCATCAGCTTGATCTGACAATAACCAATTTGGCTTGATTGGCCTTTCTGCACAAGAGCTTTCAGCAAATCTCTTCATGACTAGTTCGTTGAGGAACGAATAGTCCGTCTTGTGCTTTGGAGGGAGATCTTCAGGATTCAACAGTTCAGCATGAAATCTCACAAGAGGTGCAACTTTCCTTTTAATGATAACATATTTTTCATCAGACGAAGAATATGTGTCCAAGTCAACAATCACAACAGACAAAATCTCCATTGTTTATGAGCACGAGGTTTTTTCAGATGCAACCTCCATCGTCTGTTGGCAAGTCACTTCTTCAGACACAGCTTGTATCGTCTGATCGAAGACAACATTCAGAGGAGACGCAACAATGGGATCAACACTTACATTCCCATGTTCGTCTTGGAGAGACGATCCAGTAACCTCCATAGATGTAGTTTCTTCATTGAACATAGTCTCCAGTACCTCTGCAAGGATAGCATTATCCTTTTGGATCTGAGCAGTTTCTTCGCTGTTCATGCCCTCTGAAGATGCTAAAGCAGGAGTAGCTTCAGACGATCCAATGCCCTTAATGCTTTCTTGGAACAGGCGTTCCCTTTCAACTTCGAGCATGATTGAGATTCTTCTAGCCTCTTTCATCTGCCTTGATTCGTCTGTCTCTGTAACAATGACAGACGCAATTTTCTACTCTCCCTTAGCAGCCTTTTGAAGAGCAATCTCCCTTGCTCTTGCTTTCTCTTCAGCTTCTAAGCTTCTTTTTTCTTTGTCTGCTCTTGCTCTAGTAGACGCAGCATCCTCAGATGCCTTCCTTACACCTTCATCTTCACTAGGGGTAGTGTCTCTAAACTCTGTCTTAGACGCAACATGTTTGATCCTTATATTCCTCTTCCTCTTTCTGAGGGGTTCAACATGAATATCCTCGAAAGGAACTTCAGTTATGGTTACAGGTGGTTGAAGTGTTTGGGTTGGTGTTTGGGCTTGTGTTTGGGTTTCAGAGTCGCTTGTCCTTACACGTTTGATGCAAGATCTGTGAGGAGGATCTTGAGTCACAGGAGAGAGTGGTTCATCTTCTCCCTTCCTAAAATGAAGGAAGCTTGGGGGGTAGACTAATGCAATCCTCAAGGAGAAGAGCATATAAGTTGCGGATCTTCATGCTTCAATGGAGGCTTGGACAAATGAAGAAGAAGCTCACGGCCTCAAGGAGAAAAAGAAATAGAAAACGGAAGGAGTTTAGAGATGGAAGCGCCATGGCAAGTGCCAATAAGCTAGAGGTGGAACCGCCACAATGGACAAGGCATTGATGAGATTCAAGGTTCTTCACAAGAACACAAGAGAGAACACTCTCAAGAATAAGCTCTTAGCTTAATTCAATATTCAGAAAATTTATCAAAAGTGTTTGAATTACAAAGAAAATCCTATTTATACTACTAAGGTGTGGAGCTAGCTTGCTATGCAAGGAATTAATGTCCACCATTGGATTAGATTCTAATCTAATGGCCACGGGAGGAAGCTTGTGGTGCAAGTTTGATTAACTTGGAGAACAAGGATCAATTCTCCACCCTTGGATGTAGATCCATCCAATGGTCACGGCGCCAAGCTTGCACTCCAAGCTTCTAAGCTTAGCCCTTGGATTAGAATCCTATCTAAGGGTCACTAATTCTTTGTTTATTACAGGTTTAGGCCCAAATTAAATCCTTAAAACAATTATATGACTAAGGAAAACTACTAATAACCCTAAACATTAAAACATTTCGCTGAAAATTCCTGGAAGCATTCCAACGCTAACTTTAAGCTCATTTTCCAACTAGTTGAAGTTCGAACTGGTCTTTGGTGTCTTCATAGCTTTTGTAGCCCTTGAAGTCTTCTTTAATTTTCCACCAAGAACGTCTCAATTGGATTTGTGTAACTCGAGTTATGATTAAAATACTGAAATAGGTCAGATGCAAAAATCAACAGTGAATTTTTATTAAGAACAATTAAAAGCTCAATTTACAAATAATGTGCTTGGAGAGTTTTATTGGGCATTTGGAGATGGTCCTCCATCATAGACGCATCTTTGCAAAGGTTCTTCCTTTAACATCAACGCCTTCTTTGTGCCACACTACTCCAATGGCATAAAAACCTTGATTAAGGATTATTTGGGAAAAGAGCGTAGCATAGGGAATACTACTCTTTTTCCTAATATTCCTTGCCTTCAATGCGCTCTTCCGGTGATCCATGATTATATGGGGAAGGCTCATCCTACCCTTCCTCAAACAGTAGAACATGCAGAACTGGTCTCGAAGACTTACATTGTCTCTTGAGCCAGTTCGGAGAGTGAAATGTTGTAGAGAAGGTTGTGAATCACTCTGCATGTAGGAACAAGATTCCCAAATCTGAGAAACTTGGGGTCTTCCACGTTGCGAACCATTCCATAGAGTATCTTATCAACATGCTCTTCAGACTCGTTTTTCATCCAGTCAGAATTGTAGAGGCGTCCTTCCGCCTTACACTTCCCAGTTCCAGCAATGGTATCAACAATGATGATGTATTCCTTATTGTCAATGGTGCCAACGGTACCATCTTCAAACTCCTTGGCATCGCTCCAAAACTCAGTGTATGCCTCCATCAACCAAGGTCCTTTCCATTCAGCAAACTCCATCCAACCAGTGTGAGTGAATATTCTCACAACCCGATTTGAAACTCCATCGAGAGTGGATTTAGCAATCCACTTGCTTGGCAGGAAGAGAACTTGGGAAAAGAAGGTCTCTTCAGATGACTTTGATTTCTTGACAGCCATTTTCTAAGTTTGAAACAGAGAGAATTTGTGAGTAAGAGTTCTTAGAGAGATGTTAAGATTTTGAGAATAGTGAATACTGTAAAGAGTAAAAGTGATAACTTTGCAATATTTATAGTTAAAAGGTGAAACAGTTATTAATTTAACGACGAAAGAATTGAAACCGCCCCTGATTTGACGTTATCTCATGATTGCCCTTTTAATGATTGATTTGACTTTTGCAATTCACTATGCGTGTTTCTAAACGTCCTAGAATAGTGCAATAAATGACAAACACATTTAATGCTGCATTTATAGTGTCCCTGCACAGTTAACTTTAAATTAATTAAATAATAACCTTGCGTCTATTGAATTTTCCTCAGACTGATTCAACTTGATCAGACGCAATGTTTCGTCTTAACACGAATATAATTAGACGAAAGGTACAGACGAAATAACTTAATCAATTAAAGAAACAATTTCCAAATTTTCTTTAATAAAATTAAAACGAGTTTCGTCTAAAGCCTTTATAAAAATATTTGCCCATTAAAAATCAGTTTGAACAAACTGTATATCAAAAATACCTTTTTGAACATAATCTCTTATAAAATGAAATTTAATTTCAATATGTTTGGCTTTTGAATGTTGAATAGGGTTTTTGCTGAGATTAATTGCACTTGTATTATCACAAAATACAGGTATTTGGATTTCAAACCTGGAATAATCCTCAAGTTGATGTTTTACCCAAAGTAGTTGTGAACAACACCCAGCTGCAGCGATGTACTCCGTTTTAGTGGTTGAGAGTGCAATAGAGTTTTGCTTCTTGCTTGACCAAGAAATAAGTGATGTGCCAAGGAATTGACAGCCACCACTTGTGCTTTTCCTCTCTACTTTATCTCTAGCATAATCAGCATGACAATAGCCACTTAAACTGAAATCACTAATTTTTCTTATAAAACAAGGAGAGATTAATGGTTCCAATAAGATATCTAAGAATGTGTTTTACCGCTTGTAAATGTGATTCTCTAGGATTAGATCGAAAGCGTGCACATAGATAAACACTAAACATAATGTCAGTTCTACTTGCAGTGAGGTAAAGGAGAGAACCAATCATACCTTTGTATATCGTCTGATCAACGGTCTTACCTGATTCATCCTTGTTGAGACTGGCACCAGACGAATGCATTAGTGTCTTCATAGGCTTTGCATTCTCCATCTTGAACTTCTTGAGAAGCTCCTTGGTGTACTTTTGTTGATGGATGAAGATACCCTGTTTCGTCTATTTGATTTGAACTCTTATGAAGAACTTTAATTCTCCTGTCATACTCATCTCAAACTCATCCTGCATTAACTTAGAGAAATCCTTGCACAAGGATTCGTTAGTTGCTCCAAAGACAATATCGTCTACATATATTTGAACAATGATAAAGTCTTTCGAAACACTTTTCTTGAAGAGAGTTGTATCAACCTTTCCTCTTGAAAAAACATTTTTAAGAAGAAAAGAACTCAATCTGTCAAAGCTAGATGAGGAGGTCAACGCTCAAGTCAAAGTCAAAGAGAATGAGGATCTTACTCTTTTAAATTGGGCTTGAAAGAAATTTGTGGTTAGTTGTGGTGCCTGACCAGGTTTAGTATTTCAAGAATAACTTGGGCTACACAACTACGATTAAGTTGCTCTTGGTGTCGTTTTAAAGAAGACTTAAAGGCTACAAAAACTACGAAGATACCAAAGCCTAATTTGGATTACATCTAGGAGGAAATTGGGCTTGAAGTTCAGTATTTTGAGTATAACTTGAGCTACACAACTACGATTAAGTTGCTCTTGTTGTCGTTTTAAAGAAGACTTAAAGGCTACAAAAGCTACGAAGATAAAAAAGCCTAGTTTGGATTACATATAGGAGGAAATTGGGCTTGAAGTTAACGTTTGGATGCTGCCAGGATTTTCTAGTGAATTGCTTAAGTGTTAGGCCTATTAGTTTCTTTCAATTATGTATTTGTTTTTAATACTTGAATTCGGGCCTTGTAATTGTAATGTGTGCTATGCCTAGGGTGCCTCTCATCACACCATTGATCACTTGTTCATCCTAGGGTGGAGAACAATTCAGATTTCCAACCTTAGGCCCATTGCATTTTCATTAAATTGGTCAACATTTCTATTGTAGACACTTTTGGTCAACTTTTTATGAAATGGAGAATTTCTCTTGAAAGGAGTGAGTTCTCTCCTAGGTTTTTCTTATGAGACCTTTGAATCTTATCAATGGTCCTTGATCCATAGTGGCGATTCCTCAATTAAAGCTTATTGATTCAATCATTGCGCTCTCCATCTTTTATCTTCTACATTTCTTATTTTATTCCCCTTTATTTTTGTGTTGACCATGAGTTATCATTGTTATACCTTGAGTTATTCCGCTGTTTTGGTGTTGATGATGCTTGGTGAATGAAGATTGGGGAATTCCCTTATAAGTCCATGGAGGTTTCTTCTCAAATCATCATGATCTTGTATCAATTTGATATCAGAGCTTGTTCTTCACCATTCTTATTCATCACGTTAGTTTGAGCTTGTTTCTTATCTTTTGATTTCAATTTTGCTTCAATTGAAATGTTGTTTGTATGTTAATTGAGTTTTTCTTTGGCTGGACACAAAGTTATGCATGTCATCTATGTGCTATATGCTACCATAATAGGCTACCATGCATTTTAGCCTATATACTTTATGTGTTTGATGAATTTCCCCAATGTGTAACCTGTGGTACCTTGCTAGAAATTGATTGTCCTGCTGTTTTCTTGGTTTAAATTGGTGCTTTTATGCTTCATTATCATGCGTATTGCTCATTATAAGTTCAAGTTATTTTCACCATGCATTATCATGCCTATTAGCAAATTTTAACTTGAATTGCTTGAGTTTGAAGCCACCAACTGGTCTGTCCAGCAAAGTGTGAGTCAAAATAAAATTGAGAAAAGTCAGAGAAAAGAAAAATCAAGAGAAAAATATTCAAAAAAGAAGAAGGAAAAGAAAATTCAAAAAAAGAAAATACAAGAAAAGTGAGCTAGAAGAAAATTGAGTGTCAATCTGCCTATCAAGTGTTTAGTGAATTTTTTGAGCAATTTCGTAAGTGCAGTACCTTGGATGTCTTGCTTGTTAAACACCCAAAAAATTAGTGTTCGAGTTCATCGTGGCTTTGAATTTCCTTAGAATCAAGCATTGACATCATAATCTTAGTTAATTTTGCTAATAGCTTGATTATTGAGCTTATAGTGTGCTTTGTGTGTGTCTAAGTATGAGCCCTATTTTCGCCTTACAATTGAACCCCTGTTTTGTGGATGAACTGCACCTAAAATTGATCTTAAATTGTACCTAAATCTCTTTGCAAAGTGTCTCCAAAAATTCGTTACAAGTGTTGGACTTGAAGCTTGAAGAATGTTGTTGTGTCTCTCTTATGTGTTTTGGTTTTGATTAATGTATTTTCGGTTTTCCATAGATGAAGTGTAAGTAGGATATATCTATGTATTGTGTGTTGAGTATAGGCATATATGTGTTGAGTTCTTTGTTTAAGGCCCCAGAGATGTTTTTAAACTTGTGTATGGTTGATCAAGTGACTAATGTTTGATTTCCAATTGTGAAAAACAGCTTTGAAAATCCTGGAAATCCATTTCTCACTGATGTAATCGATTACAGGCATGATGTAATCGATTACATACATGGGTAATGTAATCGATTACAAGTTTTTGGCCCTCTGGTGTAATCGATTACATCCCCTATGTAATCGATTACATGGTTTGAAATTCACTGTTTCTGGGTTTCCCTCTTCAATGTAATCGATTACATGCTCGTGGTAATCGATTACATGCCTGGAAAATTCAAATTGGAGGGTTCTAACAGCTAGTGTAATCGATTACATGCATTTGGGATCAATTACATTGACCGTTGTAGCTCAATTTTGCACGTTTTCTCCCTCCAAATTTGCTCTATAAGTATAATCTTGATGAAACATATGAAGGTGCTAAAAACCTAGCTTCTTAAAACAATTCTTACACTTTCATATGCTCTAAATCTAGAGTTCATCAAGGTTTTCAAAGACAAAGGGGAAACTTGATTCTTTCCATTGATTGGGTGGATTTCATAGTGCTCATTTGTGATCAGATTCTACACATAAGGTGTACTCTTTACTGATCTTTATATTTCCAATTTCTGGGTTGTTGCTCTAGGAGAGAGGTCTCTCTAGATAGAGCATTGTGTTTGAGAAGTGATTCTCAAAGTTTGATCTTGGAGGTACCAAGGTCTTGGAAGTTCTGTTCTTCAGGTTGGAGAACAGATTTGGGTGTTTTGATTTCTGTTTGTATTGCTTGTTGCAGAGTGAATGTAAAAGGATACAAAAGGAATCATTTGATAGTGGAAAGCCAATCGCAACAGTTGTTGGATTGGGACTGGATGTAGGCAGTTGGCCGAACCAGTATACATCGCTGTGCACTCATCTTCTTCCTTACTCTCTTTACAGTTTTCACTATATTGTTATTGATCATATTCTGCTTTGTATTTGGAAACTGCATTGATAATCAACTCATTAATTGGTTTAGGAATAGAATCAGTAATTGAACTTGTAATTGAATCTGTAATTGAAAGGTAATTGATAAGTAATTAAAAGGAACTAGAAACACGCGAATTTGGGGTAAAGTTTAACAAGAATCTATTCACCCCCCCTCTAGATTCACACATTGGGACCAACAACAAGTTAGCCTAATTTTTGTACATAATTTCATGCTTTTGGTGACGGTCTAGAAGTTCCGTGGCAGTTTTCGGTTTGGCTCTTGGTCAATGTGTTGTGCCCTGTTTTGATGGCTGTTTGGAACTTGATTTGATGTTATATATATACCTAAGCTCAATTGTAAGTTTTCACAATTTTCTAGCATCATTTCATATGTGTTTGAGTGCCTACAACTTGTGATATTAGTGACGGTTTGGTGCTAAAATTTTTCCAGCTTTGTGTTTGTTCTTAGTGTCCAATTTTGAGTTTTTTTTCCTCGTTAATTTTTCCAGTTTTAAAGTGTCAATTTCTTTAATTTTAATTGCAGTAGCTAGAGTAGCCTTTTTCACGTCAAATTCTTCCTTTTGAGTAGTCTAATTTCTTTATTGAGTGTGCTTTTATTGCTTGTCTTCATTTGGCTTCCTTTGGTTGTGTGTAGAGTTTTGTTTCCTTGGACTTACTAAGCTCTTGTGTTGGATTTTTCCTCTTTCACTATTGGAAAAATAGGCCTTGATAATTGATAGGGGTCTCCTAAGAAAATTCTAAGGAGATTGAGTGGTAAAAGAAAAAAGTGAACATCATAATAAAAAGCCCTCAAGTGTGATACATGAGTGAACTTGAGTGCAAACACTTACTGAGTGGATAGGATTTTTCTCTATATTATTTCTCTTATGTGCTAACATTTTTCTTCCTTATAGCCATGGGAGAAATTTCCTCAAATAATAATAACCATTTACGTCATAGTGACATCAGATTTACAGATATCTTTATGGAAAAAATGAACCAAATGCAAATCGAAATAAGAGACGTTTGAGTGATTTGTATGAAAAAAATTAGAGGACGTTGAGGGAGAAAAATAAGAGACTTGAACGTGATTTTAAAGAGAGAAAAAGTAGAGTGGGAAGAGAAAATCAAAGAGCTTACACTAGTTTAAATGATAAATTTGATAGGCTAGAAAAAGAAGACCATGAGAGGAGAAGGAGCAAAGAATATGAGTTTAGATATGACCGTAAAGATATGAAGATGAGAGAAAGAACATGAAGGGAGAAAGAATTAAAGGAAAAGGATTTCAAAGAAAAAGAATTAGGATAGAAAGAGTTGAGAGAAAAAGAGTTGAGAGAAAAGGAGATTAAAGAAATAGAATTGATGGAAAAACAAATGAAGGAGAAATACGATTCTTTTTGTGATTCTTAACTTGCTTGCACTAATTCTTTATTTGATTGTTTTGATTCTCATGTGGAGAATATTGTAGGTATGGTTCCAAAGGAAAATTACCAAGATGAAATTGATAATCTCCCATTTGAAGATGTAGAAAGCAAGACACTTAAAGACCTTTGTGAAATTTCCCATGACCATCTTGATAAAAATTCTTTTGTTTTGGTGCCTAGTGAAGAGTTATGCATAAGTGACCGTTGGAACAAACACTTTGAAGAGAAGGAAATACCTATAGAGTTTGAGTTCCCCTACACTACACTAGAATCTTATAACATTGAGCCTTGGAAAATCCTTTAATCTAGAAGTGTGGAATTTTTAAATGTGTCTACTAACTTTCATTTTCATGATATTGATTGTTCATATAGGTTGATGGAAGAATTAAAGAAGGAGGGCATGTTACACACTTTCACATCTATTGAAGACATATTGAATAAGGCGCAAGTGTGTAAACGAGTTGGGAAAAGAGTAGAAACTCCTTAGAGTTTCGGTTATAGCATAGAAAATCACATGAATTCTTCCTTTACTCATCTAAATGGTGTTTTTGATAGCAGTGGACAAAGCATCTTGCTATTAAATTTTAAATTAGATAAAATTTGCTTGACCTTTGATACAAGAAGATTTTAGGGTTTGATGGAGAACTAATAACTCATAAAAGTGAGCTATTTCTATACTCTTTTTATCTCATAAATTGTCCTTTTTAACACTAGTCACCTAAAATGACTCTAATTGCCCTTATTTCATAATAATTCGTGTTAGAGCTTGTTGATGGTGTGTTAAGTGTTTCAGGGTGAAAAATAGCCAAAAATTTGTGAAAACGTGTCAAGAAGTGCATCTTGTAAATCATCATATAAATATTTAGCTTTTGTTACTATCAAACAATTTACAAATAATCTAGTTTCAAATAAAATGTATCCTCTTAGGAATCCATTCTTTGCATAATCTAACTTGTCAATCTGCTCCTCCGAATAAAATATAAGATCTTCACAGGTGTCAACCGATAGACACAAACAAGCAAGGGTAAGTTCCTTACAAATAATAAATCTTATAAAATATACATACATTAAGTAAATAAATAACTCTTTCTTTTTAAATGATGACTAGATAAGAATTTCCTATATGATGCATGATTCCTCCACAAATCCCTCATTATGTAATGTGGTACCATCTCATCAAATAATACGAAGTTTTGTCATAAAACTTATCGACCAGTCAGGGTCTTTCAGTGTCGCGTAGAATATCATCAAAAACATGTCATTATCATGAGTAAAATGATTTCTTATTGTCACAAAGACCCTCATACTAAGCACCACACTTAGACGCACAAATTAAGTTTATTCTCTGCACCTCGTACTGAAACCACCTCTTTTGAGGCAATGCATGAATGAATGTAATCTTATCTCCTTTCTCAAAATAAGTTTATTGTTAATTTAAACATCACCAATCTATTGCACAATTATGGTATTACAAGTCCAATCCACCATCCTAATTTATGACACAAATTAATAATTTACTGTCCAAACCATTCAAGTTCACAATATAGGTAATCAATCATAATTCAAATCATCATCTAAGCTCACAGTATAGGTAATCAATCACTATAAAATAGGAATTTTAACTTTCAATTATAGAACCATCCTTTAATTATTATTTATTGGTGCTTACCATTTCATTTTCTTTGTTTATAATATCTTAACCGAATTAGTGTAGTACAAATTCACCTTTAAACCATATTAACCATCTTTTATTATCAAATTTTCCAATTATACTTTGTTAAGTCAAGATGATTTAGCATCTTAGTTTTGATAATTACATAACAGACTGAAGAGCCTCATACGGAAGCATCAGACAGAAGAGCACAGACTGAAGAGCTTAGACTGAAGGATCAGACTGAAGAAGCATCAGACTGAAGAGAGCTTCAGACGGAAGCATCAAACGGAAGAGCACAGACTGAAGAGCCTCAGACGGAAGAGCACTGATCAAGAGCTCGATCAAAGGATCGATCAAGAAGCATTAGATCAAGCATCAGATCAAGAGGCATCGATCAAGAGGCATCAAATCAAGAGGCATCGATCAAGAGCTCGATCAAGCATCGACAAGAGCACAGATCAAGGAATAGATCAAGGAGATTTTGACGAATGAATTCAACACACAACTCATTTATTTATTCATTCGTCTACCTCGTTTAATGAAGTTCAGACGGAGTAACTCGCGCCCCAATTCAAATCTAACCGTTACTCATAGAAGCTTCCAAAGACAGAATAGAGATATGTGCAAAACCCCTGCAACACAAAAAGCAACCATGCTTTTTGTTGATGTCTCTGATCAAGTCAGAAAAAAGCCTGTGCAAACATTAATTATTCTGATTGATCTCTGTCACACGTTTGAAGACCCCAAGATAAAGGACCAACATTCAAATCTTTAGTCTAACGGATACTTCAAGAAGCTCTCTATAAAAGGACTTCATTACTTCAAGAGAAGGTGGGCGAACTGCATAACAAATAAATTATATCCAAGCTTCAAGCTCTCAAGCAAAGTTCACTCGCCCTGAACTTAGAATAGATCTCATTGTAAAACCCTTCTCTGCATAGAGGATAAACTTATTCTTTCATCTTCCTAAATCCACTGTTATGGTGCTCTTAGCCTGAGGAGGCTGTGTTTCAAAGAATACCTTTGTATTAGCCTGTGGAGGTTGTGTTCAAAGAATACCCTGTTTAGCCTGTGGAGGCTGGGTTCAAAGAATACCTGTTTAGCCTGAGAAGGTTGTGCCCAAATAATATCTGTATTTAGCCAGGAGTGGCTGGGTTCAAAAAATACTCATAGTGGAACCTTAGCGTGTTACTGGAGAACTGGATGTAGTCTTGATCAGACGAACCAATATAAAAATATTGTTGTCTTCTCTATTGATTTATCTGTTAACTAACAGGGGATAATAACTTGAACAGTTTGATAATAAAATCAATCTTAAAGAAGAAAACAATCTTGCGTCTGATCAAGCTTTGAAAATAACAGACGCAAACGCATCGTCTTAGAGAAAAAGTTTTAAAAACAGTCTACACAATTCAACCCCCTTCTTGTGTGTTTTTATACTTTACATACATAAAACCCCTAAAAATCTTTAGAAACTTCGATTATTTTATAAACACCCCTTATTATTCTTATTACTTTAAAACTTCATTAATACTTATAAATTCAAGAATATAAGATTATAAAAATTAAGACACGTAGAAGTTTAGAACTTTTAGAACTTAAAATTTTATAAGAATTAGAATCCTAAAATCTTTACAATCTTGAAAAAACTTAAATAACTTGGAAACTTCCCTTACCTTAATTTCTCTTGAAAACTCTTAGAAACCTTTTGGAAAAGCCTTTGAAAGATGAAATAGGCTTGGTCACACTTCGCACTCAAAGATAAGTAAGTTAGGATTTGGTGAATTTTGAAAAGTCTTGGAATTTTGCCTATGATTGCTCATGGTTTTGGGAATTTGGAAAACAAGAAAGTTTTGTTGTTTCTTTGCTAAATGATTGATGGCTAGGATGTATAACAAATGGTCCCAAGATGCCTTTATATAAGTGTAAGAAAATATTAACCGAATTAGTTTAGTACAAATTCACCTTTAAACTATATTAACCATCTTTTATTATCAAATTTTCTAATTATACTTAAAACCCTTGAAAATCTTTAGAGACTTGAATTATTTTAGAAACATTCCTTATTATTCTTATTACTTTAAAAGTTCATTAATACTTATAAATTCAAGAATATAAGATTATAAAAATTAAGACACATAGAATTTTAGAAATTTTAGAACTTAAAACTTTATAAGAACTAGAATCCTAAAATCTTTACAAGCTTGAAAACTTAAATAATTTGGATACTTCCCTTACCTTATGGATTTTGAAATTTTTTAGAATTTTGCCTATGATTGCTCATGGTTTTGGCAATTTGGAAAATAAGAAAGTTTTGGTGTTTCTTTACTAAATGATTGACGACTAGGATGTATAACAAATGGTCCCAAGATGCCTTTATATAGGTGTAAGAAAATATTAAAATATTACATGAAACCATATAGTTTATCTAGTTTGGTTTTTTTAAGTATTAGTTAGAAATTTTTTCTTAAATGTCATTTTCTGCTTAAGATAAGAATGTTGACTTATTTTGACTTTCATTAATGCTTCCTTATCTTTAATTTTTTTATTGTAAAATGGTGTGACTTTTATCATTTAAACATCCTTAGATTTTTCATTTTTAACCTAACTTACATGATTCCTAAATAAGACAAACATAATCTTACATCATTGTAGACAATTATAATTTAAAAGTTACATATCGTTGAAATTTCATAATAAATTAAAACATTAATTTTATTCTTTATTTTTATGATTTTGAATCTAACTTTAAATTATTGCTTAGAAGCATACCATAATTAAGATAAAATTCTAAGGATTCTAAAAATCATTTTTCTATAATTTTACGGTTTTTAGATTATTCTTAATAAATTTTAAAGACTTTTTCTGTATTTAATTTCAAGAAAATTCATTATACAATATTTTATTCCTAGCAATATGTTTATTTATTCTACACCTAATTTGGTATCTTATGAGTCCTATTCTCTTTTATTTCGTTGTTGTTTGAATGTTTCAACCTATATTGCCTATATAAACACAGTTCGGGAAAAAGTTGGAATTTTCTCAAAAAATGTGTGTCTTTTAATTCCACCCTTAATTCTCCATCTCTTGTAGTTTATTCATCCTATTTTGTATTTTTTTGAGAAATCTCATTTATATTGTGTAAAAAAACTTTTCAAAATTTTTAGGTGTAGAAAATAATAAAAAAAAACGTATATTTTTAGAATCAGAAAATTTTTCTGTATAACCATGTATATTTTGTACATATTAATTCTTAACAGATTTTATGTACTAAATACAGAAATAAAAATTTATATAGACAAAGACAATAGTGAGCAGATCATATAGACAATTAATCATATCAAACGAAAATCACAACATCAAATAGCAATTAAAATCATTAGACAACAATTTATTTTTTAACTGTCTTTTTACTTAAAAATGTAACAACAATTTACTTGAATTACGTAGTAGCACTGCTACACAACATTAAACTACGTTTCTAGTATAAATAGTTATCATAATTACTATGAGTGTATACTTGCTCTTCATGTTTTTGCTCCACCTTCTCTACACCCATGTGAGAAAGATCATACAAACATATAATACCTTTGAACTCAGATAACAAACATTCACATGTAACATCTTTGTTGGCTCAACTTAAAACCACCTTGTGTAAGATCTCCATTTCCTTTCCAAATAACTCAGTTTCATCAACTACGCTATAAATAACATGAGACTCATCCACAAATGAAATTAGGACATTACAATTCATGTGTCCTCTTGATTCAATATGGATTTATGTATACTTTTCATGTGTGTTCTTAGACTGAAATGGCTTCTTGAGAGGAGATGGCAATGCAAGAAGAATTATGGTATTAAATGATTGTCAATCAACCTCTATTTCCTTTTGCTCCTTGCTCCGAAGAGAGCGTTGTCATATTGACAAACGAACTATTGCAAGCCTGTTTTTAGGATCAAATAACCGTAAAAAGCATGTATACTCTCGGTGTGTTGAGTGCTCGACATTCCTACCCAAAATTCCTTCTTCATGTATATTAGTACCCACATATGACATTCTGCATACAATCCTATCAACCATTCATTCTCCTCCAACTCATATTTTGCTATAAAATCTTGTCATTTCTACTCAAATTCTTCAATGGACAGATAATTGTCTAGTACTTTTTCATTGTATCCTTGATTACAATCATTGCATTATGTTTATTCAGCTTTGTGGGAATCTTGTTCATGATATGCCAAATGCACCACCTATGTGTAACACCCCGCTTTAATTGTTACTAAAATACTTCCATTTTCTCTATTTATTATTATTATTTGAAAATGTTTCCTTTCATTTAGATTCCTTTGAATAAAATTTTGAAATATTTTTCCTTGCAAAAAAATAAAAACTCTCCATCATTAAATTCTTTCTAACAAAATGAATTCATCCAATGTGTCATAAAACCACATCACATCCAAAGGATATTTACAAAGTGTAATAAAAGTACATAATATGGTGCCACTTATAAATATACACATATTTCACAAATATCCTCATACTTGTTAATCTTCCTTCACATATGTTAGATCAAGATGATTAACATATCAAGTTTTGATTAATTACAAAACAGACGAAACATATCAGACCGAAGCATTGCAAGCCAAAGTCAGACTAAACAAGCACAAATGGAAGATGACCCTTCAAAGATCATTCATGGTCAAGTCATTCGTCTGTTCCAAAGTCACGTCATCAGACGAAATCATAAGATGATATGCTCTAGACGAAGTCTTCAGACGAAGCTGTCGGAGTCAATACAAGATTGAAGTATCAGACTAAAGCTTGAAGATTGGATCGTCTATGAAGAATAAAGAAGTCCAAGTGTTTTTTCTAAGTAATGCGCGCCAAAACTCAAATGTTTACGTTACTCAAGAAGCTTCTAAAGTCAGAATGGGGACTCGCGCTTAACCTCTGCAACACAAAAAGTAAATCTACTTTTCGCTGCTATCTATGCTAAGTCAAAAAAAAGGTTCTGATTCCGCTGTGCAACTTGTCAAAATCATGATTATACTCTGACACAGTTGAAGACTTCAAGGAAGAAAAGGACAACGGGTAGATTTGTGGTTCTAACGGATCTATCAAATCCTTGCCTATATAAAGGACTTCACTTACAACTTTTGAAGTTGGCGAACACGCTACAATTGATATTCATTTGTGATTTCGTTCACTCTGTACTTAAACTTCTATACCCCTCTCTGTGAAAAGGAATTTGTTTCTTAGAAACTTAGTTTAAATCCACTTTTGTGGTGCCTTAGGAAGCTGTGTTCCAAAGAATACCTTTGTATTAGCCTAGAAAGGCTGGGTTCAAAGAATACTTAGTTGTTTAACCTAGGAAGGATGTGGTCAAAGAATATCTTGTATTAGCCAGAAGTGGTTGAGTTCAAAGAATACTTGTAACCTTTTCACAGTTTGTAGTGAAAACTCAGTGGTTGCTGGGTAACTAGACATAGTCTTGAATATACGAACCAGTATAAAAATAACTGTGTTTATTTTATTATACTTGTGACTAACGGGGATAATCAAAGAGTAACGTCTGTTTAAAGAAGAACAAAGTTTCGTCTGACCGTTTTTAAACCTACAGACAAAATGACTAAATTTTTTTAATGTCATTTTTTTAATTAACACAATTCAACCCCCCTTCTTGTGTTTTTTCTTTTACAGTTTGGTATCAGAGCTCAGCCTCTAAGGGTTGAGCGCTTAACTTCTAGAGGAAAAGATCCAAGATGGAGTCTCAAGGGCCAGCATTTCTCTCCGGTGGTTCATCCATGAACAAGCCTCCAGCGTTCTCTGTAGATGATTATCCCTATTGGGCTGATCGGATGGAAATGTACATAACGTCTACGCAGTATAGACTTTGGAGGATCATCACACAAGGAGATATTCCTATCTTTAAACCCGAAGGAGAATGGGAAACGAGGAGTATTCTGCAATGGAGCTAAACAGCAAAGCTAGATATGCTCTCACGTGTGCGCTCTCAAGGACAGAATACAACAGATTCTGTGCCTACAAATCTGCTAAAGAGCTCTAGGATGCTCTTAAATTTTCTTACAAAGGGACAGAGGATGTCAGACTTCGTAAGGCTGCTACCCTTCAGAGAGAATATGAGATGTCCTCTATGAAGAAAGGAGAATCTATTGATATGATGTTTGGAAGATTCCAAACTATATTAAATGGACTCACCTCCTTCGGAACCACGTTCACAAAGGCACAAAATAATATGAAGATTCTGGATAGCTTGCCTCCTCTATGGGAAACTATGTCCACTGCCATCTCTGTGGAACGTGACATGAAGACATTGACTCTTGATGAGTTGATTGGTGCACTGAGAGTGCATGAAGTTCATTTATGCAAAAGGGACAAAATCAAATTTCAAGAGCCTATAACTCTTTTGTCTGTTGACGAAGCCCCAAACAAGAGTCCAACAAGAAAGAGAAAAGAAAGAACAAGATTCTGAAGGCTGAGTCCACAGAATCTGATGCTTCAGATGAATCATCTGACAATGAGATTTCTCTCATGGCCAGACGGTTTAAGAAGATGATGTTGAAGAAGGGAAGAGGTCAACGCTTCTTCAAAAAGAAGGAGAGGAAGTTTCCCGAGAAACCTTCAACCAAGGAAGAAGGTTTTGAGATCGTCTGCTACAAATGCAGAAAACTTGGGCACATGAGATCTGAATGTCCAAAGCTCAAGAAAAGGTGGAACCCTAGAAGAGAGAAGGGTAAAAAGAGCTTACTGACTTGGGAAGATCTTGACAGTGATAGCTCAGAGGAATCCACAGGGGAAGAAGAAACTGCAAATATCTGCCTCATGGCTGGAGACGTTGTCTCATCTGAGGTAATAGAAACTCATATTACTTCATCTTCTTCGTTTGAGTCTGATTCAGAATCAGAAGATATTCCATATGATACACTTTTGGCAAACTCTCATTTTATTGTTGAGCAATATAAAGCATGAAAAGCCAAGTTGAAACAAACTTTGGAAGAAAATGTTGCTTTAAGAACTGAAAAGGACTTGCAACAAAAGAAAGTATCAGATGAAACATCATCTGAGTCTGAGAAGAATCTTTTTCTTCTTGAAATCGAAAGATTAAAGAAGGAAAATGAATCTTTTCTCAAGGACTTAACCAAGTTCACCAAAGGATCCTCCGTGCTTGAAAACCTTTTAAAATATGGGAGGTCTCTATCTGATAAGAGTGAACTAGATTATGTTGAGAAGACAGACGAAAGGAAAGTTGAATTTATTTCGTCTGCTCATAAGAAGAAGAACAAAAGCTATAATAAGGTTTCAAATAATTATAAGAAAAGTTCTAGAACCTTAAATAAAAAGAAACCTTCTTCTACTAACAAAGTAGGACCCAAAAATATTTGGGTACCAAAGTCACTCATTATTCCTGTTGCAGATATCCTTAATAGGAGAAGAGAAGACTTCAAGTTGGTACCTGGACAGTTGGTGCTCACGGCACATGACGGGAAACATGTCTATGTTCCAAGATCTCAGACCAAGTAAAGGGTTTGTATCTTACGGTATAGGGAAATGTAAAATTCTTGGGATTGAGACTATTGGTAAGACACCCAACTCTCAGTAACGTCTATTATTAAAATCGACTTCTAAAGAAGAACAAAATTTCGTCTGACCGTTTTTAAACCTACAGACGAAAGGACTAGATTTTTTTAATTAACACAATTCAACTCCCCTTCTTGTGTTTTGTCGTTTACAACATCTCCAAACAAAATTACTAAATCTACCTGTCAATCTGCTCCTCCGAATAAAATTCAAGATCATCACAAGTGTCAAACCACAGACAACAAACACGCAAGGTTAGTTCCAAATATTAAAGTTCCTGATAAATATGGATAATAATTATCAAGGAAATACATACAAGTGATACAAAAATATAATTAAATGAATGAATGGAGACTAAATGATGATTTCCTATATGATACTTGCTCCAACCTTAACATTAAAAATATGCAATGTGGTACCATCTCAGATAATTACGACACCATCATCGCACAACTTACCGTCCAATCAAGGTTTCCTAGTGTCGCGTAGAATATCATAAACAACATGTGATCATCATGAGTCAAATGATTTCTCACTGTCTCAAAGACCCCCCAATATTTACCATAACACTTAAATGCATAGATTAAGTTTATTATCTACGCCCCTAAGAGGCCACCGCTATTCGAGGCTATGCAAGTAGGTCATGACCTTACCTCCACACTTTAATATGTTTAAAATCCACCAAGCACATAACCTTGTTAACAGAGGTACTCAACCTCAAAGGTTCACAACTTTTATTTCAAAGGTACAAAAATTATTATTAATTTTATTAATAATCACAAATCATAGTGTCACAAGTCAAATTCATCAATTAAAACAACATCAACTCATTGGTATTGCAAGTCCAATTCATAATTTTAATTTACATTATGGATTATTAATTTTTAGGCCAAACTGTCAAAGTTCAATATACAAGTCCTTAAGGTGCATAGCATAGGTAATTAATCACAATCTCAAACATCATCCAAGTTCAAAGCACAGGAAATTAACCGTTATAAACTTAGAATTTTAACGTTTTTAATTATTGAATCATTCTTTCATTACTTTTTGTTGCTGCTCATTTCATTTTAGTGCTTAATATATCTTGGCCAAATGGTTTTAAGTGTCTAAACACCTTGAAACCATGTTAAACATTGTTGACTTATTTTCTAGTCACACTACGGCAAGTGTACCGGTCGTTTACAAGTTTAGAAAAGATGAGAAAGGGTTGTCGAACCACAGAGACTGAATGATGAATTACCGAATGCTTAACATGCTTTGCTATTAGGACGAACCGATGAATGAATCATTTGTGTAAAACTAAGCAACTATGTAAGAGTAAGCAGTAAACTGTAAAACATATAAAGAAAGCAAGTAAGTGTTTAAGTTTCTAAACAGAATAATGAAGAAGGTTAGGGAATAGGTTCATTCAATTCCTTCCCTCAAGTAACTATTTCCTATGTCAATTCAACAGAAATCATTCAATTGGAGATAGAATTCGTGATACCATAGACTAATCCTATTCCTAGGTCTTTAGTCCCTTTGAATGACTAATATAATCCCTAATCCCTTAGGTGAGAACATAAGTGCATTCAAGAAGCGAAACAGATGAATTCCTAACATCTCATAGCATACAAGTTCTATCCCTAGACTCATGCATAGCTATAGTGACACACTTCCTCTCCTAATTCAACTATCAATCTTCCAATTGCATAATTGAAACGAGATACAAACACTCAAGGAACAGTTCAATCCAGTCCAAACATTAATATCCCTATCTCTATTTGAACTTCATGAATTAAACCTCAAGAATTAGCAATAAGTAAGAAGAGATCAATCAATTAACTGAAATTACATTTGAATTAACATAGAAGTTCATTACAAGAGTTCTGGAATCAAAATCCTCAATTCCTAACATAAAGATCTAGCCTAGCATGGAAATGAGAAAAGAAGAAAGAGAAAAAGAAATCAAACACAAGAGAAGCTCCATAATTGCTTGATTCTTGCTTCCACAAGCTCACAATCTCAGAAATCCCTAGGTTTGATGGAGGAGGATGGAGAACAAAGGTGGAGAAGAGAGAAAATGCAAGAAGCGTGCAGAGGAAGGAACTAAAAAAAACTGAATTATGAATTGTATATGTGAATTCGCGCCCAAAAGTCCTTTTATAACTGAAGAAATGCGCCCTCCACTTAAGCCATTTGCGCCATGGCGCGTTTGTGCAGAGAAAGGGGTTGCAATGAGCCTCTGTGCGCGCCTAGGCGCGTCTTTGCGCCTCTGGTTGCTCCTTAATTGCGCCTAGGCGCGTTTCAACAGAGAAGGGTCTTCATTTGTTCCTCAGCATGCGCCTAGGCGCGTTTTTGCGCCTCTACTTGGTCCTCATTTGCGCCTAGGCGCGTTTGGACAGCAAGGAAATCCAATTTGCGCCCCAGCATGCGCCTAGGCGTGATTTCCTGCTTTGATTCTTTGACTTGAGCTTCCATTTCTCCTCTTCTTGATGGCTTGCATTCCAAGTCTTCATCTTAAGTTCATGGGCTTTCCTTCCAAGCTTCTATCCCCTCTTCAATCAACCTACAATTAACAGAAAAGAAGATAAAATGACTTAAAAATACAAGAAAACCTTATCAAACTAACAAAACACTAAATCAAAGACTAACACTAAACAAATATGGTATTTTCAGTGTTTTCTTGTTTAAACTACAACTAAACCTAGTAAAAATGGATGGAAATGGACTGGAAACACCTAGGAAAACATGTATAATTTGGCACTTATCAAACATCTTTTATCAACAAGTTTTCCAAATACTCTTTAAAATCGTTAGAAATCTTTATAAATTTGTAGTATTTTAGTGATAGCTCTTGATGTTTTTAATACTTCAAGACTTCCATAAGACTTACAAATTTCCAGAATTTAATATCATATAAAAATTAAGATAGCAAAGATTTTAGAAGCATTAAAACACACAACTTCTCAAAGTTTAGTATTTTAGAACCGTTAGAAACTTGAAAACTTAAAGAATTTAGAAACTTAAAATATTTTGGAGACTTCCCTCACCTTAATTTCTCTTGATACTTCTTTCAAACTCTTTAAAGAGGCTTTGAAAAGTTGAAATAAAGTTTGTCCTACTCTCCACACAAAGTTAAGTGAAGTAGGTTTTGGTAACTTAGGAAAATTTTGAAATTTTTCCTAAATGTGTAACGGGTTTGGTGAGTAAAAATGACAAGGTAATTGGTTGTTTTGGGCTGCAAAATTCATGGCTGGAATGTCTTGCAAGGTGTTCTATTTATAGATGTGAGAAATTAATAAAATCAGGCTTGTAACTAAATAATTAGGCTAGTTTGGGTTCTTTGTAACTTAGTTACCTTTTTGTAATAAATACAAGATAAAACTTTGACTTATCTTTGAATTCTCATTAAATTCACCTTATCACTTCAAAATTTGGCATTTTCCTCTTTCTAGATGATGGTTGGACATCCAAATGGAGTAGCCAAGCAATTCCAACTTGAAATGCAATTACAAACTGACAACTGTTGCCAATTTTGCCTTCTTTTTTTCAAAGGTACCATGCACTCCTTCATGCATCATTTCTAAATCCATTTTTCATTCTTCTTAAGCTCATTTGATTAATTCTAAATCAAGGATCACAAATTATACACAATTGCTACAAAAATTTAATTTAAAAGTTACATTTTCTTTAGAATTTTTTAGTTATTTTGAATATGGTTTTTATTCTTATTTTTATGATTGTGTCTTAATTTTCATAATGTTCCTAATCACTCCATAATTAGATAAAATTATAAGGATTCTAAAAATTATTTTTCCCTAATTTTTCGGTTCAAAGATTGCTCTAGATAAAATTTTTTAGACGTTTTCTGTATTTAATTTATAGAAAATTTGTTATACAACGTTTTATTCAAACCTGTATATTTATTTATACTACTCCTAATTCTACATATTATGGGTCATATTCCCTTTGATTTCCTTGTTGTTTTAATTTTTCAACTTGTATTGCGTGTACAAATGCAATCCAAAAAATAATTAAATTTTTCCGAAAACCATATATTTTTAGAATCAGTAAATTTTTTTGTGTAATAATATATGATTTTTACGTATTAATATAGGTTTCTCATACTAAATATGAACAAAATTGTTTACGAATAATATAATAAATAAAACAGTGAATTTACAATGAATCGAAAACATCAAATAACGTTTGAAATGTCAAATTGTCATAAAAACGTCAAACAACAAAGTTATTTTTCAACTACATTTTTATTTAGAAACGTAACCGTAATTTTCTCAATTTACGTAACAGTATTACTACAAGATCGCAAATTGTTTTGAATTACATTTTTCACCTAATCAAAGTATAATGATAAATAGTAAATATGCAAGTTTTTACAAAAATTTTAGTAAATGTTTTAACTACGTTTTTAGTGTTCGTAGTTATTTACAAAAATTAATTTTGAGAGTGTTATACTATGAATGGTCATTGGTAGAGATTTTGTAATAGTTTTTTTCATTATTCCACATTGATAAGTTAACATAGCTTTGGGTGCCTTGCTTGACATGAATTTCACCCAGCATTTAAACAACCATTCAAATGTATCACTATCTTCAACTGAAAATAGAGAACAACTAATAAAAACAGATTGTCCATGGCGATTGACCCCAACAAATGCAACAAACGACATATCATACTTTTTTGTGTTATATATCGTGCCAAAAGAAACCACATCTCCAAAATACTCTCATGTAGCTCGACTTCGAGCATCTGCTCAACAACGTTTTTTATGTGGCGTTCATCGTCAACATCAATTTTGCTCCTTCATTATCAAAAAATAATCTACTAGAACTTGAGCATCCCCTCCATCGCTTACCTCTTAGTTCCTTGTTCATATAGTTCCTCACATCCTTTTAACTAAAACCAAGGTTCTCATAACCATGCGTTTCTATTGCAAGAGCTAGCATATTCTTATTTATCCTCACCCCAGCTTCATCATTTCTCTCGATTATCCTCTTTGCATGCATGCTTAAGCTCCTGTTTTCCTTCAACAACATTGCCTTTATGTGCAACATATCATGAAAATGTTTTGTCCATGTTATTTTTATGCACATCTTAATTTTCTTGTAACAGTAATCTTTGTTGAACATCTTACTATATGGGACGGGTTTGTCATTTACCCTAATGGATCACATAAACATGCATCACTTCTCAAGTGCATGATAGTATTTGACACTAAATTTCTCCATCAACCGTCTTCTTTGAAGTTCTTATCTTATATGTAAACCTAACACGTTTGGCATAACTTGTGTAGAATGTTTTCACTTCTTTCAAGGAATCAAAAGTTATTCCTATTCTTGGAGTGTCATCAACATTATTGCATGAATCAACTTTCATATTAACATTATTATTTGAACTACACAATATCTCATCTTCCATCTTCAAAACAGATTTAAACCAAATCCAAATAAAAGTATACAACTGATAATGCAAAAGTATACAACACCAATAGGAAAAACTATACAACCATTTAACAAATATAACACCAACTAAAGAGACGGAGAAGATAATAGGAACTACAACCGAATCATATTAAAGAAAGAACAAAAGTAATAGCAACTTTGGATGAAGAAAATATACCTTAAACGTAAATGAAAGAGACGAAATCCACCAATAGAACAATGAGAAAGAAAGAAAATGAAGACTAAAGATAAAGAAGAAGAAAAGCAAAGCAATGCCAGTCAAACGTGAGTGATATTCAAGAAAGACACGTCGGACCGCGTAATTTGGATTTAGACAGTAGGACAAGGCTTTGCTTTGTTTCCGGACTAAGTGTAAAAATTTTGTTTTGTTTCCGTCAATTTGCGTGCCCATCCATAGCCTTTCAAATTTGTTTCTTCTTTTATTTATAATTTTATATGCATTTTGTATACATTTCTACCTACCATACGGTGTAGGTGGCATGTATGCTGCTTGGCCACCTAGCATTTCTTATGTTAGATGAGTTTGATAGAAACTACTCTAAAAGTCCCACCAAAACTGTTTTTAAATTCGCTGTTAAATAATTAGTGTGCATAATTTTATACTTCTATTATTTCCTTTAGGTAATCCAAATGAACTGTGATCACATGATACATTATAAAAAGAGATCTCTCTCTATTAGCAAAGAGTACAGCTCAAGATAAAAACAGAATGTGTAAATCAAGGTGCTCCTATGAAAATTAATCATAAAAGACTACAACCACATTTTGATTCATTGTGAACAAGTACCATCAACAAGCTTGGGCTATGGTTGGAAACATAAAAGCTGCTAAGACTCAAAATTTTGCTTCATATGCTGGAGAGACCAATCCCTTTTTATGAGCTAAAAGTCCACTATAAACTGTACAAGCTAGCCGTGGACAAAATTGTCACTTGGAGAAAATCAAACCCACATTTCTAAGCAAATGAAAACCCAGATAGATAATTAACAGCTACCATCCACACATACACCATTATTGGCAGTTGTACTTGTATATACACCATTTAAGGAACTACTGGAAGATTTGAACCCATTTCCACTATGTGCTTTCAACACTGGCGAGTGTGCATTAACTATGCCATTTGGTAACTTTGGATAGCCTTTGCTTGCTGGCACAACTGTCCTCTCACATGATGCTTCTATTAATCCTGTCACAATTTGAGGAATTCATTTAGTGTATTGAATCTCTCTTGCTCTATCAGACAAAATGCAACATAGATAAACAAGTATTACAGTGCAACAATGTGAACGAATAAAAAAAAAAAAAAAAAAGAAACTACTTAATGGAGCTCTAGGTATTAAAGAAAACAATAGTTAAGAGTGTCGAGCTTAGATGGTTAAGCAGGTGCATGAATTGTTATATATCTCTCAATACCCATGTTCAATTTCTACACAAAGAAAAAATGGTAATAATCACATATTGTGGTACTGTTCATGATTATTAATTATACAAATTGAACAACCATCCAGACCACAAATTCGGTGAAAGGTGAAGTTATCATTCTGTCGAACATGGCAAGATATTATGCATAAAACATGAATAATTAGAAGCATAGCACAACATAACAAATGATGGGTTTCTTTCCACTATTCTGCGGGATTTACTATGAGACGTCGGTATGGGGAAAAGGGCGAAGGATGGAAATGGAATGAAGCAGAGAGAGATTTCAATTCTTAAATATGCTTGTAATGAAGAGTCGAATTGATGCTAAAGAAGGATTTCAAACAAGATCAAGAAAAGATCAAATTTTCTTCTCAAAATAGCCATATGACAATGTTATTGAAGCAAATTTGCAGACAAGACATCACCAAGTTTGGAATTTAAGTACCCAAGATCAACTTCATACAACTCAAAAAGCAGATTCAGAGTTTATGCGCCCAAGATTAATTTCTTTTGTTGGTGATGGGTTGGCAACAATCTTAATCAGTGCATCAAATTCTATACATGGTTCAGCACTAGCAATTCATGAATTCATCAATAATAACCACAATAAGCAACAGAAATAAATATAACAGGAACCACTTCATTTTCCAAAAAATGTGCATCATTAATTTCAGAGAAAAAGGTCTATGCACTGACAATGTAAAGCTTTTCTCCCAATTACAATTCATCATGTATGGTAAGTTAGTTAACTTTGAAAACAATGACCTTAAAAAATCTCCTCAAACTTGGTTTATAATTGGTTGACAGTATAATAGTTTTACACTGTCAGTGCATATCCTTTAAACTCATAATTTCATGACTAACAAAAATGCCAATAAATAAGTTTAAATGAAAACAGGTTTGAAGCAACTCGCTGGAAAAAATACCTAAGAATAACGGAGAAGGTTTCCCTGGTCTTGACTTAAACTCGGGATGAAATTGAGCGCCAATGAAGAAAGGATGGCTAGGTATTTCCACTATCTGCATTTGTATAATTCACATAATTAAGAAAAACAAAAACGTTTATTTATTTGTGGAAATTTGAAGATCTGTGCCATAATAGTTTCATGTGAAGACACACCTCCATGCGCTGCCCAGTTTCATCTTTGGCAACAAAAGATAGACCAGCACTCTCAAGTTGTGATATGATGTCAGGATTAACCTGTACAGCATGACAATTATTGTACATGATCAACGTTGCATCTACAACATATAATGGAAGCATCTGCATGAAAACATAATTTACCTCATATCTATGCCGATGTCGCTCATCAACAAAGCTTGTGTTACCATACCTACGCCAATATCCAAATTATAATATCATACATGTTACAGCAATGTTTGATGGAGAGAAATATGATATCATTTGACTTAATCTCTTATTATGCAAGTAATAATGAATTTTCTTGTTGTATCACGGATTATCAAAATTTTCACAAAACCAAAACTACATCAGTGTTTCCCCTCAAGACATGACAGCATATGCAATAGTTCTTAATCCTTACAACTTGGCTGATTTGCAGTCAGTGACATTGAAATAAGTTCTCCTTGAACCAAGTCGCATAGTTCCCCCCATATGAGTCTTTGAACCCTATTGATAAATACAAAACAAAGTTACAAACCATCTTAACTACATTTTCCATGGAAGAACGTTATGACATTACGAATAGAGTAAAATGCATTGAGAAATATACTTCTGGCATAAATATGACACAAGGGTTTTTGGTTTTGGGATCAAACTCTGTGCTATTAGCATCATGAAGAGCCAAAACAGATCTTGAAAACTCAATGACAGCAATTTGCATCCCCAAGCAAATGCCCAGGAAGGGAACACTGTTTTCTCGGGCATACTTAGCAGCAAGAATTTTCCCTTGCACTCCTCGATCACCAAAACCTCCTGGAACTAGAATCCCATTAGCACCCTGCAACAGAAGTTCATTTAGGGAATGTCTCAAGATAATCTACCTATCATGAATTTAAAGATTTAATCAATGCAGTATTGGTACAGAACATTTAAGAAATGCAGCATTTTCTCTTAAAACAGTCAAATACTAGAATAGCAATAATAAAAAAAAAAAAACCTTCAAAAGACCCCAAGCAGCTTTATATGCTTCAGGATTCTGCAAGGAGTAAATGCATCATCAATGATCAGAGAGTTTAGCATAATGTAAAACAAAACAGTTAAATAATCACATACAGAACAATAGGAAGATCGATCACCTCTTTGGCAGTGTTATCCTCAAGATTTTCAGCAGGAACCCAGTCTACAACAAGCTTACGGTTGCAAGCAACAGAAGCATGCAAAAGAGCCTTAACAAAAAATAAAGCATATATAAGCCTCTGGAATATCAATTCCAAGGTTCCTTAAAATCATCTATGTCATGCGCTACATGCATTTTATGGAAATTGGCTCCCTGGTTTATCCGCACACCAAAAACTATATACTTTTATATGGAAAGATAAAGATACTGAAAAAAAAAAGAAAATGATAACATCTAAAGCTTTCCTTGGTGCATTCTTTTACACAAGTAAATTTCTAAATATATTGACTCAGTTTCTATTGACAATAAGAATGTAGTTGCACAAAAAAAAAAAAAAAAAACGGGAGCAGATTAACAATTCTAATTTTTAATGGATGTTAATAATTAGTCAAAATGTTACAGGTCCAAACCAATTTTGAGAATCTAATGATTCCTTAAGGTACAAATCATAAATTTACCCCATCTTTTTCTACTTTTCCATGGTGCTTTCTTTTACACAAGTAAATTTCTAAATGAAGACTCAGCTTCTATTGACAATAATGTAGTTGCACAAAAACAACCTGGAGCAGATGAACAATTCAAATATTTAACGGATGCTAATAATTAGTCAAATTGTTACAAGTCCAAACCAATTTTGAGAATCTAATGGTTCCTTAACGCACAAATCATAAATTTAACCCATCTTTTTCTACTTTTCCTCATTTTCTCAGAGTTCTGTTGCTTTATGTCAGTCTACAAAATCCTTTAAGGTCCCACACTTTTATAAATATCCATCATTTTTTCATTTTAACATTATTAAAAATATTCCTAATCTCCACCAATCATTGCAAGTCACCCTGAAATTTGCATAAAGACCAGGTTTCGATGCATCAAAATTGTATACACAAAGATATTCATTTCTGACAATATTACTGCAGACCAACCATCATAAGTATATCCATGCTAGAGATAATAGAATCAGCACTTAAAATGACAAACCTGTGATTGAACTTTATAAAAGCTAATGTAGGCGTTGAACAGGACAATATTTTAGAGAGTTAACTATGCCTTTATTATTAAATTCAAGCACTAAATGCAAGTTGTGGATATTGTAAAAGATAAATGGGAAATTTTATGAGACAAATGTACCTTCAGTACAGAAAGATATGCATCTGAAAGGTTAGTATATTTTCCCACCATTGCAATTCTAACCTGTGAAGAAAAAAATAGTTTCGAGCTCAGAATTTGCCACTTTTTGGAGAGTTCAATACACAAAACTCACAAGATTCATGAAATACATTACAATTTTTTAGATGATATAACAGAAATATTGATACTCACAGATTCATGAAATTTGTCATACACTTTTGTTGTTGCAATCCACTCCTTAAAATTAGGCTCTGTGGCAATACTACAAATAATAAGAGCATAAATATTAGTCAAATAACACAACTTTAAGTAAATGATCTACCGTAACTAAAAATAATTCACAGAACATCAGCACATCAGGATGATGATGTACATCATAACAAGAATGAGCATATCAAACAAACCTTTGCAGTTTTAGTGTTTTCAGGATTGCCTCATGCGCCTTCTGATCCTATTGGTAAAAGAATAATATGAAAAGGAAAAAAAAAATATGGTTATTATAAGAATAACATATTTAATGAAAAATAATTCAACTCAGCTATCCAGGCAAAGGAGTACTAGACCACAAGCTAAAAATTTAAAACTTCATAAATAAGGTTCTAGTAATGCTAAAGGACAAGCACAAAAAGCAGTTTCATAAAATACCACAGAATTACTTACTCTTAACAGCAAAGGAATGTGCCAAATGTTTGGAACATCATATAGAGTAAGTATGTTTGAAGACTGCAGATGCCAAAATTTCCTTTGAGATTATATGCAACATCATAAAAATAATCAAGGGGAAAATTGTTGACATTTATATCATATTACCGGAACATGACAAAATTGAGAAAGTTTTTCCTTAACACTGTCATCAAGTTCCTGCAAAGAACAAAATAAAAACCTTCAATCTTTATTATATGGAACCAACACAATGAAAAGAAAAAGTAAAAAAGCAATAGATAGACCTTTGAACTGCGACAAGCAAGCAGATTTGGGGTCAATCCTAACCCTCTAAGTTGGCGGACACTGTGCTGAGTTGGCTTTGTTTTCTTCACAGTAAAACATCCAAATAATAATTGATAATATTAAATTGATTACACATTTGAAAATATGCAATAACAATCCAAATCTATTAACTAATGATGAAACATATATGTAATAAGTAACGAGTAACAAAAAATCCATTTATATTTACCAATAAATCTAAATACTTTTTTCTCATTCATATCTAATAAGCATATAGGAAATGTTTCATAGATAACATCAATTTGCAGTATACCTGCTCACCAACAACATTGAGAACAGGCACCAGGCTGACATGAACTAAACAGAAGTTACCGGGGCCTAGAAAAATGAAAAATACAATAAGACTGCTTTGCTGAAGTACACCCAACTGAAATTATTCAACGTAATTTATTAGAATAAGAGGCTTCAAGCATGACAACTATTACCAACGCGGTACGAAAACTGGCCAAGTGCTTCAATAAAAGGCATGGACTCAATGTCCCCTACAATAAAGAAGTCATTTTAAGTTCACATTAATAATATAGAGGTTTCAGCATATTCGTAGTACTGCTAAAGTCAATATTATTTGCAGCTACTAATTGAAGTGAGATTCTAGTTTGATCCCACCCATAAATTTTAAAATAAAAATATACCAAAAGTGAATAACATTATAACAGTCTCAGAAATCAAATTCCACATTAACTAAAACATTGATCTAAAAATATTAACTTACCAATAGTTCCACCCAACTCAATGACACAAACATCAGCTGGGCCTTCTTTTCCATCAACTGGTATCTGTGCCACACGCTCTATCCATTCTTGGATGGCATCAGTAATGTGTGGAACAACCTACCAGCACAAAATAGGTAAAGTCAAAACAGAGATATTCAACACTCGCAAATATATTTGAAGGAAAACTCAGAATGAATAAATATACCTGCACAGTCTTGCCAAGATAATCTCCTCTTCTCTCCTTTTCGATAACCGACTGAAAAGCATTCAAAACCAAAAATGTTAAGAAATCATAGAAACACCTAGGAGAAGAAATAAATTAAGTAGTTAAACAAATACTAGATATAAAAAAGAAGAAACAGAGTTTGTCAACCTGATATACTTTTCCCGTTGTGATATTATTGTCACGAGTTAATTTGAGGTCTAAGAAACGTTCATAGTTTCCAAGATCAAGGTCAACCTTCAATGAAAAAAAAATTGAAAACACATGAATAAAAAGGTACCATGTTAAATTACAAGATTGAAAATTCAAATGATAATGGTTGATCATCAAAAAGTAATCCACAGAAAGTTCAAAGAAACATAGTAATTTGCAATCTCGTGGGCTGAAAAAAAGGACTAAGAACTCTATTAACCTCGCCGCCATCATCTAAAACAAACACTTCCCCGTGCTCAAATGGAGACATTGTCCCTGCATCAGTGTTCAAGTAGGGATCTGCAACAGATAGATAAGTTAAAAGACAACTAGAATAACTGAAAATAAACAGCATTATTTTGCATATCAAAAGATTAGTTTCACAAAGAAAAAAGCAAGACCAAGCCTTTACAGCATTTACCAGCTCAAAAAAGCAGAAGCCAGTCTTTTTCCTTTCTACCAACATACACACATAAAAATGCAATCTCCCTCAGTTACCCTTAGAAGTTTACTCCTCCGTTTATCTTTTATTAAGGTTATGTTCAATTTATTTTAAATAAAAACTCTCTAATTTCTGTTAGTTTTCAAAAAAAAATATCCATAAATAAAAAATCATGCACACCCAAACATGCACAAAATGCATTAAAATCATACAGAATGATGATGATTCATAATAAAATGACATCATCATTCCATTGTTTGTAAATTTTAAAATGAAATCAAACAAAAAAAAAACAAAATAACAAAAAAGATTCACCCCATGTCTGCAAATTAGAGAAAAAAAAATAAACTTTTTATGACAAAATGCATTCTATCTTTTCCAGTTCTGTTCCCTATCGTTTTGTTTCAAATAACAATCTCATTCCATTCCATTTCTACTCTATTCTAAGAAGAAGAAAAAACTGAGAATCAAATAAAATAAATACCAATCTTGATAGAAGTAACCCGAAAGCCACAAGCCTTAAGAAGCACTCCGATACTGCTTGCAGTGACTCCTTTTCCAAGTCCACTCACAACACCACCTGTCACCAACACGTACTTCATTTCTTCTCTCTAAAACAAAAGCCCCTCTTTTGCTGCTTCTCCTATTCAACATGCAAACACTCCGCAAGTCAATAACCACAAACAGCACCAAACAATGGCACACTAAACACCAACACACAGTTAATTAATTAACAGTTTCTAAGATCCACCAAATGCCCATAAAAACCAAAAACAATGAAACCAACAACCACAGAAACATAAACATTTGGTAAAAAGATGAGAAAACACGTGCACGGTAGTGACATTGCACAGACATGACCCACATGCAGAACCAAACAAAAAAGAAGGGAAAACTGATAAAAAATTAAACTTTACAGAGAACAAAAAATGGTTATGTGAGAAAACCTTGCGTGGCAATGAGGGGTGCCTCTGTTATGTGAAAGAACAGGTTTTTTTTATATGCTAATGGGGTATTGGTAGCGAAATTTGGAAGGGTTGAAATCTGAATCAAGAGATGAATGGGGAAAGTGTCGAGAGAGAATGTGTGAGAGAGAAAAGAGAATGAATGAGTTTGAGTTTTTGAGTGGGTTTGATGAAAAATGCGTATTGGTTTGGTTTAACCCTTTTGAGTATTTCCCTCTCTTCTTCTCTCGCAGGCACTCTTCTCGTTTTTGTTTCAGGCGGCGGGTGAACAATGAGGCTCGCTCCCCCCTTTTTCAACTTATATAGGAAGCTAAACCCAAACATAATAAAATAAAATAAACTAATATAATATAATATAATATCAAATCAAATCAAATTAAATTAAATTTAAAATTATAATAAATATCTAAATAAAAACAAATTTCAAATTTAAAAGATATCATTTTAAAAAATTCAAAATTGCGTTTAAATTTTAATAATACATGGAATTGATAGATCTTAAAGTTAATAATAACTAATAGATTTAAAATTAGTTGGTAACCGTTAAAAAAATACGAAAATGAATTAGAGACTAAGCAAAGTTTAAAATGAAATTTGATTAAAATTAACAAATATTCACAATTGAAATGAGATTTTAATTAGATAATTGATATTTTATTAAGAAAAAAATTTATAGTTATAAATGAGACAATTTATACATGGTAACTTTAAAATTAATTAATATTTAAAATTAAAATAGGTTTTAAATTTTTTATTTTTGAAAAAGGAGAAGATTGATTTTTTCAAAGAATAAAATATTTTAAAGATATGATAGAAATATATGGGCAGACATGGGTAAGATGAAAGGGGAGAATTAGTGGGCAAAATATTAGTTATTTATATGTTAAGAAAGATAGATTAAAATGAATAGACAACTAAAATAAATTAGTTACAAAAGAGACAAGTCCACATTTTAAGGATGGGAGGTTATAGAATAAAATTTATTTTTAAAATTAATAAAAACATAAAATTAAAATGAATTTTATAAAAAAATAAAATAAAACTGGCAAAACATGTAAGCAGTGTTATAAGTGCTAGATTTACATGGAATTGAAAAAAAAAATGGCCAATTTAAACCAAAACAAAAAAGAAATGGAAGTAATTTAATCGGTGACAATTTTTAAAAATTTTAAAAAAGGACATTTTTTAAATAATTCATGAATAACTTTTATATAGTAGTTTTCAAATCAAACTTAATTATTATTTTAAATTGAAAGATAAAATCAAAAAGAAAAAAAAAAGATAACAACCTATTATCAGAGAAATCGGATAAAGTTCATAAGTTAAAAAATGGATGAAGAAAAAACATGAACAATATATAAAGAAGAAAAAAAATTGTATAAAACACAGTGACGAACAAAAGATTGATAAAAAAAAACGGTATGGTAATAGATGAAAACAGGAAGGAAACATTAGGGGTGGATTTACAATAAAACTGATGTTTTTTCTTAATTTATCTTTATATTGTGACTAGTTTTTTTAATCTATTTCTATCTCTAAGTATTAGTTTTTTCATAAACCTCAAACATATCAAATTACAAATTGGTCTATCAAGTTGTTTTTGCATTTTATTTTTTATTTTACTTAAATCAAATATCACCTTCACATCGGCGGCATACAAGAGAGGAACGAAAAAATAAAGAAGTACGAGAAAGTATTATTATATGTTGTCAAAGTTTGTATAAGGTTTTACTTATATAGCAACAATAAGACGCGAGTGATTGGAAAATAAATGATGTGTAACTAAATGAGGCTACATTTTACTAATAACTCTCTGTCATAGAGTTTGATTCATAATGGATCTTTGTAATTAATAAGTTTATCTATTTTTCTTAATATAATGCCTTCATTATTAATTATCTTTAAAGGTTAGTTAAGATGATATAAAGCCATTTGCCTTGACTTATTAACTGTAATAATTTTGATTAACATATTAGGTAGGTTATTTTATTTGGAGATTTTTAATAAGGACAAATATCTATTAGATCTCTGACAAAATAGTATTTTATATTAATATGCTTGTATTTGGAATGAAAATCTAAATTTTTAACTAAACATAACACTTTGACTATCACTAAATAATAAAGTCATCTTGTTCTTTTCTTAATTCTTTGAGAAAATTCTTTAGTCATAGCATCTCTTTTGCTGCTTCTGAGATACTCGACATTAATGGTCGAGAAAGCAACTCTACTTTGAAGTTTGGACTTCTAGCACATGGTAGTACCTCCTAAAGTAAAAATGTAAGTTGGGGTGCTTCTTCTACCATTTAAATCTCCTCCCAAATCTTCCTAATGCTCATTTATGAGATTTGTGGGAACCTACTGATACGTCAAATCTGGTACATACCATAACATACATCAAATTCCATATTGTTAATGCATATGGTACCCTTACATGTAACTTTCTTCTTTATCTGTTTGTGAAGTTTGTTTCTTTAAAAGCTTTAAGTGAGTTCCTAAAGGAGTATTTTTGGTCTTGACATCTCCAACATTAAACTTATTAAGCAAGTTTTCTATACATTTCTCCTAAGATATCTTCAAAATACCTTTTGTTTTATTTCTAGAGATTCTTATATTGAGAATTTGTTTTACTGGACCAAGAAAACTTTTTTAGACGGTGTGTTTTGCGTCTGTATAGAGACGTTTGATCAGACACAAACTTAAACTTATCTTTCAAAGATCAATTTTAATTAAGAATTCAGTTTAAGTTGTTATCCACGATTAGTAAGCAGATAAAAATAATTAAAGCAATAATATTTTTATATTGGTTCGTCTATTCAAGACTACATCCAATTACTTAGTAACTTGTTGAGGTTCCACTAAGAGTATTCTTTGAACCCAGCCACTCCCGACTAAAATATAGATATTCTTTGAACACAACCTTCTCAGGCTAAAGTGGTATTCTTTGAGCCAGCCTTCGCAAGCTAAACCCAGGTATTCTTTGAACACAGCCTCCACAGGCTAACAAAAGGTATTCTTTCAAACACTTATCCTCCCCAGGCTAAAACAGTGTTAGATCAAGATGTTTAACACATCTAAGGTTTTGATTTCTACAAGACAGACGAAACTTTCTCAGACGGAACATCAGCGAGCAAGTCAGACGAAACAAGCACAGACGAAATATGACTCCTCAGACTGAAGTCATTCGTCTGTCTCAAGTCAAAGTTATCAAACGATAGGATAAGACGAAACCTCTTAAAGACTGAAGAAGTATATCGTCTGTCCAAAAAGTGAAGCAAAGTTTGAGTCACTCGCGCCAAGATTTCAAATCTTAAGAAGTATTCATTAGAAGCATCCAAGATCAGTATAGGGATTCGTGCTTACACATGCAACTCAAAAAGGTCTTTACCTCTTTGTCAAAGTCTCTGTACAAGTCAAAAAAGGTATTGCGCACACAATCTAAATCCGCTGCACACACCATCAATCACTCAAGTACTATCTGACACCTTTTGGAAAGCTCTCAAGAAAATATTCAACGGCATTATCATGTGTCTAACAGTTATCTGAAGATGGTGCCTACTTAAAGACTTCACTTCATCAGAGATTAGTTGGCGAAAACGCTTCTATTATTCTATCTTCTGTGATTTCGCTCAATACATCTGATTGTACTTCATTGTAAAACCCTCTCTGCGAAGAGGAATCTTTCTTGTTTTAAAACATCTTTTTAAAAAATCCACTTGTGTGGTAGTTTAGCCTGAGGAGGCTGGTTGTTCAAAGAATACCTTTGTTGTTTAGCCTACGAAGATTGTGTTCAAAGAATATCTTGTTATAGCCAGAAGTGGCTGGGTGCAGATAATACTTGTAACCATTTCACGGTTAGTAGTGAAAACTCAAGTGGTTGGTTCTTTAACGGACGTAGTCTTGTATAGACGAACCAGTATAAAAATAGTTGTGTACTTATCTTCTTAAGTGTTTGACTAACGGGGATAATCAAGCTATAACGTATCTTACTTAAAAACAATACTTGAAGATTAAGTAATACTTCGTCTGAACATATTTAAACCCACAGACGAAAGAGAAAATTTTTATATAAAACACAATTCAACCCCCCCTTCTTGTGTTCTATCTTTTACAGTTTGGTATCAGAGCTCAGCCTCTAAGGGTTGGGCACTTTACAGCTGCTAGAGGAAAAGATCATGGATGGAGTCTCAAGGACCTTCATTCTTATCTAGAGGGTCATCCATGAACAAGCCACCGACGTTCTCTGGTGATGACTACCCTTACTGGGCGGATCGGATGGAGATGTATATCAAATCCACACAGTACAGACTATGGAACATCATAATTCAAGGAAACATCCCTATTGTCAAACCTGAGGTTGAATGGGGAAATGAAGAATTCTCGCTTATGGAACTCAACAACAAAGCCAAATATGCCATCATGTGTGCATTATCAAGGACAGAATACAACAGATTTTGTGCATACAAAACAGCTAAAGAACTCTGGGATGCCCTCAAAATTTCCTATGAAGGGACTGAGGATGTGCGAATGAGGAAAGCTGCTACTCTTCAAAGAGAATATGAGATGTTCTCAATGAAGAAAGGAGAATCTATCGATATGATGTTTGGTAGATTTCAAACGATATTGAATGGACTCACTGCGCTGGATATTACCTTCACCAAAGCTCAAAACAACATGAAGATATTGGATAATCTTCCTCCTCCATGGGAAGCTATGTCCACTGCCATCTCAGTCGGGCGTGATATGAAGACATTAACTCTTGACGAGTTAATAGGAGCTTTAAGAGTACATGAGGTACTCTTGTGCAAAAGAGACAAGATCAAGGTTCAAGAACCAATAGCTCTTCCGTCTGTCAGCAACACAACAAAGGAGGAAACTCCTAAGAAAGAAAGAAAGAAGAAGCACAAAGTTTTGAAAGCTGACACCACTGAATCTGATTCGTCTGATGAATCGTCTGATGATGAGATTTCTCCCATGGCTAGAAGCTTTAAGAAGATGATGATGAAAAAGGGGAGAGGTCAACGCTTCTTTAAGAAGAAGGAAAGAAAGCTCCCTGAAAAATCATCAAACAAGGAGGAGAGCTCATAAGTTATCTGCTATGAAAGCAGAAAACCTGGACACATGAGATCAGAGTGTCCAAGACTAAAGAAAAGATGGAATCCTCGCAAAGACAAGGGTAAGAAAAGTCTAGTGACTTGGGAAGACCTTGATAGCGAAAGCTCAGAGGAATCCACTGAAGAAGAAGAAACTGTGAATATCTGCCTCATGGCTGGAGACACCGTCTCATCAGAGGTAACTGAATCTGAAACTTCTTCATCCTCCTCATTCGAGTCGAGTCGAATCGAAGAAAATTTCATACGATACACTTTTGGTCAACTCACATTTTATTGCTAAGCAATACAAAGTATGCAAAGCCAAGTTAAAACAAACTTTGGAAGAAAATGCTGCTTTGAGAACTGAAAATGAGTTACTGCAAAAAGAGGTATCAGATGAAAAATCATCTGAGTCTGAAAAGGATAATTTTATTTCTGAAATTGAAAGATTGAAGAAAGAAAATAAATCCTTACTCAAAGACTTAACAAAGTTCACTAAGGGATCCTCCGTGCTAGAAAATATTTTAAAATATGGGAGATCTCCATCTGACAAGAGTGGACTTGGTTATGTTGAAGAGTTAGACAAAATGAAAAATAATTTTGTTCTGTCTGCTCATAAAAAGAAGATTAAAAATTTTAATAAGGTTCCAAATAATTATAGAAAAGATAAAAGAACCTTAAACAAGAAGAAATCTTCTTTCACTAACAAAGAAGGACCCAAAAAGATTTGGGTACCAAAGTCACTCATTATTCCTGTTGCAGACATCCTTAATAGGAAAAGAGCGGACTTCAAGTTTACACTGGACAAAGGGGTGCTCACGACACATGACGGGAGACCTGTCTATGTTCCAAGATCTCAGACCAAGTAAAGGATCTGTATCATATGGTTCAAGGAAAGGTAAAATCTTAGGCATTGGGACTGTTGGTAAGACACTTAATCCTTTTATCCAAAATGTGTCTTATGTTAAAGGTCTTAACTTCAATCTACTTAGCATAAGTCAATTTTGTAACAGTGGATATGAAGTAGCTTTTAACTCAGATGAATGTATAGTAAAAAATAAAGACAAATCCATTCTATTTATTGGGAAAAGAAGGAATAACCTCTATGAGGTTTGCCTTTCTGATCTTAGTGATCAGAATATGACATGTTTGATTTCAGCAGATGATGAACGAGATATTTGGCACAAAAAGCTTGGACATTTAAGTCTCAAGTATATTTCGAAAATTTCTAAAAAGGATCTTGTAAAAGGTTTGCCGAAAATATCTTGGAAATCCAATCGTCTGTGTGAATCTTGTCAGCATGGGAAACAACTCAAAGCTTCTTTTAAATCAAAAAATGTTGTTTCCACGACAAGACCGCTAGAACTGTTACATATTGATCTCTTTGGACCTACTCAGACTGAAAGTCCTGGAGGAAAGAGATATGGATTTGTAATTGTGGATGATTATACAAGATTCACATGGGTATACTTCCTAGCACATAAACACGAGTCATTCAGTGTTTTTGAAATATTCTGTAAACGTGTTCAAAAAGAAAAAGGAATATGTATTGTGTCTGTTAGGAGCGATCATGGAACATAATTTGAAAATTCTGAGTTCAATGCCTTCTATTTTGAAAATGGTATCTTTCACAATTTTTCATCTCCAAGAACTCCTCAGCAAAATGGAGTTGTGGAAAGGAAAAATCGTACCTTACAAGAAATGGCTAGAACTTTGTTGCATGAAAGCTCTCTTACAAAATATTATTGGGCAGAAGCAATTAATACTTCCTGTTATATTCAAAACAGAGTATTGATAAGGCCAATATTGAATAAGACTCCATATGAACTATGGAAAGGAAGAAAACCCAACATTTCTTACTTCCATCCTTTTGGATGTGAATGTTTCATCTTAAACACTAAAGATCAACTTGGCAAGTTTGATTCAAAAGTGGTGAAGGGATTCTTACTTGGATATTCCAATACGTCTAAGGCCTATAGAGTATTTAACTCTAAGACGCAAGTTGTAGAGGAATCAATTTATGTAAAATTCCAAGATAACTCAAAGGCTGATAAGGAAATATTAGACCTAGAAAATTTATTTGATAATTTACAGATTAACCCTTCTGGTCAAAGCTCAAGTTCAAATGGTCAACCTGGATCAGACGCAAGAACTTACACAAGAGCAGACGATAGAAGTACAGACGAACCCTCTTCGCCTGATGCTTACCAACATGATGATCAAGCTCCTATAAGAACGTGGAAGTTTGCCTCAAACCACATAGAAGATCTTATCATTAGAGATAGACATCAAGGTGTTCAAACAAGATCAAGACTAAAAGAATCGTCTGGCTATGCTCTTGTGTCAAATATATAGCCCAAGAATATTGAGGAAGCTCTACAAGATAATGACTGGATTTTAGCTATGGAAGAAGAGCTAAACCAGTTTACCAGAAATGATGTTTGGACTTTGGTAGAAAAACCAAGAAGCAAAAGCATCATTGGAATGAGATGGGTGTTCAGAAATAAACTTGATGAAGACGGGAAAGTGGTAAGAAACAAAGCAAGATTAGTAGCTCAAGGCTATAATCAACGGGAAGGTATAGATTTCACTGAAACTTTCGCTCCTGTAGCTAGATTAGAAGCCATTAAAATTTTACTTGCCTTTGCTGCTCATAAGATTATCATTCTATATCAAATGGACGTAAAAAGTGTTTTTTTAAATGGTTTTATTGAAGAGGAAGTATATGTAAAACAACCTCCTGGATTTGAGAGGTCATCTCAATCAGATCATGTTTTTAAGTTAAAGAAAGCACTATATGGTCTTAAACAAGCTCCTCGAGCTTGGTACGAAAGACTGAGTTCCTTTCTTCTTCAAAATGATTTTTCAAGAGGGAAGGTTGATACTACTCTCTTCAAGAAAAGTGTTTCAAAAGACTTTATTAATGTCCAAATATATGTAGATGATATAGTCTTTGGAGCAACTAACGAATCCTTGTGCAAGGATTTTTCTAAGTTAATGCAGGATGAGTTCGAGATGAGCATGATGTGATAACTGAAGATTTTCCTAGGACTTCAAATCAAACAGACTAAACAAGGCATATGCATTCATCAACAGAAGTATACTAAGGAACTTCTAAAGAAATTCAAAATGGAAAATGCCAAACCCATGAAAACTCCCATGCATTCGTCTGGAGCCAGTCTCAACAAAGATGAATCAAGTAAGACCGTTAATCAAACGGTATACAGAGGTATGATTGGATCTCTTCTCTATCTCACTGCTAGTAGACCTGACATTATGTTTAATGTCTGTCTATGGGCACGTTTTCAATCTGATCCTAGAGAATCACATTTACAAGCTATTAAACGCATTTTAAGATATCTTATTGGAACCACTAATCTCTCTCTCTTTTATAAGAAAAGTAGTGATTTCAATTTAAGTGGTTATTGTGATACTGATTATGCTGGAGATAAAGTGGAGAGAAAAAGCACAAGTGGTGGATGCCAATTTCTTGGTTCATCACTAATCTCTTGGTCAAGCAAGAAGCAAAACTCCATTGCACTCTCAACCACTGAAGCAGAATATATTGCTGCGGCTGGGTGTTTCTCACAACTATTTTGGGTAAAACATCAACTTGAGGATTACTCCAGGTTTGAAACTCAAATACCAGTATTTTGTGATAACACAAGTGCAATAAATCTCAGCAATAATCCTATTCAACATTCAAAAGCCAAACATATTGAAATTAAATTTCATTTTATAAGAGATTATGTTCAAAAAGGTATTTTCGATATACAGTTTGTTCAAACTGATTTTCAATGAGCAGGTATCTTTACAAAAGCTTTAGACGAAACTCGCTTCAATTTCATTAAAGAAAATTTGGGAATTGTGTCTTTAATTGATTAAGTTTTTCCGTCTGAGCATTTCATTTCATCTGTACATTTTAAAAATTGCCTTCGTATATCTTTTCGTGTTAAGACGAAACATTGTGTCTGATCAAGTTAAATCAGTATGAGAAAATTCAACAGACGCAAGGTTATTATTTAATTAATTTAAAGTTAAGTGTGCAGGGACAAATTAAAGGCAGCAATAAATGTGTCTGTCATTTATTGCACTATTCTAGGACTTTGAAGAGCACGCGCTGTGAATTGCAGAAGTCAAATCAATCATTAAAAGGGCAATGATGGGGACATGTCAAATCAAGGACGATTTCAACTTCTTTTGTCTGATGAATTACAACCGTTTTTTTCTTTGACTATAAATACCCTTAAAGTTCACTCTTTTATTCTTTATTGCATTCACACTATCTCTGAGTATTCTATTCACACAATTTCTCTCTCTTTTCAAACTTAACAATGGCCGCCAAGAACATCAAAGCAACCGAAGCAACCTTCTTTGCGCAAGATCTCTTCTTACCTAGCAAGTGGATTTCAAGGTCCACCATAAAAAGCATCTCTGACAGGGTATCAAAGATGTTAATACACAATGGCTGGATGGATTTCACGGAGATGAGAGGTCCATGGTTGATGGAGGCCTACGCGGAGTTCTGGAGCGACGCAAAGGAGTTTGATGATGGTATTGTAGGTACCATTGACAACAAAGAGTATATTATCACAGTAGACTCCATTGTTGAAGCTGGGAGTTGCAAAGCCAAAGGGCGCTTTTACAAATTTTGACTGGATGAGGTTAGAATCTGAAGAATATGTAGACAAGATTCTCTATGGAAAGGTCCGCAACCCCGAAGATCCCAAGTTTCTGATATCTGGGAATCTATATCCCACAGGAAGAGTCATCCACAACCTTCTCTACAACATCTTCACACCCAGAACAGGCTCACGAGACAATGTGAGTACTCGTGACAGATTTTGCATCTTCTACTGTCTGAGGAAAGCAAGGATGAGTCTCTCTCACATCATTCTCGACCATTGGATAAATGCGTTGAGAAATAGGAACATTCGTAGGAAAAGTAGTATCCCCTATGCCACTCTCTTCTCCAAAATCATTATAAACCAAGGTTTTGATGCCACTGGTGTTGTTTGGCATGAAGAAGGAAAGGAGGTCAAAGGAAGCACCTTTGCCAAGATGCATCTGAGCCCTAGCTTTCTTCATCACAATATGAGTGAAGAACAAGTTCCTCTTTCACCCATCACCAAAGATCCTCCTCACAGAGCTCGCATCAAACGCGCCAAAACCCAAACACAAACCTAAACACACACCCAAACACAAGCCCAAACACAAACCCAAACATCTATTTCTCTTCCACCTGTGATCATATCTGAAGTCCCTTTCGAAGATGCTCAAGAAGAGACTCTTAGAAAGAAGAAAAGGACTATCAGAATAAAGAATGTTGCGACTAAGACGCAAGAGAAGAAAATATCCCCCAATGAAGATGAAGGGGTTATGATATCGTCTAAGGGTGTATCGTCTGTTAAAATCCTTTCAGACGAAGAAAAGCAGAAGAAAGCAGCCGAAGAGAAAGCAAGAGCTAGAGAGGTTGCTCTTCAAAAGGCTGCCAAAGGCAAAGAGAAAATGAAGCAAAAGCTTGCGTCTGTGGTTATTGGAGAAACAGACGAAGCAAAACAACTAAAAGAGGCTATGAGGGTCTCTATGCTGCTTCAAGCTGAAAGAGAAAGAATCTTTCTCGCAAGCGTTAAGGGCATTGGATCGTCTGAAGCTACGTCTTGTCCAGCAACTTCAGAAGGCATGAATAGTGAAGAAACTGTTCAGATCCAGAAGGACAATGCTCAGTTGGTAGAGGAATTGGAGACTATGCTTAATGAAGAAGCTTCAACTATAGAAGTTTCTGCATCAACACACGAAGACGAACATAGTATAACTGTTTCTGATCCTATTGTTGTGTCTCCTCTCAACGCTGCCTTTGATCAGACGATACATGCTGCGTCTGAAGAAGCATCCCACCTACACACGATGGAGATTCCGTCTGAAGTGATAATCATTGAGGACACATGTTCTTCGTCTGATGAAGAACATGTTGATATAAAGAGGGTGGATGCATCATGGGTGACATCTCACGCTGAAGTCATAAATCTAGAAGATCTTCCACCCAAGCACAAGACTGACTATTCGTTCCTTAACGAATTAGTCATGAGAAGATTTGCTGAAAACTCTTGTGCTGAAAGACCAGTCAAGCCTGACTGGATTCTTGGAGATGAACTTGAAGATATCTCCGATGATGGTGAACTGTCTGAGTCTGCTAAAGATGGTTACTTAGCAGACGATGAAGACTGCTTTATAAAGGACACTCCATATACTGAGTTGAAGAATCCTTATCGGTACAGAGGTAAAAAGGGATTTCAACTTGGGAGATTTGTCAACCCCATCATTTATCACAAACCCCTGAAGCCAGTGGACTTCAAAGAAGATTTCATCTATACTCCTGAAGTGCAACGCAAATGGCTGAAGCGTCTGCCTTGGGATAAACTGGCCTCTTTAGACATCAAGGGTTTAGAAGAAATAAACGTGTACAAGGATCATCTAGCTGAGTCGGTGATTGAAGGACCAACTCTTGGCTATGAACCCCACATTCCTTTCATAGAAAACATCAAGTGGAAGGTTCAGCATGAAATCAATGCACCTGCATTTCATCAATGCAGATATGGAGATCCCAGCTCCACCATCTATGAGCCAAAAGATTGCTCTCATTTGCATCTGGACGCTATTGATCGCCATGATCCTGTACCCTTCACAATTCCAATGAACCAAACAGAGTATGTAGGTCTAAGACATACTCTTGGAATTGTTCTTCCTTGGACAAGACCACATTGTTCAGGAATTTGCCCACGCTACTCCATCCTCCTCAAGGAATATGAAGACCCCGAAGAGTTTGCTCATGCTCTTCCTGAAGATTACAATATGACATTCAAACTGATGGCCAATGCTTATAGAAGGGAAGAAAAAGCTAGATCAACTTCCATCTATCACATTGAAAGGAGAGCAAAAAAGGAGTTGAGAGACTGTCCATTCATGGTGGGATCTCAATTTTCTTCTCTCATTACAGACGAAACCAAGTTCTCCATCGTTTTAGACCGAAAACGACCTTGCTTGGTCAAGTTTTTGGCTAAAGGAAAGGAGAAGAAGACTCCGTCTGTCTCCAAAACCTTCAAGTTTGCAAGGCACATCCCCAAGAGACTTCCGTCTGCTGCATACTCGCATCTCAAATCTCTTCAAGCCAATGCCTCAAGACCTATCAATCCTAAGATTCAAAGGATGATAGAAGATCATGAAGCCACCTCTGCTTTCTGCTCTGGAACATCATTTGATGAAGATTCCACAATCTGTGGCAAGGTGTATCCTGGAGAAGCTTTTGCTTATACACATCCGTCACAGGAACATCCAGATCTTAAGCTCTCTGTACCCAGTAAAGTGTTTACTTAGCAATGGGAGAGAGACTTCACTGCGTATCTCACACTTCCACTTTTCAATCTGCGTCTGAAGAGGACTCCAACTATGCTCATTGAAGATGACTCTCTACCATTAGTTGAAGAACCTCAAACTCTTGTTATTGAGCCTTTAACTGTGGTCATCAAAGAAGAAGAGTCTGATCCAATCGTGGAAGAGCCTCAATCGCCTTTTGTGGAGATCGTTGATAAGGTGAAGGTTACAGTTATTGAAGATGAAGCAGCGGACGCTGATGAGTATCATACTCTAAAGCGTAAATATGATGCCTTAGAAGAGAATTGCGAGCATCTGAAGAAATAGAACAAAGAGCTTGAGGATAATCAAGCTTCTCTTACATCTGAGATGCAGCAGCTGAAGGAGATCGTTATGAGCCTTGTTCAAAAGAAGCCTAAGCCTTCTTCTTGATTGAGCTTTTGATGATTCTCAGCCCAAGGGGGAGAATATCTTAGGAAGACGAGGTTGTTATGGTAAGGGGGAGCCTTCGTCTGAGAAGTCAAGCATCGTCTGAGGGGGAGTTAGCAAAACGTCTGAGGGGAAGTTAGCATTCTATTTTTTTTTATTCTTTTTGCTATGTAGTATTGATTCTTTATTTATTTGCATAGCGTTATACATGTATTCTTAGAGCTTTGGTTTTCTGTATACCTTGTAACATTGTATATGGTTTACATCACATTGATGTAACAATTCTTATAAAGAGGTATTTTTTCAGAAAACATCGTCTTGATGTAAATCTGACTTGTGCTTAAACTGTGATCACTAACTTTGTCTTATGCAGATGCTTCCTTGAGAGAGTTATCTGTATGGTCTGTAATCATCAAAAAGGGGGAGATTGTTAGATCAAGATGATTAACATATTTAAAGTTTTGATTGTTACAAGACAGACGAAACTTTCCCAGACAGAACATCAGCAAGCAAGTCAGACGAAACAAGTACAGACGGAAGATGACCCCTCAAAGTTGAAGTCATTCGTCTGTCTCAAGTCAAGTCATTAGACGATAGGATAAGACGAAATCTCTTAGACTGAAGAAGTTTATCATCTGCCCAAGAAGTGAAGCAAAGTATGAGCCACTCGCGCCAAGATTTCAAATCTTAAGAAGTACTCATTAGAAGCATCCAAGATCAGTATGGGGATTCGCGCTTACTCATGCAACTCGAAAAGGTCTTCACCTTTTTGTCAAAGTCTCTGTACATGTCAGAAAAAGTATTGCGCACGCTATCTAAATTCGCTGCACACGCCATCAATCTCTCAAGTACTATCTGACACCTTTTGGAAGCTCTCGAGGAAAATGTTCAACGGCATTCTTCTGTGTCTAACGGATATCTGAAGACGTTGCCTATTTAAAGACTTCGCTTCTTCAAAGTTCAGTTGGCGAACACGCTTCTAGTATTCAATCTACTGTGATTTCGCTCACTGTATCTTTTCCATTTCATTGTAAAACCCTCTCTGCGAAGAGGAAACTTTCTTTTCAAAGAACTCTTTCAAATCCACCTGAGTGGTGTTTTAGCCTGAGGAGGCTGGTTTTTCAAAGAATACCCAAGTTGTTTAGCCTGCGAAGGCTGTGTTCAAAGAATATCGTGTAATAGCCAGAAGTGGCTGGGCGCAAATAATACTTGTAACCATTTCACGGTTTGTAGTGAAAACTCAGTGGTTGCTGGGTAACTGGACGTAGTCTTGTATAGACGAACCAGTATAAAAATACTTGTGTATTTATCTTCTTAAGTGTTTGACTAACGGGGATAATCAAACTATAACGTCTGTTAATTAAAATCAATCTTTGAAAGATTAATACTGTTTCGTCTGAACCCCTTTAAACTTATAGACGAAAGGAACAAATTTTTTAAAGTAACACAATTCAACCCCCCTTCTTGTGTTCTATCTTTTACAAACCTCCAAAAAGTAAATTGTTAAGAATGGGAGAACTGCTGTAATAGCCTGAGGTTCATCCCATCTCCAACGAAATTCGCGCTTGATTGGAGAGATCTGAAGATTGTAAAGGGACTCAACATTCCCATATGCAAACCCATCTCTAGGGTAGACGCTTCCACATTCAACAACGTCTTACATTCCAAGCTTCTTGCCAGAAGAATGAGTCAATATGGCTTCATGATCACGAATCTTGGCAAGGGTCCTACTATCAAAAGGATCATGTTGGAGTAGATGATCATATTCTGACTGAGACAACAACTTTGGTATGTGGCGTGCTCATAAAAATTTCTTGGATTCAAAATATACTTTCTTTTCTTTTCCCTTGGCTAAGAATTTTATTCTGCAAGGACGATGGTTGTCCAATTGAATAAAGAACTTAGTTGACAGAGAAGAGATAGACAAAAATTGAGTGCCAAGAAATTGAGGCAGAGGCCTTTGATCTTTTTTAGCGATCCGTATGATATGATGCAAAGAGGTAGCTTGAGCTTTTCCTTCTCTTCTGTATGTATTTGCCATGTTGTGAAAGACGAGATCATATTCAATGGGCAAAGCATGTGAGAGATCTTTTGGAGATTCAAAGCTCTTGAGTATAAGTTCCTGGGTGATGTGAACTCCTGAGCAGTGAGGTCTTATCTAGGGAAGAGTTATTCTAGTGAATATCCAAGTCTTAGATATTCAGTCTTGTTCATGGGGATGGTGAAGGTAATGGGGTCATGTTCATCAATAGCATCTAATGACTACCATTTACACCCACTAGGCACAGAAGGACTCCATTTATTGGTATCAAATGTTGAATGGAAGAAGATGGTTGAACCATGCTTCTTTGGAGTTTCCCATGGGCGAGCTTCTCTTATTCTAATGAAGGACTCATATATAAGAGTATGACCTTCAATTAGAGAATCTTCAAGATATTCCTTGTATGTGTAAGCTCCTTCTAGGCCTTTGATGTTGGCCTTTATCAATCCATCCCGATCAAGATTCTTTAGCCATGTTCTTTGTTATTTCACAGAATATATCTTTTGAGTTTCGAGCTGAATTGGCTTGAGAGGATGGTGGAAGAGAAAAGGATTTGGACTTCTCTTCTTAGAGAATCCTATTTTTTCTCTTTAGACGTAAGGATCAGCAGTTTCAAAGAAAGGAGATGATTCTATGAAAGCTGGTGTCTTCACTGTATCTTCTTCACCTTCTACGTCAATTGTTGGAGAAGTGGAAGTTTGAGATGATCGATGACTAAGAATCCAATCAGGCTTGATTGGTCTTCCTTCTTCATACTCATGCAGAGAGAATTTCTTCATGTATAGCTCATTCAGGAAGGAATAATCCATCTTCCTTAGAGGTGTTCGAGTGTATGCTATTATTGTTGGCACATCAGATAATGGTAGTCATCTTGACAGTAGGAGAGAAAATTTATGTGAAGTTAATTCCGTGTTTTATTGAAACCCTTTCACTACAAGTCTTGTTTTCTATCTTTTGCCATAGTTAGGTTCTTCTTTCAACCTGTAGACCCATTTATTTTGCAAGGCTTTCTTTCCTTTAGGTAATTTGGTTAATAACCATGTTCCATTCTTTAGAAGACATGTCATTCTCTTACTTAATAGAGTATATTTTATCTTTCAATTCCATTTTAAAAACTTTTTGTAAAATGTCTTTCAAACCTGACAATATATGTATATAAAGGTTTAAAAAGTGATTCGTCCAGGGAAAACATTGAAAAATAAGCTTGAAGGTTTTTCATCCAACAGATATAACAAAAAAAAGAGAAAGGAAGAAGGAACAACACATAGATTTATACTAGTTCACTCCAACCGAGCTACGTCTAGTACCTAGAAGACTCTTGAAAGATTTACACTAACCAAACTGGTTACAAGTATTCTTTCTTACAAAGCCACTTCTAACTCAGCCAAAGTATCCATTCTTATCAAGATACTCCTAGCTCGTAACTTAGTAAACTTACACCTTAAGTTTACTACAAATTATTCTTTCTTACTAAGCCACTTCTAGCTCTTTACAACAAGAGAAGTTTGTGTGTTTACTATATAACTGATGCAAACCCATGAGGAACTTATGATGGATCTTCAAGGATTAGCAAAGGGGTGCCCCAATCTTCATTCACCAATGTTCAACACTCACTCAAGAAGAACTAGCTTGCGGAAACTACTCAAAAACTCAAAGGTAACACAAGGTGATTCTCGGTTTAGGACCAAAGGGAAGAAAAGCCAAAATGGAATGGTGATTTAGAAATGGAAAGCGCCATGAACATGAGTTCAATAAGCTTGTGTAGAAGAATCGCCACTTGGATCATGGATCTATGATAAGATTCAAGGTTCTTTGAAGAAACCCTAGGAGAGCTCTCTCCTTTTCTCAAGACTTTAGTCTTAGAAATTCTCTTTTCATAAATGACCAAAGTGAGTACAATAGAAATGTTGACCAACTTAAATGAAAGTGCAATGCGCCTAAAGTTAGAAATTTGAAATGTTCTCCACCCTAGGATGAAATGAGTGATCAATGGTGAGATGAGAGACACCCTAGGCTGAGCACACTTCACAATTACAAGGCCCAAATCCAAGTCTTAAAACAAATACATAATTGAAAGAAACTAATAGGCCTAAACAATTAAACAACTCGCTGGAAAATTCTGGTAGCATTCCAACGTTAACTTCAAGCTCCATTTCCTCCTAGATTCAATCTGAAATGGGCTTTGGTGTCTTCATATATTTTGTAGCCCTTTAAGTCAGCTTTCATATGCCACCAAGACAAAATTAATTGGAGTTTTTTAGCTCACATTATGCTCAAAATACTAAACCTAGTCTGCAGCCCGCTGGAACATCCTGGCAGTATCCAAATGTTAATTTAAAGCCCAATTTCATCCTAGATGCAGTTAGAACTGGGATTTTGTGTCTTCATAGCTTTTGTAGCCCTTCAAGTCAGCTTTAAAAAGAAACCAAGAACAGATAAATTGGAGTTGTGTAGCCCAAGTTATGATCTGAATACTAAACCTTGTTAGACAGTCAAAAACATAGCGAATTTTATTAGAAGCTCAATTTATTAAAAAGTAAGGTTGAAGAGTTTGTTGAGTTTTTGGAGATGGTCCTCCATCAATAACTCTCAGTGAGAGGATGTCCAAAATGAACTCATAGTGTTTGAGTAAAAAATTTTGCTAAAAAAATGGTTTACAAGATATTACACTCAGAAAATGTATGAGTTTGAAACCAAAATTTTGTTTAATGAGTAAGAACTTCTAAGAATGCTTTCTTTTTTGACTTTCTGTGTCTCTATTTTTTTTCGCTTCTTTTCCATTTCTCGGAGATGATAATTTGACTATAAATATGAGATACTTTGGAATTTTCCATTGAGAAAGTTGTACATGAATATGGTGAGCCCAAATGGAAGTCATTAACTAGTCATGTCAACTTTGTCTTTTTATTCTACCAATTTTGAATGTCAAAACACTATTGTGCCATTCTTTTGACTATTGCTTGGGAAAATGTCTATACTTTTTTTGAATGTTAATGTTGGACATACAAATGCAATAAATGTGTTAGCTTATAAAGGCATAAAACAAAATTCAGAAAAACTATCAGAGAAAAATAGTGTATAAGTATGTATAAATTTCAAATGAAATTTTATTTTCTCACTTCTACATTGGATTGAAGTAGAAACACATACACTGTTTGGACAAACTTAAGTTCTAAGATACATGTGTCAGATATTACCTTGGGACAAAGTGTGTATACATTTTTACCTTTTGACGAAGCGAGATCATTTATGTTTTTTGGGTGTTAATTATGTGATTTCATATTGCTTCCCAATAAGTGTATTCTTTGGACAATTTTGTTTATTAGATGAAAAGCTATATTTCTGTTCACACAAGAAAGCATATTTAGTCATAATCAATATCTTTTCTTATCATTAAAATATCTTAATCATGTTTAAGGATTGAAGGGTAAGACATAACGTCTTAGGTTCCAAAAATCTCCCCCTTTTTGATGATGACAAAACTTATTAATTCTTGTTAAGTCAAATTTATTTGAAGGCAAATTACACTCCTTAATTTTAATAATTACATATTATTACGATTAAAGTTTCATCTATAAGATGAATGGAGCTAGTAGATAAATGAAGTCTTAGCAAATGATTGATGTTAATTAGATGAATGCTTTGTGCATTCTAATGAGTTAGTAGACGAAACTTTAAAACCAGATGAGTAATACTTTTTCAAGTTACTTATACTCTAACAGACTTTTACCAACAAAAATGTATTTTCTACAAAGTTTTACCAAAAGTCTTATCTAAGTTTTAATTGATTACCACAGTTGTGTAATCGATTACCAAGTTTGAATTTTTTAAAATTCATAACGGCTCTTTTTTTAAACGTTTTTGAAATGTTACAATTACCTATATAAACAAGTTTTCAAATTTAAAAAAGGTTACACACACTTTTGACTTTCATAATCTTATTTCTTCTTTGAAACAAACTTTCAATGCTTTTCATATTCTAAAAATGAGAAAAGATTTTGAGCCTTAATTGTCATATCATAAGAAAATCTTTCTTGTAGGATTCAACCTACCTTTGAAACAACCATTGTACACTGTTCTCTAATATTGAACATTTGTTGTTGTGAATTCACCATAGTGTTCGGTGAAAGATTGTTGTTCACCATAGTGTTCGGTGAAAGATTGTTGTTCACCGTAGTATTTGGTGAAAGGTTATTTGATTACCATAGTGTTCGGTGAGGAGTTGTAATAAAAAAAAGGTGTGCTTTTCTTGAGTATTGGTGTAGGGATTGTAACTCTAAACTTTTTGGTTAGTGAAGAAAATCTCTAACGTGGGTTGGGGGACTAGACGTAGCCTTCAGCGGTGGAAGGTGAACCAGTATAAAATTTTTGTACGATTTTCTCTATCCCTTAACTATTTATATTGCGCTATTTACTATCTGCTATCTGTTGTATTAATTAACTAGTCAATATTAGGGTTATAATTATCTAGTTCAAAATCATCTAAGCCTTGAAGAAAATTGTGAGAAACCTAATTCACCCCCCTCTTAGGTTGTTATTTGTTCTTACAATTGGTATTAGAGCGTAGGTTTAGGAGAAATACTCCTAAGATCCATAGATGTCATCCTCTTCTAGACCAGTTCTAAGTGAAGGATTCAACATCAACAGACCTCCTTGCTTTAACGGTGAACATTATGACTTCTGGAAAATCAAAATGAAGATCTTTATAAAAGCCCAAGACCATGAAATTTGGAAAGCCATAGAAGAAGGACCTTTCATACCTGTAACAGAACAGGGTGCTAGCATTGAATTAAAACCTAGTAATATATGAAGTGAAGATGATAAAAGGAAAGTGCAATACAATCTTAAAGCTATGAACATTTTGACCTCTGCCTTAGGAATGGATGAATTCTTTAGAGTTTCAACATGTCAAACAGCCAAAGAAATTTGGGATACCTTAGAGATAACCCACGAGGGTACTGAAGAATTCAAGAGATCAAAATTAAACACCTTGTCAAAAGAATATGAGATGTTTAGAATGCTTCCCGGGGAGAAAATTCTAGATATGCAAAAACGATTTACCAATTTAACTTATCATTTGATTGCTCTTAGCAAGGATTTTTCAAATGCAAATTTGAACTTGAAAGTGCTGACATCTCTAACTAGGGCATGGCAACCAAAGGTGACAGCAATCTCCGAAAAGAAAAGCCTATCAAGTACGTCTCAAGCAGCACTTTTTGGAAAAGTGCAAGAGCATGAATTAGAACTAAATCGTTTGGAGCAACATGAAGAAAGAGAAAAGAAACATAAGTCAATTGCTTTGAAAGTCGAGATGGATTCAGAAGATGACAATTATGAAAAAGATTTTGAAAATGAAAATATGAATCGTCTGGTTAAAATTTTTGAAAAGTTTCTCAAATGGAAAGGAATGAAATCTAGACATCCAAAGAAATTTACAAAGAGAAATGATTCATCCACTTCTCAAAACTTCACATGCTTTGAATGTGGAAAACCCTAACATATAAAATTCAATTGCCCAAATCTTTAAAGAAAGAAAAATGAATTCAGAAACAAGATAGACAACAAGGATAAGAAGGACAAAATGGCCTACATAGTATGGGAAGATAATGACATAAGTTCTTCATCTGAATATGAGATTGAGGAAGTACAAATTGCTTTAATGGCATCACACAACTTTAATGAGGAAAATGACGAGGTCAAAAACAATAAACTATCTTATGAAAACTTAGAAAATACTTTTGAAAACTTGCATGGACTGTGCTTAAATTTTTCTAAGGTTTGTGCTAAACAGAAAAATATCATTTCTTCCTTAGAAACCTCTCATATAAAAGCATGCAAGATGATTTAAACATAATAAAAACTAAAGTTGAAAACCTAGATGCATGTTCTAAATGTAATTCTCTTGAAACTAAAATAGATGATTTGTATAAAATTGTTGTTAAATTCGAAAAAGGTAAACATAGTCTAGATGATATCTTAAGTATATAAAGAAAGACTAGTGATAGAAGTGAGTTAGGATATACACCCTAAAAGAAATCAAACAGAAATAATAAAATTTTGTTTGTAAAAGCTAGTAATTAACAAACAAATAAATGGTTTGAAAATAATAGATCAAATTTGTTAGGAACTCACAAAAAATACAATGATCATAGGCCTAGAACAAGAAACTATTATGTGTTTAGAAATTATCATGTTCCTGAAATGAAATATGTTTGTAATTATTATAATATGTCAAGACACACTTCAAATGTTTGCAATATTAAAAAGTATGGAATACCCAATAAACAATACATATGGGTTGAGAAAGACATTAACCCTAAAGGACCCAAATCACCTTGGGCACCTAAAATCCTTTTTTAATTGTTTTGTAGGAATGTATGAGGGCAACAAGTAACATGTGGTACCTTGAAAATGGTTGCTCCTCACATATGACTAGGGACAAACCAAAATTTATATACTATTTCTTGTTATGTTCCTGTCAACATATATCTTGGATACACTGTTAACAATTTTTCGTCTTTTTGATGATGTCAAAAAGGGGGAGAAAGGTTGATGTTTGTTTTTTATTTGATATTATCAGGATCATATTATTACTCCAAAATAAAGGGGGAGATATAGAAGACAGGAGGAGAAACTTAAACTGCTTGAATGTTCAAAGTTGTTTTATCATCATCAAAAAGGAGCAGATTGTGGAGAAAATCTATTTTTGACTTCATGGCTGGGTTTTGATGAAAACAAAAGGACATCAACAAAAAGAAAGAAAAAGTGAAGAAAATCAAAGAACCAAGGTTCTATCAAGAATAACTTAAATTTACAAAGGTTCAAGTCTTCACCTAGAAAAAGTAAGTGCTCTCTATGATATGGTAGCGTAAAACTCTTAAGTATACAATCAAGTTAAGCAAAATCTGGTTCAAGGATTAAAACAAGTAAAAGTACTTAACTACGTGTTTTTTTAACTTAGGAACAATTTTCAAGAGTCAGTAATCAATTATAGAAAGTCAGTAATCAATTACACAGTTCACAGATTTTCAAAAACAACTTTCAGTAATCGATTATGAAAATCAGTAATCGATTACAAAGTTCACAGATTTTCGATTTTCAAAAACAACTTTTCATTAATCAATTACCAAGAGTTAGTAATCGATTACATGATTCAAATTTAATATTATGGGTAACGTTTACTTGTTGTAATCGATTAACACAGTTGTGTAACCGATTACTAAGTTTGAACCTTTGAAAATTCATAACGGCTCTTTTTTAGAATGTTTTTGAAAGATTACAATTACCTATTTAAACAAGTTTTCAAATTTGGAAAAGGTTACACACACAATTTTGACTTTCATAATCGTATTTCTTCTTTGAAACAAACTTTCAATGTTTTTCATATTCTAAAAGTGAAAAAAGCTTTTGAGCCTTAATTGTCATATCATAAGAAAGCCTTTCTTGTAGGATTCAACCTACCTTTGAAACAGCCATTGTACATTGTTCTCTAATATTGAACATTTGTTGTTGAGAATTCACCATAGTGTTCGATGAAAGATTTTTGTTCACCGTAGTGTTCGATGACAGATTGTTGTTCACCGTTGTGTTCGGTGAAAGGGTATTTGATTACCGTAGTGTTCGGTAAAGAGTTGTAATCAAGAAAAGAGGTGCTTTACTTGAGTATTGATGTAGGGATCTCGGGGTGAGATTGTAACTGTACACTGTTTGGTTAGTGAAGAAAATCTTTAACGTAGGACTGGACGTAGCCTTCATGGTGGAAGGTGAACCAATATAAAATATTTGTGTGATTTTCTCTATCCCTTCACTATTTATATTACGCTATTTACTATTCGCTATCCACTATATTAATTAACTGGTCAGTATTGGGGTTATAATTATCTAGTTCAAAATATTCTAAGCCTTGAAGAAAATTGTGAGAAATCTAATTCACCCCCTCTTAGGTTGCTATCTGTTCTTACAAGTTAGACAAAACCTTTGTCGTACACCTTAGTGGGTGTTAGCCTGAAAAGGCTGGAATTAAAGAAAACTTGGAGTGTTTAGCGTAAAGAGGTTGTGTTCAAAGAATATTTGGGTTGTTTAGGATAAAGAGATTGCTTCCGAAGAATACTTGAGTTAGTCCGAAGTAGTTGGGGTTCAAATAATACTTTTAATCTGTAATGTTAGTGAAATCTTAGTCGTTGTTAAGAAACTAGATGTAGTTTTCATTATAACACGAACTAGTATAAAAACATCTTGTGTCATTTATTACTTATTCTGATTTCTTCTAACCATCACTTTACCGAGGCTATTTTGTTAACCTTTTTTTGTGAAACTATTTTCATAAAAATTTGAAAACATTTATGTGACTCATCAAGCAATATAATATGTATTGAAAAATAGCTTGCGATAATTTTCTTTTAACACAATTTAACAATCTTCTCATGTTTTTCTTTTACAATTTTGATTGAAGATTAATTTGCCAGAAATATAGTAGCTTTGGAGAAAAGCTAATAAGTATGTTGTTAGATTATATAATAAATCTTGTTATTAGATCATAATCATCATAAATATAAAAACATATAATAACACATTGAACTCTCCCTCAGTCCAAACAAATAGAATATCAGAGCTTATAGATATAAATATAGAAAATATGTTGTGGGTATGCATCAATTGTCCCATGGCGAGGTCAGGGTAGGTCAAGTCATAGTCGACTCGTGGCGCTTGAGCTGTTACACACTTAAGTAAAAAGAGTTATGCCCTAACTAACCACTATAGCTTGTGGTCTAGTGGTAAGCGCTTGATCTATCAATTGGCATCAGAGCGTAGGTTTAGGTAAAATGCTCCTAAGATCCATAGATGGCATCCTCTTCTTGACTAGTTCTTCTTGTACCCTAACTAACAATTATAGATTTTGGTCTAGTGGTAAAAAGATGCCAACAAAAAGAAAGAAAAAGTGAAGAACATCAAAGAATCAATTATTGATCAAGATATGCTTTAGTTTTAAAGATTCAAATCTTTGAAACTAAAGCATATCTTGATCAATAATTGATAAGTAAGTGCTCTCTATGATATGATAATCAAAGGCTATTAAAGTATATAATTAAATCAAATAAAATTTGTCTAAAAAATTCAAACTAGTGAATTTATTCAAAACTACATTTTAAAATTATCTTAGAAACAATTGTCCCAATTTCGTTGTTCATATTTTTAAATTTGAAATTATGCAAAAAAAAATTTAAAATTTTTAAAGGAAGTATAATTCAAATTTCAAATGTTGAGCAACCAACACTTTTTTTAGAAAAGATGTAATTTCTCATTTTTAAATTTGAAATTTGAAATTGTGAATTTCTTTTAAAACAAGTTTTTTTTTAAGGAACATCTTTCTTTATAATTCAAATTTCAAATGTTAAGCAACAAACACTTTTTTATTTTATTATTATTATTATTATTGAAAATTTTTAATGGCTCGTTTCTTAAAACGATTTTGAAAGGATACGATTGCCTATTTAAACAAGTTTTCAAATTTAGAAAAGAGAGACTTGATTTTCATAATCTTATTCATCTTTGAAACAAACTTCAATGCTTTACATATTCTAAAAGTTAGAAAAGCTTTTGAGTCTTAATTGTTATATCATAAGAAAGTCTTTCTAGTAGGATTCAACCTACCATATTGAAACAACCATTGTACTTGGTTCTCCATTGTTTAAACAATTATTGTTGATCACCGTAGTGTTCGGTGAAAGGTTGTTGTTCACCGTAGTGTTCGGTAAAGAATTGAGGATTACCGAAGTGGTCGGTAAGGACTTTGTAATCAAGAAAATGGGGGCTTTTGTTGAATGTTTGTGTAGAGATCTCAGGGTGAGACCGTAACTCTACACTATTATTTAGTGAAGAAAGTCTCTGACGTGGTTCAGGGAACTGGACGTAGCCTTCAGTGGTAGAAGGTGAACCGGGATAAAATCGCGGTGTGATTTTCTCTTTCCTTACACTTTTTATATTTCGCTGCACCTTATCTTAAAATAACCGGTTGGAATTGGTGTTGAAATATTTAAAATAAGGAATTCTTATAGTATTCGGAAAAAGCGTGAGAAACCTAATTCACCCCGCCCCTCTTAGGTTGCTATCTGTATTTTCAATTGGTATCAGAGCCAAGGTCACGAGGTCGATTCCTAGCGGGTGCAATTGCTGAGGGGGAGATTGTTGTGCGTATACATCACTTGTCCCATGGTGGAGGATAGGGTAGGCCAAGTCATAGTCGACTCGTAGTGCTTGGGCTGTTACACTCTTAAGTAGAAAGAGTTGTGCCCTAACTAACCCCTATAGCTTTTGGTCTAATGATAAGCGCTTGATCTATCAATTGGCATCAGAGCGTAGGTTTAGGTAAAATGCTCCTAAGATCCATAGATGGCATCCTCTTCTTGACCAGTTCTTAGTAAAGGATTCAACATCAAGATACCTTCATGCTTTAATGGTGAACATTATGATTTTTGGAAAATCAAAATGAAGATTTTTATAAAAGCCAAAGACCTTGAAATCTGGAAAGCCATAGAAGAAGGACCTTTAATACCTATAATAGAACAAGGTGCCTAGTAGTGAATTAAAACCTAGTAATATATGGAGTGAAGATGATAAAAGGAAAGTGAAATACAATCTTTAAGGCCATGAACATTTTAGCCTCTGCCTTAAGAATGGATGAATTCTTTAGAGTTTCAACATGTCAAACGACCAAAGAAATTTGGGATACCTTGGAGATAACCCAAGAGGTACAAAAGAAGTGAAGAGATCAAAATTAAACACCTTGTCGCAAGAATATGAGATGTTTAGAATGTTTCCTGGAGAGAAAATCCTAGACATGCAAAAATGATTTACCCATTTAACTAATTATTTGATTGCTCTTGGCGTGGATTTTTCAAATGAAGATTTGAACTTGAAAGTGTTGAGATCTTTAACTAGGGCATGGCAACCAAAGGTGAGAACAATCTCCGAAATGAAAAGCCTCTCTAATATGACTCAAGCAGCACTCTTTGGAAAATTACAAGAGCATAAATTAGAATTAAATCGTTTGAAACAACATGAAGAAAGAGAAAAGAAACATAAGTCAATTGCTTTAAAATTCGAGATAGATTCAGAAGATGACAATTATGAAGGAGATTTTAAAGATGAAAATATGAATCGTCTGGTTAAAAAGTTTGTCAAAAGGAAAGGGATGAAATCTGGACAACCAAAGAAGTTTATAAAAAGAAATGATGCATCCACTCCTCAAAACTTCACGTAGTTTGAATGTGAAAAACCCGGACATATAAAATTTGATTATCTGAATCTTCAAAGAAAGAAGAATGGATTCAGAAACAAGACAGACAACAAGGATAAAAAGGGCAAAAAGGTCTACATAGCACAGGAAGATAATGACATAAGTTCATCATCCGAATCTGAAATTGAAGTAGCACAAATTGCTTTATTGGCATCACACAACTCCGATGATGAAAATGAAGCGGTTAGTAACAATAAACTATCTTATGAAGATTTAGAAAATGCTTATGAAAACTTGCATGAATTGTGCTTAAATTTTTCTAAGGTTCGTGCTAAGCAGAAAAAGATCATTTCTTCTTTAGAAACCTCTCTTTAAAACATGCAAGATGAATTAAATATAATAAAAATAAAATTTGAAAACTTAGGTGCATGTTCTAAATGTAATTCTCTTGAAAACAAAATAGAAGATTTGCATAAAATTGTTTCTAAATTCGAAAAAGGTGAACATAGTCTAAATGATATCTTAAGTATACAAAGAAAAAATAGTGATGGAAGTGGGTTAGGATATACACCTGAAAAGAAATCAAACAAAAAGAATAAAATTTTCTTTGTAAAAGCTTGTAATTAAAATACCAATAAAAGATCTGAATACAATAAACTAAATTCTTTAAGAACTTACAAAAGGTACAACGATCATAAGCCTAGAACAAGAAACTACTCTATGCCTAGAAATCATCATGCTTCTAAAAAGAAATATCTTTGCAATTATTGTAATATGTTAGGACATACTTCTAATGTATGCAATGTCAAAAAGTATGGAATACCCAATAAGTAATACATATGGGTTGAGAAAGACACTAACCCTAAAGGATCAAAATCACCTTAGGTACCTTACATCCCTTTTTAATTGTTTTGTAGGAATATATGAGGACAACAAACGACATGTGGTATCTTGACAGTGGCTGCTCCTCACATATTATAGGGGACAAATCAAAATTTGCATACTATGTCTTGTTATGTTCTTGTCAAATGTATATCCTGGATAGATTGTTAGCAATTTTTCTTCTTTTTGATGATGTCAAAAAAGGGGAGAAATATTGTTGTTTGCTTTTTATTGAGATTTTTAGGTTCATGTTATTTTACTCCAAGACAAACTGGGAGATATACAAGACAGGGGGAGACACTTATAATGATTGATTTTTCAAGATGTTTTGTCATCATAAAAAACGGGGAGATTGTGGAGAAAATATCTTTGTGACTTCATGGCTGGGTTTTGATGAAAACAAAAAGACGTCAACAAAAAGAAAGAAAAAGTGAAGAACATCAAAGAATCAATTATTGATCAAGATATGTTTTAGTTTTAAAGGTTCAAATCTTCACCTAGAAAAAGTAAGTGTTCTCTATGATATGTTAATCAAAGGCTCTTAAAGTATATAATTAAATCAAATACACAAAAAATTGATGAAAAAACACAAGTAGTTATAATGGATGGGCATTAAAACTTTATTAACTTCAAAAATAATAAAATTATAATACACTTGAATATTTATAACTTCACCAACATTTGTTTTTGTTTCGCATTCCTTAATCGATTGTTAAAATTACTGGCAATGTGTGTGATGCAATAGACAAGGTAAGCATGAGGTATGTAACACCCCTCACCCCCTATGGTTATAACATCCTAATTTCTCTACAGTCATGGGAAATTAACTACGTCATTCAATGAAGAGAGCTAAATTTCATTTCATAAAGTGAATTTCGAAATAAAAGTTGATAACTCACAAAAGCGAGTTATTAGCATACATTTTTTAGTGCACAAAATGTCCATTAAACACTCTTAAGCAAGGTAAAATAACCATTAATTACTCTTAATTATAATACTTTGTGTTAGAACGTGTTGATGGTTTGTTTAAGTGTTTCAGGGGTTAAAAATAGCCAAAAATATGAGAAAATGTGCAAAGGAATAACTCGGCGACATACAGCTCCAAGGATGGACCATTCTTCTCTATCAACTCAACTCGTGTGACTTGCCATTGAGCTTGCGCGAGTTGACATTACTTCCAGCCCAAGTGATGGAGGACCATCCTTGACTAGAAGAGTTACAAGAGTCATGCATAAAAGAATACAAGAAGAAGTTGAGAGTCAACTCAAAAGTCAAACTCAAAGTCAAGGGTCAACACAAGACCTCTTCTTAATTTGTAATAACACTTGTAATTTTTTAAGTGTTTTGTGAACTTGTAATTATATTAGGAACAATTATTTTTGGGCCTTGCACGGTGATTGGAATGCACGACCTATACTTGTAATTGAATCAAGAATTCATAGCTTAATGTGAGAGAGAGTGGCCCACACTCTCCCTAGGGAGAGGGGAGAGAATTTTGAAGGGAAGTTAGTGGAAACTCCACTAACTCAATTCAAATTCTAGCCTTTGGATTGGATCTCAATCAATGGCTGAATTTGAATCCGTTGAGGCATGCTTTTGGCTCAAATTCAAGAGTGAATCTAGACCTCTTGATCAAGATCTCATCAAAGGGTAGAAATTCAAACTTGAGTCACATTTCTCATGCCACTCAAGGGTTCTCTAACCGTGTGATGTAGATCCAATCAAGGGGTGGAGAACAAAACTTGAATCACAAGTCTCTTACCTTAACCATAGCCCTTAGATGGAATTCTAATCGAAGGGAAGAGCTAGTGACCCGTGTGATTTTGCTTTAGAAAGCATCTCATGCGTTGATTACTTGGCTAATCTTAGGGTTAGAATTTAATCCTTGTTAAGCAAGTTCTAGCGCCACCAACACTTAGTATAAATAGCTTTTCTTTTGAATTGTAAACACTTTTGGCAAATTGAATAGAATTCAGAAATTTATGAGAGCATTTTCTCTCTTGAATTCTTGTGAAGAACCTTGAATCTTATAAATGGCTTCTTGATCCATTGTGGTGATTTCACCTTGAGCTTATTAGCACTTGCTATGGCGCTTCCATTTCTATTCTCAATCTGTTTTCTTCTTTCTTTTTCTCTTTGATCGTGAGCTTCTTCTCCTTCCACACATGAAGTCTCCATTGAAGCATGATGATCCTTCAAGTCCTTGCAATTCTCCATGAGGCTTGCATCACCAAGTTTGCTCTCTGTAACCTCAATTCACGTGAATTGCTACTCAGCTCGCGCGAGTTGGCATTGCTTGAAGCCCACATTTGCTCTATGAAAACAGAACTCACGCGACTTGCTAATGAGCTCGCGCGAGTTGGGTCCATGAAAATCCTAAGTCCATGAAAAAGGTTATATATTCACATGTCACTATCAGTAAATCATTCTTTTTCCAATCTTTTTCCTCTCGGAATCAGAATCACACTCGGTTCAAGCGCCATTCAGAGTTCAACTTCAAGCCTAAGCGAAGGAGACTTAAGGATCATTCGGCTTCTTTATAATTTGATTACCTATGTACTCTCTTTCATATTATGCTTGCGTTGTTCCCCCTATTAGCTTGAACTAACTCCCCCTTTGACTGGGAGAATGATGTAACCTTAATTATTCCTAATATAATTCTCGATGTTATTTGATATATGATTGGACGTTTATTTCTTCTATGCTTAATGTTGTTTATTAACTAACCATAAATAAATTGATTGTAAATCTAGGGGAACTTTGAGAATAGAAACATAGGTGGTACAAGAGAAATAACCATTATTAAGCTAGAGTCTTAGAGATAGGAGTAGACGGTAGCATGGGCATAACCTAACAGTTATCACTGGATTCACATAACTGAAACCCTAATTAACTTAGTTTGATTTAAGAGATTAATTAATTGAACTAATCTAGGCGGTGTAGGTGATCGTGAGAGGGACGGTTACGAGAGTAGGAATCCGATCCAACCAACGATTATAATTCGAATAACAGATAGGAGAATATTAGGGTAATTAGTGGTGAAATCAGGATCTCAATCGCTTTCTTAATAATTAATTTTTATTTTAATTATAATTACTTTCTCTCATCAACTTCCCAAAACCTTCACGATAATAGAATTAAATTAATAAATCTGATTTCTTATCCTCGTGGGATCGACAACCCTGATCTATAAATACTTAATACTTGACAGTTGTGATATACTTGACATAGTAGGCAACTGGCGTGCTCACGCAGTACCGGTGGCTGACACCATATCAAGTTTTTCACGTTGTTGCCGGAGATAAGGCAAAATTAGATTTTTTATTTAATTTTATTATTTCTTTTATATTTTTCTCTTATTAAACCTTCTTTTTTCTATACCAATCTTTTAGGCATTCTCTAATTGCTCATATTAACCCATGCATGCAAATTTTCTTGGTTCTTTATTTTCTTGATATTCTCACTTGATTCAGGAAAAAGTTGTTGTGTAGAAATTCACAAGAACATAGAGAAGCCAAAGGCTACAATTGAATCACTGAGGTATGGATCAGGACCCTGAACAATCCGCTCAACCCATGACCCTAGCTCAATATTCTAAAAACAATATGAAGATTGGCCCACCAATCACATTACCTCCTGGTACCGACGATGGTAAGCACACACATTTAATAAGCTATTTCAGTCAGAATTGCCAATTTCATGGCCCGTACATGAAGATGCAAGTGATCATGTCGTCAGAACTACAAACCTAGAGATATCCAAGTTGAGATATTTTTCATACACTCTACATGGAGAAGCTAAAACCTTGCTCAATTCACAACCTGCCGGCAAATTCACTTCTTGGGAAGAACTAGAAATCCAATTCTTGTGCAGGTTTATAGATGAGAACAAGAAGAGAAATCTGATATGTGCATTGTATACCTTCAGGATGGAAGATAATGAGAACTTTTCACAGGCCTGACATCTATTCAAAGCTCTTCATAACAGGTGTCAAACACACAACATAGACATTCACATGCTGGTACAATTATTCCTTCAGGGGTTAACCGCAAAAGAACAAAAGAATGTTGACCTAGCAGCTGGAGCAAATTTAGCAGAGTTGAAAACACCACAAGCATGTGTGGAATTGTTTGAACTGATGGCACACTCTTCATATCTTGGTAATAGAGAAATACCAACCAAAAGAGAAGTGCAAGAAATAACGACCGATACAGTTGTCCTAACCAAATTGGAAGCCATAACCATCAACCAACAATGTCTAGAGAGACAGATTACAACCTAAATTGCACCTATAAACGTTATACCTCCACCTCAATTTTATCCAGAGTTATGCACTTTATGTGGAGGTAATCATCTAACTAGTGCTTGTCTTATTACTAATAAACATGCTAATTTTGTAAGGCAACAACAGCAGAGGTACATTCACAACAACAACTTTGGGAATCTTAACTATAGGAACCAACCTGGTTTCTCACATTCTCAAGGGCCATCATATCAATCACCTCAACAACAGAAATCTAAGCTAGACATCTTGATAAGACAACTTGTTTAAAGTCAAAAGACCATGGCTGTCACACAAAAAGTTCTAGCTGACTCTCATAAAGCTTTCATGGAAGAATCCAGGAATAAAGCAAGGAAACCTATGTACTGTTATAAAACCAAGAGGCTACCATACGCAACATAGAACATCATATCACCCAACTCTCTCAAAGAATTCTCAACCACAACACTATTGACCCTGAAGAACATGCCAAAGCTATCACTTTCAGAGGTGGTAAAGAGATTCTTGGAAATACCAAAACCCCAACAGAAATTTCAGATTCATCACACAAGGGCAATAATAAAGAAGAGACCACAACAAGTTCTGAAACCCACATCATATCAAAGAAACTTGAGGACAAAGGCAAAGCCATTCAAGGGCAAACTCCTAACAACAATCCAGTGGCATATGTGCCACCTATTCCCTACACAAACAGACTCAAAAAAAGCAAGCAAGACACTCAAGAAAAGCAATATGCCAAGTTCTTGGAGGTTTCCAAAAATTTGGAAATAAATATACCTCTTTTGGAGGCCTTGCAACAAATGCCTACCTATTCCAAATTCTTGAATGACTTATGTACCAAGAAAAGAAAGTTGCCTGAAACAAAAGTGGTAATGCTTAATGAAGAATGCAATGCTATATTGACCAATAAACTACCACCTAACAAGAAAGATCCAGGTAGCTTCACTATTCCGTGTGACATTGGCACCAAGTACTTCCACAAATCCTTGCTGGACCTTGGCGTAAGTATCAACCTCATGCCATTATCCGTCTTCCAAAAGTTGGGGTGGGAGAGTTGAAACCAACTAAAGTATCTTTGCAGTTGGCAGACCGATCCTTAGCATTCCCAAGGGGTCTACTTGAAGACATCTTAATGAAAGTCGACAAGTTATAAATATCGGCTGATTTTATTGTGTTAGACATGGAGGAAGATCGGGAGGTACCTTTTATCCTGGGGAGACCTTTTCTAGCAACTATAGGAGTTTTAATTGATGTAGCAAAGGGAGAATTGGAATTGAGAGTTCTTAGACAGCAAGTCACCTTCAATGTGTTTGAAGCAAGTAAGCGCCCCATGGACTGAGACACATGCTACATGATAGACTCTATTGATCACCTCTCAACATATCCTATATTCACCATATCAGAGGCTCCGTTAGCTGCACATATCATGAAACCCAAGTTGTTGAATGAAGTTGGGGGTGACTACCTTGAAGACAGGCACACTCTCCTTGAAGACAGGCACACTCTCCTTGAAGCAAGAGATAAGAATCCAAAAGTTGAAACTGTTACTATTTCTGATAAAGATATGGTGATCCTAGAGCGATCATTAGTGTTGGAGGTAACCACTTATGCAATAGACAATTTGAAGCATTGCTAATGAAGTATGGAGTAAGACATAAGGTAGCAACACCCTACCATCCTCAAACTAGTGGGCAAGTAGAAATATCCAACAGAAAACTAAAAAGAATCCTTGAGAAAACTGTCAACAATGCAAGAAAGGATTGGTCAACAAAGTTGGATAAGGCTTTGTGGGCATACAGAGCAACCTTTAAAACTCCTATTGGCATGTCACCATTTCGGTTGATTTTCGAGAAAGCATGTCATCTTCTAGTTGAACTAGAACATAAAACGTATTGGGCAACCAAAGCTTTGAATTTTGACATGAAAGAAGCTGGAGAGAAAAGAATGCTACAACTAAATGAGTTGGATAAATTTAGGGGTGATGCTTATGAGAATGCAAAGCTGTATAAAGAAAGAACCAAGAAGTGGCAAGACAAACACATTTTGAGGAGAGAGTTCCAGCCAGGACATCAGGTTCTTTTATTCAATTCCAAGCTGAAACTATTCCCTGGAAAACTCAGATCAAGGTGGTCTGGTCCATTCATCATCACCAAGATCTCACCTTATGGAGCAATTGAGATTTCACACCCATGGAAAGGCACATTCACAGTGAACGGCTAGCGGCTTAAGCCATACATCAATGGAGATTTTGACAAGCTCAAGACCACCATCTCATTCGAGACACTGCGCTGATCACACCTTTAAGTCTAACTTAGGGACAATAAAGGAAATTGCTTGTTGGGAGACAACCCAACATTCATAGGGTAAGCCAATCAAAAACTTCAATGAATTCTGAAATATGCAGTTCTCAGATAGCCACTCGCGCGAACTTGATCACCACCTTGCACGAGCCGCCATCAAGACGCCATAAAAATGCTCTTTTCCACTTCAAGTAAGGCGAGTTCAACACAACTCATGCGAGCTCCACTTCCAAAGTGCTCTTGGCCTAGTTAACTCGTGCGAGTTTCCCTTCTAGAGAGGAATTTTTACCCTCTGCCATGTGAGCTCGCACGAGTCTCCAGCGGCTCGTGTGAACTGACCCATAGAGGAGGAGACTTGTTTTTCCCCTCCTCAACTCGCGTAATTTGATTTTTGCACAGTTACAAGTTGCACGAGTAGAGCAAACCACCACCATCCTCTAATCAAGGTATGTTACATGAACGTTTAAATTTCACTTCAGATCATTCACTGCATTACCTTGACAACAACGATCCTTTGGAATCATTGAACTTAGTACACGCATGACTCACCACTTGAAACACTCTCACATGCTAGTTACAACATGCACATCTTTGTAGTTCAGTCCCTCAAGTCTTCATACAATGCCGAGGACGGCACCGATCTAAAGTTAGGGGTGGTTACTTTTGTTCTATCGTTTGTATTTAATTTTTGGAGACCATTTTTTAATTTTTTTTCTTGTTTTCTTTTAATATACTGAGGTATCTACATTATAATACTAACTCACTTTATTCATGAATGATATTTTTGTTGTTACCTTGAGTTTTTATGATATTATTATGATTTACTTGAGATACTAACACTTCTGTATAAATTGAGAAGGTAATGTATGACTGATGAATTATGTTGTGGGAATCAACTAAATGCACTTTTATTTTTTGTTTCTAGTACTAATAATGTGCCTGTGTCTAAGAAAATAGGAAAGCCACAAAACTCAAAGAACCAAGTTGATCTTAAGTAAGTTAAGCCAAGTGAAACATGAACCAGGAAAGGATTTAGGCCTTGTTTGGAACCCATAAAACGCTTTCTCAGCCAACCCTTAAAAGAATAGGCAGATTTTTCTTTCTTAAGTAGTTTGTATGCCAATGATTCCCATTATTTTTATTGCCCTCTTGAAAAACCTACCAGACCTCAGACCAGAAAACCCAAATTCTATCCTAGAGACTTTTCTTAATGAATAGTATGTGTTCAGTAGGGAAAGAAATCAGGCCTCTAAAAATGCAGAAAATACCAAAAAATCATAAAAGCAAAGAAAGGATCACCAGTTAGTGACCACCAAAAAAATTGAAAAGTTCAGAAAAGCCAACAGTTTGTGGAAACCAAAAATATTGTGAATAAAGAGTTATCAATAAATTTCCCTCAAAGCCAACAGAGAACTCAAAACAAAGTTTCAAGTGCTAAGAGATTATATGAAAAAAGGTTTAGGAATTAAGGTTTCTTAAGCTGGGAAACATGGTAATGAACCTAAATTGACATGGATCTAGGAAACCTTAAGGTTTCTTCCTTAGTATTGTCGCTAATAATCCTGCAACGGCTAAAACCCCTCCCCTTTCTGCTCACCAGCAAACCCAAATTCGAAACACTCACACACAACCTTGAAACACTCACACACGGTACATGGAAAAGGAAAATGATGTAGGAATCAACCAAGCTAAAGAGAACAACAATGAAATTGAAGCAAGAAATCTCTAGGTGCGGGAAAGAAAACAAGCCAACTCAAAAAAATCAATTCTTATTAAATAAACAAAGACAAAGAGATGGGAAAAACTCATTATTATTACTAAACAGAGAACATCCTAACCTGAATTTGAGGCACTTCCGTGTGGGGGGAAATTGAAATGAACAAGGTTCCAGTCTCCACTCTAGTTAGGAGCTTTAGTCTAATTTTGGGAAAAATTTGCCAACACCAAAGCATGAGAGAGATATGGGAGTGAGAGGAAAGGGGAGAATGAGAAAAATAAATAAATTCTTTTATGTCTGATACAAAAAATATCCAGAGGGTTACAACTTTATAATTGCTCACTCACATTCCACTCACATAACTCACTCCCCTCAACAATTACTACTCCTTTATTTTATTTTATTTATATTTTTTAATTAATTAATTAATTAATTATTTTTTAAAAAAATATTGAGGCATTACAAAGTCGACTCCATCCAATTGTTTCATTCTCAATAGCTGACTTGATACTCTTATGTCAATGAGAGATTAGACATATCCCTGATTTATCTGTGACATGTAGATGTAAATCAAAGAAAAATCATGACCAATATAGTAAAGTCTTACCTTCAACAACAACAAAAGGAAGAGGTAAAATATTTTCATTCCCATCTTGTGTTATTTCTATCAATAATGTTTCACAATATCTCCTATACAAGTGTGTACCATCTACATGTAATATTGACTTGTAAAATTTAAAAGCATCACCTCATTGCTTTAAAGTCCAAAACAAACAATGAAATTGTCAAAATTCACGAACCAAAGTGTTACCAACAAAATAATCATCGTCACAGATTTGATAATAAGAATTTGGCGAGTGAATTTGAATAAATTTCAATCAAACAAAAATTTGAGCATATGATTCTTCCCAATAATCATATACCATGGTCATTACTTTTTGTTTAGTTAATAATGTCTTCCTGTACAATATTTTATAATTAAATATACCAACAATTCTCTTTTGTATCAATCCAAATTTTATGGACGAATCTTCCCTGATCATATCTATTAAATTAGTAAAAAAACATGTTAAGCAAGACATTAATTACTTTAATTATTGAGATGATAAATTATAATATTAAATAAACAATTTCATATACCCAAAATGTAAGTACTAATTAAATCTGAATTGAGATTCTACTGGTTTTGCGTCAAACTAGCGTTTAAATAAGTACGCGGTCCACCCTATTGCATGACTTTTCACCTATCTGTCCTTTTCAACTGCATAGCCCACATATAAAATGGATATGGGAAATCATCACTACTTCTAAAGTAATGAACAATATATTTTGTTGATTTGGACTCAACCACTTTCAATGTTTGGTGCATGCATGCTAATTAGTTTTTGTTTCAGCAACAACATTAAATTGTCGTGAAGGCTTAGGTAAACTGCTATCAAAATCTTTTTCATTGGATGATTCATCAACATAGAATCAGAAGTGACTTTATCTTTATAATTGTCTCTATAATTTAACCTTGTACAACCTCTTTCATTGGATCTACCAACATTTGCCTAAATTGCACCCACATTATATATAGACACACCAGCTATAACTACTTCTAAACATAAATTTATAGTACCTATGTCTTGTTGTTGAGAATTAGTAATTATAATTTCAACATCTTCATCATCAACTATCTGCAGTCCGACATATTTATTTCTTACAAAATACCTCATTGTGATAGGCCCAATAACTTCATTAGAATTTAACTTAAATTTATCATGTATTCTTCTTTTTTAAACCATTAAAACTTATTTCACATCAGTCGGGTGTGACCATTCTGGGATATGCCACAAAGGTGAAAGCACTTGAAGGCACCTACAATCTCGTGTGACAAATCTAGGATTTTCCATGTAGGTGAAAGCGCCGACTTGCTCACGCGACCGCATGACAAGATGCCACGTGTCTGAAAATGCTTGAAGGTGCCAAGTGTTGTTGCCAATCACTAAGAAAATTTGAAAACAAAATAGTTAGTGGCTAAAACAAATAGATAAATGTTGTCCTAAATGATTAATTTGCCAGATGTGTAACCTCCAATAACAATAGTCCCTTCTCGGTTAGATCGAGATAGAAGAACAGTAGTGCATGTGTATAAAATAAACAGATAATATAGTAAATAAGATCTATATATCCCAAAGGTTATGTATCAAACACACACATATGCTTTGATTGGTAAAGGGTGGTCAATTACTAAAAAAAATAAAAATATGATCATTGTAAGAATTGAGTCAAATTTATAATTATTGTTAAAGATCAAATTAAAAAATATTATAATTATCTCTCTTAGAATATTAAATCCAAAAGATTTTATAAAATTTATGATCGTTATTGAATAAATAAAAAAATCATTTAAAATCAAAACACCTGGCACCGTCTGTGATTGCTTGGCTTTTTACCACATGGCTAAACTTGGTTGAAGGTGCCTCCCATTAGGCGCAACCACTTGTTTTTTTATTTCCGCGTGGCTATGCATGGACGTAACCATTTTTATCACTAAATGAGCTCAATCCCTGACACGACCACTTTTTCCTGTCACTAGAGACTCCCCGTGTATTAGCATGATCACTTTTCTTGACATCGAATGTAATAACCTTGCAGCGCCTTCACTTAAATAAACCTTGCTATATTAGTTTTCAACCTACCATACATGCAAGGTGGAGCCACGTTAATGGTGTGGGGGTGGTGGTACCCTCTTCCCCTCCCAATTTTTTTTTCTAAATTATATATATATATATATATATATATATATATATATAATAATTTTTAATTTTTTGATAATTTCTAATTTTAAATTTATAATTTCATATCTAATTTTGAAAACATACATATTTAAGATTCTCATCATAATGATTTTTAGTTTAAAAATTTTTAATATTCATTTTTATTTTTAAAAATTATATATTTATTTAAAAAAATTCTTGATCGTAACAACAATTTTTTACTATTAATAATGCATTTTTAATTATCTTTCACAAAAATTATAATTAAATAAACTAAAATAACTTTAACTTACTGTTTAAAAGTTCATTATATCATTTTAGATAAATTAAATATTAAATATAAAAATTGATAAGTTAAAGTGAAAAAAAGTAAATGAAAAAATAAAGAAAAATAAAATTGAAATAAAAAAAATAAAATAAAATGAAAATTGTTAACTCCTTCCACTCCTAGAGTCTAGTTCCTCCCCTACCTACATGCATAATAAGTTTCCGAAATGGCACCCATCACGTAAATTTGCTGCCAAAGGGCCTTTGGCACAGAAACTCCGATGTTATCTTGTTTGTAGTCGCGCTTCACGTTATCTTTTTTGTCCTTTCTTTTAAGCTAAGTGAATTTGAATTTGTAGGTGATTGATAGTTTTGATGGGTTTGTGGCAGTTTGAAATGAAGAAATTAATTATAAAGAAAAAGTGACAATAAGCTGTAATTTGAGATAGAATGTAATCACAAATATAATAATCAGAGCTACTTAGAAAAATACTCATTTCTATGGACTTTTCTTCGCTAATATATAGAATAGATTACAACCAACAGAAGCTAGAAAATAAGCATAATAACAAACCACTAACTATTAATAGACATAATAACAAACCACTACCAGTTAACCACTACCACAATACTCCTAACAGTCCTTTCTTTTGATTTGGAAAGCTTTTCATGCCAAGCAGGTTATTTAATTTGATGAACGCTTCGATCTTTAATAGCTTAGTGAGAATATCTACAACTTGATCTTCCGACCTGCAATATTTCAATGATTTGACTCATGATAACTGATTGACAAGCAACAATTATAACAAGTAGATAATGCAACAATTGTCTGTTTCTTTGATGTCCATGAGCAAACAGTCTTTCCGAACATAAAACAGTTGCCACCTGTGCTCTTCCTTTCGTCTGAGTCTCCACCCCAATCACAGTCTGAGTATCCAATGATCTCAATCTCCTTGGATCAAAAGTAAAATAGACCAAAAGTTATACTACCTTTAATGTAGCACATAATCCTCTTTATTGCTTGTAAATGAATATGTCGAGGTGACTCCATGTATCAACTAACCAATCCCACAGCATAACAGATATCAGGTCTTATGCATATAAGATATCTTAGGCTTCCAACAATTTGCTTAAATTATGTAGCATCTAGTTCGCTCATCACCGTCCTTCGTAAGCTTAAGTCCTGTCTCTCAACTGGAGTCTTAACTAAGTTTGAATCTTCCGTTTTAAACTTCTTCAAAAATTCAGCAGTTTATTTCTTTTGATGGATGAAGATTCCATCGTCTCGCTGGATGACTTCAATGCCCAAAAAGTAAGACATAAGACCAAGATCACTCATCTCAAATTCCTTCATTCATGGTATGCTTGAAATCAATAATCATCTTAAGATTATTTCCTGTAAAAATTGCATCATCAACATAAGACATAAGATTAGCAAGCCTCCATAATCATTAGTCTTCACATATAGACCATGATCTCATGGACATTTTTTAAATCTAATGTCATGAAGGAATGAATTAATCCTCTTGTTCCAAACTCATGGTGTCTGTTTAAGACCATATAAAGCCTTATTAAGTCTGTACACCAACTCCTTTTTTCCAGATTGTATGAAACTCGATGACTGCTTTACATAAACCTCTTCGTCTAGTGGGTCGTTAATAAACGCTGACTTAACGTCCATCTGGTGAATTTTCCATTACTTTTGTGCAGCCAAAGCAATTATCAACCTCATAGTTTCCATTCAAGCTACAAGAGAAAATATTTCTTCGTAATCTTAGCCTTCTCTTTGCTCGAATCCCTTTGCCACCAACCTCACTTTGTACTTGTCAATTTCACCATTTTTTTCACTTTAATCTTATACACTCACTTCATATCAATTGATTTGTGTCCTTTTGGAAAATCAATAAGTTGCCATGTGTTGTTTTCCTCAATTGTTGTCAATTATTCATTCATAGCCTCTTGCCATTTGGGATTTCAAATGGAATTTACAAGTCCCTCAGGTTCTGAATCTACAAGAAATTCAAAGTGAACTAATTCTCCATTGTCATTAATCTCATCATCGAGATTTACCTCGTAATCTTAAAGATGTACAGGTTGTCGTTGTTGCCTTCTTGGTCGTTCCATAGTAGTTGTAATAGGGGTTGCAACTTCAGGTTGAACTGCAGGTGTTTCAAGAGTAACACTATTTTTTGCATCCTCGTTCAAAACGTAAATCTAATGTTTTTAAAAATCCACGTCACCTGTTGTATCCCATTGCCATTCTTCGTCTTTTGCAAATGTAACATCATGGTTGACAATGACCTTCTTTGTTATTGGATTGTACAGTTTGTACCCCCTTGCTTATATCCAATGAAAATGGTCTTCATTTCCCTATCATCCAACTTGGATCTTGTTACCATAGGAACATAAACATAAGCAATTTATCCAAATACCTTCAAGTGTTGCAAATTGGGTTTGAATCCGCTCCATGCCTCAATAGGAGTTTTGTTAGGGACATTCCTAATGGGTGATCTGTTCAACAAATATACTGCACATGATACAGGTTCGGCCTAAAACTAATTTGGCATACCTTTTGCTTTACACATGCTCCTTGCCATATCCATGATTGTTCTGTTCTTTCTTCCGGGCACTCCATTGTGTTTATGAGTGTAAGGAAAAGTAACATTATGCTGCAACTCCAGCTCTTCACAATGACTCTTGAAATCATTGGACTTGTATTCACCTCCTCCATCACTATGCAACATCTTGACTAATTTGCCGCTTTGTCTTTTAACAAATACTTTAGATATTTTAAAGCAGTGGAATACCTCATCCTTGCTTTTCAGTAGATAAATCCAAGTTTTCCATGAAAAAACATCAATAAAGGTTAGAAAATACTTATTACCTCCGATTGATGATATGTTCATCGGGCCACACACATCTGTATGAACAAGCTCTAAAGGGAATTTCGCACGCCAAGCCTCCTTAACAAAAGGTATCCTATGATTCTTTCCAAAAATGCAAGCCTCACACAATTAACCATGATGATGAATATGGGGTAAACCATTCACTAAATTATGTTTGGCAAGATTTTCCAACCTCTAAAAATTTAAGTGCCCAAAACGTAAGTGCCATAACCATGATTATCATTCACCATCACACTTAAGCATTTGAAATCACCTGTATTAAAATCGTTTGGAGACATATGATTTTTGATAAAAAATAAAAAGGTTTTAAGAATCATATTACCTTCTTAACAAAAAATTAAGAATTGATTTCCGGAGATGTGAATCACATAACCCTTTTCGGCCAACTGTCCTATACTCAACAAGTTAGTTTTCATATCAGGTACATAAAAAACATTTGAGATGTACCTATGATCACCATTCTTCAATGCGACGGGAATTCGTCCTTTTCTGGTCACCGGAATGAACCTTCCATCAGCGAATTTCACTCTTGTACGAAACGATTCATCCAAATCCACTAACAGCTCTTTATGACCACACATGTGATTTGTTGCAAATTCTCACCAGAAAATCTACTTAAATCTCTTTGATATCTTTTTCTCCATCACTCTGATATCCATTGGGCGTTCCTGTGTTGTAAACCTTTCCAAAATAAAAAAATAAAAAGAGTGAAATTTCTGATTGAGAGCAGAGATCACGATCCTATTGATCTCAATTTGCCCCCCTTGCGTGTGATCGACTCATGTCCAGGTTAGGGTAGTTTCAAATTAATCATAATAATAAATTCTTCCTATTTTTCCATGTTATCACAATTATGTTTCTTATATGCAATACCCTGTCATGGCTGCTTGATTGTTTATAGTATTTGTTTTCAATTCTATTCGTTATAACTGTAGAATTGTTTTGTTGCAACTCGCAAACCTATTTGACTAGTATTATACGGTGATGTGTTGGAATATTAGTTTTTCTTTGTTCCCGTTCAAATTTCCTAAGCTTCCATTGAACCTTTAGATATCCAAGTGAATGTGTGCATCTGTTGTGAATATACGTTGGATTACTTTGTGACGCAAATTAGGGAAATAGATTCCTTGTGATTTGATTCAATTATTGGGTCAGTGTGTTATTGTTATGGAGTGATTATATGAAGAGTTTGGGTTTAGGTTTTACTTTACTTATTTATTGATTTCAAATATTTTTGTATGCTGATGATGCAGCATCTAGTCAAATTATTATTTAGTTTTTAGTTTTATTATTTAGTTTTAGTTTTTCTTAAATAATGGATCTAGTATTAACAATGTGACTTTTGTGACTATTACCCTTCCTTTTATTTTCATATTAGCAAACATTTTTTTTTAATTAATCAGTATACAATTAGCCATGCTTCCTTGAACTAAGTTGCACCATTTGAAATCGCTTTGATAAGTGTAAGAATAATGGTCGGGTTGTTGTGGATTGAATTTTTCTATGCGTTGACGAATATTTTGGGATGATGCTTCGTTTATTTCAATGAAAATTTAGTTAATTGTAACATTTTTTTATTTATATGTATGTTATTGATAAGTCCCGGTAACACTGAAAGGATACAAGCAATTTCTAAATAATTATTTTGTCAACTTAAGCATATTTAGAAAATACTTATAGAATAATTTCTGAAAAAAAGGGTGAATATTTAAAAGGAAGTTTTGGAATTTTAGTGAATATTCTCGGTGATCAATTACCAATAAGTTTTAGGATTTATTCTTTCGTCTTTTATTAGGCTATGTGGTCTATTTCGATTCTAATATTTATTATTTTACTGATATATTTTTTTGTATCATTTAATTCCATCTTATTTATTTGGTTCATGATTTATTTAAATCAATTATTATATTGCCAAGGTCTCCCAAGTAAAAGGTGAGTGGCTTCCATAGGCACTACATCACATAACACATCATCTCTATATTTGCCTATGGAAAAGCTAATAAGAACTTGCTTATTAACCACCATTTCACCCTTATCACTCAACCATTGCAACTTATAAGGTTTAGGGTGTGGGGAAGTCATAAGTTCTAATTTATCTACTAGCTTAGTGCTAACTACATTAGTACAACTACCACTATCTACAATGAGGGAGCATACCTTCCCATCAACTAGACATCTAGAGTGGAAGATGTTCTCCCTTTGGGAGTCATCCAACTCCTTGAGAACACTCTCAAGCATCTTCCTCACCATGAGGAGATCTTCATCCTCGGGTTGCTCCTCCTCACTACTAGCGCTCTCCCTAGACACTTCACTCTCACTAGATGAAGATTGAGAATCCTCACTAGTGATGGCACCATCAACTCTCACAACCATAGCTTTCTTATTAGGACATTGTGATGCAATGTGGCCATGCTCCAAACACTTGAAACATTTAATTGAGTTAGGCTTGGAAGTAGAAGATTTTACCTCATTACCTTTGGAGTCCTCATGGCCTAGCTTCCCTTTTGATGAAGAATTGTATTCTTTCTTTCCCTTGTCCTTCCATGATGACTTGTATGGTGTGTAGCTCTTCTTGAATGTGCCATTCCTCTTCAATTGATTCTCTATCTTCTCGGCTTTGTGAAGAGCATCTCCAAGGGTCACAAAATGTTGGAGTTCTAGCACATCTTGGATCTCATGGTTCAACCCATGGATGAATCTTGCAAGAGTAGCCTCCCTTTCTTCTTAGTAGTCCACCCTAAGCATGGTTAATTCAAGGTCCTTGTAGTATTCTTGAACACTCTTTGACCCTTGTATTAGTCTTTGCAATTTAATATGAAATCTCTAACATAAGAATGAGGCACAAACCTTTCCCTCATGACATCTTTGAGTTGAGTCCATGAGGTGACTTGAGGCCTTCTTCTTGCAAAGGAATCCACCAACACTTGATTCCACCACACTAAGGCATATCCTTCAAATTGTAGGATGGCTAGGTTCAACTTCTCCTCCTCCCTCAAGTAAGTATAGCATGAGTAAACTTGGTCCACCTTCATGACCCAATCCAAGTAGGATTCGGCCTCTCCATCTCCAACAAAGGGTAGGAGCTTGATCTTTGCATTTAGGCCACCTTGCCTTGCTCCACCTCCATATGGAAATGCTTGAGGTTGTCAGCCATGTTACTCTTGGGGGTCTCTCTTCCTCTAGTTCTCCTCTCATCCTCATAGGCATGGAATGCATCCTCCTCATTTATGTTACTTCCCTCCTCACTACCTCTAGGAGATCTATAGTCCCTACTACTACTACTTTCTCTTCTTTCCCCACTCCTTCTAAGATAGGCCTCTCTTTCTTTTCTCTTCATCTCTTCTCTTAAGGCTCTTTCCATGTCCCTCCTCCTATCCTCTTCCTCCCTCATTTTTCTATGGCTCTCCTCTCTCACCTCATTGACACTCTCTTTAAGCTCATTTTTTAGGTCATGTTGTAAGCTCATGAATTTCTTCATCATGGCATCCATCACTCTTTGGGTCTTAGGAGATAATTCATTGCCCACACTTGAGGAACTCTCCATTATTGCAAGAAAAGGTTAGAACAAGAATAATAGAAGAGAATTAAAAGTCTTTTCTCACTCTCTAAGTGTTTGCACTCACACTCTTGTTTGCGCACTTAAGAGGCCTATTTTTTTTTCTTAGATGTTACTCTCTAGCCTTTTTCCTCTCACTCTCACTTAGAGCTTCTTGAGAAACCTCTATCAATTATCAATATCTAATTTATCCAATTGAAAGAGGAACAATTCAGTTACAAAGCCTAGGAGATCAAAGAGGACAAAAACTCTAGACAAAACTACTAGGAATTCAAAGAAGACAAGCAACAAAAACAAGACTCAATGAACAAAATTAGCTACTAAAAATGGAAATTAATGATCAAGACAATAGCTAATATATTTACTGCACTAATAATGAAGGAAAACTATTATTTAAAACTGCAAAATTCTTTGAAACAAGAACTCAAAGAATGGAAGAAATCAAAGGCAATGTTGCTGGAAAATTTGATAGAACCGTCACCAAAACTTCCCAAACTTGTGAAAATTTATAAACATATCATATGAGCTTGGAAAATTATGAAACCTTCCAGTTGAGCTTATGAATGACCAAATTCCCAGAATTCAATAAAACAAAGGTTAGCACAATGAACCAACTGGAATCTATAACTGTCACAGATTTTCACCCAACCATCGCCAAACTGCAACTTAGGCTTGAAAATTGACTCAAAATGACTTGAATTTTTGGGGATTGGTTTGGGTGTTCTTTAGGCACAAAATAAGCTCAAATTAAGGTGTAGGGTAGCCACAGATAAGGGTCCAAAAACATGTTAAAAACAAGACAAATATGTCTAGACACATACAAAGCACACCACAAGTTCAAATATCATGCTATTAGCAAATTTGATCCAATTGTAATATGATGCTTGAGCCAAATGAGTAATGATGTCACAATGAGCTTGGACACTAATTTTGTGGGTGTTTTTATAACCCAACTCACCAAGGTACTGCACTCAATTTTCCCAAATATTTTCTACTAACAAGAGCTACTAATTTTTCACTCAATTTTTCTTCAAACTTCTTTTCTTGTATTTTTCTTTTCTTGAATTTTTCTTTGACTCTTTTCTTTAAATATTTTCTCTTGCTCTTTTCTTTTCTTTTGTTTTTCTATATTTTCTTTTGGCTATTCTTTGCTGGACAGTCCAAGTATAGGCTCAAATACTCAAGCAAGTTAAATATTGCTAACAAGCAAGATAATGCATGATAATGGTAACTTGAACTTATAATGAGCTAAGCATGTAGTGATATAACATATAAGCACTAATTAAGCCTTAAATAATTCAGGGCAATCAATTTCCAGCAAAAAGGACACAAAATACACATTGAGAAAATTCATCAAACACATGGGGGCTATGAACTAGAGTGTGTCTAGGATGTAAAATAGGTCATGTATGATCTACCACAAGTGTCAGAACATCTTCTCAATGCATTGGACAACCAAGACACACAAAATAAACTCAACAAAATTTCAATTGAATCAAAAATTGAAATCAAAAAGATAGAAACAAAACTCAATACCACAAGTGAAGAACAACTAAGTGAAGAACAAGCTCTTGATACCAAATTTGATGCAAACTCATGAGGTATTTGAAGAAGACTCCACGGATTCACAAGATGTGCCCCATCTTCATTCACCAAATCATTCAACACTTCAAAGAATCAAGGCAAACTCAAGGATATGAGGTAAGCACCTCTCAGTCAAAGACCAAAAAGGAAGAAAATGAAAGTGGAAGGTATTTAAGAGAATGGTAGCGCCATGAATAATGGAATTCAATAAGTTAGGTAGAAGAATCGTCACTTAGATCATGGATCCATGATAAGATTCTATTCTAAGACTTCACCATACATATAATAAGCACACTCAAAGTAATTGTTAAGATATAATAAGCACACTCAAAGTAATTGTTAAGATATTGAAAAGATTGATATATATATATATATATATATATATATATATATATATATATATATTGATTTTTATAATTTTTTCTTAACTTTTTAAATTTAAACTTTTAATCCTTCTAGAATGTTTTGTCAATTTTTAGTTTCTTATTTATTTTTTATTAGTTTTTTTTCAACTCATAGATTTAAAAAATTATAAGAGTTGAAGATATATAAAACAAAAATATTTCTTTTTTAATAGCCGATGCATTAAGTATTTTTTAAAAAAAATATTATTTGACAGAAAAAAGTATTTTGAACCTTTATAAAATTAATAAATATTTAAGTTATAGACGTTAATTATGTTTGACAACGTATTTTCGGTAAAATCACTTGTTGATAGTAGAAAGACCCGGGCACAATTGTTGTGCTTAGATCATGAAAGGATGTAGCTAAGGAAGGAGATGAAAAGAAGACAAAAAATATATATTCCAAGAACAAATTTATTTTCATTAACCCTACATGGAGGATGGAGGGGATGGGCAATTTACACCATACTTCTTAAGTGAAAAAATTTCTTCCTGCATCTTATAAATTTCACTCAGCATTTTATATAACATTTTGTCATGTAATTTTTTCGCCATTTAGTACACTCTGAAATAGGCATTTTAGAGTGTCCTACTCCTAATCACATTAATTTCTAGAAAAAGTGCCCAATAGAAGCCCAAACTAAAAGGCCTGCAGCCCAAATAGCAAACCCAAACCGTCTCGTCTCTTTGCAGAATGCATCATTCTTCTGCGGGGCACTGGCTCTCTGGCTGACTGAAGGACTTGCTCCAACTGCAGCTGTTGTACAACAATCAAACTTGCAAGTTTATTGAAAAAGAAATGTAAATAAATTTTAGTATTTATTGTAAAAATTTAAATAGCCCAAAAAAATGTAAAAAAAAATTGCAAGTTTGTTATTGGGCTATTTCATTTTTATTTTTATTTTTTCCCTATCATTATTTTTTTTGTTTATTTTGGCATTTCATAATAATAAAATAAATAAATAAATAAATTATAGGTACTATAAACAAAAAGTACCAAAAAAAAAAAGAAAATCAAAATAAAAATAATTTTATATTATAAGAAGTAAATAACAATACAACTAATTTATAAAATTAAGAATATTTTACTTGTATTTTTTAACTAATTAAAATTTTTCATTTTGTTTTTAAGCAAGAAATAGTGAAAATTATTACATTGTTTTCATTTTGTTTCAAATTTTTGAAGATTTATATAAGAAACAGAAGACAAAATATATGTGTGTGTGTGTGTGTTATATATTATATTGCAATAAGTTAGTTGATTACTGAACAAAGTTTGATGTACCAGAAGGACTAGATGCTGGACTTGTGCCATTTTTTCCTGAGCCTTTCTCCAATTGATAAAACACCTGAGCATCTGGTGATTTGGGATCCATGTGCAGCAGCTCTGTTTCCATTAAAAAATTTGAACAAAATAAAAGTGATCAATTTATATGATGGCAGGTGAAGTGTGAAACTAGCACAATAATTTTTTTTTCAAAGGTGATAAAAGAGAAATTATTATTTTTTAAATAATTTAATGACTTTAATTTTTCATGCACAGTGATAAAAAAAAAATTATACTAATCAGAAATAGTTGTTACCGTGACTTTTAAGATAATTAATTATTATAAAATTGATGTAAGAATTAAATAAGTTATTCTCTCAATAAATTTTAAAAAATTCGCATTTAGTCTCTTCTAAAATTGTCCATTTCTTGTCTTCAATTTTGGAAAATGTGTTAAAATTTATCCCAATTAAAATTTTTTATTTTTTAATAATGGATGTAGAAAATCTCCTTAACTGTACCAGAGTCAGTGATAGAAGTAAATTTTCTCATATTTTTAAAAAGAATTGACCAAAAGTGAACAATTTAAAAAGAAGAAACTAAATATGAACTTTCGAAAATTTAGAGCCATTAAGATCATGTTTAACCAAGTATATAATAATTTGTGATTCATTCACATTATACTTATTTTTTTATATATATTACTGATTATATACTATGTACTAAGTTAAATTAAACTAACTATAACAAACAAATTTATATAGTTACAAATAAAATGTTACCAGGGCACTTGGACACATTGACAGGGGAATTGCAAGCTGTTGGGAGGTTCAAAGCTAAAGTAACATTAATCTGAAGATCACCCAGGTCAGGATCATTGCGATCTTTGATAATAAGACACAAACATTTTTTGTTGTTCTTCAGCACTTGCTTGAGACCAGTACAACAATCTGGGGTTGGAGACTTTGCTTGACCCCCAACGTAGGGTATGCATGTTGCTAGCACTGCCAATTGTTGAGTGCATTCCTCTTTGTCATTTGATGAATCACCCATTGCAATGGAAACTACCATTGTTGTTAGCAAGAGAAAGTGTGCTAGCACTTTTGTGTTTTGGTAGCACATTTTGTGTAGTGTTGGGAAAATGAGGTGAGAGATGGGAAGTGGTTGAAGTTAATATGAGACCTAGACTTTGGAGTACTTAAATATTGATAGAGCAATGTGGTGTTGGTAAAGAATGGTTAATATATGACAAATATATAATATATGGATTGGAATGGTGCTAATATTAGTATATCATATTGTGAGGAATTGATGAGTAATTTATAAATATATTTGTTAATGTTCTTTGAGCTTAGAAGACCTACTATGATCTTGATGAACCATCTCACATAAACTTTTGTTAAAAAAAAAAAATAAAAAAAAAATTGGTGCTTGAGTACTCATTTGACCTTTAAAATAGGGTTTGGCATTTTTATATTGGATCAAGTCTTCATGAGAACACTTGGTTTTAAGATAACATAGTTACTATCATTGGGATTGGAACAAGCAACAAACAACAACAATTTACTTATAAAGTAGTGTACTTTTTAATGTGTGGAAGCAAGTGTGTTAACTTAGTGCGTCACTTCACCAACCCACTAAGGCAAATAATGCAAAGGGGCTATAGTGGCCTTCTGTGGCAAGAGTGGATGAAAAGTGCCAAGTAACATGATTTCACATGCCCTATTAATGACATCATTATTACATGGCTTCATTCTTTTCAGGGAAAAATTTCTTGCATTCGTTCAAAAAGAAAAAAAATTAAAAATTAAAAGCTACTTCATGATATGAAATCCTTTATTTGAATTTTGAGCCAATTTGGATTTAATTTACTGGAAGCACCGTTCCTTTTTTGCTTTATCCTGTGTCAGTCTTTTTACATTTTTACAATTCTCTTCATAATTATTTGATTTAATCTTAATCGAATATCGATTTATTTTATAATGAAGTTATATGAATATATAATGTAGCAAATAGTGTTGTAAGTTATTTTTCTTATGGTAAGAATGTAAGCATAAGAATGGTTTTTAAACATGATTAATATATAATCAATTCTCTTGACAGTTTTGAACTCTCTAAGAAACTGTTTTTTACTCATATGTAATTCCATAAATTTTCTTGAATTGTTAAAATCAATTCTTCATGTCATTTTTACTATACATAAAACCCTGAAGTACTTAGTTTTACTCAAATAAATGACTGCTCAAGACAAATTCGAGATAAGAATGGTTTGAAAGGTTTAGAAATAAAAAATATATATATATAGGAATGGAAATTGAAGGATTTTATAGGATTGGAAATTGGATTTTAAAGAGGAGGAAATTTTGAATTATTTTAATTTGAATGATAAAACATTATCATACACAAGTGTTGGAGGATCTGGACCGAGCAATAAATCATTTCAAGATATACTTCTAACCTCTTATTGGGCTCTGAACTTGAGTAGTTATGGGCCGTACGGGTTAAATATCCTAGTCAATTTTTTTTCTACACCTTGTAAATTTCTATCTACACCGTTTCTTACATTTCACAAAAATCCAGAATATAAATTACATTTTGTCCATCAAATGAGTATTCAGTAAGCTCTCGATCACCCAATGCTGAATTGGTTGTCTGTTTTTCTCAATATTTATTATTTTGGTATTCCACAGTTTTACTTTCTTATAGATTCAAATCCACGATTTTGGTAATTATATTTTGATATTTTGTCCTCAGATTTTAAAAATATATGTAATTTTGATCTCTTATTTTAATTTTGTGTCTCCTAGTTTTTTAAAATACATCATTTTAATTTGATAATTAAATATTCATTTGTTAACTATTAATATTTTTATATTTACTCTATCATCTTACATAGTGAATGTTAGGGGCATTAATAGTAAAATAGAATACTATAAAAAACTTCAAAAACCACTTTATAAAAAATAAAAAATATATTATGAAAGAAAATACCTACACGATTACAAATATAGGATGAAGAAAAAGTATCAGTTTTAAATGAAAGTTATTTTTAAATGTATTCCCATATACTTATAATATACAAAAAGATATTTTTTTTAAAATCTAAGTATAATAAAAAATTTAAATTACTTAATTATATTTAATATTTTTATTACAAATAATATTATTAAATTAATACTTCTTAATATATATTATCTCTAATGAATATAATTAATGATAATTTAGAGAATATAATTTAATTTTTGTATAAAAGTAAAAAAAATTAATTATTTGTTATAACTTTATTCTTACGAGAATTAGGTTTAGGAATATATGTTGTCAATTAGATCGAGTTAATTGAGAGATATTGTAAAGTAGTATAGTCCCAAAGTTCCTTTTGAGAGGAGTTCGGTTTTTTCTTGAGAAAATAAGGAGTGTATCTAAACTCTAATGCCAAAATAAGAAAAAAATTAATAATATATATGTCAAGACTTAAAGAAAATGAAAGTATGTATAAATATTAGTACGAGTTAAGAAGATACTTCCTAAATACTTTTAGATTTATATGACATTAACGTGTGTATAAAAACATATGTTAAGTGGTTATATATATATATATATATATATATATAAAATAAATTTTAACTTTTTTCAATTTTGTTAGGCCTTAACTAAAAAATTATTACATGGTCAATAAGTTTATTTGTACTCTGCCTATTTTTATAAAAAAATGAAAAAAATAAAATAAAATTGAAATTAAAAAAATAATAAAAAAAAATGAAAAAAAAATATTATCCTTCTCATCGTAAAGTCTAGAACTCGTTTTTGGACAAAGTTTGGGAAAAGTCGGCGCACGATGAAGTCTCAACCGCCCCATGAATAATGAGAAACGTAAGTTTTGATTTTTGACAAGATCAACACAATAATGACTATACGTTGATACACATTCATATAAAATTAGATATTTTTGTGTAAATATAAGTTTGGGAATATATATTATTTGATATTAATAAAATTAAAAATATTAATTAATTTTTTAATAAATAAAATTGGGAAGGATTACATTATAAAAAAATCAACAAAAATAAATAAGCCATAAACAAATTCTGAGAAATATCCGTTCTATCTAGTCCCAATATGGTAGCCCAAAAAGTCACGTTCATCCATATAAAAAAATCACTTGCTGACGACAAAGACTCGAATCGAATGGCTAGATTTCGGCAACGTGTCAATTACGATTCCACGTAACACCACTTACACTCCAAAGCGGTCTCAACCCCTTCCTTCATCTTCATTCATTGTCCAGACTCCAGAGTGAGACGAGAGAAAAATCGAAACCAATGGGTGTGGTAGTAATCGACGGCACCACCGTTCGCGACTTCGTGAACGACGACGCGGCCTTCACGAAAGGCGTCGACGACCAGTTCGCGGCACTCGACCTCAACAACGACGGCGTTTTGTCGCGCGCGGAGCTTCGGAAGGCGTTCGAGTCCATGCGCCTCATCGAGTCGCACTTCGGCATCGACGTCGCCACGCCGCCGGAGCAGCTCGCCAAACTCTACGACTCGATCTTTGATAAGTTCGACGACGACCGGAGTGGCACCGTGGACCGGGATGAGTTCCGTGGAGAGATGAAGAAGATCATGCTCGCAATCGCCGACGGTTTGGGATCGTTTCCGATTCAAATGGTTCTTGAAGACGATCCCAATAGTCTCTTGCAGAAAGCTGCGGATCTAGAAGCTTCTAAGGCGTGAATAAACCTAGGACCACGCTCCGGGTCTGGATTCTGTTTCTTTTTACTTTCTTTTCTTATTTACATGTTTATGTACAAGAAGTTTTAGTGATTAATATGTTTAGAGCATGGATTAAACTTTTTAATGAATAAACCACTAAACAATCTATAAACCATATATCTTGTTTCTAATTTTTTTTTATTAATTTTTATAAATTATGAAAGTTTATGTTGGTTTAGTTATATTTTTGAATTTTTAAGATTTTTTAAATATAAAAAATATGCAAAATTGAATTATTAATAGTATTATAATTTTTTTAAAAGTAAATAAATATAAAATAGTATTATAGCTAAGTGATAAATTTAATAATTTTTAATATTTAAGAATTAATTATTTGATTTTATTAGCTTTAAAATTATTTAGTTTAAAAGAGAATAAGATACTTCAAAAAGTAAATGGATGATTTCTAGGTATAATGATGGTCTTTCTCCAAGAATGTATAGTTGAAGTAAAGGAATTATATTAATAATTTTATAGATATAATGATAGTAATCAACATTAATAATTAATAATTAAAAGCATATCAATTTGACTAAATCACTAAAAGCAATTATGTTGATTTGTCTATAACATGACCTCAATCTATTGCACAAGGCTGCGGGTTCTGAGGTGTTGCAATCGAAGACTTGACGAGGACGCGTTTCTGGTTTCTTAATTATGTTTTCCTGTGTGCGTGTGTTCACCTTGTTTTTGGTTTTTGTTTTCTTAATAATGAATTGTTTATGGCAAAATAAGCATGTTGGGTTTTATTTAAGAACTTTCTACAGAAGAGGTTGAGTTTGAAAGAGTCTCTTTTCATATGTGCATTAAATTTAATATGTGGAAAGATGCACCGCGTGTATCCAGTGCTGTGACGCCGTACATGGCATAACTGCCAGCTGCTTCACGTTGAGTAGCTTATAGTTACATTAAGGGCTTGCATGGGAAGAAGCAACAATGTAACAGTCTATCTGGTGTTACCCATGTAATTTTAACTTTCGTTCAATTTTAATGTTTAAAAATAATTATTTATAAAAAATTGAGGATATAGAGGATGAATATAAGGAATAAATAAAATAAATAAATAGGATAAATGAAAGATAATATGATAATTAAATATTCTTTTGCTCACTTAATAAATTAGTGTCACATAGGATGATACAAACTTATGGAGATTAATTAAGGAATCTTCATGGAATTTACAAATTATTGTTTAATTTTCATTTACCCATTTTCAATCATTCTTAAATTAGTTTGGAACTCACGATATAAATATCAAAGTTCACGGTCAAAGTGTTCAAGCTCATGGAACAAAATTAATTAAAGAAAAAAAAATGAAAATGGTTAAGATAAGAAGATGGGAACGTCATGATGGTCAAGATCAATATCCTCTAAGAATGAAAGTTTCTATAAAGAAAACTCTAGAAGAACTCTATTCCTTTTAAAGAGAACAATTTTCTAATTTCATTCAATTTTGACTATAAGTGTTCATAATAGAAATGTTGACCAATTTAATAGAAGTGTAAGCTCTACTCCTTTTAAAGAGAATAATTTTCTAATTTCATTCAATTTTGACTATAAGTGTTCATAATAGAAATGTTGACCAATTTAATAGAAGTGTAATGGGCCTAAGGGTAGAAATCTGAACTGTTCTCCACCCTAGGATGTATTGAGTGATCAATGGTGTTAAGTCAAAATGACTTAACATCTTAATTTTGATAATTACAAAATAGACGGAAACATCTACAAACGCAGAGGGAACAATGATCAGACGGATCATTATTCGCATAGACGATAGATGCACCCTCAAAACATTAGAAGTTCCAGACGCAAAGTTTAAGTCGTCATACTCTAAGTGTTTTTATCAGACGAAGAACTTTGAAGATCAGACGGAGAGCGCGTCTCAACTGTAAGTCATGAGCTCAAGTGTGAAGATTTGAAGACTTAAGTTGAAGACGAATGAATTCAACACTCAACTCATTATAATTATTCATTTGTCTACTATTTATGAAGTCCAAGACTCTAAATAACACGTGCATACATCTTTATTCAACCGTTACTCAGAATGATCTAAAGGTGGAAAGGGATTTCAAAATAAACTTCTGCAACACGAAAAACAGTTGTACGTTTTAGTGAAATCTCTAAGCGAATCAAGTCAAAGGCAGATCTCACGCTGACAACCGCTGACTTTCCATTTAATGTTCTGATTATTCACTCTGTCAGATGTGAAAGTATCCAAGACAAGGACTAACGTTAACATCTACAGTCTAACAGTTACTTCATGAAAGCACCTATAAAAGGACTTCATCTCTGCGAATTCAAATTGGCGAACTACTCTGATCAAGAATATATTCATACTCGCTCAAGCTCTCAAGAAAACAAGTTTGCTCGCCACAAACTTAGAATAGAAACTTCATTGTAAAATCTCTCTCTGCGTAGAGGATATTTTCTATTTGAATTTATTGTAAGCCACTGTTGTGGTAATCTTGTAGCTTGAGGAGGCTAAGTGTTTAAAGACTACCTTGCATCAAGCCTGCGGAGGCTGGTAGTCCAAAGAATACCGTGAGTCTAGCCTGTGGAGGCTGAAGTCCAAATAAAACATTCTTTAGCCTGAGGAGGCTAAGTGTTGAAAGAATATCTTGGTTAGCCTGTGGAGGCTGTGTTCAAAAAATACCTGGATTTAGCCTATAGAGGCTGGGGACAAAGAATACCACTTTAACCTGAGAAGGCTTTGTTCAAAGAATATTTGTATTGTTAGACAGGAGTGACTGGATTCAAAGAATACTCTTAGTGGAACCTCAGCAAGTTGCTGGGTAACTGGTCGTAGTCTTTCATAAGACGAACCAGTATAAAAATATTATTGCTTTGATTATTTTAACTACTTACTAACAGGGGATAATAACTTAAACTATAAATTTAATTAAAATCAATCTTTGAAGAATAAGTTTAAGTTTGCGTCTGAACTAAACTTTTTTATACATACGCAAAAACGCATCGTCTGAAAAAGTTTTAATTAATAAACACAATTCAATCCCCTTCTTGTGTATTTGTATTTTAAAAATGATGAGATGAGAGACATCCTAGGCTGAACACATTTTACAATTACAAGGCTCAAATTCAAGTCTTAAAAACAAATACATAATTAAAAGAAACTAATAGACCTAAACACTTAAGCAATTCACTAAAAGATCTTGACAGCATCCAAACGTTAACTTCAAGCTCAATTTCCTCCTAGATGCAATCCGAAATAGGCTTTTGTGTCTTCATAGAGATTTTAGCCCTTTTAGTCTTTTTTAAAACGACACCAAGAGCAACTTAATCGGAGTTGTGTAGCCCAAGTTATACTCGAAATACTGAACCTAGTCAGGCACCCCGCTAGAACATCCTGGCAGCATCCAAACATTAACTTCAAGTCAAATTTGCTCTGTGAACGTGATACCTCTCTTTGGTTACCCAAGTAAACTCTTTTCATATAAATTGTCTTGACTTGATAGGCTTTATTCATCAATGCTATGCAAAGAATAATTCTCGGTAAGGAAAGCTACCAATGGATGTTGGCAAGATGTGCGGTTTTGCTCGACACGTGGATACGCGAACCCGAAGTATGGGAGCAACTACGGGATGAGATGACGTCTATAGTAAATATGATTGTTTGATAGATGAAATCTTCATTTTTTTCTTCTTTTTGATTGATGATGACTACGTTGTGGAAAATGATAAATGAAAAATTACGATGAATGAGAAGATGTAGAGGTTTCGTAGCGGATGTTAAAATGGATGATACACAAGAGCTTTGTTTTATGCCAGATGGGCATTGCCAGGTAGGCATTTTATGGCAAGGTCTTTCATGATATTTGATACTCTATACGAACTTGGGATGAAAGTCCTAAAAAACTTATCGATATCATGGAAGAACAACCACATGTGAAACAATGTTAATGATGAAATCACCCGGTAAGAAGTGGAAGTAAAATACACCTTATTCTACGATGAAAAGGGGGTGACCTTAAGTATGCAATGAAATATAGTAGTGTGTTTGATTGTGCTTAAAGGAATAAGTTTGTTGAATTTTAACCTTACAAAGTTATTTTTCGAAAATGTGCATTTCCTCTCTTAATGTATTAAAAAAGGGTGTTATATTATATGACCTAAAACAAGTTCCTAAGGCTTAGAATAGAATGAGCTACACATTATTGATTCGGAGTGGATTCAATAAATATTCAATTGAGTATGGTATATATGTAAAGAAAGAGATGTGTGATTCTGATATGCTTGTATGTAGATTCTGATGTTGTATGTGTAGATGATTCTGATGCTTGTCAAGCTTTTTGTTATATAAATTGAAGTTTGAAGCCAAGAAACCTATTAAATTATTAATTCATAATAAGTCATTTGTCAATTTAGCTAAAAATTTAGTCTCGACCGGAAGAAGTAAGCCCATTAAAACCACACAATTGAGGTGGAATATTGCTCAATAGAAATACATTAGCCAACATACTAACTAAATTAAGCTTGATAGATTTGTGAAACTCATAATTGAGTCGGAAGTTCTATCTAGTAATGGTTTGGATTAAATGGGAGTGTTGAGTTTAAAGTTAGGGTGTTACTTTTGTTAATTTTTTTTTTCCTAATGTAACAGGTTTTGAGATAAAAGATACACTCAAAAAAGTGCATATGTGTAAGTGTTTCTAGCAATAAAAATAGAAGTTTTCATCAAAAACATATCATTTGTTCAGGATTGTACGTGTGTATACAAGAGTCTATTTTTCCCCTACACAAACATCATGTTATTAATAATTTTGTTTTTAAAATCATGAAATAAATTACGTCAATTAATCTATTGAACATTCTAGAGAAGTGAAAAAAGGAAAATGTAAAAAATTCTATAAAATATATTATAATGCAACTGACAAATACACGTTAATATCACATAAAGTATTTGATTAAATAAGGTAACAAATTGCTTTATTCTTAATGATAGAATTGGGTTTAACATACTCTTAACACTACATGTGAAAGTTGCAACATATTTATAATGGAAAGTAATGCTACCTTTAACCTAGAAAAGTTATTGGTTAGTAGAGGCTAGTAACATATTTATAGACATGTGACATTGTTAGAGGCATTTGTTAGGCTTCTTTGGAGTTGTGCACATTGTCATACAAATCGAATCACCTAAAATAAAATTGGAAAATTTGTGAAACCGTAAGTAGAAAGTTCACTATTGTTTTAAATTGTTTATGTTTGTTTTTCAAGACTTCCAAATTTGAATTTTACTAAGGTTCCGTCCAAAATTGAGCATAATCCTAAATATTTTGATGCATGCATTAGTGTTATAAATGGAACACATACGCTTGATACTGTTCTTATTAAAGATCAATTCAATATATCGGTAGGAATGGATACCAAACTTAATGTACGATAGTTTGACATGTTATTTACTTTTATTACTTACTAGTGCACATGACACACCTATCATTATGTAGTGAAGAAATTAAAAATGTGTTTCCCCATTCTGCTAAAGGTACATATAATCATTTTTTAAATCTAATTTGTCATTTTATATTTCTAAGATTAAAATTTTCATTCATATTAATAATGCATTTTTTCATCTATTAGAAAAACATTATCTTATGGATGTTGAGTATCCAAGCATGGGAGGATTTTTAACCGCATATAGGAATGAAAGATATCACATTTTTTATTTTATACAAAAGATTTATAAGAAACATTCAATTATACACATTCTTCACTCAAAAATGTCACAGAATTAGAATTAGAGTTTGGAAGGAAACGAGGCATGTCTTATATGATATGAAACTATATCCATTATTAAGCAACAAAAAAAATTATAGTTGTCACAGCTGCATTTGATAGCTTCATATTTGAATATAGGTATTGAAGATGAAAATTTTAAGAAGTGTGATAAAATTTAAGAATATATATATCTGAGTGCGGAAAAGAGAGGAATATTGATGTAGAAGGTTCCTGTAATTCTAGAAGAGTAGTAGATGCATGGTGCTTACATTGATAGAATCTCAAACCAAAAATTGGTTGTATTGATGAAAATTAGAAATCATTTACTTAATAGTACACACCATTTTTTAATTGAAATTACTTGTTATAAATACATTTTTTAACGACTTCCTATGGTTGAATTTTGTCTAAGTAAATTGTGCTAAATTTCTCCAAATAATATATATATATATATATATATATATATATTTCAAATAATCATCAAAATTAATTTTAATAAGTGAAATATATTTTTACATTTTTAAAATTCAAATTTTTTAAATAATTATATTATCAATAATATTTTTATGCATATTAAACAAATAATATTTAGAAATTGTAGTTATTTTTATAAGAAAATAAAAAATTAAATACATTTAACTATCATATTTATTTTACATAAAATTAAGTGCTTTTGCTTATATATGAATCTAGAGTATAAAAATATATATTTTTACTTATACATAAATATAGTGGACTGACTACTAAAATTTAGGGTTACCCAAAAATAAAATAACTCAAACTTTAAGCCTATTAAACACAGATTATTTATTGTTATTTTTTATAAAGTAAGAAAATCATATGTATCGGACAGAAAACTTAATATATATATATATATATATATATATATATATATATATATTTCTTTTTTTGAGAATAAATAAAAATTCATAAAATTACTATAACCCTTTGACCGTTGCTATTAAAGATTAATATATAATTATTATATGTTCATTTATATACATGTAACCTTTTTATATAAACATTTAATAGGAACTCAATATTTTGTTAATTATGGTATGAGAATAAAGTCTATATTAGTAGAAACAGTGATTATATTTGTTGCAAATTTTGAATCTTTATAGTACAGGTAGTTTTTCAACCTAATTTATTTCATACCAACAAAATTTATATATTTATTTTAGAATGAAAGTAAATAAAAATTAAATTGCCAGCTTTATTCTTAAACTATTCATTTTCGTGGTAATTCATTTACATAAAATCTTTTATGCAGCGGACTTGACATTCAATTGATTATAATTAAAGTTAAAAACATACCTTGTGTTTATGTCACGTGACACGTGATAAGTGGAAAAGTAACACAAAACAATTCTAAAACTTTTAATTGTATTAGTAGACTCAAAACACATTGATTTCAAAGCTACTATAACTTCAATAACAAAATAATTCCTAGACTCAAAATTTATATAAATTAAATTTAACGATTCAATTATTAAATTAATAAATATTATCTTTAAGATCATGTATATAAAAGTTTATATAATTAAAATATTTTTATGCATGTTATGTTATAATTATACATACATATATATATATATATATATATATATAGTAATTTCAGATTATACATTAAAATAATTAATTTATTAAATCACAAAAATTTAAATTTATATAAATATTATGTATAAATAATTTACATAAAAAAATTATTAAAAATCATAAATCCACAAGTACCTGATTGTCATAAAATTTATTAATTTCGTACAAGAAAAGTACAAATTACGACTTTTATTACTTCGAAATGGTAACCGCAATTATAAAGCCACGAGTGTCAAACATAAAATAGAAACTTAACGTATTTCACTCTAAAATGATTAATTAAACAACCATTTAAATAGGTTATTTTACTTTTTAAATTGTAATTTCACTGTAAACATGTTAATGGGTTAAATTTCATTTTTATCTCCTCTTGATTCGCAATTTTGTTTTTTTGATTTTGTAATATTTGTTCCCTGACAATATTTAATATTTAATTTTGTTCTCTTTATTTTTAACTCTTGTTTTACTCGATCAGAATTTTAGTAGTGGCATGGGTGCGTGGTTGGGAAAAGAGGGGAACAGGGTTGGTTTACAAGTGAAGGAAGAAGTATTAAATAAGTAATATTCATCAATAAAAACATCTCTCAAATATGAAAAATATTCAAATTTAATCATCGTATTTTAAGTTTGTAATTTTAGTCTTTTAATTTTTAAAATATGAATATTTAGTCTAATTATCAACATTTATTCATCATTAAATTCATGAAATTAAAATAAATTTTGAAATGAAGAGTTTTTCAAAATTAGGGAACTAAAATTTCATACTAAAATTTCTGAATTGAAAATTATAAAAAAAACTATAATTATAAAAATAAAAATTCAAAACTAAAGTTATAAATAGAGTCATAAGAAACTAAAAATATAATTTAATCATATTTATAAATATATTGTAATTATCTCATTTTGAATTTTCAAATTGGTTATATGTAAAAGATAATGATAAATCTTATTAATTTTATAAAATTTACAATAAATAGGATTGAAATAGTAAATAACATTAACGTTTTTTATATTCATGGATAAGGCATGGATAGGATATTATAATCGTTATTGTTAGATATAATTCTGATTTAATGGTCTTAGTAGTTTTTTCAGTTTTATAGTCCTTTACATATCTTTTATAAATACAATATATTGATTTTCATTCAAATAGATATGACAAATATGATATTACAAAACCCCTCTCTCTCTACTTTGATCCCTAACTAGTTTCTTAGATAAACTCTGCATCTTCCCTTTCTTCCTTGCATGTGAGTGCAAGTGAATCAGGATTTAACAGTGGTATCACGAGCTTCGGTTCGATCAAGAAGGGACTTTCTCACGCGATCATGGCCTCTAATGGACATTTCTCGGCTAACCTTCCTATCCTCACCGGAAAGAACTTCAGCAGATGGCAAATTCAAATGAAAGCACTATTTGGCTTTCAAGATCTCACTGATATCATAGAAAATGGCGCAGAACCCCTTAAAGATTCAGCCTCAGATGCCCAGAAAGTTAAAGATTTGAAGAAGAAAGACTTCAAAGCCCTCGTGATGATACATCAATGTGTTGATGATGCTCACTTTGAGAAGATAGCAGGTGCAAAAACTGCCAAAGAAGCCTAGGATATTCTGAACAAGGCATATGCTGGTGATGACAAGGTGAAAAGGGTGAAACTTCAGACACTGAGAAGACAATTTGAGCTATTGCAGATGGAAGAAAGTGAATTGATTGGTGCCTATTTCAACAGATTGCAGGTTCTTGTAAATTCAATGAAATCTTGTGGAGAAAAAGTTTCTGATTTGGTGACAATTGAGAAGATCTTGAGAACCTTGGTTCCTAAATTCGATCACATAGTGGTTGCCATTGAAGAATCAAAGGATCTCAACTCCCTTACTGTTGATGAACTGCAAAGTTCCCTTGAAGCACATGAACAAAGGCTTCAAGAGAGGGTGACTGATAAACCAATTGAACAAGCTCTTCAAGCTAAGGACAATTCAAGAAATGCCTCTGGTGATAGCAATAGGGGTAAGAGAGGCAGAGGGAGATTCAAAAATACAAGAGGAAAAGGAAGTAACCACTATAAAGAAGGGTGGAAACCGCAATCAGAACAGAAGAATTCTGGTTCGAATCAGAAAAGAGGTGGTTTCTCTGGTTCAAGTAGAAAAGGTGGAAAGAAGAATTGGAATAAGAAGAACATTGATTGTTATTGCTGTGCAAAGAAGGGACACTATGTAAATGAGTGTTGGCACAGGGACAAAGATCAAGATGATGAGGCTCAACTTGCTGCTGAGGGAGACTCAAACTCAGAACCAATTCTGCTCATGGTTACAACTCAAACCAATGATGTAAATGATGGTTTATGGTACCTTGATACAGGGTGTTCAACTCATATGACTGGTCATAAAGACTGGTTCATTAGAATTGATGAAGGCATAAGAAACAAAGTGAGATTTGCAGATGGGAGTACACATGAAACTGGTGGTGTTGGTGACATCTTGATCAAGAGAAGAGATGGAAAAGAATCATGCATTAAAGATGTGATATATGTCCCTGGATTTGAAAGTAACCTATTGAGTCTTGGTCAGCTCTCTAAAAAGGGTTATCAAATGACTCTACTAGACAAACTGATGAAAATCTATGACAAGCAAAGAAGGTTGATATTGAAGGCGCCTCTGTCAAGAAACAGGACCTTCAAAGCTGGTCTGAATGTTCTCGAAAGTAATCGCATCGTCAACAAAAAAGTCTGAGTGGCTATGGCACTACAGACTTGAACACCTAAATTTCAAAGATCTCAGCCACATGCATCAACTAGCTGAAGGAATCCCTCAACTAAAACCATCATCTGTGAAGTGCAAGGAATGCTTAAAATGCAAGCAAACCAGAAACTCCTTCAAAAGTTATGTCCCAGTGAAGTCAAAAAAGAAGCTGGAGATTATTTACTCTGATGTTTGTGGGCCAATGCAAACTGAATCATTAGGAGGCAGCAGGTATTTCATAACTTTCCTAGATGATCTAAGTAGGAAAACTTGGATTTACATGTTAAAAAGGAAAAGTGAAGCCTTCAGTATTTTTAAAAAATTTAAAGCAGCTGTTGAAAAACAAAGTGGTGTTTGTATTAAAACTCTGAGAACTGATGGAGGTGGTCTCAAAAGAGTTTGTTGATTTTTGTGAAGAAGTAGGCATAACTCATGAGTTCACACCACCCTACACTCCACAACACAATGGTGCTGCAGAAAGAAGAAATAGAACCATAATGAATATGGTTAGATGTATGTTGAAATCCAAAAACTTGCCACATACACTATGGATTGAAGCCGCTCTTTATCATTGTCTATATTCTAAATAGGTGTCCAACAAGTAGACTGAAGGGTAAAACCCCCGTTGAAGCCTGGTCAGACTCTAAGCCAAGTGTTGCTCATCTCAGAATTTTTTGATCATTGTGCTACAAGCATGTATCAAATCAGCTCAGACAGAAATTAGATGACAAGTCTGAGCAGATGATTTTTCTTGGATATCACTCCACTGGTGGCTATAGACTTCTTGATCCAAAGGGAAATCAAGTTGTGATAAGTAGGGACGTTGTTTTTGATGAATCACAGAATTATGAGTGGAAGTGTGATTCAAAGAACAATAATGATAAGATTCAAGTAACCTGGGATGATTCTAGTGAGAGCACACCAAATTGTGATACAATTCAGACTGTTGCAAATGTGGATGCTATCAGAAGATCACAAAGATTGAGACAAATGCTTTCGGATAATCGAAAAGAATATGAAGTATATTCTCGATGATCAAATTACTGATGGTGGTGAACTTGTGCACATGGCATTGTTTGCAGGAACTAAACCTGTCAGTTGTGATGAAGCTTTGCAGGATCCAAAATGGGTAACTGCAATGAAAGAAGAATTAAATTCCATTGAGAAAAATGGAACCTAGGAGTTAGTGTCTCTGCCTAAGCAAAAAAAGGCCATAGCTGTAAAATGGGTATTCAAACTTAAAAGAAATCAAAGTGGTGAAGTCATAAAACACAAGGCCAGATTAGTGGCTAAAGGTTTCCTGCAGAAAGAAGGTGTAGATTATGGAGAAATTTTTGTACTAGTGGCAAGGATTGAGACTATCAGATTTGTAGCTACTATTGCTTGCTTGAAGAATTGGTTAATGCACCAACTTGATGTGAAATCAGCATTCCTTAATGGTCTCCTTGAAGAAGAGGTCTATGTTGACCAACCACCAGGATTCACAGTTGTTGGTCAAGAATCTATGGTGTATAGGCTAAAAAAGGCTCTCTATGGGTTGAAGCAGGCTCCTCGAGCTTGGAACATGAAGATTGATAGTGTTCTGACTCAGACAGGCTTTAATAAGTGTCCCTCTGAGCATGGTGTTTATGTGAATATCAAGTCTGCTATTGAAGTAACAATTTTGTGCCTTTATGTTGATGATCTCTTGATCACAGGTAGTAATGAAACTGAAATAATCAATGTTAAGAAGATGTTATTAAAGGAATTTGAAATGACAGACCTTGGAATGCTCTCATATTTCTTGGGGATTAAATTCATGAAAACTGAAGTTGGTATTATTATGCACCAGTCCAAGTATGCTGAAGATATATTGAAGAAATTCAAAATGATGGATTGTAATGCTGCTTTAACTCCAACTGAAGCAGGATTATCTCTAAGCCTGAAAGATGAGGGTGAACTGGTTGATGCTACAAATTTCAGGTAGATGGTGGGGTGTACTTGTGCAATACAAGACCTGATTTGGCCTATAGTGTTGGAATTATCAGCAAATACATGAAGAGTCCTAGGATGCCTCATTTGATGGCTGCCAAGAGGATCCTAAGGTACATAAAAGGCACAATTCACCTTGGAATTTTGCTTCCTTTTGGCCAAGTTAACACCATAGCAGAGTTAGTAGGATACACTGACTCGGATTGGAGGAGGAACAATGATGATAGAAAGAGTACAGCTGCATACCTTTTTCTGTATGGAGATGCACCAATCTCTTCGTGCTCAAGAAAGGAAGACCCTGTGGCATTATCATCCTGTGAGGCTGAATACATAGCAGCTTCACTAGGTGCTTGCCAAGGACTATGGCTAAGGAAATTGCTCAAAGAACTGGACATTCAAAGGAAGAAGCCTGTCACATTGTTGGTTGACAACAAGTTAGCTATAAATCTTGCCAAAAACCCAATTGATCACGGGAACAACAAGCATATTGAAACCAGATATCACTTTATCAGAGACAAAGTGAGTAAAGGACAGATCAAGTTGATTTACTGCAAGTCTGAGAACAACATTGCAGATTTGATAACAAAGCCTCTGAGAAAGGCCAGATTTGAAGAACTGAGAAACAAATTGATGTATGAAGCTGTATAGAAATCAGAATTATGGGGGAATTGTTAGATATAATTCTGATTTAATGGTCTTAGTAGCTTTTTCAGTTTTATAGTCCTTTACATATCTTGTATAAATACAGTATATTGATTTTCATTCAAATAGATATGACAAATATGATATTACAAAACCTCTCTCTCTCTACTTTGATCCCTAACTAGTTTCTTAGAGAAATTCTGCATCTTCCCTTTCTTCCTTGCATGTGAGTGCAAGTGAATCAGGATTTAACACTTATTTCCATATTCATTGAAAAAAATAATCCTTGTCCACTCATTCTTGTAATGGTGTGAAAATTAATTTTCATCGTGAGACCTAATTGAATAGTTAACTACCTAAACTCGACTCGGAAATTTTGAATTAATATTTTTTAAAAATTTTAATTTATTTAAATTTAAATCTATCAACAATATATAAAATTTATTATTTAAGAATTTTATTTTTTTTATTTATAAAAATAATTTATTTAAAAAAATGTTACATATTCATGATCCTAAATAAAATGTCTTGATTACTAATATATTTATTTTCGTCTGAAACGGGTAAGGTCTGGGTGAGTATTCTTATCCCCAAATCCATCTAGTTTTTGTTTAAATTTAACCTACTAGGTAAAATTTATAGGTACTCATCGAATATAGATATTATGATCATGCTTAATAAAAATTTTCATTATCTAAAAAATATAATAAAAATTGTACTCCTTGATCTCTTATTAGAAAAATATCACACTGAAACCTTAAAATAATGTTGAAAAATGGAAGAACATTAAAAATTTATTGAAATAATAAGTGAGTTATGAATCTTCTGAGTTAGTCATCGAGGATTCAGTTTCTATTAAAGATTTGATTTCATCTTATGTTAGGTGAAATTTAGACGGATGTTTAGGTTATTTTTTTAGAGGTGAATGAAGGGGGTTTATCTACAATAATCTCTAATACTCAAGTAAGTAGAATAGTTTGAGTAATAAAGTATTCTAGACAAAAATAAATGTAAATTATGTAAAGGTTCAAATATCCTCTAGAAGGAGTATTTATAAATGGAAACAATTGTGAATTGAAAAAAAAAAGTGTAAACACTTTTTTTTTATGTAAAATCTTTATTATCTTAAAAAAAATATAATAACACTTATATTTTTTTTATATTACATTGTTATCTTACAAAAAGAAATATATATAATCTTAAATGAAAAATGGAAGGATATTAAAAATTTATTGAAATAATAGGAGTGTCCATATAATTTATTCCAAAATTTATTAAAAGTCACAAAATGATATATAATTAAATAGAAATATTTATTTTTACAATCGAAACATCACAGTTAAAATACAATTTTTTTTTACCTTGCTAATGCTAGCATTCCTCAACATTATGTTCCCCAACATAGTGCAATGCATATACATTTCTATGACAGTATCACCCAACAAGATTAACAAAAAGAAAACAGATTGAGCCTCATAACCTTTCCACCTTTTCACGAACGAACGTGTGAATCTCACGAACCAATCACAATACACATTTCAAAAAGGTTCAACATTACTCTAGTAATAGATACAACGTGTCGCAATCCTATTGGTGTTTTACGCCCAAAACGATGCACTCAAGTAATAACATGGTATAGCAACCATGTCCCAAGGGCATTTCAGTAATTTAACTAATCGCAGAGAGAATTACAGAGAATCGTAATCATCACGCTTGCTTCCCCTACGTGCTTCGAAAACGCTTCTTCACTGTGTATTCCGTTCCCACGCATAACAGATTTTCGCTCCACAAATTTTCTCTACGAAAGTCATTTTTATATAGAAATATTTTTTTTTCTCGGGAAACAAACACTACAAAAAGAAAATGTTCATTGAAAAACCAAATGCTCTCTGAACGCTAATGCTCTCACTCTCACCGATCCTTTCTTCGCTTTCCGTTAATTCTTTCTCTTTCGATTTCTTCTATCGTCTTCTCCGATCGTTTCGAGCAACATTTTTGCATCGTTGATTTGTTTTACTCCGATGACGATCGAACGAGTGAGTAGATTCAGTACAGTGAAAAAAATGCTTGATCAACAACATTCATTGATCGCCGATTGTTTTGGTTTCGCGAGAAAATTTAATTAAACAACGGCGATCGTGTTTTGTTTTTAGTTCGTTTTTGAAATTGAAACGCGAAAATCGGAATTGTTTTTTCTCCGACACGTTCTGCGTAATTATGTCGTTTTTAGTTCGTTTTGCTGCTTCAGAATGATCAGAGTACGAATTCTGCATTGTGCTGCTTATGTTGTCGATGATTCAGATTCATTCAGTAGCAGCTACAGTTTCATTAATTTTCTTTCACCTTTTGCATTTTAATTGGATTCAATGTTGTTGCTCAATGAAACAAATCTACATTCAAACCCTTAGCTTTGCATTAATTTCATTTCGTGATATGTTTGTCTCTCTCTTCTTTAATTCCTTACTATATTAAGAATTCATAGTCGATAGTTTCACATTCATCGTAGTCAATTTGCGGAAATGGTACTTTTCTTTTGTTTTCTCTGAGTAATTAATTTGTCTTTTAGCGTATTTCCGTATTCTTAATTTTATATCAAAATTTATGTGTTAACGTAATGGTTATGCCTTGTTTCTTTACTATATTAAGAACTTGATAATTGATTGTTCCACGTTCATTCATCGCATAAACTTAATTAGCATAAATGGTACTTTAACTAGTTAATTAATTAATTAATTTTCCACTAACATATATGTTATCTTTTTAATCTTTGCTTATTTTTTGTGGTAAAATTAATTATTAATTACTAGTTAGTATTATGAAATAATGTTGTTGCTGTGCACTGTGCAGACTGTGGAGCAAAGTTCGTGTGGTTTCGTTGATGCTGTTGATGATACTGCTGAAGATATGGTCTCTTTCTTTCTTACCAATTACACATTCACTGCACAAATTAAGACACACGCGCGTATTTTTCTTTACTTGTTTTTTTTTTTTCTGTTAAGTATGTGTACGAGTCTCTTTCTAACGCGCCGCGATCCTTTTGGGATCTTGTGTGAGCTTAGCGAACAATATACTGCTGCGTGCACGCACGCATAATACTCGCAGCGATATTTGGCTGTTGGAGATAAAATGATTATTTGTTTTCACACATGCATACACATTTTACGCACTTATTCTCTCTCTATATCTCTCATCCATGGAATGGAATGGACACTAAATATTAATATTTAATGGAGTATTTACTATTTTGTAGGTACATGTTAGGATAATGTTGATAATTAACTGTTATTAATATTATATCTAACATGATATATATATGATGAAGGGCATTATTTAAATTTATGTTGTCATTATGCAACATTAATTATGATTGTGTAATACGGTTCGATTGGGTTTTAGAGATTTATCAAAGATGGGTTTTAGAGATTAGAGTTGATTATTATTTTGGTTTTGTAGGAGAGTTTGTACTTGAAGAGGCAGGAACAGAGGGACGTCCACGTCGAAGATGGCAGAAGTAAAAAGAGCCCATGTTTGGGCAAACATGCACTTTTGTTTCCACCCACATCTGAATCAATTTGTACCATGGGTATAACTTACTTTATTTTATTTTATTTGTAACTGTCGTAACACCCTTTTATTGACGATATTATAAACCTTTTGGCAACATTTAAATTGGTTATGAAAAATACCTTTCCTTTAAATATGAAAAATACCCTTTTGGAAACATTTAAATATCCTTTTGTCGATATTTTCTTTGTTTCTTTCCAATAATACCCTTCCTTTATTATGAAAAATAAAAAATAAAAAACATAATTATATCCATTTGTTTTGTTCTTTTACTTTAATTTGTATTGTTATATATACATTCCGAAATCACTATGGTAAAAACTACGGATAAATATTGCAGGGGCATCTGAGCACTTTAAAGTCGGTCGATTCCACGAAATTTATCACTCCAAGCTCTCACCCGTTTCCCCGGTTCAACTAAAATCTATCCGCATTGTAATGGTATTATACTATGATTACTATTGGTCTATTCCCATATGCATATACTATCCATAAATAGAGAGCCCCTTTTAAACATTCTCTTTAAAAACATTCTCTCTGGTGATTTTCTTTAATGAATGCGTGAATTCAATAGGTCAGTGATATAGGGGAGCACCTGGTATCCCTGAGGTACCCAAGCCTTCACTCACTCCGCATGCACTTCAGCGACCAAAACTTTGGGAAGCCAGAAGGGAAGAAGCTCCCTGCGCTCGACGAAAAGTACGTAATGGGGTTGGACTTCGCCCAGAAAGCGCTTTCTAGGAGCATCCCAACTGAGGAATTTTCACTAAAGAGAAACTATTGGAGTTTTTGGGCTTCTCCTTCTAAAGAGAACACTCAAGACTATGACAATCCAGCTCTCGCTGATGCTTCAAGGAGCCTCATTTCCAAGCAAGGCTCTTGCTGGTCTCAGCTCAAGATCACGGGGATGATGCAGTGGGGCAAACGCAGGCAAGTTCGGTTCTTGGCTCGTCATGAGGAGAAAAAGGTTGAATCTTTACCGGAACTGAGTAACGAGAAAAGGATCAATGTTGAACTCAGAGATGGGGCTAGTGGGAGGAAGAGGAAGAAAGGTGAAGAAGAAACGGAGGCTACCAAGGAAGGGTCTTTTGGGGTTAATATGAGAATTACTCGTCAATGTAGGAAAAATCATCAAAATGTGAGTAGTAGCAGTGGGGTTCAAAAATCTAAGAAAGCAAAGAATGACCCCGAGAAGCTGCAACTCGTGGTTTACAATTACAACAAAAACAAACGAAAAATCACAATTGACAGATGGTCTGCTGCAAGGTAAATAATTATTTTTACCCATATCTTTGTATTATAAGGTAGTAGTATAGTATACTACAGTTCAGTTTTCTCTTGAATGGTTCAATAATTGCAAATCGTTGTTTTGTACGTTTGAAGGTATAACATGGCTGAGTTGAACATGTTAAAGGTTATGAAAGAAAAAGGAGCTGTGTATGGAAACCCAATATTGAGGCCAGAGTTAAGATCAGAAGCACGAAAGTATATTGGTGATACGGGTCTGCTAGATCATTTGCTAAAGCACATGGCTGGAAAAGTGGCACCCGGGGGTGCGGAGAGATTCCAACGGCGACACAATGCTGAGGGTGCAATGGAATACTGGTTAGAGAGTTCTGATCTTGTTGATATTAGAAAGGAAGCAGGGGTACAAGACCCTTACTGGACTCCTCCCCCTGGATGGAAACTCGGGGACAGCATTACACAAGATTACGTTACTAGGAGAGAACTCAGAGAAATCAAGGAAGAAATCCGCAAGTTGAAACTGTAAAAGAATTATTTTTGTTCTTTCTTGTTAAATGTTAATGACTATGTTAGTTATTCTGCTGATTCTGGGTCACTGTTGGTTATTCTGTTGATTCTGAGGCTTTTTGCTGTACAGGGAGATGCAGGAGATCGCATCAAAGAAGGGAGAGGAGGCATTGGCCATTGTGACTACTCCTAGTTCCTGTTTATCTACTTTGAATTCGGAGGACTATGGTTCCTTGGCTTCAAAGCAGGTGAAGCATAGGAATAGTAGGATTAACTAATCGCTAATGTGAATAGTTTTAACTTCTATTCCAACGTTATATTACAGGAGATTTATGCTGAGTTGGTGAATAAAAAGGCTAAAATTGAAGAACAATTGAAGGAACTTTCATTTGCTTTGAGTGGCATGGAGGTAATATAATCATTAGTCTTTGTATCTTATTTCGAGTTCATCGTTTGATTGATTTTGATTGCAAGGAATTTTGCATATTAATAATTGGTGGTTTGTTTTCCTCAAAATCTATTGGTCCTGATTACCAACCTTACAAACTAGACAGCCAACAAAAATCTAGACATCCTAGTTGTTCACTTATATATTTTCTTCCCATTTTCACTTAAAATAATATTGAGAACTAATAAAAAATAAAAATCAATGGTCAAAGGTATTCCCTTGCTAGCTAAAAAGGGAATTTACTTGCTACTGATGGAAGGCTATTGATGCAGGAGCAACTGAGAATGGTGAAAACAACAATTGTAGAAGAACCAATAGTGTCAGAATCGGTAACTCCACAAGCATTTTTGCCCGGACCAACATCAGAGGCAGAAAACATTGGAGGAGAGACAAGGAAGGAAAAGAAAAGCAACAAGAACAAAGGAACAAAATCAACAGATACAGAAATGCAAGAAAAAAGTACAGTGGAGGACAAGGCTACAAAGATAGAAAGGCTAAAAAGTGGTTTTCAAATTTGCAAGCCACAGGGCACCTTTGTATGGCCAAATATAGTTCTGCCTCCCCAACATGTGGCTAACCATGATATTGACCACACTGTGGTCCTAACCCCACCCTCAGCTTCCTCATCCACCACCTCAGCTCCAAGACTCACCTCCAAACCCCACACTCAGAACCTGCCACTGCAAATCCTAACTCACCCTTCTTCCCCTGTAAAGCCACTAGCAGAGAGGCGCCCTGTGAGCACTGCTACTTTGACCCATGTTACTGGGCCATTCTCCACTAGCCTTTATCCACCATTAGGGACCCCAAGGTCCAAGACCACCACCACCATCACTCTTAACCTCAATGAGGCCCCTTTCCCCCTAGAGTAGTTCTGCCAAAGTCCTGCTACATACTATATATATTTTAAAGATAAAAAAACCACACCATTTTGAGTCTCGTGTTGACAGTAAATTTGAAGTGGAAACTTTTGCTAGGTTGATACTATATAGAATTGAAGATAGATACTTCTAATACGTGCACTGAAATGGTTACTCGTTTGTCAACCATAAAATTAAACAAGTCAAATGCTGACGATATCTGCATAGTTTTTGGAGTAATGTTTCTTATAAAAATTTTCTTAAGTTTTATACAAGTGCGTCACAATTATTTCTTGTCACTTTCCCCCCTCAGCATGTAAATGACAAATACCGTAGGATCATGACTTATCTTCTGTGCGTAAGCTTTACCAATGAGAAGTTAAACTGTCTTCAACTTGCGTGCGTACATGATTTAATTTCACCCCTCATTCTCTACTTGTGATGTTTCTGTTCCAAGTATTTCAGCGATCCTATATAATTTTCCTTTACCATTTGGCACAGATATGGAGAGTTGACCTGGTAAGTAAAAGATCATTATTAACATATTCAACTCATAATTTTGAAACTTGAGAAAAGGATGAGTTACTTAGGATTTGTACTTTGCGAAAAATGCTTATTGTTGAATTCTTGCGTCATGCTTATACGATGGATTATTGGACTAGCCTTCTTTAGAAACCGGCTATAGCAGCATTATGTAATAGTGTAATATTACAATTTTTGTAGTTTAGTGTTTGTAATAATTATTATAATTGTAGCTTACTTCTTATGGAGTAAAATGTTTACATTGTTGAGACCGTTACCAAAAAATTGTTCTCCAGTTTATGTTTCCAACATTACGACTTTGATACCTATGCTGTTTTTTATTTCAATAAGAATTGAACATGAGTTTTAAGAATTATTTAAAGTAGACTTGCTACTACATTCAATCAATTATTACTTGTTTGACTTACTTCAACCAAAGAAATATTACATATACGTTGTATTATTAGCATATTAAAAAAATCTAATCATATTTGTTCGAAAAATAATCTAATCATATTACTTTTTGAACTTTTTAATAATAATTAGAAATATAGATTAATTATTTTAGAAGTTAAATAATTTAAACTGAAATAATAATTAAAATAAATTTAAAATTATAACTTAATCTAAAATATAATTTCAATTTAGTTTTTATATATTATTTGAATTGAAATATAATAACTTAATATATAATTTATTTAAAATTTAAATTAAACTAAAATTTAAAAGAATAAATTACATTTTACTACGTTAAGATTTTTTAAAATAAAACAAAACTCTAAATTTTTTAAATATAAAGCTCCATCCCATTGGTATGATTTTTATCTTTCTTTAATGATTAGGAATATAAAGTAATTATTTTAATATTCATTTAACTGAAATTATAATAATAATTAAATACAAATGTTAAACTTATACGGTTAACCAAAATTTAATTAATTATTAGTTTTTGTAAATTATTTAAATTAAAATATATTTGATAACTTAATATATTATCTATTTAAAAAAGTGAAGGTTTTTTTTTCTGGAATATGAGAGAGTAAAGGGATTCAATTTATATTTTAAAATTTTCTTTCTAAAATTCATCTTTTTTTAAAAAAAAATTTAATAATTGAAGGTGTGTCTTTTTTTTTATATATACTTTGTAACATTTTTAAAAACTTAAATCCAACTTTTTTTCCATTTGGTTAAAAAACTCCACCACGAATTACCTCACCTTTACATTTTAATTTATTAAATATTTATAAATAAAATATTAAATTATTTATATTATAATTCAAATAATATTAAAAATTTAAAAGGATATTTGATTTGATTTTAAAAAAATACATTTTTAAAATATAAAAATATGTTAAGGAAGTTATCTATGTTTAAAGATATTATTTTCGTCTTATATAATCATCCGTGATTAAATAAATAATCAAACGAGATTTTGTTAAGATCCAGAGATTCATGTGTATTACTAAAAGATTATAAATTCATTATTTAATTAGGTGAGTAAATTGACACTAAAACAATTCTCTTGAAGAGTAAGGAGAAAACTTTCATATAAAGTTAGATAGATAGATAATCTTTCCTCCGGTTAGACATGCTTTTATCTTACCAATTTCATATAAGGTACTACATTTTCGAAATTCTCTATCCTTTTTTCCTTATTCTTTTTTTTTATTTTTTATTTAAAAATTTAACATTATTTAATTAAAGTTAATATCTTTAATTTTCAATATTGATTATATTGTTTTTAATGTAAAAGCTTATTTATATTTCAATCCATAAATGATGACTAGTGTGGTGTGTGAATTATTGGTTATTATTATACTTTTTACTTCACACACTTGAAGAAGAGCTATATTATCAAGGTGTGTGACTTTCTTTTTATTTTAACTATATTAATTTTATTTTAATTATATTAATTTTTAAGACTTATTTAATAAGAAAATTTAAACATTAAAGGAAAAAGAGAATTATTTTAAATAAATAAAATTATTTTTTATATTTATAATTTTATTGGTTTACATACTCACTTTTATTTTTGTATTAATGATAATAAAAACATATATAAATATATATTATTATCACCATATATAACTTTAAATTTTAATATATAAATATTATTTTTTATTTTGACTCCACTAGCATAATTAGTCAAGATTCACCATTAGTAAGATCAAAAGGATAAAATGATTTTGTAAACTTAAATAATTTTAGAAAAAGGGATGGAGAAGCAAAAAAACCGTAAATAAGAAAAGAAAAGAGGGTTAAACTGATAAAATGTAGGTGATTAATCGTATTATATGAAACTTCTTATATACATAAACAATAAACAAAAATTTAAAATATGACATAATAGGTTAGAATTAGATTGTATTGGGTTCATAAGCTTAACATTAAAACTAAATATCCAAACCTATAAAATATCTGGTTTCATTGAGCTGGATAGAGTTTTAGATAAACAATCTAAAAGTACAATACAAAACATTTGGATTGAGTTAGGTCAATTTTGAGTTGATGATACTCATGAATATCCCCGAGTTTTTCAGTCTTAGGAGTTTTTCTCCTTTTAATTAGTTTTAATACATCACTGTGTTTTCAATTTGACAACCAACAAAATTTAATAGAACCTAATAATCAATTGAGTCAAGATCGTTCCTTAATAATAATATTTTTTTGCTAACGACTTAAAAAACATAATACATACTCAAACAATTGGTAAAGTAATAAAATTAAACATGATAATGATTGTGTTAAAAACCTCGTGAAAACGAGGACTACAAATGAAAAGAGAAAAAACACTTGAACCAAACATCATCTTACATTTTCATAGGAATGAAAATTATTTTCCCCTTTTATGTTTTACTTTAATTTTTCATTTTTAATTTAGAAAAATAAAAACATTTTCAAGAACAAAATATAATTACCAAAAACTTATCATGGGAATAGTATTATCAGGAAAATATTTTCAGAAATGATATTACCCAAAATATAAATTAGTTTGGTGAAATAAATGCCCCTAAAAATGATTGGATGTGAACATAATTCTTCAGGAATGATGTAAATGAACACAATTCTCTTCCGCATGTTATCTTGTTTGATGGAAAATATATGTTGCATGGACTTTATGGTTACCTAATTAGAATTTATAAAAATTAATATACAGTACACTGATAAAATAAAAATTAATACACACCCTATAATGTTAATTTGACTCCAAAATACTTTTTTTTTTATGTGTTATTGAATATCTATTCTATTGTTCGTTTTACTGATGGAATAATACGTAATAATGGACATAAATGTGTTTGTATTGAATTAATTAGTTAACTTGAAATGTTGTATCAGTTTATGTGGACTAGGTGATTCAAACTAATCAATAAGGTTTGTTCTGGATCAGGTATTTTTTCGTTCCTGGTCATATCATTCGGTTTTTGAGTACTTCTAAAAAACATATATGGATTCTCAAATAAGAAATATTATATTAAAAATATAAGTTATAAGTCTAAAAGCTTATGAAATCAGTTTTTTAAAATAAGAATTGTGACAAATAATTTTGCATAATTATGTCTATTATAAATCAAATTACCTTGCAGAATATCCATTTCGTACCATTCTAGTGTATGTTTCGTAACTAATAGAGGAATATTTTAAAGATGTTTTAGGATTTATAATATAAGGTTAAACTACAGAGAATATAGGGTGAGACACAGAGTGCACGAAGAAAATCTCTGCGTGGAATTTGTGTAGTAGTAAAAGGTAACTATTAGTTAAAAAATTAATATAATTTAATATAGTATTACATATGGATTAAATAAAGAAATAAATATTAAATATAAAAAAAATAAAATCTTATTTAATTATATTTTATTACGTGATATTCTCTATATCTTATTTTAACTAATTAGATAATATTTTTTGTAAATATAATTTTTACTAATAACATATTCTCCTTTTTCAACACTTCCCTGATGAATAGATGTCATAATTCCTAACTTGTCTAATAGTTTCCCAAAAATGTGACTTGTAACGGCCTTGGTAAGAATATCTGCTATAGTTGATCTTAAGATCGAATATTTGGCAATTCTAGAATATTTTTATCAAGCTTTTCCTTAATAAAAAATTTGTCAACTTCCACATGTTTCATACGATCGTGTTGGATAGGGTTGTGAGCAATGTCGCGCGCAGCTTTGTTATCACAATACAACCGAATGGGACGTGTATGTACATACCCTAAGTTCTGGAGAAGTAATCTAAGCCACATACCTTCACAAAATCTAAGAACCATTCCTCTGAGTTCAACATTAGCGCTGGAATGAGCTACAACATTTTACTTCTTACTTCTCCATGTGACAAGATTACCTCCTACAAATGTAAAGTATCCTGAAGTTGATCTCCTATCATCAAGAGCACCTGCCCAATCTGCATAAGTATAAACCACCACATCCTGGTAGTAAAATCCCTTTTTGAACAAAATTCCCTTTCCGGGAGTAGTCTTTATGTACCTTAAGATTCGTATGACTGCATCCATGTATTGTGCATCGGGATTGTTCATGAACTGACTCACCACACTAAGAGCATAAGCTAAATCTGGCCTGGTGTGTGCGAGATACATCAATCTCCCTATAAGTCCCTGATATCTTCCTTTGTTTGCCAGAGTTTGATCTTCTTCAATACACAACTTTAATCCCCCTTCGATTGGAGAATTTGCTGGTTTGCATGCTATCATTCCAGTTTCTTTTAACAAATCCAATGCATATTTCCGCTGGGACAGAAAGATACCTGATCTTGATCTTGAGACCTCAATCCTAAGAAAGTACTTCAAATAACCAAGGTTTTTCATCTCAAATTCTCTTGCCAAGTATTCCTTTAATGAATTGCGTTCCTCTTGATCATCTCCCGTGACTATCATGTCATCAACATAAATAATAAGAATTGTAATTTTTCCCTCTTTCCTTTTTAAAAACAAGGTATGATCTTGATTGCTCTATTGATATCCGAAAGCAATCATTGACTTGGTAAATCTCTCAAACCATGCTCGGGGTGATTGCTTTAGTCCGTATAATGACTTCTTTAGCTTGCACACCTTCTTGCCATGTGTATCGGGGATTTTACATCCTTCCGGTAGCTACATATAAACCTTCTTCAGATAATTCTCCATGTAAGAAGGCGTTTTTTTACATCAAATTGTTGTAAAGGCCAATCAAGATTTACAGCTAGAGATAATAATACTTGAACAATGCTCATTTTTGCTATGGGAGCAAACGTTTCAGTATAATCTACTCCATATGCTTGTGTATACCCTTTTGCCACCAATTTAGCTTTGAATCTCTCAACTTTACCATCTGCATTAAACCTCATAGTATACACCCATCGACATCCCACTGGTTTCTTTCCAACCGAACAATCCACCAGTTACCATGTTTCATTTTTTTTTCAAGTATCTCATCTCCTCATTCATGACATCCTTCCATCTAGAGTCAGCTAACGCTTCCTACACACTATTAGGAATAGATACACTAGATAATTAATTTATGAATGCACTATTTGAGCTAGACAAGTTTTGGTTAGAAATGTAATTACTCATTAGGGTATCTAACTTTGCTAGTGAAGTCAGTATCATAAGTAAGCTTAGGAATACCTCTAGTGACACGATTTGATAGAATTCTTTTGTCTATATTAGGTTCTTAAGGAGACAATTGGTGTGGTATATTGTTGACGTCATCTGTAAGTGCCGCATCAATAGGTAAACTCTCAATCTCGGCATGCTCAAGAACTCCGTGATGTACCTCTTCCTCATTTTGCGTTAGTTGATCATTAGGTTGTTGTACACTCTCATCACTACTTGTTACATTATCTTGAATTTCATGATGTACCAAGATATCAACTTGTTCAGGGATCAAAGTCTGAATTTCTTCACAATTCTCCCCCTGAATTTCAGACTTAGGGGAAAAATATGTCAGTGTCTCGTGAAAAACAACATCCATAGTGGTGAACATTCGTTTGGTTTATGGATGGTAGCACCGGTACCCCTTTTGATGGGTAGCATAGCCAAGAAACACACACCTTTCAGCTCTAGAAGACAACTTACTTCTTTGATTCTTGTGCAAGTGAACATAAGCAACACAACCAAAAACTTTCAGAGTTAATTCAACAATTTTTGGACTTACTATTGCATCCATAAGTGGTTGAAGAGATGTTTTATACTCAAGAGATCTAGACGGCGTTTGATTGATTGTGTATGCTGCATATGCAAGATCTTCTGCCCAATATACTGTTGGCATGCGGGCACCAATTAGTGCAACTCGAACCACTTCTAATAGATGTTGATTCTTTCGTTCAGTTACTCCATTTTATTGTGGAGTATTTGGACAAGATCTCTGATGAACAATTCCTTTAGCTACCAAAAAAGTTTGAAGTTCTAAATGCATATACTCTCCTCCATTGTTACTACGCAATACTTGAATTTGTGATTTGTATTGAGTCTCAACCATTTTGCAAAATTTTTGAAATAAACCTCCAACTTCAATTTTCGATTTCATCATACAAAGCCAAGTCATTCGATTACAATCATCAATAAATGTCACAAACCATGTTGATCCACCCAATTTTTTAATTTTGGATGGACCTCATACATCAGAGTGAATAATCATAAACGGAAGAGAACTTTTATTTGAAATTAATGGAAAAGAAGTTCTGTGACTCTTTGCAAACTCACAAACATCACAATACAAAGTTGAAGTGTCTATTCTATAAAAAATATTCGGAAATAATTTCTTTATGTAGCTAAAAGATGCATGTCCTAAACGCTTATGTCATAGCCAAATGTCCTCGCCTTTCCTTACTCCTTGAGAACTTGTTGTTGCTACCATTTGACCAATATTTTTTGAATCTTTTTTAGTCAAATCCAGGTAATACAAATTTTCTCGTATAATATCACAACCAATCATCTTCCTCGTTCGAATGTCCTTAAAAACACAAGAGTTAAGCCAAAAAATTACAACACATGATGAAGTTTTGGTTATTTGAGAGACAGACAATAGGTTATATTTAAGAGAAGAAACAACAACAAGAACAGTATCAAGGTTTAGATCACTTGAAATAGAAATACTTCCTTCTCTAATGATATTGGATTTACTACCATTGGCTGTGGAGATACTTGTTTGTGAAGAAGGTTTAAGATTTTCAATTTGTTTAGCATCAAAAGTCATATGATCTGAGCATGCAGAGTCAATTATCCATGCATTATTCAAAATAGTAGACGTGTTTATTAATGTCTTACCATTACAATCATAATTACCTGTAGTTGTAGTAGCAAACACCAACCCTTTGTTAGCCTCATCCTCTTCAACAATTGTAGCAGCAACAGTTTGAGTTTTTCTTGGATTCTTCTTTGATACTCGATTGTGACCCCACCACTCGGGGTATCTTACGATTTCATAGCATCGTTCTTTGGAGTGTCTAACCCGATTGCAATGTGTGCACTTAGAGTATTCTTTTTCAAAACCTTTTGGTTGTCTTGTTCGATTCTTTGTCATCATTACTGTGACATTTGAATTCATATCTTCCCTTTTTAACGTTGTTAGTCTAGCAGCTTCTCGTCGGATCAATGCATAACATTCTTCTAAATCAGGTGTCACTTCCTTGCACAAGATTTCTCCACGAACTACTTCAAAATCATCATCTAGTCCAGCAAGGAATATATGTACCTTCAATCTCTCAATTGACTTCTGGTACAACTTCACATCATCAGGATCTTTCATGACTATTTTGTCATGATGGTCTAATTCCGTAAAAATCTCAACCAACTCCCTATAATATTCAGTTAAAGTTCTGTAGTTCTGTTTTGCAGTGAATGCCCTTTGATTTAGAGAAAACACTTGCAACTCATCACTTCCATCATAAAACGCCTTTGACAAAGCATTCCAAATATCAAGGGCAGTGGGTAAGCAGATATACCTTTTCATGATTTCTGACTTCATGGACATCAGCAACCATCTTTTTACTTTTTGGTTCTTAGCATACCACTTTTCATATCCCTCCTCATCTTTTGTTGGAGGTTTCACCCTATTGCAGATGTAGGACAATTTTTCCCTTTCTGCTATGTGCATCTCCATTAACTGTGACCATACGTTATAGTTGTATTCATTGAGAATGATGCATATATTGAAGACACCTTCAGGTTGGACCACTACTGGAATTGATTTTTCTGTCATCTATCCAGCAGCGAAAATTTTTATGATTTAATCAGATTTGATACCAAGTTAAAAGAACTAATATAATTCACTATTTCATTCATTCATGAAATTTTGTGTACAGGATACTGTATTTATAGTATTACAGATCAATGATTAAATAAGGAACCAAATATTAAATATGAAAAAGATTGAATCTTACTTAATCATATCTCATTATATCTTATTTTAACTAATCAGATAATATCTTTGGTAAATATAATTTTCACTAATAAGATATTCTCCTTTTTCAACATTATTATACAAATTATTTTTTATTTTTTTATTATACAATAATGAAACTAAAAATCAAAACTCAAAAAATCTCATCCAAATCACTCGAGCTAGCCTTCGTTGCTATGTGGATCTTAATATCAACCTAAATTAAATTACGAAATTGATTGTAATTAAATTTGGATTTGAATTAAAGAATTCATTGATTGATCAGAAATAAAAGACTAATTGTCTATATAGATTTTTCTAACAATCTGGTTTTTCTAATAAATATTTTTCGGCATATATCAATTAGTAATTGAATCTCTAAGCTAATGTTTGGTCCGAGAAATTATTTTTAATTTTTATTTTCTGAAAATTATGAAAATAAAATTATAATTCTTATTTTTATTCAATTTTAAAAATATTTTAAAAAAATAAATCAAACACGTTTTCTACTTCTATCTTCTGTTCTACGTAAAAATGACAATAAAAAATACTCAAATTTAACATCACTTGCTTGAATCGGCAAAGATACCTTTAATATATGTTTAAAAATATCTAGTGAGGACTACAAGGTGAGTATGGGTATCCTTGTATTTTTTCTTTTTAAAATGAAAAATATTTGATAAACAACTGCAATATGTAAACAACTAATTATAAAATGTGAAAATAGAGAAATACATATGTGTATAAAATGTGAAGAGAGAGAAATACGTATATATTTTGTAAGTAAGTTAATTGATTGACTGCATATTATAGTTGTTAACGAAATAAAGTTGCTTTCAAATCGCTTTTGACCAAAAAAAAAAATATTAATTATGAGTGGGAGGACTAGTCCTTGGTCTAGCATAATCTGAGTGAAACACAGGAACAAAACCTAAAACAACTGATTTCACTGGAACAAAGCCTAAAATCTCTTGCTGCTCACTGCTTTCTAGAGCCTTATTGAGATCAACCTTTTTCATGTGCTTTGAACTTTCTTCTCTTTCAGCCCCCATCACCTTAATGCCTTCAGCTTTTGTCATTCCATTCCATTCTAGTGGTTGTTTCATGGCATTCTCTGACACCTATTACCAAAAAGAAAAAAAATATATCAATAACATATATAAATTAGTTAGCAAGTCAACATTTACAGACAAAAATTAATTTATGTTCAAATGTTTTTCAGTTCTTAAATTTCTTAAATAACAATAACTTAAATAAATGTTTTGCAAAATTTTATCGTAAAAATAAAATAAAATAATGGCAATTTTTTTCTCAAATTAGTTAGCAAGTCCTACTACTGAAATCATGTATATATTCGTCTTTAACAGTGAGGGATTTAAAAGATGCCACTTTATCAATATTATATACTGATAATCAATAAAAAAAATTGAAAATTATAATAGATACGACAATATTTAGAATTTTGATTATAAAGGTGAATAATCTTATCATAAATATACAACAATATATAATTAAATATTACTCTACAAATCTATTCGTACATAATTATTTATTGTTTTACCAAATATAAAGAATAAAATAAGTAGCTAATTTAAATGGAAATTCAAATTAAAAAATTACATATTGTTCAAAGGCAAAAATTATTGTTAAAAAAATGTGTGAACGATATACGTGCATCTTGAAAACCATAATTACTAGATAATTTTTTCCTTTGTTTCATAGATTTTCTGACATTTTGAAAATTACCAAAATTAAGTCACCCAGACTTAGTGTTGCTCTTCAAGTGTAAAAGGATATATTTAGACGAAAGTGCAGAGATCTGAGTTGTGGAATAAAACAGAAAACTATTTCGACTTTTTATTTTATGTACCTTAAAAGTGGAGATGAAATATATTGAGATGAGCCAGAGATTAATATATATAGTTTTTCATAAAGCTTTCACTTAATTAATATTATGTGGCTTTAACGACGGTTCAAAAGTATCGTTAAAACCTATTTTCAACTGTCATTAAAGTCCATTTCTATAGTAGTAATTAATTACGTTCATGAAAGTAAATTTAAACTGTGAATACACATCGAAATTTATGATCATGAGATGAAAAAACTGACCTTTCTACAAATGTTGATCTGAGTGTTTGATGGCTGTTCAGCAGTTATAAGAGGGCGAGCAATGCATACATTCAAGGAAAGGAACATGATAAAAATGGAAGATGGTGGATACATCTAAATTCTCATAAAGGGATTCGATTCAAGCTTATAGGAGAGGATAGGAAAGAAGAAAAAATAATTGAAAACTGGAGTTAGCTCATGTATGTTGGAACATGTATCAATTAAGTATATATATAATTGCGAAGACAAAATTTACTACAAATATTATTATGATATATCTAAAAATGAGTTAAAACAAGAGATTTACAACAAGGGATAAAATTGAGTTCTTTGAAACAAGAGATAAAAATGAGTTTACAAGTGCACAAAATATCTTTATTAATAAGAGATTTTCTGTATAATAACAAAAAAAAAAGTTTGTAAAAATTAAAATTTAAAGTAAATAATATCTTTGAAACCTTTGAAATATTAACAAGGAGTATTTTTTAGATTTAAAAGGGTGATCAGGTAATAAATAAAAATAAAAAAAGAAATGCAATTTGACCTAAGTTGAATTAAGATAGACAAAGAGTACTATATGTGCAACCTTTCTTGGTAGCTAGCTTTCGATATATATATAGTACATATAATTACTTGTACGAATGGGTCCATACATAACAAGAAAAAGTGTGAGGATGGAAGCAATTTGGAGATTTGATGAGATATTTAATTGACTAAATCTATGGTTTAGGTATATTTTATGGCATTGAAATTGAATGATAACAACATTCGTTGTCTGCTATATATCACTTCTCGACTTAGGATAAGAGTAGGACCCCAAATATAATCAATTTCAATTACTCAATAATGAAGACAAAATTAATAAATAATAGGGACAAAAAGAAGCATGCTTCCGTTTCTAGTGGAGATTAAATTCATGAACCACACACCTTTCTTTTTTTGGGGGGTGAGGTGTCTATAACTCTTGCCATAGACAGTTGCACAAAGTTTGGTGTAAAGAGAAATGTTGTATAGATAATTCCAATATGCAAGATAACTTTATAATTAGTTATAAAATATAAAGAAAAAGAAAAAATAATAAAAAAGTACATAAACATATAAATTATCTGATTAACTTTGTATTATTACTGTGAAGCATTACTCTTGACGTAAACTTATCAAAGTATTGCCTTGTGTCTAATCCAATCCCAGCTAAGAAGGTATGTTGATAAATTAAATTGAGATACATAGAATATGGATATTATTTATTATAATATCTAAATTAAATTTAATAATCTTTGTTATAATATAAGTTATGATTTTAAATTATTGAATTAATTTTTTTTTCTATTCAGATCAAGTTATCTCTATTATTATTTATAATATTTTAATTATTTCATTTTGTTAAGGGTAGAGAAAGTTATTTTAAAAATTTGATAAGGAAATCTTTATTACGAAAAAAATAAAGTAAGATAGCTTCACCTTCTCTATTAGTTTTTCTATTTTAATTTACTCAAAGTTTTCTTATAATTTTAACCTCAAAGATGATTTTTTTCCTGCTCCTGATTATTTTTACAAACAAAAACAAACACTCTAAAAAAAATTAAAAAAAAATAAAAAACTAATTTTATGATTAAAGAATAATAATAAACGGGCTCTTAGTTTTAAGAAAACTAAAAAGTATTTTTATTTAATATATTTCATTTTAAATGTTCATGATTAGTATGCTAATAATACTTTTAAACATTTTACATCAACTAGTTAATTGATATACATAACTTTGTTGTACAAATAGAAATTTGGTGTGAAAATGTCAGGAGAGTACCTTGCCCTTTTTCGATTTTATACTTTTATTCTTTAATTGTGCATTTTTTATTCTTTGGTGTTAGCCACTCGGATATATTTTTTTCTGAACAAAAATGGCATGAAGGCATTGCAATAATTAGAAGTATCAATTTCAACTAAATTCACCTATGACACACTGCAAAATATTATTGACAAAAAGATGAATACTACAATGACTTGGGGAACATGAAACCAAAACTCATATGGAGAAAATCAAACTATTTAAATCTTTAATATTGGAATCCCATCAAATTCCTTCTAAACAAAGGAGGGGATAGAGTTCCATAAATATAAATCCTATGCGGAAAATAAGTAAAAGGTTTAATATAGTTATTTATGTTAGATTTATTTATATAAATTTATTATTGGATAGGCATTATTAATCATTTTATGTTATCCTCTATTGTTAAAATTATTAATTATATTTATTTTATAAATATTACGTATATTGATTTAATTTAATATATAGTTTATTAAATTTTGAGATTTTTTATATATCATTCGTGATGAGTTAGAATATTCACATAAAAAATTCGTTAAACGATCTCTACTTTCTGATAAGTTTTGTTTTTAATGTCTATCATTATTAACATTATTTTGTCTTGAAAACTCAGAGAGAAGCTATCCTTAATGTACAAACAGAAATAAAAAAACACTAACATATTTATCATGTACAGTATAGGTAAACTTATTAACATAGTTAATAATATAACATGATATATATAATGTTATTTGTATTGTGTGTGTTTTCTTTCGATTTATACTTTTCTCATCATATAAAATGGATAAATACAAGAACCATTTATTATGTTAATTGCATATATACAATTTCTCCATCTATATGTAGTCTCCAAGGAACTAAGTCTTCAATCATTGATCACATTCTAATCAAAGATTTGTGCAGACTCTCTGACAAGCTATTTCGATTGGTATGATTGTTGCTGTTAGCTCCATTTGCAAAGCTTCTGTAAATCTCATAAATACTAATGATTGACGACTAATGTCGATTAATCAAAATACTATTCATAAAGCATTCTTCATGAATACTTGATACAATGGCACGATAAAAACAAAATAAAAAAGTTCAATTCGATCGTCTCAAGTCCCACACAAGTTTAATCATTCGACAAAAACTATGTAAGTACTCTTCTTTTTCAATTTTGTTCTTATTAGGAAAGAAAAATATTAAACCAGATTAGGTCAGAACGTAAGGTTGAACTTTAAAGTAAATGCACTTTTTAGAAATAAAGTTGAATTAAAGATAACAATATGCCCGTTCACGAGGGTCGCCAACAGGGGCCACTCTTTAGGGCATAAGATTGAAACGGATTTAATAGAATTTATATATAATACTTTTTTTTTATTATTTTTATAATTAGATTGATATCGGTATCCTATTTTATTCATATTTTGTTTAAATTAAAATTTGATGTGTTATTAAAAAAGTTATCAATCTATTATTTATTTTAAGTAAAATTTTAATAATTGTGAATAGGGGTAAAAATAATTTATTAGATAACTTTAATATTAAAAATATGAGAAAGATAAAATTTAAACTCATATAATAAGATTATAAATATTATAAAAATTTATATTATAGTGAGAGAAACCGGTCTATCAAATTAAAAATTATATTAGACTTTAATTATATTAGATTTTATATACAGATCAAGTTGAGTAAAAAGAAAAATAATCCTGATTTAATAAATATTAAGCATGTACTTGTTGATCTTACTCATACTTATGATATGTGAGTGTATTTGAATATGATAATAAACTTTAAATATTTTTTTAATAAGATATGAAATACTAAAATTTAATAAATAAGTTGAAACTGAAATTTAGTATATTAACAAATATATATATATATATATATATATATATTTAAAATTATGATATATATATTTTTAATAATAAATGGAGCTGGAGCATTTTCTTAGAGGACTAATTTTGAAAATTAAATTAAGATTAAGACTTTTATTGAATATATTAAATATATCATTTTAATTTAAAAAATCATATTAATTGAACAAATATCATATAAAACTTTGATGAAAAATAAATAAAAATTTGTGGTAGTAATTTCAATAATAATTTTATATTATGTTATGATATCATATTTAAATTTTTTTAGGGTATAATTCACCGTCAATCAGATTTCAATTATTGAAACTTGTGACGGTAGTATCTTATCTTATGAAACGTTATAAATGTGATGAAAAACAACAAAAAGTGTAGGAAATATTATTGAATATATATATATATATATATAATATTTTAAAATTTTAATTTTTCACATAAATTATATCCTATATTTCAACCTTTATTTTTGTAAAATTAAAAAGCTCACTACGGAAAAAAAAAGTTATTTATATTGGCCTTTTAACAACGATTAAACAATGATTGTTATATGGACTTCAGTTGTTTTCTCATTTTAATTAATAATGTTAGAATAGTCGCGTTGTAAAATAATAGTTATTAATTTTAGTGAAAATGGCGATAGTTAAATAATAACCGTTGTCGTTTGTGTTACGACCATCGTTAAAGACTATGAAATTAATAATAATTACTATATAGTTGTCGTTATTTTCATTGAGATTAGCATAGTTAAAAAAACAATCATCATCATTTTGAGTTTTTTTTAATTATCTTTTTTTTTTATTAATTTTACAAACTTATGTACATTTACAATTCACACGTCACTTCAAACAATAACATATTAGATACTAGATCATTCATTATCACAATTGGTCATAGTAAAATATATTTTATATCTAATAAAAATAAAATGAAACATAATATAGTCATAAATAAGAAAACAAATATGCTAATCATGCATATCATGTGTAAAAGACAAATGCTATAGTTCTATATTAAAATTATACACAGAAATTTAATTATTAATCTTAAATTTTAAAGTAAAATATAAAACTTAATCATATACTTCATCTGCTCTAGAATTCCAATATTCTAACAATAACACCACACTCTTTCGATTTTGGTTCGTAACATTATCTAAGAATAGAGAAGAATCATCTAAAGTTTGCACCATATAAAATAAAACTAATGTATTGAATAAGAATTAGAAGTAAACTAAGATGTTAAATAAAAACGGTGAATAAACTAACATCTATGGACATAATAATAATAAATTTGAAAATAATCATATTAAAACTTTTACTTAATTATTCCAAAATAAACTAAACACATGTCAATTCAGGTGCTTAAAATATAAGTAACCTTTATTACCAAAATTAAATTTTGTATTAGCCTCCATGAAAATAGCACATTCCCCAATCTTATCCCAAACCATCTGTAATCTTCATGGAAGATTGCAATGGTAATTTTTAGCATGTGGCATGAAACTGATTAAGTGAGGTTCTACTCAGTTTATATAATATTAAATTTAATTATCGTTTTGCGTTGACTTCGGGAAGAAGGAAAAAACCAGGTTGGATCGAGACACAATCAAAAAGAAGAAAACAAATTTATAAATAAATAAAAGAAATAGCACTTATAGAAAAGTTCAAAGTATACATACTTTAAGGTTCAAATTATTGGACAAAGAATCTCAAGCTTCCATCTTAGGCTTTCACCGAGCTAATTAATTAGCACCATGTCTCAATTCACCAGTACGCTCGGCATCCTGTGAGGCGAACTCAAAAAAATAAATATAAAAGTAAAAAATTGAAAAAATATTCAAATAAATTTGTTTCATCATATATACAATATTATATCAGTAACATGGAAAAAAAAATCATCAGAGACGCAACAAAAAGATTTGAGAGAAGTTTTGACAGAAACAAACAAAAAAAAATCTTAATAAGAAATTAGGGGTTGTTTTGAAACTAATTATAGATAGGGTGTTGTTTGGGACGAAAGCACCAACAAGGGTAAAAACGTCACTAAAATCAGTGCTTTAATCATGTTATTGAAAGTTATATATGGGGTAATGTTTTCTTTATATTTATTGAGCAACTTGAATTTCATTAAAAGTTACACATGTTATGGTGCCTTTTTTATATTTTGGTAAGTAATGTGGGTTCCACTGAAGGTTAAATATATGGTGATGCCTTCTTTGTATTTTGGTAAGCAACATGGGTCACACTGAAGGTTACACATGTGGTGGTACCTTCTTTATATTTTACCAAATATATCATTAGACCATCATTAACCATTATAAAAATTTAAGTCCTACATCCTTGATTTATCTGTTACATGTAGATGTAAATGTGACAGAAACAACGACCAAGCTGACAAAGTTTCATCTTCAACAATAACAAATGCAAAGGGTAAAACATTGTAATTCCCATCTTATGTTGTTGTCATTAAAAATGTTCTGTGATACCTATCATATAAGTGAGGATTGTCTACCTGTATTGTTGACTTACAATATTGAAAAACATCTCCACATTACTTGAAAGTCTAAACCACACTTTGAAATTGTCAAAATTCACAAATAAGACGATTATCAACAAAATAATCATTGTGAAATATTTGATAATAAGAATCAGGCAAATAAATTTGCATGTTTTTAAGTCAAACAGGAAGTTCAATACATGATTTTTTTCAATCACCATGCACCATGGTCATTACTTTTTGTTTAACTAACCATGTATCATTCAAGTGTAACCTTCAGTGGAGCCCACGTTGTATAACAAAATACAAAAAAGACGCACCATATGTGTAATTTTCAGTGGAACTCACTTTACTCACCAAATACATGTATAACCTTTAGTGATATGGTAAAGACGTCATTCTTGATGATACTTTTACTCTTGTAAGCGCTTAACAGCATGACGCCTTCACCCTAAATAACACCTCAACTATAATTAATTTTAAAACAACCCTAATTGTGTATTAAGTTTTAAAAACAAACACACATGCCTTTTTGCCGGAAACAAACACCTTTTTGCCGGAAACAAACACCTAGATCGAGTTGTTGCTATTGTATCCCGTGAGGCTTTAGGATAATAATTGCATGCATAAAGACATTCAGTAACATGTACGAAGCTGAAACCATGAGACTACAATGTAATTTGTTTTAAAAACTTTGAAATACGCGCACTTCTACTTTTTATATTAATTTTTAAGATAAAATTATATATATATATATAAAAGCAAAGCTAGACTTTAGAGTGAAAAAATCAACATTTAATTGATAAATTTATATAAAAATTATAATCAATAAATATATAAAAAATATATTTTATAATCAAAATTCAAGAGATATTTATATTTTTATAATATATAATTTAATATATTATTTAAATATTTAATTAAGTAAAATAATTTATAAAACTCACCTCAATAATTAAAACTTACATTTTAAGTTGTTTATCTCTAAGTAATTTCCTACAAAATTATAAGATAATATAAGATTATAACTTCTAAATAAACAATAATTTAACAATTTTAGAAATAAGAAAGTAGAAGTTTACAATGCAATAATAACTTATAATAAAATGATATTAAAAATCAAGAGATAAATTCATCATTATATCTCATCATATCTCTTTTCTAATCACACTATATCAAAATGGAAACAATCATTCATCTTTTCTCTTTTTTTTTTTTCTCTTGAATTGTAAAAATTTAAAGTGATGTCTAAGAATAATTTTCTCTCTTAACTCTTTCATTAGATATTGTTGATTCTCTAATTATTAGATGCACTAGTATATGTAATTATATTTATATCACATTGTTCTAATTAACAATTTTTATTGTATATGAACTAGTTTGATAACAATCCCTTGTAATTAAAATATTCTAAAATATTCTATCATCAAGGCTTTATCTTGATGATTAACATTATCAGACACAATTTTATTTTTTATAAATAAATGTACATATTACACATAAACATAAAGCAAACATGATTTCAAAGTCTATAATTTAAGGTATTACATATCTCATCTACATGACTGCTATCTTAAATAACACGTTAAGGTTATAATAGGTGTTAATTGATGAATCAACATACAAAGTGAATATCAATAAAATAAAATATAATATATATATATATATATATATATAACACCAAAATTCACACTTAACAACACGGAGAAAAATTAATAATTTAATAATAGAATCACACAACAAACATCAAATGCAATGACCAGGAGGCTTCTTGACAACAAATGCCCATATTCTCTGATTATCTCTAGACTAATTGAACTTTTTCAGGTTAATACAACAGATGAAACAAGGGAGTTAGTTAAAGATGTCCACATCACCGGTGATAAAGCCTTGAAGATGATGAGGCTGATAAAGGCTAATGCTGGCTGGATAACAAGAGAAGAACAACAACAAGTTCCACCACAGAAATCCCAGAAGGAGGAATACAAGTAGAGGAGGAAGAGGAAGATAATCTTGCGTCAGGAGAATACATTCCAAAGACAAGATTTGAATCCATCATGATAGACAGATTTGATGAACTAGAGGAAACAGTGAACAAGAAGATTGATGATCTTAAGAAACATCAAGATATCCAATATCTAGAAATGAAGGATCTGATGGTGACTATGATGGAAAGACTTAGCCAGGATGATAGAAATTATTAACTTCAACTCTACCTCTCAAAATCTTATTTGATATACCAAATAGGGGGAGTAGTAGTGTGGTAGTTATTAGTTATTTTAAAATTGCATTATGCTATCTTGGATTGTTAAGTTTTATAATTCTGAACTCTTGTGGATTTTAAATTTGTTTTGGGTATTATTTTGCTTAGGGGGAGCAGATCAGAACAATTATATTTTGGATAACTGTAATAGAAATTTAAAAAATTTATATTGGATGCATGATATATGTCTCTGATAATTGAAAATATGTGAACAATGATGTATAGCATGAGAAGCTACACAAAGCTTACTAACATTACAGGAAACGTCAAAGCCATCTACACAAGATCTCTAGCACCACCTTGATTTGGTACATCAAAACCAAAATGGGGAGATTGTTAGACTTGAAGCATGAAGAAGTCCGACTCTTGTATTTTGATTTTGATGCATTTGTAATCTTGAATTTTAAATAGTTGTGTATATAGGATCTCAAGTGTATTGATTGTTTAGACTAAGCTTTGAGTATGTGATTCGAATTGTTTATGCTTCTAAGAGAATTTGAACTTACTTTGATAATCAAGCTAAGTGATTTGGAAACCCATATTTGTTTTTGAAAAAGAGGAAAACCAAACTTAAGTGGTAGAACACTTGGTTTGACAGTTTTAAAATGTTTTTAACTGAAGTAATTGATTACCATGTCAAAAAAATTGACTACCAACAGTAACTGAAATTAGGAATCCAAAAACTCTCTGGAGTAATCGATTACCTCATATCCGTAATCGATTACCTCGTGCTTGAGAAACAAAGGGAGATTAAAACTCTCTGGAGTAATCGATTACCACTCCATAGTAATCGATTATCCCCATCAGAAATTCATCTCAATTGTATTTCAAATGTTTTATATAAACACCTTCTTGAAATATTTTAAATAGAAGTAATCTTTGAGTTTGTAAAAAAGAAAAGGAGAGCGAAAAACAAGTTTTAGAGAAGAACATTGTGTTCTTTTTTTCTCCAAAATTTCTAAAAGATTCAAAAGCTTTCTCAAGAGATGAATTGTTTTGTGATGGATTGAAGCATCTACATTGGTCTACAGGGTGATCAGTTCTTGTACAACAGGTGTACTCTTTCTGATCTTTAATTTTCGTTTTTGATTTAGATTTATGTAAAATCTTTGAGAAAGACATTCTCTGGAAAAAGAGTTTTTGGGAACTTGAGAAATGAGTCTCAAGGCTGATTCTTGAAGGTTTCAAGAGTTAGGGAGAAAGGTTCTTGAAAAGAACTAGATGTATTGGTTTATTTTGATTTCATTTTGTGTATGTGCAGTGTGATTGTAATTGACACAAGGGATCAAAATTGTTGATAGTGGAATACCAATCACAACAGTTGTTGTATTGGGACTAGAGGTAGGCTGAAAGCCAAACCAGTATAATTCACTGTGCAAATCTCTCTTTACCTTGAACTCTTTTATTTTGAAGAATCATATTCTGAATGCAATTTTGTGTATGTCTTGATTCTAAAGAGTTTGTAAAAGAAAAAGATTTTATTCTTCCTTTATCATTCCGCTGTGATAACTCTAAACTAATATTGATTCTTAAATTGAAAAGTCAATAACTACAAGATCAATAGTAAATAGGAAGAAAACTGCAATAGCCGAAAAATAGGACAGAGGGTACCAGAATCTATTCACCCCCTCTAGATTCTGCATAAGGAGCAACACACTCAACTATGACAAGAACCTTTATCAACAATAATTGGGTTCCTAATGACTTTTAACATACTCTAGGTTATGTAGACTCATAATTAACATCATCACCGCATCATCATCTCTTCGTTTATTCATTCATCATCCTCACTCATTATAAAACAATAACATAAACATACATCGATATAGACACACACACACGCACACATATATACTTGTACGTTAATCATTTTATATATTTCTTTAATCATTCACACCTTATCATCATAACACTTTAACATCTCACTTTATCAAAATACATCGATCATCATCACATTATCAACCACCATTACTCAAGTATCATGTCGCGTCATATTATCTTAGTATTGAAAATAATTAAGATTTAAATATCACCTCTCAATTAAACCACAAGGTGTGCATCATGAATCCCGTCATGTAACACTTCATAACCCTAACTGGTTTTGTTGTATATTTTAAAAAATATTTTATAAAAACATTTTAGTCCTTAGACTTAAAAACACAGGAACTTCAAAATTTCCTCAAAGTACATATTCTCAACTAGTTATGAATTTCAGAATATTACTTAAATGCATGAGTTTCCAAAACTTGGATAAATTTCTCTAAAAGACTTTCTTTGATGCAGTAATGAAAATTTGGACTATTTTAGGTTTTAGGAAATAGTGCTAACCGAAAAGATAAAAAAATAGATTTATATATACATATCAAGGTCCATATATAAGTTCTAATAAATATCAAAACCCAAAAGATTTATAAAAGTGGTGGTTTAATTAGACTTAAATCTACTTATAACTTATACACCAAAAGAAACCCTAAATTTGGACCAACTTATACAACATAAACTACCATCCTAGCTATTCTATTTACATCAACCTTAAGCTCTCCAAGCCTTTAGTGTCATTGATCATCATTTTCTCCTTCAACTTTCTAGTGTACATTCTCCTGATCATCATCAGTGTTTGGACTCTCACCAATAGATAATGAATTGTAGTAATGTTTGAGTTGGCCAAGTGTGACTAAGGTTCTACTTACCCCACTTGACAATACATCTTTAGAGATATCATGACCCTACGACATACATTTCACAAGAGCAATTTTGTATTCATTTTAACTCTAGAGACTTACTCCCCAACAAAACTCAATGGGTTCCTTATGAGTACTGTTGAGTGCTTGTAACACTAGGGTAACAATAGATGGATTGGTGCTGGAGTTGCCATAACTCTTAGAACTTAAGGGTCACACAAAAGTGGCTTTAGGATCTTGTCCCTATCCTTCACTTGTGCGTAAACGTCCTTAAGTGCTCAACCTTCATCTTTTTCCAATAGGATCTCCACTAGACTCAATAATAACGTCACTTTCGTGCCAATCCACTACTATATCCTTTCCCTGTCCTTAGCATCTCTTTTAACTTGGGTTTCACACGATAACATATTCTCTCAATCTCACCCCAAGCAATATCATACACTACAAGTCATAGACTAATCTTTGCATTAAGAATTTCATCCTAACACTAGAGGTCTTACTCTAGTGGCACCACGTCAAATACAAGGTTCAAAAGCCTACAATCATCACAATAATCATCTAAAATCACTATTAGTTTATCTAAGGATTTAAGGTGTCACCTACTATTACATCATCATAACTCAATATTAAGATAGTTTGAACCTTATGTAATACATTCCTAGTTTAATGATATATATGTTTACCATATGAATTGTATATTTCTTCTAAAGTGATCGTTTATCCTTTCATTAGTTAAACTTAATTAAGATATTGAAAAATTAAAATGAATTTTACGTTTAGTGGTAGATAATGAACCTTGGTTTAAGGTGTTACACGCTTCCAACACAAATCTATATGAGGATATAGATTTCGACCTCACTATAACTCCATGAGGATTCTGATTCAATCATACATTTGGACTAGAACCAATAAAATCTTGCATTGGTAACTTTAATTGGGTAGTTTCCAATGGTACAAACCAAAGGACAATAATAATGTGTTAAAACCTTTAATTCAATTTCTACTTGGCGGATAAAAGAAAATATCAAAACAATATTCTTTCAAAAATCCAACCACATATTCATGATTAAGGCATAGCTAGGGTCACGAATATGTAATTAGTTTCATGAATAGGAGACTTTTCCCATGACCCTATAAATTGAATTAAAGCCTTAATTTATGAAATAGGGAATAAATTAAATACCAAATTAACATCTCTTTCAAAATCTAATACATGTTTACAATCAAGGTGTCATTAAGATCGCAAAGATGTAATCAATTTAACACAAAGACAATTTCCTCCCTACCCTTAAAATCAATTTGGGCCCATTTTACCCAATTAAAAACCAAAAAGGAAAATACATTTAATTAAAACTTACCATTATTGGAAGATAGAAAACAAATTAAGGAGAAAAGGTTTGGATAGGAAAACAGCTAGGGCTTCATCGTGGTTCAAATCTCCACAAAGAGATTGAAAAACTCACCTTTGCACCTTTATTTATAAAGGTTAGCGACCTCTTTTGCTTGAGCGAGCCGTTTACACTCAAGCGAGACGCTCCAGTTTTGTTGTGGCCATGAAACCATATGTACCAAGCACCTACTCACTTGAGCAAACACTTACTCACTTGAGCGACATGTTAAGAATTCTCACTCGAGCGAGAATTGCCTCACTAGAGCGAAAGATCCTAGAAACAAACACTTTTAAAGGCTTTGAAACTTGCAAATTTTAATATATTATAACCCACATACCTTCACATATGTACCAAGCATATATGACTAAGCCTAAAGCTTGTCCAAACACAAACTTAAGCACCCATGCACATCTAAATGATGGTCCCTTGGGTGAATCTAGAGGGGGTGACTAGATTCTAGTTCTTAGTTAGCCTAATTTCGCGCGTGTCTACTTTCTTTTTAATCAACCAAATACTAGTCTTGATTAATTATCTACTCTTAAGACAAAAAAGCAAGATATATCAAAGTTGCACAATGGAAAGAACAAAAGAAAGATCAAGAAACTTGTTAGTAATCAATATACTTGAGAAACTAATATCAGTATCTAACTGTACCAGATTTTAGTCGATTACCGAATCAAAAATAGCGTTTAATCAATGTTACTGATCAACATAAGGTAAAAGATAAAGAGAATAAGGGAAAAGAAGATTGCACAGTGATTTATACTGGTTCGGCCAACTACCTACATCTAGTCCCAACCCAACAACTATTGCAATTGGTTTTCCACTATAATCCCTTTGCGTTCTGTACATTCACTCTGCTCAAGCAACACAAAACGAAATAAAAAACACTCAATACAACTAGTCTTTTAACCCAAAGAACCGCTCTCTTTGATCTTGGCACCTTCAAGAATCAAACCTTTGAGAAAACCCTTCTCAAAGAAACTTACTCTATCTAGAGAGACTTTTCTCCTAGAGTAATCAACTCAATTCAAAAATGAACAGAAAGATCAATTAGAAAACACCTTAAAGTGTAGATTCTGATCACATGTAAGAACTATGAATGCCAACCGATCAGAACATTCAATCAAGATTGTCTTTTGATAAACCTTTCTTGAAGAGCTTAAAAGTTCTTTATGAATTTCTTGAAGAAAAGATAGAACTCAGTTTTAGAGAATATGAAAGTGTTAGAATTGTTCAAAACGTGTATTCCAAGATTTTTAAAAAGAATTTTAAAAGAGTGGTATTTATATTTGAAACCAAAAACCAATTTTAGGCAATCAATTGACTTTCTGATGATGGTAATCGATTAACTCGAAGTGGTAATCGATTGCCTCAGAGTCAAATAGGAAATTCCACTTTGTTGCCCACTTTTGATAGTTGATTACCAGAAAACAGATTTAATCTATTACCTTAGTTGGTAATTGATTATCTCGTTTTATTTTTGAAAAGAAAACTTAAGAGGAATTTCAACTATTTGAGTCATGAGAGAAACACACAAAATCAACTTAGTTTTCCATGTCATATCAACAAAGAACAAACATACAAACAAGCCTAAACTAAACAAACAATACATCGAAAACTCCTAGTTACAATTCATCTAAGAAAACCAAAATTACATATCATCAAAAGCAAAAAATCAAGAGAGACCCTCCACGCATCTTCAAACTTTAAGTCCAACACAAAACACAAAAACAAAGAAGATTTTGAAACCTAAAATTTCAAGGTGTTACATATCACACTCACTATGAGCTTCTAGAGTGTTCAACCCAGTTTCTGTGAAGTGGCATTGAGCGTGTCAAACATGCCACACTCAGCATGAACCTCCATAAATCACCCAGCTTGGTGTCTAGAGCCTCGCACTTAGTGTTTATATCTCACAAATACATACTTTTATCTTAACGGTTTGTAATTATCAAAATTAAGGGATATAATTTGTTTTTAAAAAAATATTACTTAACAAACCTAGGTTAAATATTGAGATGCTTAATAAAAGGTAATTTGAAGAATTGGGAGGAATGTATTCCACATGTTGAATTTGCTTATAAGGTAAACCTAACTTCTCCTTTTGATTTGTTGCAATTAACAAGTGTTGGTTGTGTAGTGAACAAAGTTTGTAACAACTTGGTCAATCGTAAGAAGAGAAGTGTACAAATGGTGCACCAAAATAATAAGGGTTAAAATGAGCTTGTCCTTAATTTTGGAGATTGAGTTTGGGTTCACTTTAGGAAGGAGAGATTTCCCAAATAAAGGAAATCTAAATTCCTTCCTAAGGGGGGTGGACCTTATTATGTATCTGCCAAGATAAACAATAATGCTTATTAACTAGATATACCTTTAGATTTCGAAGGAAGTCATACCTTTAATGTTAGTGATATTTAATTGTTTAATGCAAGTGAGGATGCTTCCAATTTGGGGCAAATTGCCAAAAAGGAGGAGGGCATGATGAAGACATGGACTTCAAAGAGGAGAAACCTAAAAGGAATACTAGAAGCATGACAAGGAGGTTGGAACGAAAAGTGAAGTCACTTCTAACCTTGAAGATCAAAGAAGATTTTGAGACTAAATTGTATCTTGTTTTTAAAATTATTGGATGATTGTATGTTTTGACCATATTTGTGTACTTAGCCTCGTAATACACTTTTGTGTCTCATTGCAGCTTGATACTTGGGAAGTTGGCCTTAAAATAGGGGCATGAGTTTTGTGGATTTTTATTAGGATTTGAATACAAGAACTTGAGTCTTTAGTTAGACTTAGAATAGTTAAAGTTAAGTGAAAGATTACCACATAGGCATGTACCATGTGAAGTCATGTGAGGCAATTGCCACATAAGCATTGTTATTAACTGTTAATCTAGATATATTGCATAATTTAGTTGATGATACATGTGCTTCCCTTTAAAATCAATTAAGTTAAGGTTAACATGAAATCCAAGCTTCTTTTAGCTTGTGATATACTTCACTAAACCTTTACCTATAAAGGCTCTAACTTCATCTCTTTTGTAACCATTTTCCAAATTTCAATAAAATGGATTTTCTTTATAAGAGAGGTTTCTCTTAATAGCTTCTTAAGAGACTGTAAATCTTGTCAATGGAGGTAGAAATCATTGTGGCGATTCCTCAAGACTTATTGAAGATCGTTCTTCATGGTGTCTTTCCTTATACATCATCTTTTTGCATCTAACATGTGTTTTCCAATTTCTTCTTCTTTTTCCTTGAACCACAATTCCATAAGCAAAATTTGTTCTCCACAAATCTGTGAGCATTGGCACGTTTTGATAATGAACCATTGAAGATAGATTTGGGCAACATGATTCATTCAACAAAGATCACATCAATTTGAGACTTGACGAGATATGTGAACTGAAGTATCGTCTTGAAGTGCATTTGAAATGATAATGATATCATGTCCTATTAAAAATACCTAATGTAATTGCTAACATAAAATGAGTGGATTGCGAAAATCAAATAAGTGGATTGCACAAGGCTTGCTAACAACAATTGAATAAAATATGGGGAGAATCAATCTTTGAAGAAATTCATTGACTCACATAACTTTGTTGGACTTAAAGCTTGAAGATTCCCTTTTAGTTTTGCTTTTGATGTTACATGTACTTTTGGTTTTCTTAGATCAAGTGTAATAGGCTTTTTCATTGTATTGATTATTTAGCCTAGGCATATGTTTGTGGTTGATCTTGGGTGACAAGTCCTCTATTGAGTAAAACTCATTACTTGTGTAGAAATATTTGATTTTGCTCAGTAATCAATTACCATGGTTTGGTAATATATTATCAAGATTCTCAAGATTCATATTATGTCTTTCCCTCTAAGTTTTCAAGTAAAATCATGAATTAATCGATTACCTTCATTGGTAATATATTACTTAAGTTTTCAGTAACTTGACACAGGTAATATATTACCAAATGTTGGTAATAGAGTGGGAAGAACATTTTTTCTCTAGGATAATCGATTACCACTCGGGTTAATCGATTACCACAGAAGAGAAACACATGAAATGAATTTCGCTTGCTAGGATAATCAATTACCTGCTGTTGTAATCGATTACCACTGTCATAACTGTCAATTGATTGCTCAAATAGGTTTTAAATCTTTTTGTATAAATAAGCCCTCTTTCAAAAAAACATAACATTAGAAACAAGAAAAGGAACATTCTTACACTTTCATATACATTCTTAAACTGAGTTTCTATCTCCAAGAATAGAAAAGAAATCCTTCAAGAACTTCAAGGTGTTTGAAGTGAAAAGTGTCTCAAAGAGAAATCCTAGTTGGAGTTTGATGTGATCAGAAGCTACACAATCAAGTTGATGCGCGGCGGGAGCAATAGTCAAGTCGCAACCCGCCCCTGGCTATGACAAGTATACCAAATACGTCAAGTAATAAGTATTTACAGAATGGGGTTGTGATGCAAACCCATGAGGAACTTGTAAGGGATCTTCATGAATAAGCAAAGGGGTGCCCCAATCTTCATTCACCAATGTTCAATCACTCTTAAACAGCGGAATAACTCAATATATAGCAATGATAGCTCATGGTCAACACAAAAGGGGGGAAGAAAGAAATAAAAAATGGAAGAAGGAATAAGTGTGGTAAACGCCATGCATGAAGCACCCAATAAGCTTGGTTGGAGAATCATCACTTGGATCATGGATCCATAATAAGATTCAAGGTTCTTGGAAGAAACCCTAGGAGAGCTCTCTCCTTTTCTCAAGACACAAGTCTTAGAAATTCTATTTCATTAAAATTGACCAAAAGTGAGTACGATGAGAAAGTTGACCAACTTAAATGAAAGTGCAATGGGCCTAAGGTTAGAAATCTGAAATGTTCTCCACCCTAGGATGAAATGAGTGATCAATGATGATATGAGAGACACCCTAGGTTGAGCACACTTTACAATTACAAGGCCCAAATTCAAGTCTTAAAAGAAATACATAATTGAAAGAAACTAATAGGCCTAAACATTTAATCAATTCGCTGGAAAATCCTGGTAGCATTCCAACGTTAACTTCAAGCTCCATTTCCTCCTCCTAGATGCAGTCTGAACTAGGCTTTGGTGTCTTCATAGCTTTTGTAGCCCTTTAAGTCGGATTTCAAATTCCACCAAGACGAAATTAATTGGAGGTTTTTAGCCCACATTATGCTCGAAATACTGAACCTGGTCAGTACCCCGCTGGAACATCCTGGCAGTATCCAAATGTTACTTTCAAGCCCCATTTCCTCGTAGATGTAGTTAGAACTAGGTTTTTGTGTCTTCATAGCTTTTTTAGCCCTTTAAGTCAGCTTTAAAAAGACACCAAGAACAACTAAATTGGAGTTGTGTAGCCTAAGTTATTATCTGAATACTAAACCTGGTCAGACAGTAAAAAAAATAGCGAATTTTATTAGAAGCTCAATTTAAAGTAAGGTTGAAGAGTTTGTTGAACTTTTGGAGATGGTCCTCCGTCAGGTTGTCGATCCCACGAGGATAAACAATTAGGAATCTTATTCTTATTTTAGATCTTATTTTTTAGAGAGAAAGAGTTGGTTTTGAAAGCAATAATTATAAAAAGAGGGAGAGTTTATAATAAAGAAAATGATTGAGATCCTGATTTCACCATTAATTCTCCCTAATATTCCTCTTTTTGTTATTCAAGTATAATCTATTGGTTGGATTGGATTCCTACTCTTGTGACCGCCTCTCTCAGGATCACTCACACCGTTTACATTAACTAGATTAATTAATCTCTTAATTTAATACTAGGTCAATTAGGGTTTTAGATCTGTGAATCCAGGGATAACAATTAGGTTATGTCCACACTAACTTACTCCTATCTCTAGGACTATAGCATAATAATGGTTTATTTCACCAGTACCACCTAAGTTTCTTTTCTCAAATTTCCCCTAGGTTTACTATCAATTCATTAGTGAATAGTTAACGAATGACATTAAGCATAGAAGAAGCAAATGCCCAAACATATAGTGAATAACATCGAGAATTATATTAGGGAATAAATTAGGGTTACATCGTTCTCCCAATCAAAGAGGAAAACAACACAAGAAAACAACACAAGTAATTGAAAGAGAATACATAGATATCCTAAGGAAGTCAAATGATCCTTGTGTCTCCGTCGCTTGGCTTGGGGTTGGATTCTCCTTGTTGCGTGAACCGGTGTGCTTTAGGTCAGAGAGCAGCCGCCGAACTAGGTCAAGAGTCGTCTTTGCGAAATCCTGACTAAAAGTCTTGACTGGTAAAAGTTTCCTACTAACATTGAAATAAGTTGTATTTATAGCCTTGATTGGTGGATTTAGGCCTTTCGCAAGCCTATCTCGCGTGAGATAATAACCAATTCAAGCGAGTTCAGGTTCCAGAGAACAAACGTATTGTGCAAGTCAAGCCAACTTGCGCTAGATGTGTAGAATGTCACGCGAGTTAAGGTTAAGTGAACACTGATTCTTCACTGGTGCTCCAATTTACGCGAGTTAAGTCCCTACTTGCGAGAGATGTAATCCTAAGTACTTTTTCTCCTGTTTTTGGTTATTTTTAACCCTGAAACACTTAAACAAACCATCAACAAATTCTAACACAAACTACTATGATTTATGAGCATTAAGTGGTTGTCTAGGTTGCTTAGGAGTGTTTAATGGACAATTTATATAATAAAAAGATTATAAAAATAACTCACTTTTGTGAGTTATCACAAATGTTCTCTAAACTGATCTTTGTTGATTAATTTCATTCGGTTGATTACTCTAAGAGAGAGGTCTCTCTAGGAAAGAGTAAAGGTTCTTTAGGAAAGGTTTTTTCAAAGGGTGAAAGATCTCTAAAAGGGATTCAGAATCTTTTGATGTTCTTGGAGTTGCTAAGAGCAAGAGAAGTGTTCTTTGGGTTAAAGAACAATTTGTATTGGTGATTTGTTCTCGTTTTTGTGTTACTTGTGCAGTGTGATTGTAAAGAACACAAAAGGGGTCATAGTGGAAACCAATTGCAACAGTTGCTGGGTTGAGACTGGATGTAGGCTGAAATCTGAACCAATATAAAATCACCTGTGCATTCTTCTCTACCTTTATGCTTTTATCTTATGCCAAATCGCTCATCGGTAACATTGAAATCATCTGGTATTTGGTTGGTAATTGACTGCATAATGAACTCAAATCTGGAACGCTTGAATACTGAACATATTGGTAAAAAACGAATATTGATTACTAACTTGTTTCGCTTATCTTTCTCAAGTTTCGGTTGTACCTCTGTGATCTATCTTGTTATATCATTTACTCACATCTTTGGTTATTTATCTTGATATCATCTTTATGTGTGGATAGATTAAACAAGAATAGAAATATGTTTTGAAATAAAAAGAAAGTAGAAACAAAGTTTGAATTTGGAAAACTAGGAACAAGAATCTATTCAGCCACTCTAAATTCGCCGTTAGGGACCAACAAACTTAATTCATAAGTAATCTTCAATAAGAAATTAATTTGAACTTGTTCAACTGTATACCTTAATTGGTGTTGGCCAAAAGGCATTTTATATAGGTATTCAACTTTGAACATGGATTACAACAAGACACAAATGGTTGAACACAAGGAATTCACTATGAATCTCAAGACAAGACTAAACACAAAAATTTTGGCTTAAAAAAAAGTCAAAAAGAGGGATATTGGTAAATTGAAGAAGATGAGCCAAGCTTGGTGAGCATTTGTTACAAGCTTGCATGAATTTGTCTTAATCTTCATTCTTCAATTAGAATTCTCCACGACACAAGGATAGGATGTACAAGCTCAATCATAAATCAAGAACAAGAAGTAAAATAAAAAATGGAGTAGAGTAGATGATGATAGGCATCATGCTAATGCAATAAGCTAAGTGAGGAATCACCACAAGGAGTGATCTCCTTTGATAATATTCTATGGTTCTAAGAAAAAACCTAAAGAGAAGACTCTCTCATGAAATAACTCAAGCTATATTCAATTTCTGAAATTTTGGCCAAAAGTCATAACACATTGAAATTCTAGGTATTTATAGAAGTATATGGCACCAAACTTGCCTAAGGTGCAAGTAATGCATGTCGCAGATTCAAATTTGGAGCCAAGAATCCGATTTGCATTTGAACCTTTAGACTATAAATCAATCAATGGTTAAGATATGGATCCTGGCATTAGGCATAGATCACTAATCACGAATTGATGCCATCCATTAGATTTATGTGCAAATTGGATGGTCCAATTTCAAATCAAAGTGGTGCCAAAAATGTGACTAGCTAGTTTGAGTTCTAACCAGGTGATGAGATCTCATATAATGTATAAAGTTTAAATTAGTTAGTGGAATTAAGTTTAAACTTGAGCCACTAAGATCTAGATCTCATCCTAAGGTCAAGGTTTAAATTAAGTTAGTGGAATTTCCTGTCACATGGCATGCACATGGCTGACTCTCTCTCGTGGCAAGTGGTAGACATTATCCATCTCAAACACTCAAGATTTTCGATCCAATACCTAAGCTTAGGTTGTGAGCTTCAAGCTCCAAACATTGGCTGAATTACATGTTTTAAAAAGGTATTTAAGTATTTATAAATTAAAAATAAAATGACAAGGTCTTGAAATTAGAGACAAGTCTTCAAAGGTTGTGATGCAAACCCATGAGTAAATTAGAAGGGATATTCATGGATAAGCAAGTAGTTGCCCCAATCTTCATTCACCAACCTTCAATCACTCTTAAACACTCTTGATCTCACAGAAATGAAGCAAGAAAATCATGGTCAAAGTGATAATTAATGGAACTAAATCAATGTGAGAAGAAAAGATAAAATGAAGAAGACAAGAATGGTGGAAGCGCCATGAATTAGAAATTCAATAAACTCTTAGGAAGAATCGCCACTTGGATCATGAATCCATGATAAGATTCAAGGTTTCAATAAGAAAACCCTAGAAGAGTACTCTCCTTTTCTCAAGACAACAAGTCTTAATTCTATTTCAAAATATTAACCAAAAGTGAGTACAAATGAAAGTGTTGACCTATTTAATGAAAGTGTGAGGGGCCTAAGGGTTAGAAATCTGAATTGTTCTCCACCCTAGGATGAATTGAGTAATCAATGGTGAGATTAGAGGCATCCTAGGCTGAGCACATTTTACAATTACAAGGCCCAAATTCAAGTCTTAAAAAGAAATACATAATTGAAAGAAACTAATAGACCTAATCACTTAATCAATTCGCTAGAAAATCCTGGTAGCATCCAAACGTTAACTTCAAGTTTCATTTCCTCCTAGATGAAGTCCGAACTGGGATTTGGTGTCTTCATAACTCTTGTATCCCTTTAAGTGTTCTTTAAAACAAAACCAATAGAAGCTTAATTGGAGTTTTGTAGCTCAAGTTATACTTGAAATACTGAACCTAGTCAGGCACCCCGTTGGAACATCCTAGTAGCATCCAAATGTTAACTTCAAGCCCAATTTCCTTCTAGATGCAGTCCGAGCTGAGCTTTGGTGTCTTCATAGTTTTTATATCCCTTTAAGTCAGCTTTAAAATGACACCAAGACGAACTAAATTAGAGTTGTGTAGCCAAGATTATGCTTGAAATACAGAACCTTGTCAGACACCAAAAATAGCAGCGAATTTATTTCAAGCCCAATTTAAAAGAGTAAGGTCCTCCTTCTTTGACTTTGATTTGAGCATTGACCTCCTCCTCTAGCTTTGACTTGGAGAGTTTGTTGGGATTTTAGAGATGGTCCTCCATCAGGTAGACTTTGACTTTAACTTAGTCAAATATTTTTCTACTTCCTCTTGCATCTTTTTGAGCATTGACCTTGTCACTCTCCTACTTGGACATTGATGTTGTTGAGCCATTGTAGATGATCCTCCATTAACATCTCTACCTAATGTTTTGACTTGTGTTTAGATTGAGTCCTTAATCTCATATAATTACTTGGATCAAAGTGTCGTTTGATGTGTCTTAGCTAGAGAATTAGAGTGATAAACACCCTACCTTGCATAAATTGATTTTGCATAAATGTTAGAAATTGTTAAAGCATATAAGTTAGAACTTATGAATGACATGTTTAATGCTTAAACACTTAAGAAAAAAAGCAAAACCAATTGATTTAATCAATTACATTAGTTGGTAGTCGATTACAATGACTTAGGCCAAATAACTGAATTTTGAAGCTTCAACAGCAAACAATTTTGAGAAGCATGTTACAGGTTACCAAAGGCAAAAAACTTAATTCAAGTTTACTGGAATAATCGATTACAAGTTTGGTGTGATTGATTACATTGATCATTAAATTTGTTTTTCTTAAAGGGAAACATTACCTTTTACAATAACAATCAAGAAACTCGAACTCAAACTTTCTTGTACACAAATTACATTGTAAGAAACCTTAAAGAAGTGAAATGACAATACATATAGGAATCCCTATATGATGATCAAAACACTTGTCCAAGTCTAAGAATCTTAAAGAGAACTTTTATTATTCTTATGCCCTGATCATTCATTGTATACAAGAAGTCTTTGTAGTTGGAAGATAACATATCATCATTCACCACATATTTCATATGGTTAATGTACTATTTTTTTATTCTCTAATTATCTTTTTGGTTGTTTCTTTGACACTATAGGAAACATAGCTTTATTCTATTCATACAAACTAGGATAGGTTTTCCTAGTCAAAAGGGCTAAGGGAATTGTGGATTTCTCGAAACCTAGGTCATTAGGGGATTCTATAGAATATAGAAATCTTCTTTCCTTTTTGGGTTTGAGAGGAGTGATTTAAAATTGTATGTAAAACTATTGATTCTATAGTAATTGGATCCATTATGTTGTTGTCTAATTGGAAAAATAGATGTAGACTATGTTGATATGTGAACCACTATAAATCTTGTACATTTTCTCTTATTCCATTATTCTTATTTACTTGTTAATTGATTGATTAATGATTCATTATTTATTAATAGGTTTGTTGAATGCATCTTTTACAATTGTGCACTTAAGATTATGAGTATTCAAGTTCAAAAGTGATTAAACTTAAAAACTGATTTTAAACATCAAAGAAGCAAAATAATTTTTTAATAGGATCCATTTAATACTCTAAATTAAAAAAAAAAATTTGAAGACATCATTTCAACTCCAGGTGTGATTTGCAATCATATTTTCATTTCTTAATGTATTTATAAAATTGTATGGTGAGGGATTAATCATCATTTCATTCTTAGAAATTTAAATATATTTTTTTTCTCCTGTAGGCAGTAACGTTCCTTTTACCTATTATTGGAACTAAATATTTAAAGGAACAAATAACATTGCCCTAATAAGTGTGATTATGCACATATAAATACATATTATTATTATTATATATAACTTAAAATTTTAAATACATAAATATCATTTTTTATTTTGATTTTCACAAAATCTATTAATTTTATTATTTTTATCATTATCATAATTACTATTATTATTATTAGTCATAGTAGTAATAGAAATAATCGTGATAATAATAATAATATATATAATCGGAGATCATAAAATAAAAAGATTTATATAAGAAAAAAAATCTTGTAACATGTTATGTTAAGGTTTTGATAGGATTATTAGATGAGTAAGATATTTATATTTTTCTTATAAAATCATATCTTAAGTGTCAAATAAATTATTAAATTTATACATTTTTAAATATAAGTTAATTAAATATTAAAATTTTTTTAATAACTTTTTAAAGAAAATACCATAATTAAATGTCCAGTAATGTACTTTTAAAAAAAACATCTCAATTATATTAATTAAATAACAATATTTTTTTATCATTTAAAATTTTATTAAAATACCACCTAAGACTAATTTGCACTAAAAAAAAATGTTTTGTAAACCATTTCAACACATATATAACTAAATAATTATTTGTAAAATATAAAGAAATATAAAAGACAAAGAAAAAATTATATATATATATAATTTTTTTTTACCGCTCAGTTAACTTTCTATTGGAGTTGGTAGGTTAATATCATTAGTTGACACCTTAATACAAAACAGTGCAACCTATTTTTGGTTTATCTTTCCCTCTCTTTCTTCGGCGGAAACCTGCAATTAGGGACAGAACACACATAACAGTGTAACACTTTGCCTGCTTAAGAGACTGAAACGCCGTCGTATACTTCTCCGTCCATTGAATATGGAAGAAAGAGGAACCCAACACAAACACGAACAAGAACAAAAACAAGAAGACGAAGAAGAAATCATTTGCTTAGACGCATCGTTCTTTGTCGATGACAAGTATTTCCACCTTCTCTCTTCGCCTCCTTCTTAATTTCACCATTCTCACTATCAATTTTTTATTTTTATTGAAGTTACCAGCTGACGAAATTCACGTTTGGTTCTCAAGAGATGCAGCTCTTCTGTTTGCATTCTGCTTCCAGTGAGTAATTTTGTTTCATTTTTTAAGTTTTACAAAACGGCACGTGCTTGATTGTTTGATATGATTTAGGTTTTTTTTTTTTTGCCTTTTTGTAGAAAGAGTTTGATTGAAATGTTACATTTTTTGTTGTTGTTGTTGTTTAAATATGATTACTTACAGTAGCAAATGCGATTAGAATCATGTTAAAGGGACTGTGCGTTTCAATGTTTTCATTTGGGTAAAACGTGATTTAGTCCTCAGTTTCAGTCAAAGTTGGTCATACTTTCAAAAAGATGATTTTGGTCCCTGATGGGTGAATTTGATTCCTCACCCCAGTATTCTAAGTTCGGTAAAGAAGGGCAAAATTCATCAATTATCGAAAAATATGAGGACCAGAATCATTATTTTCAACGTATAGGGACTAAGATCAATTTTGACCAAAAAGTTGTTGGGATGCAAATAATGTCCCACATTGGAAGAATAAGGAATGACACATGAATTTATAAACACACAACAGTATAAGAGCTAGACAAGATATGCCTCATGGATGGCTAGGTTGCATGTGTCGTTAATGTGTTCTGACATGTGTTCTGTCAGAACGGCGATACAAGAATGACCATCACTGATAATGACTTCTCCTGTGGGGGAGGAGGTTTAATGGTCATTTATCTGAGGCGATGATTATTGGGATGCAAACAATGTCACGCATCCAAAGAACAAGGGATGACACATAAGTTAATATACACGTGTTTGGAGAGAAACTCTTGTGTCTTTATTTATAGTGCGAATGATTGCAACATAATCAAATCAATGAAATTAGGAACTATCTGTTGAGCTGATCATGCATCCTCACAAACAGGAAATGAGATCCATTATATAGGGGGGTGAGACCTACATAATTTAGGGAGTCTTAATGAATTTCAGTATCAGTATTTCGTTCAACAAGAGATAGTGTGCTAGAAAAAGTGTGTTACTAGCATTTATTTCTTAAATGCAATATATATACTCTGACACCAGTAATGGTCAATTTTGCCCATATTCACATTTATTTGTGTGGTATATTGACTTGTATATGTGTTTGTTTAATTACATTTGTTGACTTCGGTAACTTGGAATTTCTAGTAGGTAATTGGGAATGCTGTCCATTTTCTGTATTTAATATTGATTCCTAATGAAAAACTTTAATGTGCTTTGAGTTTGATGTACGACTCCATGTCTTGTTGCTAAGTTTGAAGATATGGTAAGCTCAACAATCAACTATTTCCCGCCTAGTTCTTTGCTAAAATGCTTATTCACTTGACAGGCCTAGGATGTGAATGAAAATTGATTCTCTATGTAGTCTTCCAATGGAGGGAGGACTGTAAACTGGAACATATTTTTCATCTGCTTGAAAAGTTCTCTTGATCAGAAATCGTAATAGACAGGGCTTGGCAGAGCCCAAATCTAACTAGTCTATGATTCTAAAGTTTTACTACATTAAATTAAGGTTTAACTATGTTTTAAGTCTAATCAAATATGGCGGATTTTGACTTAGAACATTTTGGTTTGTTTTGGTCTTCATAAATATAACTTATTTTAACGGGCCTTGTTATTGTTTAGTGATGATAATCATGATATGACATGCACATAAACATACCCATGGCAACAATCGCTCTAAGATGGTATGTGACATGGCAGTTTAGATGCATGCCACATCATCAAAAAGTTGTGATAGAAAATCACTTTCACAACTTTTAAATTCTTTAGAATCAAAACCGGTAATATATTATTTTAGGGACTAAAACTAAAATTCGACATATTTGCAATTGCAAGGACTAACAAACATATTAAGCCTTAAATTAAACTGAATCTGAAAATATATCTATCCAAGTGACCCTTACATTGCCGTTCTTTTTGAAAAGGGGCAAATTTGGTGTTGTAATAGGTTAACCATTTGCTATTCAATCTTCAAAGAGCATGCCATACAGAATAGTTACAATGAAAACACTGTTTATACAAGAATTGGAGTTGAACATGATGTAACAACACATAATTGGGAAATTAGAACTTTTGTATAAATTAAAGTGCGCATACTTTTCTGTTTCAGCTGATTTTGCTTTCTGTATCTTCTTTTAGCCTCAATCGGTCACAATACTAATTATCTTTTGAATCAGCTGATTTTGATTTGACAGGGCAGCTTGTGTGGCCTGGAGCCATGTTGCTGAACAATTATCTTTCAAAAAATGTTAACATGCTTCAGGGTTGCACTGTCATTGAATTAGGTTCTGGTGTTGGTATGTATGCATTCACTGTTAGAAGTAAATATCTTTTCTTATATTTAGATTCTTTGATGTTTGTAGGAAAAACAATGCATTCTTCAAATGTTCCTAGTTTAACAAATCAGCAATGCATTCTTAATGATTACCATTTTTCAGGAAATGAATTACTTATGTTCATAGTTATTTTATTATCTTTTAAAATACTAAGTCCAAAATACTACAGGGCACCTAAAACTATAATGGTAGTCATAATCATTTGATGAGTTGTAGGATCACATGATAATGCTTTTTATTCGTTTAGGTGGGATTCACTGGGATTGTTTATTTTGATTGTGAATATGGTGGGATCGGATTATACAATACTACCATGTTGGCCAAACTGCCATTTGTAAAAATAAAATAAAACGCAAGCTCATCCAAGTTTTATAGATCTCAAAGCCCTACAATCTCTTCTGTCTTTTATTTAACATGCTGTAACTTGTTTCTTGAGTTTTGACAAGATTTTCAACTGGCTTTTTAACTTTTATTTATATTTTAGTTTGAATATTAAGGCTGTTTTGGTATACAACTATACATACATATCATGCAAAAGTGTAGGTTGGTAGGATCTTTCAATTCGTGTATGATTTCATGTTTTATGTGCTTGTACCCCCTCTTAATCGTAGTTAGAATCTCAATCTTGAGTATGTTGATACTCTCCTTATTTTGTAGTGTTAGACTTGATGCTATGAACGGGCTGCTTTGAATTCAGGTATTACTGGAATACTTTGTAGCAGATTCTGCCGTAAAGTTGTGATGACAGATCATAATGAAGAAGTGCTCAAGGTATGGTTGTGAAAAATCTGTTCCTATGGTTATCTGTTATATAGTTTAATTATACTTTCTCATCTCAGATCTTAAAGAAAAACATAGAGCTGCATTCATGTCCTGAGAATATTAGTTCTACTCATGGTGAGTGAAAAACCTTCTAAAGGAAGAATGGAAGATACATGTTTGATCCACTGAAATTTACATTAATGTATATGCAGGATTAGTAGCAGAGAAACTAGAATGGGGGAACACTGATCAAATAAATGGAATATTACAAAAACATCCTGGAGGTTTCGATTTCATACTTGGAGCTGATATATATATCCATTATACATTTATTGCCATTGTTATCATACATAAATTCCAGAACAAATTGTAGCACAAGATATAGGTTAATACATTAATATATATCAAGCTAATTATTAAGATTTCTTACCCAGCCAATCACTCCCTCCATCTGTGTAGTTTCTTTTCTAAAATCAGCTAAATTTTTGTTTCTCATGTTTTGGAAGATGGAATTTTGTCTTCGGAACTGTAACAATACAAGAGCTATGATGTTATATGCATTACTGACCATGCATCTGTTTCAAGCTGTTTCCACTTCTGACAATCAATCTTGAAACCTTTGAAGGCCTTATTTAACCACTTTACATTCTTCTTCACCTTCATAATTATTAAATTTTTTGCTTCTTGTGATTTCTTTCCTATGTTTCTGTGCTTCACATGTATCAAATGTCAAAACTTCATTGTCATAGCTTTATAAAGATTGATTCCAAGTATTTACTGAAATGAACTAGAGGAGGATCAAATAACAGACAATGCTGAATTTTGTGATACTTGGAATTGAAATATGTTCATTTTATTTTGGTGTAATAGTATTTCAATTTCACTGAAAATTGATTTCAGAAACCTTGACAATTCATACGCTTTCAGCAGTCAAGCATAGCTATGCTTTTTGATAGTGTTAAACAGCTCCTGCGGGTTAGAGAGGGCAGAAAGTGCAAATTCATTCTAGCCTATGTATCAAGAGCGAAGACGTACGTAACTTAGCTTGTTATTCTTCTTCTTTATGTTTATTTTCTTGATTCACTGAATATTCTTTGCTACATTTGATGTGTCTAACATGTATAGAATCTAATAGGCTAAGGAATAGATATTAAGGGCGTGTGAACTAAATATTCTTATTTACATGAAAATTTGCTACTGTTGTGTTTGATTGACAATGCACTCTCATCTCAGATGTTGAATCCATTCTGTTTTTCCTTTTCGATTTGATGTATCTAAAATGTATAGTATTAGATAGCCATATGATTTAGGATTAAGGGTGTGTTTAGATAACTCAAATACAGGTTCAAAACTGAATTATATTGGTAACTAGATTTTTAAACCAGTGCAACTTTGTGTTCTAAATTATTCTTAATTTGTCTAACATTTTGTTTTCAGGTATTTTCATTGCATGTGCTGTTTTGTAATTTTTTCTTGGTAGTTATTACCAAATAAAAAGTTGTTCTTCTCAAAATTTGGTTGGTTAACATTAGTCCTGGTGCTACAATTTTGCCACAAAACAGAAAAGGTGAAGCAGCCATATCAGATTTTTAAAACAATTTTGCTGCATATGTGAGCTACTGAGCTTTAAAACCTTTTCATGTCTATAAGGAGTATATTTACTCCCTGTTTTTTTATTAATATAAAGTAGTACAGTTTTTCTTTTTCTGTTGTACTGTAGTATTTAGACTTGTTTAGTTTCATAGCTTTTGTCTCCTGTGTAAACTGATCAACTAACTACTGATAAAAGAGTTAGTTTTTAGAGTTATTTTGTTTTACGACAGTTAGTTACAGTTAGTTGACTAGCTTGCTGCGCAAGCTGTCACCTTAGATTACTTATAAATACTCTTGTATTCTGTTATCAGCTTGGTCGAATAATGCAATTTCTTGAACTCTATCCCTCTCTGTTTCCCTTTCTCGCAGAATCTCAACAATGTCCAACTAAATCTTGGGAGGAGAATTAGTCTTCCTTTTTCTTTAAAAACATAAAGACTGTTTTTGACATTTTTCTATTATTAAGTTTCTACCGGAGACTTCAAAATAACTGTGTAAACAAGTTCCTTGAACTTTTGATGTTTGGGCTTTAGTAGTTCTCTTCTAACCCTTGTGATCTCAATTGTGAATTGCAGCTTCTCCTGCTTCTTGCTTTGTACCCAGTTTAAGTTTCAATTTTCTCCTAAGCATATGGCTCAAATGCAACAGATTATTGACCATAAGCACTGCACTATCTGATGTTTAGAGTGCCATAGTTTATCTAGTTGTATAGCTATTGATTTGTTTGAGATGATAATATGATTGGTCGAAAATATAAGCATGGATCTCAATTAAATTTTCTCTCCCTGCAGCATGGATTTGATGATTATTTCTGAAGCTTCTAAGCTTCAGATGCAGATGAAAGAAGTGCCTGGAACTCGGAGTATTATTGGGAATCTTGAAGGAGTTATCTTTGAAGTTACTCTTTGAGTAAAAGCATTAAATACAGTTGAGATTTCAGAAACAGATATTGCCTATGATAATGGAATTTGATTGGGATTTGAGTAATGGCTGGTATTTCCATTTCCATTCAAAGCTACCCAGCATGGTGTTGAAGTGTTGATGACTCAGGAAACCGATGAACTTTATATGGGGAAGATAAAGAACATGCAAGAAAATATTGAGTATCAATAGTATCATTTTAATATGGGAAACATAAGCATCATTTTAATTTATTATTTAGTATTATTTTATTGTTAAATTTTATTATTTATTATTGTTGTTGATTTTTTATTAAAACTGTGTTTAACTGAGTTTTTCCTTTTTCGAAAATATTAAAGTAAAAACAACTCCTTTGTTACTTTGAAATGAAACCAGTTACATTAAATAACTATTACCTAACTACGTTCTGTATTTGTGAACTTAACTAAGTCATCATTTTAATTTTTAACTTCAAGAATCAAATTGATAATGAGTACCAAAATTAAAATAGAAATTTTAAAAATAAAATAAGTGATTAACCTTTATTTTTAAAATTTTATAACTTTAAAAAATTAAGATGATAGTGATTTTATTTTCTACGTGAAAATTATCATCCACAGAATAAAACATACATATTTGAATTAAAAATAGAATTTAACCTTAATAATTCATATAATAAAGATGAATAGTTACAGAAGTAAAATTTTAATTTTAATTGAAAAATATGTAAAACTATTCTTTTATTTGACATTATAAACAAAAGATAAATAACAAGGAAATTATGATGAATCGTACTTTAATTTAAATATTTTTTCTATTTTCTATTCCAATTTAATATACCATACAGACCAAGTACGTAAGTTTTCTCAACATTTTAAAATTGGATTGGACTGAGTCAATTAAGGTATTGACGAAGGTTAATGATTAAATTGCAGTTGAACTGCATTCAAATCGATTTTGATATAATAATATTAATTAATATTTAAAAATACATATAAATTAATATTAGATAAATATTATATAATATTTTTATCATATTTAAGATTAAAATAAAACATCATTACATATATTTTTAATTCTTATAAATATTTTTTAATTTACCTAGAAAATATATTAAATTAAATTTTTCAAAAATTAATATTTAAAATAATATTTTAAAAATCATACCAATTTAAACCAGTTATTTGTATTAATTTCATATAAATATTAATATTAATTGATTTTGAGTTAATAACTTATATTTTTAATTATTGGAGCTACATGTGTCTAAAAGGGTGACAGCCCTAAACCCTAAACCTCTTACAATTTATATATATATATATATATATATATATATTAATAATAAATTTTTATATATATATTAATAATAAATATTAGTCCTATTTAAATTTATTTTAATTCTAAAATTAAAAAAATTATTATATAATTAATAAATTTGTATTTAACCGCTTTTAAAAAAAATTAACCATTCCAACCCTTACTGTCTAGTTCCATCACTGTGTCCATTACTCCCTCCTCCCATACAGAGAATCCGACTTGTAACGTAGGATTTGCTACAAATTTCACCGAATCTCGTTTTAAATACAAAAACATTTTTCTTACCAAAATAATATTTTGAGGATTATTGATTTAATTTTGCTGTGGTCATTTTTTGTTCCCTCTCTTTATCTTTCAACCCATTCCTTATCCTCAGTGAATATTTTTTCTCATGGAATTCCTTCAATTCACACCACAGTCCAACCAACACCAACACCAACTCCATTTCATGAACAATCTCTCTCCCAAACTTAAACCAGCATTTTCCTTCACCTCCTCCATTCACTTCAGGGCCTTCTGTGCTTCTTCTTCTTCTTCTTCTTCTTCTCCTCCTTCTCCTTCAACTCTCACGCAAACCCAGAATCCGAGTGACCCTCTAATCATAGTGCCTGACAAAAAGCGTAACAGGGTGGTCAAGGCTTCTGATACCCAATTCAAAGAAAATTGGTTGGCTTCACTCTCTTGCCCTTTTCCAGAAAAGACCCATCTTTTCAATGGAGACCACAACCCCACACGCCAAAATGATGGTTCCAAATGGGTCCTTGGAATTGACCCAGATGTCTCTGGCGCCGTTGCGCTGTTGAAATCACACGGTTCTGTTTGTTCAGCTCAGGTACTCTGCTTCTTTTTCTCTCTTTTGGCTTAAAGTTCTTTCTTTTTTGTCCTTTATTACATAGTGTGGTAGTGTTATTTCTTTCTTTTTTGTGGATGAATTCGGCCAATGTGGCTGTAATTGCGATCTGGTGACCCTAAAATCCTTGATGTGGTTGCTGAATTGTGGTTGTGAACTGTGTTTTAAAACCTAGGCATTACTTCATAAGTAGTGAGAAGCTTTAAGTGAGAAAAATGGAATTTTGAAGTGCTTCATGTGTGCCACTTGAGGGTTTATGACTGAAGATTTCTTGGGGTTGGGGATGGTTTAGGACGTGCTGAGATGGGTTTTGCACAGTTTTGAACATGTGGCTCTTAATGGGCATGGAGAGGCTGAATTTTATGGGTAAGTTTAGGTTCTGAATGCGGCTGTTTTGGTTTAGAAGGATTGTGATTTGGTCGAATTTGTTGTGATTATGACTTGGAGTAAAAGAAGTGTTAATGGATATCAACAATGTCATCTAATACACATATGCTGGGTATCTCTTGTTGTGCTGGTAGTTATTGTTGCATATTGGCTAGTGGAGAATCGGATTTAGATGGAATTTGTCTGCTTGTAGATGACTGTGGTTTCGTGTTTGTAAGATGTGTCTTGTGCTATTTACTTGTTTAATTGTGTATTCGATCAAAGAAGAATATATTCATCTGAAGGGAATAGGTGAGTTTCATTGGGGATAGTCCACTAGGTTTTATTGGTGCAGTTTTTTTTAATATATTTGCAGAAGGATTATTGAAGCTTAAGTAGGTTTGGAGCATGGATGGGATTAGGGCTTTGTGCTTTAGCATTTGAGGTTTTCACAGTTTTGGGCATGCACTAGCACATATTCATATCTGGTAGTCTAGATAGCAGGATGAAATGGAAGTGATACATAGGTATATGAAGAAGTGACAATGCCAATGGTAGTATAACTGCTTTTTGGTATTGAAATTATGAGAGGTTGATCCACGGTCCTAAGTGCAACAGTGCATAAATTAAAGTGTGGAGGGTAGTTGAAGTCTCCCCATTTCTTGAATAAAGTGTCTTATGAAATATGCATTATGGAGGGTAATTGATAAACTACAAGGTTGACTGATGGTGTGTACAATATTACTTTTAGGTTTATTCATAACAAAGGGGCAATAGAATCTGGATGCCAATTGGTCTCAACAGTAAATTATATTCTTTTCCACTTTTGTGAATTGGTTTGGCATTAGATCCTCTAGGTCTCTTGATTCATATTTTGAAAACAGGTACTAGATTATGTCTAGAATATTGTCTCAATATTTCAAAAAGATGTTATTATATCACTACTCTAAAATATGCAGGTATTTGACTCTCCTCATGTGAAAATACTTGTTGGCAAGAACAAGAGGACCCGGAGACGCTTAGATGCTAAGTCTGTTGTTGAGTTGGTTCATAGTTTTGATGCTCCGATTGGTATACTATGTTTTCTTTATTTTTATCTCTACATAAATGTCCTGACCTTCTTCTAAACTTCCTCTTTTGGGCTTTGTGGTTCAACTAAGTATTTGCTTATGTTTATACAATGGTGGAAAAATATTTATCAACTTTTGTGTGTTCAATATTTTATTGATCAATTTCGTGGATATAAAAGAAACTGTGGATGAACATAAAGTAATTAATAAATGAAAACAATCAGGAAATTATTAGTATTTAGAATTATATGATCTTTGTGTTCTAAATCATTATTGTTTCATTTACTATAGTTCACTTGACTGTCATCAGTTTTGATAATATTCATTGAGACTTGAGATTGTGAATGATTGTTGTAGATTATTTTCTGATTTTATTTGTTTGTTATTATGGCTATATAGATTACACTGCAGGAAGGATTACTGTATTTTATGAAAGTCTTCTGTATCATAGGAAATCTGGTTGATTTCTACTAGATTTAGGATACCCTCCGTTTATTTTTTGCTTGTTCCTTGTTTCTATTTGCATCAAGTCAGTAATAATCACAGAATATTCATTTCTTTATGTTTTTCTCTGATTTCAAGTAGATCTAGTGTAAAAAGTCACAAGTGTATCATTTACATTTGAAAAGTTAAATTGATATTGCCATTTCCCATGTGTATTTGCTGAAAATACTATTGGACAAAGTATCAATTGGTGTTATTTAATACTTTTTGTCCTCTGTCACATTTCTCAATCTGCTGGTTTGTTAGTAAGCATTTCTGAGATAATGATGCTTACTTCTTTTCTATCCTTCTAAATGTAATTTATAGACTCAAAGTACTAATTCTCCAGTTTGCTACAGTAAAGTTTGAATTATTATTTTTTCTCTTTTTATATTTCTTTTGAAGGTTGACACTGTTTATGGTTGGCTGTTTGCAATTTGACTCTTGATTTCATCAGGAACCACTGCGTATATAGAGCAGTCGCTCCCTTTTCCACAAGATGGCAAGCAGGTTGGTATGCTTGCTTAATGTAAAACGTATTTTGTAGTTTCTGAAAGACTTCAATATGTTTCTGTTTGCTAAAAACTCATTACTTTCGTAAATTGCCCATTCATGCTAATGAGTTGATCACCTGGTCTTGACATTGTTAATGTCCTTTAGGCTAGGCTGGATGTCATTACTATGTAATTAGATTTACAATTTTATAGAGAATATTTTAAGATTTATTTTTTTTACTGTTAATCTGCTGTAATTATCTGTAACATCCGAAATTTCTTGGTTGGGACTTCTGATGTTTGCCTAGGTTGGTGCTAATCAGGTTTGAGTGAAGTTCATTTGCTTGTTAATAATTACTGAAAGTGAAATCTGAAAATTGTCAATAATGTTTAATGTTTACACTTTTAGGTTAGGTGATTTTTCTTTGAAGAAATGTATATGTAGTTAGATTTGTTCTATGATCTATTTTTCAGTTGAGTTTTGATCTACTGATCATAGTTTTAGTTTTGTTGCATTAATATTTTGAAAGGTGGGTTTTAATTTTATTTATCTCAAATTAATATTTTTTCCCCTCCATCTTTTGCATTCAAGGGCTGGTGGAGTGGAGGATTTGGGTATGGGCTGTGGATTGGCATCTTAGTTGCCTCAGGCTTTTCTGTTATTCCAGTGCCATCTTTTACTTGGAAAGCGAAATTTGAACTCTCTGGAAATCGTAAAACAAAGGTTGGTTTGGACCTAATTGTCAGATCAGAGCAGATATTTACCAATTATCATGTGCAATTTTTCTTTCAATTTAAAATTTTCTTTGTTATTTTCAATAAATGTGATGTTAGATTTTTACCAAAGAAATAAAAATGATTGTTAGATGAATATTTAAGCAAGTACTTAACCTTTTGCATATTATGTTTCTTAGAATTTGTGCTTAGGGCTTAACACAACTCCAAAATACTGGCTTGTTAGGAGCAGACTACTCTAGCCTTATAAGGCCATTGGCCTTATTTCTATTTGATGTGAGATCTCAACACACTTTTGGGCATTCCTTTGCTTTTAGTTATACCCCTGCTGTTTGCAGCTCTTTCATTCACCTCATCCACTAAGTCATGATCTAATCTGACCTACCATGTCCTCCATGGCCCATCTCGGCAGGGGCAGATCCTTTTGGATCAATGGGGTGGCCATGCCTATCCCATAAAAAGAATATTATAAATTTTGTATGCATATTCTTATTTTGCCACCCTATTAATTTTTTTTTAATTTCTTTTAATTTGGTATAAGTAAAAGTTAGTGTGAAATTTTTGTTTATTGATTAGTCTTAATATACTTATTTTGGAATTATACTTTGGATTAAAAAAATATATTTATTTGTTCTTTTAAAGTCTTATAAGTTTGATTTTAATCTTTTAATTCTTTTCAATTTATTTTAGTTCTTTTAATTTAAAAATGCACCATTTTTTATTTCCAAAATAGTTTAGATAATGTTTTATAATAGTTATTAAGCACTATTCAAACTACTTTGATGACTAAAAGCAGTACATTTTAAATAGAACCAAAATATTTCAAAAAATCGAAATTGAACTTGAAAAATTTTAGAGGGATCAAAAATATTATCCCAAATTTTATTTACCTTTTATATATGGTCCTCTCAGAAAAATTAATCAAGCTCCGCCTTTGCATCCTAGCAATTTGCATGGTCATCGGAATCTTCACAAGCCTATAGAACATGTGCTTCTCTCACTGCCTTGTCAATGTCTCTTGTCTCTTGTCTCTGCTTCCAGTCCTGTTGAGGTAGCCAGCCTCCCCTGGTCTGTTTTCAAAACTTTCAATTTGCGAGTTTCTTGTTTGATTCATCTCTTGGATAGTTTATACTATTGTACTCAGTAGTGTTACCTTGTTGTTGTCACCTCTTTTGTGCTGTTGGTTTTTGGTTTTGTTGTTTGTTTGCGGGATATTGCTACTGTTTGATTCTTAAGGGTGCCTTTTTTTTTAGCATGTCAGAGGTCTTTTCTAGTCATGGTCACAACAGCCAAACTCATTTTGCCCCTAAGACATGTTCTAGTTTTTTGGTGGAGAAAGAAGGAAGGTGTCTGGCTTTGTCTTTTGTCCCAGACACCATTTGTTTCTAGTCTAGAGATTCAGAACTGAAGTCCCAGAGAATTGTCTTGGTCTCATTGGCCTTTGTCTCAATTGATCTGACCTCAGCTATTGTTCAGGTTTTTGTCTCAAACGTTTTAACTAAGTGTGACCCAAATCTCTTTGATGTCTTCATCTCAAAGTTTCCTTTGTTGTCTTTTTGATGGAGCCTATATCATTGAATAAAATAAAAAGAAAAGGGGTTTATTTGTAATAAGCTTAAAAATCAGTAAGCTTTAGTTTAAGGGAGTGTCAAATCATATGAAAATGTATTACCATATCTCAGAACATCATAGATTGTTCTCTAATTAGTTTCCCTATTTCCTTATTTCCTTGTCAATGTCTGTTTAATTAGTTACTATATTTTCTTATCTTATCATGATCTGTTTTCCAAATTAGCAAGGATTGTGATTAATATAAATAAGGGTTAGTGCTCTAGGTTTTTTGAACATATGAAACAGTACATCTGTGAAGCACCAATACTTCAGTTTGCTCAACGTATCCGTATTTGATACCACACTCAGATATTTTACATCCATGAAGTATCGTATTAGATTCTCATTTTTTTAAGACTTATATTTCACTGATACGTATCCATGAAGTATCCAAGTCTTTAAAAAATTATGAAAATTCAGTACAGCTACATATGAAACATAGAAGGACTAGTAATATAGAAACATAAAAGCGTTGTCCCTTGATGAATGATTTCAAGAAAGGAATGAGATTAATACTATTCTACAATGATAACAATGACTTATAATTTTTATTGTCTTTAGTAATGTATGATAATTATATTTTTAATTTGAATTTGATCAATCCTAATCATTTATTTATTATGTTATAAATTTTTATACATATCTATACCAGTATCTTACATGTATCATGTCCTATATATTTTTAAAATAATTGTATCACTGTATTGATACCTAACATGTATTGTATCTGGGCATCATAGCAATACATCAACACATTGTGATACATCTCAGTTAATTTCAATGTTTCATTATATTTTAACATCTCTCGTTCCCTCTCTACTGAAAATACATTGTAACGTATACTATCTCAACATTCTTAAAGTAAAGGAAATTCGAGCAACATCATGTTGACATTTATCTGTTCTCTGTATATTCGACAATGCTCGTTCTATATGGATAGTTCCTTAATGTTGTTGAGTCTCTTTTGTTAGTAATAGCTTTTGGATTTTTTATACTGCAGGATGATAGCAGGGAACTTGCATCCACGCTATTTCCCTCACTTACTTCCATGTTAAGTAAGAAAAAAGATCATGGTACTTATCTTGTTTTTCCTATATTTAATTAACTGCATTGTCGGTTTCATAATTTATCTTCAAAATGTAATAGTGGAAGTGCTAATCAAACTCACCGAAATGCTAGAAATCATAAGGTGCTTTTGTTCATTTTAAAATTTTGCAATTAAAATTTTAAAGAATGTATAATTTATCAAAGTGCCTTGTAGTTCAGTGCTACATGATGTATTACATCACTTAAAAGATCCTTACAGTGTCATGTTTTCGTGGATCATACTTCCGGTCTGGATTGGATTCTCTTTTTTTTTTTTTTTTTTTTTTCCGGGAGAGGGTATGGGAAGGAAGCTGCAAATTTTTATTTTAGGCCAGTTGTGTTGATCAGGAACCTAGAAAGCTATAGTTTGTTGTAGAACCTATTAATGTTTGTGGCCACTCACTGTCCAACATGAGCAAATGACCTTGTAGAACCTATTAACTTCAAAAAAGTTATTTCTTTTATATTAAAAAGTTGTAAAATTTGTTGAAAAAGATTCAGTGTTCATGGTGATTGGTTCCTGTTTGTTACTATGTAGCTTTTGAAAGTGCTTTGAATTTAATGAATTTGGCATGTTTCAGGAAGGGCAGAGGCTTTACTAATTGCAGCATATGGCCAAGACCAAAACAAAAGCTTGGAACCTTCTTGCGACACCATCTTCGACAAATTTGAAACTTAAAAATTGTCATATTTAAGAGCTTCAGGTGCTTTCTCACCTTTCTTCGTAATTTGACTACCAACTGTAGTTGTCCTAATAGTATTGTAAACTATGTTAATTAAGTTATTCAATGCTAATATTTTTCTTCAAAGAATTACTTGAGATTTGGAAATTTTTTATTTTTGTTATTCAGCATCACTCACATTGTGTTGATTACATACATATATGATACAAGTAAAGGAGAGAGAAGTTAAGTGACAATAAGAATGTGACAGAATAAAGAGTGCAAGAAAAGTAAAATCTCCTAACAAATTTAATTCTGAGTACATAAACAGTGAACTATTATTCTTTCGACTGGTCATTAGAGTGGATGAACTTGGTGTTAATCTCATTGGACAAGAGCTTCTTTCAAATGAAATAACAATCAATCTCTATGTCCTTTCATGAAACACTGGATTTGAGGCATGTGAAGAGTTGCCTGATTATCATAGTATAGCTTCATTTGTTCAACTTCACAAAATCTCAATTCATGAAGAAATTCTTTAATCCATATAAGTTCGCATGTTACCATAGTCATAGACCTATATTTAGCCTCTGCACTAGACTGAGCAACAACATTTTGTTTCTTACTCTTCCAAGAGATAATATTTCCTCCAACGAAAACACAATATCTTGAGATAGATCTCTTGTTTATAGGACAACCAGCCCAATCTGCATCACTATATTCTGAAACTTGAGTGTTACCCTTGTCTTTATACAACAACCCCTATCTTAGAGCCGTTTTTACACATTTGAGAATAGGTATGGCAGCATTCTAATTATCAACATGGGGATTTTGCATAAATTGACTAACAACCCCAACAGTAAAGTAAATACAGGTCTTGTAATGGTGGGATAATGAGTTTTCCCACTAGTCTCCTATATCTCTCGGGGTCGGATAGATGTCACCCTGATCTACCATGAGCTTCTGATTCGAGTCCATAGGACTATCAATAGGCCTACAATTTTCGAGACCTATTTCCTCCAGAATATCAAGGGGCATATTTCCTGTGTGAAATCACATCATCTTTTGATTGAGTCATTTCAATACCAAGAAAGTACTTCAGAGAACCTAGGTCTTTGGTATGAAAATGGCTGAATAAGTGCTCTTTTAATTGAGATATCTTAGTAGCATCATTTCCTATAATCACTATATCATCAACATAGACTATTAGGTAAACACACTTCCCATGAGATGAATAACAATAAAAAAACAGCTTCACTTGTTTTTAATCCAAAAAGTTGCATAATATGACTAAATTTACCAAACCAAGCTCGAGGAGATTTCTTCAACCCATAAAGTGATCAGTGTAGCTCCACACTAGATTAGAATCCCCTTGAGCAACAAATCCAAGAGGTTGCTCCATGTAAATCTTGTCCTCAAGATCACAATGAAGGAAGACATTTTTAATGTCAAGTTGATGGAGAGGCCAATGACGCATGGCAGCCATAACAAGAATCAATCGGATTATGGTGATTTCAGCTACAAGAGAAAAAGTATCACAATAATCAAGACCATAAATCTGGGTATATCCTTTGGCCACTAATCGAGCCTTGAGACGATCAACAACACCATTGGGCCCAACTTTAATAGCATAGACCCATCTACAACCAACAATTTTCTTTCTAGGAGGAAGAGGGACAAGCTCCCAAGTGCCATTTTTTTCAAGAGCCTGCATTTCATCAATCATGGTCTGTCTTTATCCAGGATGATCAAGTGCCTCATGAAGATTTTTAGGAATAGTAAAAGAAGACAATGAGAAGGCAAAGGAAAAGTACGCAAGAGACAACCGATAATGACTCAAGAAATTATAAATAGGATGAGGATTGCAAGTAGATTGAATACCTTTCTTGAGTGCAATGGGCCACTCTAAAGTCGAATCAAGAGAAGGAATAGAGGAGGAAGGATACATGGTTTGAGGGTCTATTAGAGGAGGATTGGAATCACGAGAAGAAGACTCCGACAAGGTAGAACCAACTTGTCTTGTCCTGCGTTGATATGTAATGAGAGGTGGTGAAGCAACTTCAGTTGAACTAGGTGGACAAGATGGAGTTTCACAAACACTGTGGTGGGAGTTACTTATTGAACGAAATGATGGAATTGGAAGAACCTGTTGTAGTGAAGAAGAATAGTTTATGGAGGACAAGAAGAATGGTGTGTCGTCAAGAAAGGTAACATTAGGGAACATTTGTAGTTGGAGAATAACATTTGTAACCTTTTTGAAGATGAAAGTATCCTAAGAAAACACATTTGATAGCCTTAGCAAAGAGTTTGTCTAAACCTGGAGAAAGATCATGAACAAAACAAGTACAACCAAATACCCTAGGGGAGACATGAAATAATGGATCATGTGGGAAAATAATTGAGTGAGAGATTTGATTTTCAAGAGAGGAAGAAGACATCCTATTTATTAAGAAACAAGTAGTGAGAACTGCATCTCCCAAATGGTGTACAAGGACATTTGAGTTAAACATCAGGGAGTGTGTAGTTTCAAGAAGATGACGATTCTTCCTCTCATGCCATTTTGTTATGGTGTATGCGGATATGTGAACTGATGTAAAATACCTTTTGAGGATAACGAGGAGGACAGATCATGAGAAAAATATTCTTTAGCATTATCACTTCTGAAAATCTTAATTGTTTTCCCAAATTGATTCGGAATCTCATTAAAAAAAGACATGAATATAGACAAAAGTTTAGATCTGACTTTCATTAAATAAACCCAAGTACATTGAGAAAAATCATCAATAAAAGTTACAAAATATCTAAAACCAAAAGGTGTGACATGAATTGGTTCCCAAATGTTTGAATGAATGACAGAAAATTGAGTTACATCTTCTTCTAATTTTTTGAGGAAATGATGACCTAACATGTTTTACTAATTGACATGATTCAAATTCTAAGACCTAAAGGTGGTTAAGAGTAGGAACCAACATCTTCAATTTTGCTAAACTTGGGTGACCTAGATGATCATGCAAAAGCTTCAATGTTGAAATCGCAAGACAGGACACATGTAGGTTCGTTTTTAACTTTGCTTTTCAACAAGGCATTTAAACTTTCTTAAAACTTCTAGTCCTTCATGTCTTCTTTTGATTAAATAAACCCACTGTTTCCTATTTATATCATCAATAAAGGTAATGAAATACCTATTTCCAGCTAGAGTTTCAATCTACAAAGGTTCACACACATCTAAATGGATTATCCCAAGTTTTTCTTTTTTCGTGGGAATGAAGTTGTTGAACTTGTTCTTGTCTCTTTTCATTCAAGGCACTCTACACATTTCAGTTGGAATAATGACATGTGGAATTCCCTCAACCATACATTGGTCAATAGTTGTAAATCTTTGAAATTCAGATGTCCAAATCTATAGTGCGAAAGCCACTTAACTTTATTGAGTAGGGTGGATAGGCACTCTTGATTCACCATGTTCATGCCAATTCTGAAGGTTTTGTTCAAAGACAGATTTTCTTTGATGATTAATTTCCTATTTTTTTCAAACACCTTTAGACAACCATCCTCCATTTTCATTGTAAACCCTTTTTCAAGAAGTTGACCTAGACTGAGCAAATTTGTTTTCAATCCAAGCGTGTACAAAACATCTTCTATCACAATTCTATATCATTTTCCCCTCGGAAAGTTACTTGTCCAATTGCTTCGGTTGTAAGAGTACTATCATCAACAAACTTCACTCTAGTTTTAGAAGCTTCATTCAAAGTAATGAACCAATCTCTTTTTCCTATCATTTGGGTGGAGCACCTAACAAACTTCACTCTAGTTTTAGAAGCTTCATTCAAAGTAATGAACCAATCACTTTTTCCTATCATTTGGGTGGAGCACCTTGAGTCCAAGTACCATGATGAGTCCTTTTTAGGCTTACTACACTTGGTGGCTAGCCATTAACATTATTTGTTCTTCATCAGAACTTTCATCTTGATCAAGATTTGCATGGTTGTTGGGTTTGTTCTTTGCTCAATCAATGTGCCAACACGCTCTAGCGAAATGGCCCATCTTTTGACAATTATAGCACTTGACCTTCCTTTTATCAAACCTCTACTCCTTATTTGATTGAGTCTGCACCTAAGAGTTTGACTTTTGTTTTGATTCAAGCTTGTCAGTGTTACTGCTACACCCCAATTGATAAAAGAAAACACAAGAAGATAAATCTGGAAGATTCTAATTTGAATTCAAATTTGAGTAGTTATTAAGTTGTTATCCTTTTCTTTAGTAGTTTATCTGTAGTAGTTTGATAAGATTTCTTATTTGATTTTGTTATCTTTATCTTTAGTAGTCTGTTAGGATTTCAAATTTAAAGATAAGTTAGGATAGATTCTTTTCTATAAATAGGATAGATAGGCAGCATTTGGGGATATGGAAAATTAGACTTGGAGAGAACCAACCTCTTAATGTTGGTAGTTTTATCCCTTTATCATTGAATAAAATTATCTTTCTTTTGAGTACTAAAATCTGAATAACTTTGCACCCTAATTTTCTACTGCTATTGATCTACACGAGTTTTTACTCCCTAATTGGTACCGGTCGTTACAGTTACCTTGTTCTTGAGACTTTCCAGCAAAATTTGAATTATTTTCCTTCCAAGGTCCTTTACCTTCATTGTTGGTTTTTCTTCTAAAATTTGATCTAGCCTGAAGATCCTATTGTTGACTTTTTCTGCTGGATCTTCTAGAATTAGTCCTTATCTCATGCTTAGAGAGAATGTTGAAGCTCTCCTAGCTCCATCGTATCTAGATTTTTTGACTCAATAATTGTTACTGCCACATGGTCAAAGTTCTCAACACCTTATCTATGGCTTGTTGATATGAAATGTTCTCCTTGTAGGCTCTCATAACATTCACCATCTCCATAAGTTTTAACAAGATTTCTCAAGCTTCCTTAGTAGAAGGAGCTTTGGAAATATTGTTAAAGATATTTATATTGACACACTAGTAGATGAGAAAACATGGCTTACTGTCAAGTTTTTGTTGTAGTTTGAGGCTTGCTTTCTGCTCTTCAGTTGCATTTCTCAAAGATCTTTGAATTCAAGTGTGACAACCTCTAGAACATCTTGGAAACCAAGAACTGCTATCATTTTGACTATCCAGTCATCAAATAGCTTTCCTTCAAAGACAGGTAGAGACCCTTGTACGATACTACTAGCACCAGCCATCATTGCACTTTGATCTTTCTTCAACTGCACTCGTGATCAACTAGAGGTTCTTCTATCACATTCTTGATTACCAAGAACTCACAACATAAACCACTCACACTCTCAAATATAATGGTATACTAATAAAGAAACACTCTAAGGTCTTTACATAAACAAAAAGAATTAAAAAGAAGAAGAATCACACACGAGCTAATTGGTGTCAACGAAGCTCACTTTATACTCCTGATAGGTTCAGAACCATTATAACTCTAGATACCCTGTTTAACGTTTTATCTACACATATACGCAAACAAGATGTATACAATGAACTCACGAAGAAAGTGAAAGAAATAAAACCTTTATTGTTATTGTGAGTAAAAACTCTCTAAAAATTTACAAAGAAATAATATTATTGTTACTTATATAAAAAAAGATTACTAGCATGATTAACTAATTAATTAACCCCTCACATTAAGGTAATGCATAACGGTTATTAACTAACTCAAAATAGCTTTGTATTAAAAACTCAACAATATTTAGCACATATTCTAATCGGGATTGTTTTATTCGTATTCTAATTAAATCTAATGAATAATAATAAAAAATTAAAGATTTTGATAAGTTAAAAAAAGTATTTTTATTTTTTAAAAGTTTTTTTTTTACTTATTTATATTTATTTGACTTAGAAACATAGTTTCGCCAAAACATGGACAAAGTTTTTTTTGTCAAATTTAATCCAAAAAATTATTTCAAATTTAAGTTATAAGATGATTATCCAACATGCATTTATATATATTGTCACTAAATTGAATCCATTTTAAAAGTGCAAAAACCCTAATAGTTATTTCATGCATTTTCTGGTGTGTTGATTAGGTATATCTTTCTCTTCACCTTTGGTAGTTTTCAGGCACTAAAGATTCGTGTCTACCTTTGAGTCCACAAATATAGGGACAATGCTTTGTTGTTATACCTTGAAAAGTAAATTTGGGCATAAGATCAGTATCATAGGTTTGTTGACATTTCCCCTTTAAGGAAGTTACCTTATCCGCATAGTAGTTACATAGTTATTAGAAAAATAACTTTATTTGGCTAACAACTGTAATACACACTCAATTCACTCATAAAATATATACGTATTTATTTCTCTTCACATTTTATACATAAGTGTATTTCTCTCTCTTTATATTTTATAACTGGTTGTCTGTATATTGCAGTTGTCTACCAAATATTTTTCTTAGAAAAAAGGTAGTCACATTGGTTAAGAAAAAATAAAATCATTAAGTTGTTTAAAACTTTTTTCTTTTCATTAAACTAGAATCTATACATCAATTATTTTCTATTTTTTAATCTCTTAACAAGTATAATAGTCAACCAGACTCTTTTGTTAATCCATTGAATGTGACAATAATAAACTTTTTTCTTACTAAAAGCTCATTTTAATAATTTCTAATATATTTCCAGACAGTCTTAAGAAGTATTTTGGGCTGTAAACTGAAAAATTATAACTGGTGAACTACTAGTTGGATCATAGTTCTAATAAATCTTTACATGATATGTTTGAAAGTTTTTGAATTTGCAAGAAAAAATTATTTACACTTAGGAGTATTTACGGGTAAGTTGAGACTGAGTTTCATCAAATTTGTGAAATGGCCCAATCAAAATAATTTAGGTTGGATTGGGTTAAATTTACGAAATTCTTTCACCAAATTTAAACTGAATCAATATGATGAACAATGAATTGGTCGTTCGATCTATGGGTACAATAAAGAAGAAATAATTTGATTTTTTAAAAAAATAATCTTTTAAAAATTTATCTCGTATTTTCAAAAAATTATCTTAAACTTTTCAAAAAATATGTTTATTTCTTATCATTGTGAAATAACTTTTGAATAGTTGTACATGTAACCAATACATATTGTAGCAATTTGTTTCGAAAATATTTTAAAATCACTAGTTAATAAAGAAAAATAGAAATGTAGTTATCTTATATTATATATTTTACACATTATTATGAATTATAATAAAAAAGCATTATTATTAAGATAAAAAATAGGAATAAATAATGATGTTGTAAACTTCGTAAACGAGTCTAAAGGAAAAGAAGTAAAAAAATTCATGTAGAAAATATATATATATATATATATATATATATATATATATATATATATATATATATATATATATATGTGGTTTGTCTTATACAGTTGATTATCATATTACACATATGCTTTCTATTTATTTTAAATTTTTATAAGATACATAATTAATAAACTAATATTTAAAATGTCATGTCAATGAGTTAGGTTGGGTTTGATATTAAAACTATTCAACCCATAAAAGAGTGGGTTTGATTGAGTCTTTTCCTAACAATTTAAAAACTCAACCTAAAATATTTAGATTTGATTAGTTGAGGATGAATGTACGGATACCCATAATAACGAATATGTGTCATAAAATGTTGTTTAAATCTTCAACATGCGACCACCACCACATAATAAAGGATAAAGTAAAACAATCAGTCTTTGCAAATCCTTTTTAATAAAAACTTTAGAAGTTTATTAGAAATAAATTGAAATATTAAAAGTTATTAAAGAAGCATAAGGCTAGTAACTAATTATTTAAAGCAGAATGTTGGTAGCAAGCACTAAAAAAGAAATGATTTGGTAGAGAACTGAGATACACAGACAATCAGTTATAAAATGTGAAGAGAGAGAAATACGAATGTGTATAAAATGTGAAGAGAGAAAAATATGTATATATTCTATAAAGTTGTTAAAAAAAAGGGAGTGTGTAGAGTGTGGCATCTAGGTTTTCGTTTTCATGCTCTTGTTTGTTGGTTGTCACACTTAACCTTTCTTTTAAATTGGCTTCCTTTTTTAGTTTATTGATTAGGTCAGCTTGAAGCCTGTTGGACCAGTTGGGCCAAACATTCCCACACTAAAAATGCTTTTTTCTATTTGGTTTAGTTATTTTAGGCCAATCTAACCTTATTTGTTGGTTGTTGATGTCACCCTAACTAGTCATATAGAATTATGCCTCATTTAATTTAACTCTGAATTTTTCTTTAAGAACTTTTATAAAAATAAAATAAAAAATATGAAAGTTATTTCTTTAAAATTTAAAATTAATTTTCCATTAACTAATTTTTAAAAAATTAACATTAATTATTGTATAAATAAATTTTATGATTTTCTTCTTGTTTTCTTTTCCTAACAACATAACCTTCAGTTATTAGATGAATAGTAATCAAATTGACAGTGTTTTGCTAAGTTCTACCTCTCTTGTTTGGATTGATAAGAAGACCCAAATTGATAACTATAGAGTTTTGATTTTTAAAACGAAATGTATATTCCTTTGCCACGAGGTGTGCAAAAGTTTACACAATAAAATGTATAGTTTGTTTTTATACGGGTGTTTGAATTCGAATATAAGTTATACTTTTAATATTAATTAATTTAATTATTTTCTTAATATTAAGATTTGTCTCGTGATTAAAATAGAAATTAAATAATAACATGTAATATTGGGAGAAAAACAACCACCACCTCGCTTGAGCAGAGAAATAATAGAAAACTTCCAGATTTAAGAGAAAAAAAACCAAAAAAACAACCATGCAATAAACTTGTTTTCTCTAAGTATAAATATTTTTACCCACTCATATTCATACAGATACACATAAATGTATTTTGAATTAATCTAACCACAAACTTAAACATTTATACACAGCTATACCCAACACATACAAAGTAAGAGCAAAAGAACCTCATTCCAAAATTTTAGAATGTTATAATATATAATAGTTTAGCTAAATTTTATTTTAATATTTTAAAAATTCATAACGTGTTATCATGTCTCAATTATTAAATATATTAATAACTCAATAATTAAATATTTTTAAATTTGTATAATTTGATTTTTTTTTTACCTATCAATATCGTAGACGTGGAGATTGGGCATAATATGCTTTTTTAAAATTATTTAATTTTCTTTCTCGGTCTGAAAGAAGGAATGGCAATAGAAAAAAAATTGACAAAATTATAAGTGACACTTGTCAAATAATAAGAAAGAGTAAAATTAAAATTTTCAGAGTATATTATATTATTATATTTATAATAGATTTGAGTCTTTTTTGTATTTTTATTATTGTTAGTCTATTACCCTTTCAAACAGAAAATTATAGTTTAACAACTAGCGTAACTAATAAGAGAGAAATAATACTGACGATTCAATTGGCAAATGATAAATTTTCTTGGTTTTATATTTTAATTAGTATTTTAGTCATAGTTTAAAAAATATTTTTTTATTTAAAATAATTAAAAATCTAATAGATAAATATTTTGATTTTATAAATTATTTTATAATGATTATTTATAGCAATAAATAATTTTAAAATATAAATTATTTTCTATATTTATGATAAATCATTCATATTGTAACATTAAATTATTTTAAATTATTAATAATTTATTTTAAAATGATATTAAAAGAAAATTAACAATCAAATTTGAAACTGATATATTAAAAACGATAATACGTTAGGGGAATTTCTAAAAGTATTTTTTATTGAAGAAAAATAGTTGAAAACATAACTGTTAAATAATATCCCTTAAAATTGTTTAATTGGTAAACAAAAAAAATCAGGTAGGTTTAGAATTCTTTCAGTTATCTCCAAATTTATTTTCACTCAATTTCAAATATTTAGGTCAACAATAATTAAAATATTATGAGTGGGATAAGATTATGTTCTAGTGGGTCACAGAACACCTATTCCAAGAACAAAAAAACCTTATTTCTATTGGTAAGAAATATATGGTCAATTAGATAAAAAGATTAAAAAGAATTAGAAAAAAAAAATCAGATAAAAGGATACAAATAATTTCCAAATACAAATTCTCAATTTTGATGTTGACATATGACATTTCCTTTTATAATATGCTATGGATCAGAATGAATTTTCTTGTACATGCACTATCATTTTCTATTGTCATGCATGTAATCTTTTATATATTGCCAATCGAATTTCAGTGACTTGGTTGTCAATTAAGTGTGCTTGGCGATAACAACTGAATTTCGGTGGGAAATGAGGCCAACTTAATAAAGTTGTGAACTGCATCAACTCAAGTGATGCTACCATGTCTGCATAGAATCATTAGTTGAAAATTCTTGAGCTGTTGTCATTAGTAGTATCAATTACCATCTTTATCAATCACTAAACAAACTACTAGTACTACCCACTTTGGCACTTTCCGTGAGAATTGCGTAAGAATACAATTGACTTTTTCCGAAGATATCGGATATTTATGCTTACAATTTTATTCTTTTGTAGTTTCTCAGCATTTTAATTCTCTTTCAAAGTAATGATTGATAGTTACCAAAGGTGTTGGATGAAGTCAATAAAAGAGGTTTGAGGATTCTCCACTTTATATATATCAGGTTTTTCAGAATACATCTGACAATCATTATATAAATTGTAGTCTTTAGTACTAGATATGTAATTTTTTCCCCAAAATACTACTAACATAGTATCTTTTGTATTTTATAAGATTGTTATGTTTCCTCTTATTGTTATTTAATATAAAAGCAAATGCTAATCAATGTCACATAGACACTGATTTAAAATGCTAATTATAATTTTATTTAAGTTCTTATCAACCATTACCTTAGAGACATTTGTTAACAAGAGCCTAATATAAAAAAATATTCTTCTTTTATTTTCTTTAATCAATATCAAAAGTTTCCATTAAAATCATTATAAATATCTATTAATAATGTATAAAACAATAACCTCTTAATTAGGTTGATTGATACGTGTGGATTTAAGAGTTGATTAGCCATTTTATTGATAACATGTAACTGGCAACACGTTAAAATGTTTTCTTGATTAGTTAGAAGATTTGAGAGTTAAGAGTTGTGTACCACATGGTATCTTTGTGTCACAAAAAACACGATGAAGTTTCTAAAGTAGGAATGGGCTGAGTAGAAAGAAATAAGAAAATATTTACCTGTTATACTCAGATATTTTCACTTGCCTACATTTTTAATAAGTAATTGTGCTAATGGGGTAAAGGTTCGACTATGCAGAGGAAAGTCTGTGTTTGGCAGAAGATGAAAGGGGTAAAGGCTACTTTCATAATAGAAATTAGGAAGTACCATTTTCTACTTCTCCATTTTTCTACGAGTTTCATTTGGTATTGGGATTTTTAGTAGGAGATGTCTTCCTGGTTTGTATGAGAATTACAAGAGTTAAAAGTAATAACATTTCTTTCATTATGGGTGCAATTTTTTTTCTAGCGTATAGGTGTTGTTAGGGTTTGTTTTGCGTGTTTGGTGTTTGGTATTTGAGGTTTGGATTATATGGTCAGAAAGTCATTTTACTTTGTGGGTGGTGTTATTATAAAATTTGTGATCTTTATAATAAAAAGTTAGAAAGATTAAAGCATCATCGTTTGCTCCGTCAATATTTAAAGAAAGTGTACCATAAGTTTGTTAATTTTGAAAAGGATGAGAAATTCATTTGATGGTTGTTATATTTGTTTCAAAGAAATTTTTGTGATTCTATTACATAGTTCGACGTGTATTTGTTAAATTTTATTGGGGGGTAAAATTAATCATGTATATCTTTGATTTGTTGAGATTAGAGATAAGGTTGAGCAAGCCGAAATGACCATCATGGATAAAAATTTTTATCATTTATTTTATGGTATTTTATTATCTGTTGTATAATGAATGTAGATGTTTTAAAATAGGGATGGTGTTAAGTTAAAACTGTTTAATTATAAAATATAACTCTCAATTTTGATAATTATATATGATAAAAATAAAAGTTTCATTGACACACTCGAAGTGTTAAGTCAAAATGATTTAGTATCTTAATTTTGACAGACGGATGTATCAACAGACGCAGAGGGAACAATGATAAGATAGATTATTATCAGCATAGACGAAAGATGCACCCTCAAAACAGAAGATGCAACAGACGAAAGGTTCGAGTCGTCATGCTTCAAGACAACCTCATTAGACGAATAACCTTCATAGACCAAACGGAGAGCTAGCCCTAACTTCAAGTCATTTGCTCAAGAGTGAAGTTTTGAAGACTGAAGTTGAAGACGAAGATAAAAGACAGACGAATGAATTCAACACGCAACTCATCTATTTGTTCATTGGTTTATTTGTTTAATGAAGTTCAAGACGCTTAGTAACACGTGTCTTCGTTTCAAATCAAACCGTTACTCAGAAGCTTCTATAGGTGGAAAAAGATTTTAAAATAAACCTCTGCAACACGAAAAATAATTGTACATTTTAGTGAAATCTCTGAGCATATCAAGTCAAAGGCAAATCTCACGCTGACATCCGCTGACTTTACATTAAATGTTCTGATTGCTCACTCTGCCAGATGTGAAAGTACCCAAGTCAAGGACTAACGTTAACATCTACCGTCTAACGGATACTTCACAAGAACGCCTATAAAAGGACTTCAACTCTGTGAGTTCAACTTGGCGAACTACTCTGATCAAGACTATATTCATATTCTCGTTCAAGCTCTCTACATACAAGTTTTTTTCGCCACAAACTTATAATAGAATTCACATTGTAAAATCCCTCTCTGCGTAGAGGATATTTTCTATTTGGTCTTAATTGTAAACCACTGTTGTGGTAATCTGTTAGCTTGAGGAGGTTAAGTGTTTAAAGAATACCTTGAGTTTAGCCTGAGGAGGCTGAAGTCCAAAGAATACCTGTTTTAACCCGAGGAGGCTAAGTGTTGAAAGAATACCTTGGGTAGCCTGTGGAGGTTGTGTTCAAAGAATTGGGTTTAATCTGCGGAGGCTGGGGTTAAAGAATACCGCTTTAGTCTGAGAAGGTTGTGTTCAAAGAATATATGTATTTTAACTAAGAGTGGCTGGGTTCAAAGAATACTCTTAGAGGAACCTCAGCAAGTTGTTGGGTAACTATAGTCTTGAATAGACGAACCAATATAAAAATATTATTGTTTTGATTATTTTTTATGCTTACTAACTAGGGATAATAACTTAAATTGTATTCTTATTTAAAATCAATCTTTGAAATATAAGTTTAAGTTTGCGTCTGATCTAAACATTTTAATACAAATGCAATGTTTTAAACGTTTTAAGTTTGCGTCTGAAAAAGTTTTAATTAAAAAACATAATTCAAACCCCCTCTTGTGTATTTGTATTTCACACAAATTTTGTAGATAAATGAAGTCAACAAACTAATGTATACATCAAGATAAGTTTTATTCTTAATAATTACTTATATATGTACAAACTTCAACCAATAGAGTCGTATTTCTATAGATTCTTACGAAAAATTCATATTTTAATCAAGTACGAGGAAGTCAACTACTCATTCTTTGAAAATACGAGCCATATGAAAATAAGGAGAAAATTGTCTGACACAAATATTTGTTGGTTTTAGGTACTTATCCTTCCTTCTTTGGAGAAAGTTGTTATATTTGATAAGACAATCTATGCAGATGCATTTAATGCATAAGGACATGTTACATGTTTCCAACAGATGAAATGAGTTTATATAAAGGTTGGTGTGTGAAGATTTCCATTCATATAAAGGTTGATGTTTGAAGTTTTGAAAGAGAGTTTACTCTGAAGAAGTCAATACTTGTTCAGTTTTAAAACTCAAATTTTTCTTGTAAAAAACCTTCTATGTTCTTCAATATATATCTCTTTCCTTGTAGAGGTTGATCTTTGTTAGATAAAAATATTTGTAAATCTTTTACCCTTACGGGTAGGTTTTAGCTTGAAGAGACTAAATTTAAAGAATACTTGTACAGCTTAAAGAGACTAGGGATAAAGAATACTTGTATAGCCTAAAAAGGCTAAAGACAAAGAATACTTATATAACCATAAGTGGCTAGGGTCAAATAATACTTACACATTGTTAAAGATAATGAAATCTTAGTAGTTGCTAAAACTGGATGTAGTCTTTGGGATAAGATGAATCAATATAAAACTTGTTATATTACCTTTCATTTATCTTCCCCTTTTATTGACAAGGGTTGACTTATTTAACAAACTTAAGTATTTGAGAAATTTATTTTATGAAAAACTTACAAATTTTATTTAACACAATTCAATCATTCTTCTTGTATTTTTTATTTTATAATGCAACAGGACAAATTGAAAGCAACTTTAGCTCTTCCTACCCCACCATGTAAAAGGCGGGCAGATTCAGGTTTAGATTTTTTAAAAGCTCATCTAGGATTTTGAAACTCATCTCCATCTCTATCGGATTTTATTCAATTCAAATTAACTTGTACATTCTTAAAAAAAAAAAATTATTTATACATTCTTAAGAATATGTTAAATTATTAATTACATTTTAAATTAATTAATAGATAAAAATAGTAAAAAACATAATTTAATAATAAAATTTTAAGAATTAAATAAAAATTTTAATTAAATATATTATTTTATTATTTAAATAATTAATTTACACATATTTACATGAATTCAATAATAGTTCAAGACAGATAATTATACCTCACACCCGTACCCATCCCTGCCTTGACTAAAGAGAATAGAGTAGGTTTACGTTCGATACAGGAAAAATCAAAGCGGTTTCCTATCAATATCAAGGTGGGTACAGATAATTTCCCGTGGATTTAGATTTCTTTGTCATCATTACTCTATAATATTGAATGTCTTTAAATAACATTTCTTATTTTATGGGTTGATAAAATTTAAGTGATTATAAGAAAGGATGAGATAAAGACATGAAAACTCATTCTTAAGGAGAATAAGACTTACATGATTCATAACTTTAAAATAGTAAATAATGAGGAGCAATCTAAACTTTAAAATAGTGAATAACGAGGAGCAATGTAAAGTTTTCTTGCCTCTTTATAAGTTGGTTTTTACTTGTGTTGTTGCTCGTATACAAATTAGAAAATGAATCACCCCTCTAAAGTTGACTGCGTTGGAATTTATCGGTGTGATATGTTAGTTGGTAATTCTTTCTAATACATTTTTTGTTATTTTCTTTTTATTATTATTTTTTTTATCACTTATCTGATTTTATTTTTTTATCTTTATGTTTACTTTTAATTTTTTTATTTCACTTTTTCTTCCATTGGTTCCCTACATGTTATTGGTGTTTTGCACGAGCTGAACTTTTTTTTTAGATAAATAACAATCCAAAGAGAATATAATTTTCTATGATTCACTTCTGTGGTTTTAACGGATTAATATTTGAATTTTGTGGTAATGGATGGGTGGTTAACTCAAACCTTTAGTATGACTATTATTTGCAACAACACAATTATTTAAAGAAGTCAAGTGGTTTGGTGTCGATGTTGATCCTATTGACACATGCTAAAATCAAATAACCACAATGGTGGAGATATTTCTGTGTGTTACAGTCAAAATTTACATAAAATTTATGCAAGCATGTATAATTATTTTTGTTTATTGTTTTTGAAACTATACTTTACTTTCCCAAAATAAGGGGAAATTTAAAATTTTTTCAAACACATGATTTCATGATAAATTATAATTTCAAAAGTATGAAACTTTGATGCATGAAGTATTTTAAAACATCGGTGTAGTAAAAAATTATTTAACTAGTTGAAAGTAATGAACAAGAGTGCATAATAAATATTTACATAACTAAAGATAAATAAATGGTGTAGTAGAAAACTTCCATCTAGAGCATAAAGGCTTACAAAGATAAAAGGGTACGACCCAAAAGATAAATTTACCAACATTTCTAAACTAAGTTAATAGGAAAAACTTAAGAACTCATCATATGCATCCACCATGAGTTCTCTCACATTACTCACCTTTGATTGAGTGAGACTCATATCTCTTTGAATGTTATTCAAGAATTTTCCTAGCGTAGAGTGACTCTGACATCACTCACAAGATGATCTACATTTTAGGTATTATTTTGTGGTTAATCAATACTTAAAGAGAATGGCCCCCTTCTCTCGTGGGGTTTAAATCCTTATAAGGTAAACTCCAATGCATATAGTATTAGACACTAACTGTGAAAGGTGCAGAGTACTCATTCCTTAATTCCTTGTGTTCATTAAAGTGCTTTTCATAAAACCTATTCTTATCACCATCTTTCCGCTTAGCAAGGTTGAAACTTTGCATTTCAAAATCCTTATTTGTTTGTTTTTTAAAGATAGTGTAACAAACTATATATCCTTCCACATGTGAATTCCCTCTTTCACATTAGGACTTATTGCCTACTAAGCTCTTCCAATGCATGAATCATTTCGAGCCTTGTACATTTTCATCACATTCATAATTTCAACGATTTGCACACTCATATTTCTCTCATAAATATACATTAATTATCACTTTAAGGTTTATTATAATTTCTCACCTTCTCTTGTGTTCCATTAAGTCATTCTCTTAACACAAGCACACGCAAATACATTAACATAGACAACAAATATTTCATCTCTCACCAACCCACTAAGATGCTTGTGATCACACACAAATCTATTAGCAAAACAAATATTTCATCTCTAATAAACCCACTAGCTAAGAGATACTTGTGATAAATAAAATGTATATAATAAGACAATAACCTAACCATATATCTAACAATGAAGCTACATATCATCTTTGTAACACATGAAAAGGTGCATGAAAGAGGTGTATCTATTAAAAGCACTCAACAATTTTCCCACTGCTTGTTATTTTTTTTACACAAATGGATTCGACTTGAAACTATTTATACTCCTTGTTAGATAAGATGATTAACATATTTAAAGTTTTGATTATTACAAGACAAACGAAACTTTTCCAGACGAAACATCAGCAAGCAAGTCAGACGAAACAGGTACAGACGGAAGATGGCCCCTCAAAGTTGAAGTCATACATCTGTCTCAAGTCAAGTCATCAGACGATATGATAAGACGAAATCTCTTAGACTGAAGAAGTTTATCGTCTGCCCAAGAAGTGAAGCAAAGTATGAGTCACTCGCGCCAAGATTTCAAATCTTAAGAAGTACTCATTAGAAGCATCCAAGATCAGTATGGGAATTTGCGCTTACATATGCAACTCGAAAAGGTCTTCACCTTTCTGTCAAAGTCTCTGTACAAGTCAGAAAAAGTACTGCGCACGCTATCTAAATCCGCTGCACACGCCATCAATCACTCAAGTACTATCTGACACCTTTTGGAAGCTCTCGAGGAAAATGTTCAACGGCATTCTTCTGTGTCTAACGGATATCTGAAGACTTTGCCTATTTAAAAACTTCACTTCTTCAAAGTTCAGTTGGCGAACACGCTTCTAGTATTCAATCTACTGTGATTTCGCTCACTGTATCTTTTACACTTCATTGTAAAACCCTCTCTATGAAGAGGAAACTTTCTTTTTAAAGAACTCTTTCAAATCCACCTATGTGGTGTTTTAGCCTGAGGAGACTGGTTGTTCAAAGAATACCCAAGTTGTTTAGCCTGCGAAGACTGTGTTCAAAGAATATCGTGTAATAGCCAGAAGTGGCTGGGCGTAAATAATACTTGTAACCATTTCACGGTTTGTAGTGAAAACTCAGTGGTTGCTGGGTAACTGGGCGTAGTCTTGTATAGACGAACCAGTATAAAAATACTTGTGTATTTATCTTCTTAAGTGTTTGACTAATTCAACCCCCCTTCTTGTGTTCTATCTTTTACAGTTTGGTATCAGAGCTCAACCTCTAAGGGTTGAGTGCTTTACAGCTGCTAGAGGAAAAGATCCTGAATGGAGTCACAAGGACCTTCGTTCATATCTGGAGGGTCATCCATGAACAAGCCACCGACGTTCTCTGGTGATGACTATCCTTACTGGACTGATCGGATGGAGATGTACATCAAATCCACCCAGTACAAACTGTGGAACATTATAACTCAAGGAAATATCCCCATTGTCAAACCTGAAGTTGAATGGGGAAATGAAGAATACTCGCTTATGGAACTCAACAATAAAGCCAGATATAACATTATATGTGCTTTATCAAGGATAGAATACAACAGATTTTGTGCCTACAAAACTGCTAAAGAGCTTTGGGATGCCCTCAAGATTTCGTATGAAGGAACTGAGGATGTGCGTATGAGGAAAGCTGTCACTCTCCAAAGAGAATATGAGATGTTCTCAATGAAGAAAGGAGAATCCATTGACATGATGTTTGGAGGATTCCAAACAATATTGAATGGACTCACTGCATTGGACATTACTTTCACCAAGACCCAGAATAACATGAAGATATTGGACAGTCTTCCTCCTCCATGGGAAGCTATGTCTACTGCCATCTCAGTTGGGCGTGATATGAAGACATTAACTCTTGATGAGTTATTAGGAGCCTTGAGAGTACATGAGGTACTTTTGTGTAAAGGAGACAAGATCAAAGTTCAAGAGCCCATAGCTTTTCCGTCTGTCAATACCATGCCAAAGGAGGAAACTCTTAAAAGGGAAAGAAAGAAGAAGCACAAAATTTTGAAAGCTGACACCACTGAGTCTGATTCGTCTGATGAATCGTCTGATAATGAGATTTTTCTTATGGCCAGACGCTTTAAGAAGATGATGATGAAAAAGGGGAGAGGTCAACGCCTCTTCAAGAAGAAGGAAAGGAAGCTCCCGGAAAAATCTTCAAGTAAGGAGGAGAGCTCAGAAGTTATCTGCTATGAATGCACAAAACCTGGACACATGAGATCAGAGTGTCCAAGATTGAAGAGAAGATGGAATCCTCATAAAGACAAGGGTAAGAAAAGTCTAGTGACTTGGGAAGATCTTGATAGCGAAAGCTCAAAGGAATCCACTGAAGAAGAAGAAACTGCAAATATCTGCCTCATGGCTGGAGACACCGTCTCATCAGAGGTAATTGAATCTGAAACTTCTTCATCCTCTTCATCTGAGTCTGAGTCAGAATCAGAAGAAATTTCATAAGATACACTTTTGGCTAACTCACATTTTACTGCTGAACAATACAAAGTATGCAAAGCCAAGTTGAAACAAACCTTGGAAGAAAATGCTACTTTGAGAACTGAAAATGAGTTACTACAAAAAGAAGTATCAGATGAAAAATCATCTGAGTCTGAAAAGGATAATTTTATTTCTGAAATCGAAAGATTGAAGAAAGAAAATGAATCCTTACTCAACGACTTAACAAAATTCACTAAGGGATCCTCCGTGCTAGAAAATATTTTAAAATATGGGAGATCTCCATCTGACAAGAGTCAGACAAAAAGAAAAACAATTTTGTTCTGTCTGTTCATAAAAAGAAGATAAAAAATTATAATAAGGTTCCAAATAATTATAGAAAAGATAAAAGAACCTTAAACAAAAAGAAATCTTCTTTCACTAACAAAGGAGGACCCAAAAAGATTTGGGTACCAAAGTCACTCATTATTCCTGTTGCAGACATCCTTAATAGGAAAAGAGAGGACTTCAAGCTGGTACCTGGACAGTGGGTGCTCACGACACATGACGGGAGACCTGTCTATGTTCCAAGATCTCAGACCAAGTAAAGGGTCTGTATCATATGGTTCAGGGAAAGGTAAAATCTTAGGCATTGGGTTTGTTGGTAAGACACCCAATCCTCTTATCCAAAATGTGTCTTATGTTAAAGGTCTCAACTTCAATCTACTTAGCATAAGTCAATTTTGTGACAGTGGATATGAAATAGCTTTTAACTCAGATGAATGTATAATAAAAAACAAAGACAAATCCATTCTGTTTGTTGGGAAAAGAAAGAATAATATCTATTAGGTTTGTCTTTCTGACCTTAGTGATCAAAATGTGACATGTTTGATTTCAGCAAATGATGAACGAGATATTTGGCACAAAAAGCTTGGACATTTATGTCTCAAGTATATTTAGAAAATTTCTAAAAAGGATCTTGTAAAAGGTTTGCCAAAAATATCTTGGAAATCCAATCTTCTGTGTGAATCTTGTCAGCATGGGAAACAACTCAAAGCTTCTTTTAAATCAAAAAATGTTGTTTCCACGACAAGACCGCTAGAACTGTTACATATTGATCTCTTTGGACCTACTCAGACTGAAAGTCTTGGAGGAAAGAGATATGGATTTGTAATTGTGGATGATTATACTAGATTCACATGAGTATACTTCCTAGCACATAAACACGAGTCATTCAGTGTTTTTGAAATATTTTGTAAACGTGTTAAAAAAGAAAAAGGAATATGTATTGCGTCTGTTAGGAGCGATCATGGAACATAATTTGAAAATTCTGAGTTCAATGCCTTCTGTTTTGAAAATGGTATCTTTCACAATTTTTCATCTCCAAGAACTCCTCAGCAAAATGGAGTTGTGGAAAGGAAAAATCGTACCTTACAAGAAATGGCTAGAAATTTGTTGCATGAAAGCTCTCTTCCAAAATATTATTGGGCAGAAGCAATTAATACTTCCTGTTATATTCAAAACAGAATATTGATAAGGCCAATATTGAATAAGACTCCATATGAACTTTGGAAAGGAAGAAGACCCAACATTTCTTACTTCCATCCTTTTGGATGTGAATGTTTCATCTTAAACACTAAAGATCAACTTGGCAAGAAGGGATTCTTACTTGGATATTCCAATACGTCTAAGGCCTATAGAGTATTTAACTCTAAGACGCAAGTTGTAGAGGAATCAATTCATGTTAAATTCCAAGATAACTCAAAGGCTGATAAGGAAATATCAGATCTAAAAAATTTATTTGATAATTTGCAGATTAACCCTTCTGGTCAAAGCTCAAGTTCAAATGGTCAACCTGGGTCAGATGCAAGAACTGACACAAGAGAAGACAATAGAAGTACAGACGAACCCTCTTTGTCTGATGCTCACCAACATGATGATCAAGCTCCTATAAGAACGTGGAAGTTTGTCTCAAACCACACAGAAGATCTTATCATTGGAGATAGACATCAAGGTGTTCAAACAAGATCAAGATTTAAAGAATCGTCTGACTATGCTCTCGTGTCAAATATAGAGCCCAAAAATATTGAGGAAGCTCTACAAGATAATGACTGGATTTTAACTATGGAAGAAGAGCTAAACCAGTTTACCAGAAATGATGTTCACAAATAAACTTGATGAAGACGGGAAAGTGGTAAGAAACAAAGCAAGATTAGTAGTTCAAGGCTATAATCAACAGGAAGGTATAGATTTCACTGAAACTTTCGCTCCTGTTGCTAGATTAGAAGCCATTAGAATTTTACTTGCCTTTGCTGCTTATAAGAATATCATTCTATATCAAATGGACGTAAAAAGTGCTTTTCTAAATGGTTTTATTGAAGAGGAAGTATATGTAAAATAACCTCCTGGATTTGAGAGTTCATCTCAACCAGATCATGTTTTGAAGCTAAAGAAAACACTATTTGGTCTTAAACAAGCTCCTCGAGCTTGGTACGATAGACTGTGTTCCTTTCTTCTTCAAAATGGTTTTTCAAGAGGGAAGGTTGATACTACTCTCTTCAAGAAAAGTGTTTCAAAAGACTTTATTATTGTCCAAATATATGTAGATGATATATTCTTTGGAGCAACTAACGAATCCTTGTGCAAGGATTTTTCTAAGTTAATGCAGGATGAGTTCGAGATGAGCATGATGGGAGAACTGAAGTTTTTCCTAGGACTTCAATTCAAACAGACTAAACAAGGCATATACATTCATCAACAGAAGTGTACTAAGGAACTTCTAAAGAAATTCAAAATGGAAAATGCCAAACCAATGAAAACTCTCATGCATTAAAATGGAGCCGTCTCAACAAAGACGAATCGGGTAAGACCGCTGATTGATCAAAGATATACGAGAGGTATGATTGGATCTCTTCTCTATCTCAATTCTAGTAGACCTGACATTATGTTTAGTGTCTGTCTATGTGCACGTTTTCAATCAGATCCTAAAGAATCACATTTACAAGTTGTTAAACGCATTTTAAAATATCTCATTGGAACCACTAATCTCTCTCTGTTTTATAAGAAAAATAGTAATTTCAATCTTAGTGGCTACTGTGATGCTGATTATGCTGGAGATAAAGTGGAGAGAAAAAGCACAAGTGGTGGATGTCAATTTCTTGGTTCATCACTAATCTCTTGGTCAAGCAAGAAGCAAAACTCCATTGCACTTTCAACCACTGAAGCAGAATATATTGTTGCGGCTAGGTGTTGCTCACAACTACTTTGGGTAAAACATCAACTTGAGGATTACTCCAGGTTTGAAACTCAAATACCAGTATTTTGTGATAACACAAGTGCAATTAATCTCAGTAAAAATCCTATTCAACATTCAAAAGCCAAACATATTGAAATTAAATTTCATTTTATAAGAGATTATGTTTAAAAAGGTATCTTTAATATACAATTTGTTCAAACTGATTTTCAATGGGCAGATATCTTTACAAAAGCTTTAGACGAAACTCGCTTCAGTTTCATTAAAGAAAATTTGGGAATTGTTTCTTTAATTGATTAAGTTTTTCCGTCTGAGCATTTCATTTCGTCTGTACTTTTAAAAATTGCCTTCGTATATATTTTCGTGTTAAGACGAAACATTGCGTCTAATCAAGTTGAATCAGTCTGAGAAAATTCAACAGACGCAAGGTTATTATTTAATTAATTTAAAGTTAAGTGTGCAGGGACAAATTAAAGGCAGCATTAATTGTGTCTGTCATTTATTGCACTATTCTAGGATATTGCACTATTCTAGGATATTGAGGAGCACGCGCTGTGAATTGCAGAAGTCAAATCAATCATTAAAAGGACAATGATGGGGACACGTCAAATCAGGGACGGTTTCAACTTCTTTCGTCTAACCGTTTTTGTCTTTGACTATAAATACCCTTAAAGTTCACTCTTTTATTCTTTACTGCATTCACACTATCTCTGAGTATTCTATTCACACAATTTCTCTCTCTTTTCAAACTTAACAATGGCCGCCAAGAATATCAAGGCAACCGAAGCAACCTTCTTTGCGCAAGATCTCTTCTTGCCTAGCAAGTGGATCTCAAGGACCACTATTGAAAGCATCTCTGACAGGGTATCAAAGATGTTGATACACAACGATTGGATGAACTTCGCTGAGATGAGAGGCCCATGGCTGATGGAGGCCTACGCGGAGTTCTGGAGTGACGCGAAGGAATTTGATGATGGTATTGTAGGTACCATTGACAACAAGGAGTATATTATCACAATAGACTCCATTGCTGAAGCTGAGAGTTGCAAAGCCGAAGGACGCTTTTACAGCGCTGACTGTATGAGGATAGAGTCTGAAGAGCATGTAGACAAGATTCTCTATGGAAAGGTCCGCAACCCCGAAGATCCCAAGTTTCTGAGATCTGGGAATTTATATCTCACAAGAAGAGTCATCCACAACCTTCTCTATAACATCTTCACACCCAGAACAGGCTCACGAGACAATGTGAGTACTCGTGACAGATTTTGCATCTACTACTGTCTGAGGAAAGCAAGGATGAGTCTCCCTCACATCATTCTCGACCAGTGGATAAATGCGTTGAAGAATAGGAACATTCGTAGGAAAATTAGTATCCCATACGCCACTCTCTTCTCCAAAATCATTATAAACCAAGGTTTTGATGCCACTGGTGTTGTTTGGCATGAAGAAGGAAAGGAGGTCAAAGGAAGCACCTTTGCCAAGTTGCATCTAAGCCCTAGCTTCCTCCATCACAATAGGAGTGAAGATGAAGTTATTCTTTCTCCTATCACCAAAGATCCTCCTCACAGAGCACGCATCAAACGCGCTAAAACCCAAACACAAACCCAAACACAAGCCCAAACACAAACCCAAACACAAGCCCAAACACAAACCCAAACACCCATTCATCTTCCACCTGTGTTTGTATCTGAAGTCCCTTTCGATGATGCTCAAGAAGAGCCTCTTAGAAAGAAGAAGAGGACTATCAGAATAAAACATGTTGCGTCTAAGACGTAGGAGAATGAGATATCCCCTGATGAAGATGAAGGGGTTAAGAAAACATCCAAGGGTGTAACGTCTGTAAAGATTCTCACAGACGAAGAAAAGCAGAAGAAAGCAGCTGAAGACAAAGTAAAAGCTAGAGAAATTGCTCTTCAAAAGGCTGCCAAAGGCAAAGAGAAAATGAAGCAGAAGCTTGCATTTGTGGTTATTGGAGAAACAAACGAAGCAAAACAACTAAAAGAAGCTAAGAGGGTCTCTATGCTGCTTCAAGCTGAAAGAGAAAGAATCTTTCTCGAAAGCGTTAAGGGCATTGGATCGTCTGAAGCTGCATCTGCTCAAGCAACTTCAGAGGGCATGAATAGTGAAGAAGTTTCCCAGATCCTGAAGGACAATGCTCTGTTGACAGAGGAATTGGAGACTATGCTTAATGAAGAAGCTTAAACTATGGAGGTTTCTGCATCAACACTCCAAGACGAACATAGGATAACTGTTTCTGATCCTATTGTTGTGTCTCCTCTCAACGCTGCCTTTCATCAGACGATACCTGCTGCGTCTGAAGAAGCATCCCACCTACAGATGATGGAGATTCCGTCTAAAGTGATAATTATTGAGGACACATGTTCTTCGTCTGATGAAGAACATGTTGATATAAAGAGGGTGGATGCATCATGGGTTAGATCTCACGCTGAAGTCATAAATCTAGAAGATCTTCCACTCAAGCACAAGACTGACTATTCGTTCCTTAACGAATTAGTCATGAGAAGATTTGCTGAAAGCTCTTGTGCTAAAAGACTAGTTAAGCCTGACTGGATTCTTGGAGATGAACTTGAAGATATCTCCGATGATGGTGAACCGTCTGAGTCTGCTAAAGATGGTTACTTAGCAGACGATGAAGACTGCTTTATAAAGGACACTCCATATATTGAGTTAAAGAATCCTTATCGGTACAGAGGTAAAAAGGGATTCCAACTTGGGAGATTTATCAACCCCATCATTTATCACAAACCTTTGAAGCTAGTGGACTTCAAAGAAGATTTCATCTATACTCCTGAAGAGCAACGCGAATGGCTGAAGCGTCTGCCTTGGGATAAACTAGCCTCGTTAGACATCAAGGGTTTAGAAGAAATAAACGTGTACAAGGATCATCTAGCTGAGTCGGTGATTGAAGGACCAGCTCTTGGCTATGAACCCCACATTCCTTTTAGAGAAAACATTAAGTGGAAGGTTCAGCATGAAATCAATGCACCTGCATTTCACCATTGCAGATATGGAGATCCCAACTCCACCATCTATGAGCCAAAAGATTGCTCTCATTGGCATCTGGACGCTATTGATCGCCATGATCCTGTACCCTTCACAATTCCAATGAACCAAACAGAGTATGTAGGTCTAGGACATACTCTTGGAATTTTTTTTCCTTGGACAAGACCACATTGTTCAGGAATTTGCCCACGCTACTCCATCCTCCTCAATGACTATGAAAACCCTGAAGAGTTTGCTCATGCGCTTCCTGAAGATTACAATATGACATTCAAACTGATGGCCAATGCTTATAGAAGGGAAGAAAAAGCTAGATTAACTTCCTTCTATCACATTGAAAGAAGAGTAAAGAAGGAGTCAAGAGACTGTCCATTCATGATGGGATCTCAATTTTCTTCTCTCATTTCAGACGAAACCAAGTTCTCCATCGTTTTAGACCGAAAAAGACCTTGCCAGGTTAAGTTTTTGGCTAAAGGGAAAGAGAAGAAAGCTTCATCTGTCTCCAAAACCTTCAAGTTTGCAAGGCACATCCCCAAGAGACTTCCGCTTGTTGAATACTCGCATCTCAAATCTATTCAAGCCAATGCCTCAAGACCTATCAATCCTAAGATTCAAAGGATGATAGAAGATCATGAAGCCACCTCTGCTTTCTGCTCTGGAACTTCATTTGATGAAGATTCCACAATCTGTGGCAAGGTGTATCCTGGAGAAGCTTTCGCTTATACACATCCGTCACATGAACATCCAGATCTTGAGCTCTCTCACCCGCAAAGTGTTTACTTGGCAATGGGAGAGAGACTTCATCACGTATCTCACACTTCCACTTTTCACTCAAGGTCCGAAGAGGACTCCAACTGTGCTCATTGAAGATGACTCTGTACCATTAGTTGAAGAACCTCAAACTCCTGTTATTGAGACTTTAACTGTGGTCATCAAAGAAGAAGAGTCTGATCCAATCGTGGAAGAGCCTCAATCGCCTTTTGTGGAGATCGTTGATAAGGTGAAGGTTACAGTTATTGAAGATGAAGCAGGGGACGCTGATGAGTATCATACTCTAAAGCGTAAATATGATGCCTTAGAAGAGAATTGCGAGCATCTGAAGAAAAAGAACAAAGAGCTTGAGGATAATCAAGCTTCTCTTACATCTGAGATGCAGCAGCTGAAGGAGATCGTTATGAACCTTGTTCAAAAGAAGCCTAAGCCTTCTTCTTGATTGAGCTTTTGATGATTCTCAGCCCAAGGGAGAGAATATCTTAGGAAGAAGAGGTTGTTATGCTAAGGGGGAGCCTTCGTCTGAGGAGTCAAGCATCGTCTGAGGGGGAGTTAGCATTCTGTATTATTTTTTGTATTCTTTTTGCTATGTTTTGTTGATTCTTTATTTATTTGTATAGCGTTATACATGTATTCTTAGAGCTTTGGTTTTCTGTATACCTTGTAACATTGTATATGGTTTACATCACATTGATGTAACAATTCTTATAAAGAGGTATTGTTTCAAAAAATATCGTCTTGATGTAAATCTGACTTGTGCTTAAACTAGGATCACTAACTTTGTCTTATGCAGATGCTTCCTTGAGAAAGTTATCAGTATGGTCTGTAATCATCAAAAAGGGGGAGATTGTTAGATCAAGATGATTAACATATTTAAAGTTTTGATTATTACAAGACAGACGAAACTTTTCCAGACGGAAATTCAGCAAGTAAGTTAGACGAAACAGGTACAGACGGAAGATGACCCCTCAAAGTTGAAGTCATTCGTCTGTCTCAAGTCAAGTCATCAGACGATAGGATAAGACGAAATCTCTTAGACTGAAGAAATTTATCGTCTGCCCAAGAAGTGAAGCAAAGTATGAGTCACTCGCGCCAAGATTTCAAATCTTAAGAAATACTCATTAGAAGCATCCAAGATCAGTATGGGGATTCGCGCTTACATATGCAACTCGAAAAGGTCTTCACCTTTCTGTCAAAGTCTTTGTACAAGTCAGAAAAAGTACTGCGCACGCTATCTAAATCCGCTGCACACGCCATCAATCACTCAAGTACTATCTGACACCTTTTGGAAGCTCTCGAGGAAAATGTTCAACGACATTCTTCTGTGTCTAACGAATATCTGAAGACTTTGCCTATTTAAAGACTTCACTTCTTCAAAATTCAGTTGGCGATCACGCTTCTAGTATTCAATCTACTGTGATTTCGCTCACTGTATCTTTTACACTTCATTGTAAAACCCTCTCTGTGAAGAGGAAACTTTCTTTTCAAAGAACTCTTTCAAATCCACCTGTGTGGTGTTTTAGCCTGAGGAGGCTGGTTGTTCAAAGAATACCCAAGTTGTTTAGCCTGCGAAGGCTGTGTTCAAAGAATATCGTGTAATAGCCAGAAGTGTCTGCGCGCAAATAATACTTGTAACCATTTCACGGTTTGTAGTGAAAACTCAGTGGTTGCTGGGTAACTGGACGTAGTCTTGTATAGACGAACTAGTATAAAAATACTTGTGTATTTCTCTTCTTAAGTGTTTGACTAACGGGGATAATCAAACTATAACGTCTGTTCATTAAAATCAATCTTTGAAAGATTAAGACTGTTTCGTCTGAACCCCTTTAAACTCACAGACGAAAGGAACAAATTTTTTAAAGTAACACAATTCAACCCCCCTTCTTGTGTTCTATCTTTTACACTCCTCTTAGACAAATGCGGCTAAGTCACATGCGCCTTCAATGGACTTAATGTAAGGTGTGCCCAGTCGTTGGACGTCTTTACTAATGTTTAATTCACCCAACTGACGGGTGTCACCAAAAGTGATTGAGTAGAAAAGGAAATGGGATGTGTTTCCTCGAAGCAAGTGGATGCGATAACAATACCTTATCGTCCGACACCCACAACTTCACAATTTTCAACATAAACAAAATAAAAAAACTCAGCAAACTCAACTTATTCATGACACCCAAGCCCCTCATTCTTAAGACCAAGTTAGCAAAACATTACAAGATCTCAAACTTGTCATCACTAAAATTCCTTCCACGTCACTCTAACAACGACCTCAACCTCTAAGAAAAATTAACTCCTTCCCACATTCAAAGAGTTAGAGGCCAAATTAAACATGCCACTTGGAAACAAGCTGAAGGAAAGGAGAACATATTCATCATTCGGGACAAACATGAGAAGCAAAAAGAAGAGAAGAAGGTTATCGAAGACGCCCAAAGGCTGAGCACATCCGACATTAAGTCACTGAAGGAGCTCATGGTTTGAACACATTCATCCAAAGCTACGAAAAAGCCTATGACTTAGGCGCATTCATCTAAAACGGACCCAAGCTCACTTACATAAAAAAAAATAAAAAAGACTCAAATGGGTAAAAATAAAGCTTTTTTTTTTTTTTTTTTTTAATGGTGCCCAAATCGCTCAGTAATTTTTCAACCGATCAAAGAGATCTAAATCGCTTTTAATTGATTTCCGTTTAACATAAAATTGTACAAATTGGATTTTATTATAAAATTTTAATTGGATTGGATATCGCACCGAAACCAGCTACAACTCGACCTATTAAATAACCTTACTACATAACAATACAATAGACCTAAAATAATACTTTTAAATTATGAAATTATTTGGTGTTAATTTTAATATTAATTAATCAGCTAACTAATCAGCCATATAATATACTTTTTCAAAAGCAATTATATATATTTTTGAATGGTTATTATATATTTTTTGAAGACTGTTGAAAAGATATAAATACAATATTTAAACCATACAAGAGAGAAGACATTAAATAAAATATTTGATGCCTCTTCGCCTGCACACATCAGTCACATGTAACAATAGTAATGTTTACTACCTCACATGATGCACTCAAATTAAATGTGTTATTTTGTTAGAGTCACAGCATCATGCTTTAAAAAAAATGTGCACAATTTTGTGTTCTAATTAATCGTAGGGTTTTATATATGGGGTGATTTTGTTTTTAAATCTTTGTTTCGGTTTTTCCTTTTTAAAGCCTGTTTTGGTTGGGTGAAATGTATCGGTTTTCATTATTCTGCCTTAACATATTATGGAAAAGGAAAATTCTATCTTAATAATTAATCTGATTTTTATTTATAAAACTATTGCGTATGCTAATTATTTATTATATTTTTGGACTTGTCAAGGTTAATATGATGTGTGGTCCCTTAATGTGAACAACGTTTAATTAATTATGAATACTAGGATGATTATAAGTCAAAGTTATAAATTATCATCTGTGTAATTCTAGCAATTTGGTATTAGTTCAATATTTTTTCTGCTACCGTTTTTAATATCATAAATTAATTCTTATATGATCATAAGTAAAACTTATAATCCACCAATGTAATTCTAGCAATTTGGTACTAATTCAATGTCTTTTTTGTTTGCTTCTGTTTTTATTATCATAATAACTAATGTTTATGCCGTTGAGTTTGATCTGAAATGCTGATTTTCTTTAAACATATTTACCTTAAAAAAAATGACTTTTGGTTTCCTTGAACTAGAATGTGATTTATATCAATATGTTTTTATCGGGATCCAGGTAAAAAATGACAGGGGTATTTTTCTATAGCGTCATGAAATATAGAGTAAGTAAAAGGGTCAAGAGATATCAGGAAAGTGTCTTCCTTAGATGGTTAATTTGAGTATTTTTTTTTTTTTTTAAAAGGTTTAGATAATGGTTAATCCGAGTATTTTTTAGAGAAGATTCAGGTAATGGGTAATTTAAATATTTTTGAGAAAAGGCTTGAATAATGATTAATTTAAATATTTTTTTAGAAAGGATTCGGATAACGGTTAACTTGAGTATAAGTTTGAGAAATGACTCGAATAATGATTAATCCGAGTACTTTTAAGAAATGGCTTGGATAATGGTTAACCCGAGCATGTTTGAGAAAGGTATTGGATAATGGTTAATCAGATTATTTTCTAGAAAAATCTTGGATAATGGTTAATCCAAGTATGACATGTACTTCTTATCCTTTATGTAAAAGATAAACATAAAAATGGGGGGGTTGAATTGTGTTTATCAAAAATTTTATCTCTTTTGTTTGTGGGTTTCAAAAAGGTTCAGACGAAACAATGTTTATATTGAAAGATTGATTTTAATAAGCAATCGTTATTTTATGATTATCCCCAGTTAGTCAATCAGACGAAACAAATAAACGCAAGTATTTTTATACTGGTCCGTCTATTCAAGACTACGTCCAGTTACCCAGCAACAACTGAGTTTTCACTACAAACCGTGAAAAGGTTTACAAGTATTGTTTGAACCCAGCCACTTCTGGCTATTACAAGATATTCTTTGCTCCCAGCCTTCTCAGGCTAAACCACCAAGGTATTCTTTGAACCTAGCCTCCACAGGCTAATACAAAAGGTATTCTTTGAAACACAGCCTCCTTAGGCTAAAGTACCACACAAGTGGATTTGAAAAGATGTTTGAAAAGCAAAGATTTTCCTCTTCACAGAGAGGGTTTTACAATTAAGATCTTAGCACAGAATTGAGCGAATTCTCAGAAGATGGAATAAGAGAAGCGTATTCGCCAACTGATTCTTGATGCTGTGAAGTCCTTTTATAGGCATCTTCTTCAAATAGCCGTTAGACTCATTTGAATGCCGTTGAGAGTCGTTGAGAAATCTTCTTGAGAGCATTCCAAAAGTTTGTCAGTTGTACTTGATTGATTGATGAAGAGTCGCAGCGGATATAGCGGACTAGGTTGTGCGCAGTACTTTTTCTGACTTGTACAGAGATGTGACAAAAGGTAAAGACCTTTTTGACTTTGGAGTGTAAGCTCGAATCCCTATACTGATCTTGGATGCTTCTCATGACTACTTCTTTAGATTTTGCGCGAATGACTCAACTTGACTTCAGCTTTTGGATAGACGATATGTTTCTTCAGTCTTCAGTTGTTGTTATTTCGTCTTATCCTATCGTCTTAAGACTTCACTCTTTGGACAGACGAAGGACTTTAGCTTGAGTAGTCCTCTTCCGTCTATGCATGTATCGTCTGATGACTTGGCTTTTGGACAGACGCAGAAATTCATCTTTGATGGGTCATGTTTAAATCTGTCTTTGGTTTCGTCTTAGCAAGTCTTGGGTAGCTTGGTTTCGTCTGTCTTGTAATTAATCAAAATCTTGAGACGTTAATCATCCTTGATCTAACAATCTCCCCCTTTTTGATGATTACAGACCATACCACGAAAATCTGCACAAGACATGGTTAGACAGAAACAAAAAATTTCAATAAAGCCAGATTGACATCAAGACGATGTTTTTTGAATAACCTCTTTATAAAGGATTGTTACATCAATGCGATGTAATCTTTGTACATAATTACATTGGTATAGACAGAAAACCAATAAAGAATAACCAATAAAGAATTACAATGTATTTTCTATACTAAAAAAGAATAATGACTCCTTTATTGTTAACTCCCCCTCAGACGATGATCCTTGCTTGCTTACTCCCCCTCAGACGAAGCTTTATCTTGTTCACTCCCCCTCAGACAAAGCTTTCCCCTTGTACCTTTCTTCTTTCCTTTGGGCTATCTTCTTTTCTCTTTGTCTCCCCCTTGGGCTGTGAATCATCAAAACATGATCACGAAGAAGGCTTTGGCTTCTTGTTAAGCAGGGTCATCACAATGTCCTTCAGCTGCTACACTTCAGACAATAGAGAAGCTTGATTTTCTTCAAGTTCTTTGTTCTTTGCTTTCAAGTGCCCACAATCCTCTTCCAAGGCATCATACTTATGATGGTCCCTATGTGTGAATCTAGAGGGGGGGTGAATAGATTCTAGTTCCACTATAGCCCAATTTTGTGAGTTTCTAATTCCTTTTAATTCAAACAACACTATTCTTGATTACCTATCAATAGATGAGACAGATAAACAGGAAATATCAAAGATACACAACGGAAATACCAAAAGGAATAATCAGAAACACGTTAGTAATCAATATGCGTCGTAATCAATATCAGTATCTAACTGTTCCAGTTTTAGTTGATTACCGAGTCAATTACCGAGTCAGTTACCAAACAAATTGCAGAAGATAAATCGTGATAACAGCAATGTAAGGTAAACGGTAAAGAGAATAAGGAAGAAGAAGAGTGCACAGTGATTTATACTGGTTCGACTCACTGCCTACATCCAGTCCCAACCCAACAACTGTTACGATCGGTCTTCCACTATCAAATGATCCCTTTTGTGTTCTTTTACATTCACTCTGCAATAAGCAACACAAAAACGAAATCAAAACACCCAAAACCTGTCCTTTAACCCAAAGAACAGTTCTTCCCTTGACCTTGGAACACCCAAGATCAAACCTTTGAGAACACACTTCTCAAAGACCTTTACTCTATCCAGAGAGACCTCTCTCCTAGAGTAATAACCCAGAGACCAAAAAGGTAAACAAAGGATCAGTTTAGAAAACACCTGGAGTGTAGATCTGATCACAAAAGAAAACACTATGAGTGCCACCCAGTCAGAAAAAAGATCAAGATTGCCTTTTCTTTATGAAAACTTGATGAACTCTTGAAGTTCTTTATGGGTTTCTTGGAAAAGATGATGAACTCAGTTTTTAGAGAATATGAAAGTGTATGAACTTTTCTAAAACTTATGTTCCAAGATCTTATGTTAATTTTCGAGAAAAGAGTATTTATATGTTCAATTAAAAACTCAATTTAGGCAACTCAATGATTTTCTGATAAGGGTAATCGACTGCCAGAAGTTGGTAATCGATTAAACCAGTGAGCAATGGTTTCCAGGGTGATTTTGGCTCATGGTAATCGATTAACCCGAGGGGGTAATCGATTACTCCAGTGACAAATGAATCCCCACACTCTGTTACCTACTGTTGGTAGTTGATTACCTGCTGTTGGTAGTTAACTACCTTCTGTTGGTAATCTATTACCTCAGTTGGTTACCAAAGATATTTTCAAAACATATTAGAGAGGGAAAACAAACATTTGACACATGAGAAATCACACAAGATTGTCAAGCTCTCCAGGGAATTCAAACAAAGAACAACCACATACATGCCTAAACTAAACAATCAATACATAGGAAACTCCTAATTACATTTCATCTAAGAAAACCAAAATTACATATCATCAAAAGCAAAACACCAAGAGAGACACCAAAGCATCTTCAAGCTTTAAGTCCAACAATCTCCCCCTTTTTGGTTTTGATGTACCAAATCTCAACCAAGGTTTTCCTAGAGGTTTAGGATGTGTGTTGGTCTTCTAAGAATCCTGCAATTGTTAGAGATATCCAAATATGCAGTATAGGCATTGCAGATTCACTGTACAAACTATCTTAAACAGAGCATTATACTATCAATCATCAAGTTAAAATCATCCATTCAGAAATATAAGACATGATTCAATTCACAATCATAAACCAAGACCAGAAAAAAAAATTTAAAAAAGAGAATCGGAATATAAAACATAACGTGATTAACAAAACAAAATATTACAACCATATCGAATTGTTCAAGTTCAAATATCCAAAAAGGTAAATTGTTCAGAGCTAAAGAGAAATCAATTGTTCAAACATAAAGCGCAAAACAAAACAAAATGCTACTTAGCTCTACTCAAAACTCCAAAATGCTACTCAACTCTACTCCCCCTATCTAGGATAATGATAAGTGCTAGATTAGACATGTTTTCCTAGGTGTTTTAAGTCCATTTTCATTCAATTTTAATAGGTTTAGTTATAGTTTAGGTAAGAAAACAATGAAAATACCATGTTTGTTTAATGTTAGCCCTTAATTTAGTGTTTTGTTAGTATTGGAAGTTTTTCTTTTGTTTTTAAGTCATTTTAATCCCTCTTTTGTTATTTTCCAGGTTCAAATAAGAGCAAGGAGTGGATTGAAGGCAAAAAGTGAAGCTTGGAATGAAAGCCCATGGATCCAAGATAAAGACTTGGAGTGCAAGCCATCAAGAAGAAGAGAAATGGAAGCTCAAGTCAAGGAAACACCAGCATTTGCACCAGGGCGCAACACAGGACAAGCAAGGGGCGCAAATCAATCACCTCCACTGGAATTTTGCGTCAAGGCGCAAGTTGAGGCGCAAAATCACCATTTCACTCCGGCAATTGCGCCTGGGCACAATTCATGACTATCCAGGGGCGCAAATCTTGGCCCTTCTCTGCCAAGATGCACCTGGGCGCAAGCTGAGGCGCAAGGCAGCTTCCTTCACTAGAGAGATGCGTCGCGACGCAAAACTACTTGAAGTGGGGCGCAAATGTTGCAGTATAAATAGATCTTTGGGCGCGAAAATTAGGGGAGTGGAATCTTATCTTCTTCTGCACGCTTCCTCTCGAAATTCTCTCTTCTCCATCTCATTCCTCTCCTCCTCCACAAAACTGAGAAGATCTTTGAAGCTTGTGAGCTTGTGGAAGCAAGAATCAAGCATTCATGCAGTCAATCTTGTGTTTGAATCTCTTTTATCTTCTTTCTTCTCTCATTTCCATGTTAGGCTAGATCTATAGGTTAGGGATGGGGATTTTGATTCTGCAACTCTTGTAATGATTTCCTCATGTTAATTCAAGTGTAATTTCTTTCAATTGATTGATCTCTTCTTGCTTATTGCTAATTCTTGAGGTTAATTCATGAAATTCAAATAGATGATAGGAATATTGGTGTTTGGATTGGATTGAACTTTTCCTTAAGGATTTGTTTCTCGTTTCAATTATACAATTGGAAGATTAATAGTTGAATTAGGAGAGGAAGTAAATCACTATAGCTATGCATGAGTCTAGGGATAGAACTTGTATGCTATGAGATGTTAGGAATTCATCTGTTTCGCTTCTTGAATTACTTTCTATCTTCATCTAAGGGATTAGAGATTATAGGAGCAATTCAAAGGGACTAAAGACCTAGGAATAGGATTAGTCTTCGGTATCACGAATTCTATCTCTAATTGATTGATTTCTGTTGAATTGACATAGGAAGTATTGTTACTTGAGGAAAGAATTAAATGAACCGTTTCCCTAACCTTCTCCATTATCCTGTTTAGAAACTTAAACATTTACTTGCTTTCCTTAATTGTTTTACAGTGTATTGCTTTATTTTACATAATCGTTTAGTTTCACACAAATGCTTAATTCACCGGTTCGTCTTAATAGTAAAACATGTTAAGTAATTGGTAATTCATCAACTAGTCTCTGTGGTTTGACAACCTTTACTCACTTTTTCTAAACTTGTAACGATCGGTACACTTGCCATAATGTGACTGAAATAAGTCAACAGATAACCTATAACCATCTCCCCCTATTTGGTATATCAATAAGCAAAAGAGAGAGAAGTGATAAGAAGGGAATACTAAAGTGCATCAAAGCGAGTATGAAGGGACTCCAGCAGCTCCTTGAGATCCAAGAAGCGGGCATTGTTGGCAGCCTCCATCTTGTCCAACCTTTTGGCTGTTGTAGCTTCCAATTCATCCATCCGATCAATGACAATTGACTCAAAACGGGATTTAGGGATGTACTCCCCAGCCGCCGAATCATCATCATCAGAAGGTGGATTTGTTGCAGCTTCTGTTTGTTGTTGTTATGGTGCTTCTTCCCTTGGCACCCATCCAGCATCAGTCTTTGTCAATCGCATCATTTTCAACGCTTTGTCTCCAATGATGTGAATGTGCTTCACCAAGTCTCTGCTTTCATTTGTAGTATCAACCTGAAAATTCTCAAGCAAACATGAAATAAACAGAGAATAGGGGAATTTGTTATCAAATAGCCTTCTTGTCTTGAGCATGTTGTCCATCACAACATGTGCCCAGTCGACTTGAATGCCATTTTTCAACGCTGCCATCATCACCATATCCTCCTTATTGATCTGAGCATGATTGGCTCCTTTTGCACCTAGGATCCAGCAAATTGTGTAGTGGAGAAGACGATCATCGGCGTTCAGCCCGCCGGTGTTGTAGGTTATCTTCTTCCCACGCTCCTTCCTTGCAGCCTTTTCAGCTTCCCATATTTCGGGATTTTTGAGCAGGCTCATGAAGAAAGAGTCCTTGTGAAGCTCGATTCCTTGTGCTTGCAAGTTCTCAATCGTAGGACGTATACCTTCATTCTTAAATCCAGCAAAACGAAAGAATATATCACGAGTCAAAATCATAGGTTGGCCTTTTACCTCGGAGATTACCGTTCCGGTGGCTTGGTGTGGTCGGAGGTTGGAGTAGAAAACTCTCACCAGATCGGGGCATATGAAACCCTTCAGACCAACAAACTTCTCAAGGTTCTGATCTCGGAGCAAAGAGTGAAATGTGAACCCTTGTGCATCCAGCCATCGGAGGTCCAAAATCTTTGCCGGAACGAGTTCCTTGTTGGCAAAATCTCCATAGAAACGGGATTCTTGTGCAGTAGAGGTAAACCACAGGTTGATTGTGCGTGCCACGGCCTCTCCCGGAGATGTGGGTTCCTTCCTCTTGGAGGAGGATTCACCCTTCTTTGATCGGGGCGAAACTCTTGGCTTAGGTTTGTGACCCACGTGCTTGACCCGCTTGCCTCGTCCTTGCTCTTCCATTGATGGTGGTGGTGGAGAAGATGAAGAAGATGAAAAGGGGTTTTAGGGTTAGAGAGAGAAAGAGATTTTTAGGGTTTGTGAGATGTGTAGAATGAAACCCAAAACCTGAAAATCATTTATAAAAACTCCACAATTGAGATTAGATTCAATGAACAAAGTATTGGACTCTAAGAAATTGTAATCGATTAGGCCCAAATCCATGAAAAATACTTCCAACAACGAAGGTAATCGATTACCCTTACGTGGTAATCGATTACTCCCGCGAGTAACCAAAAAACTTTGAAAACAGGGGACATGGTAATCGATTAGCCAAGCATGGTAATCGATTACTCCAGAGGCCCACAAACTGGAAAACCCATTTTTGAAATCGTGGTAATCGATTACCAAGTGGGGTAATCGATTACTCCATAGAGTAATTCACCAAAAACTTTGAAATCAAGCTAGGTAATTGATTGAAATGAAATGGTAATCGATTATCTATATCAGAAAGATTGAAAACACTTGATTTTACATGTTTTGAAAGAGAACTGGTCATGGCTATGTAATGTAATGAACTCATACCTTGTTGGGGCATCATGAATGATCCAACTTACCATATTTAGAGAAATCATGAGAGATGTTCCTCACTTAGTATACCAAGGTTGGTTCTAAGTTTGAAGAATCTCTCCTTAGGTAGGGGCTTTGTGAAGATATCCGCGAGTTGGTTCTCCGTTTCAATGAACTCCACTTCACAGTCACCTTTCTCAACATGATCCCTTATGAAATGATGACGCACCTCAATATGCTTCGTTCTTGAGTGCAAAACCGGGTTCTTCGTGATACTGATTGCACTTGTATTGTCACACTTGATAGGAATGTGATCAAGCTTTAGTCCAAAATCCTCAAGTTGTTGCTTCAACCAAATGGTTTGAGCACAGCACTGCGCCGCCCATACATACTACTTCTCGCTTGTTGATAGAGCAACACATGCTTGTTTCTTGCTGTACCATGAGACTAAGCTTCCTCCAAACAAGTGACATACACCACTCATGCTCTTTCTATCTGTTTTGCAACCTGCAAAATCTGAATCACTAAAACCGACTAGAGTAGGGGACGTACCTTTGGGATACCACAAACCACAGTTCATTGTTCCTTTGAGGTACTTCAAAATTTTCTTTACAGCAGTCATGTGTGATTGTTTTGGTGCAGATTGAAATCGCGCACAAACACAAACACTAAGCATTATATCCGGCCTGCTCGCTGTGAGATACAAGAGTGATCCAATGATCCTTCTGTACTTTGTTTGGTCTACTCCTAGTCCTGTAACATCATTATCTAAAGTGAGATTAGTTGACATAGGTATATTAGAGATCTTACAACTCTCCATGTCGAATTTCTTCAACAATTCTTTAGTGTACTTCGCTTGATGTATAAAGATTCCTTCTTTCAGTTGCTTGACTTGCAGTCCTAGGAAGAATTTGAGTTCTCCCATCATAGACATGTCAAACTCTCCCTGCATGCTAGCCACAAATTCTTCACACAGAGATTGATTAGTTGATCCAAAAATGGTATCATCAACGTACACTTGGACCAATAACATACTGTTAGACTTCCTCCTAATAAAAAGAGTTTTGTCAACATTACCTCTGTTGAACCCTTTTGACAAAAGGAAATTACTTAACCTTTCATACCATTGTATGGGGGCTTGCTTCAGACCATAGAGGGCCTTCTTTAGCTTGTACACATGCTCAGGGTAACTGAAGTCAGTGAAACTAGGAGGTTGTGAAACAAAGACTTCCTCGTTGATATAACCATTTAAGAACGCACTTTTAACATCCATCTGAAACAACTTAAAATCATGAATGCAGGCAAAAGCAAGTAAGACTCTTACAGCTTCTAATCTAGCAACAGGGGCATATGTTTCATCAAAGTCTATTCCTTCTTGTTGATTATATCCCTTAGCTACTAATCTTGCCTTATTCCTAACCACAACTCCATTCTCATCTAGCTTATTCTTAAACACCAATTTTGTTCCAATTAGATTCATATCTTTATTAAAAGGTACTAACTCCTAAACGTCATTCCTTTTAAATTGGTTTAACTCCTCATGCATAGCATTCATCCAAAATTCATCATTTATAGCATCATCAACACAAGAGGGTTCAAATTGAGATACAAACGCATAATCATCACATAACATATTATGGGAGGATCTAGTGGATACTCCCTTATGGATGTCACCAATGATGTTGTCAAGAGATAAATCTCTTGGTTTCCTCCATTCTTTTGGCATATCATGAGAAGTGGTTGATGGATCTTGTTTGAATTGTGGTTTCTTTGTTGTCTCTTCACCTATATTCTCATCATCATCAACAAAAACACTTCCCTTTTGGGGATTGTTAGATTCATCAAACTTTACATGCACAGATTCCTCAATGCACATTCTCCTTTTATTGAAAACTCTGTATGCTTTACTTGTTGATGAATACCCAATAAACACACCTTAATCCGCCTTAGCGTCAAACTTACCAAGAGACTCTTTGCCATTATTCAGTACAAAACACTTGCACCCGAATACCCTAAAATGAGAGATATTGGGCTTCTTGTCCTTATAGAGTTCATAGGGGGTTTTCTTTAAAAAAGGACGAATCACAATTCTGTTTAGAACATAGCAAGCAGTGGAAACTGCATCAGCCCAAAAGTGTTTAGGCAGTGCACTCTCACTTAACATAGCTCTAGCTAGTTCTATTAAAGATCTGTTTTTTCTTTCAACAACCCCGTTTTGTTGTGGAGTTCTTGGAGCGGAAAAGTTGTGATCGATTCCATATTTTTCACAAAACTTTTCAAAAGGTTCATTTTCAAATTCACCTCCATGATCACTCCTAAGGGACTTGATTTTCAAATCTTTTTCGTTTTGTATCCTTTTGGCAAGAATTTTAAAAACTTTGAATGTGTTGTCTTTATTTGGTATAAATGCAACCCAAGCAAAACGAGAGTAGTCATCTACTAAAAACCAGTCCATATAGGTTTCCACCCAAACTAGTAGTTCTAGATGGACCAAAGAGATCCATGTGCAGTAGTTCAAGTGGTCTAGAAGTTGAAACAACATTTTTGGTTTTAAAGGAGCTTCTAGACTGCTTGCCCTTCTGGCATGCATCACATAGGCCTTCTCTTTTGAACCTCAAGTCAGGTAACCCTTGTACTAGGTTCTTAGATGAAAGCTTATTCAGCTGATGAACATCAATATGAGCTATACGTCTATGCCAAAGCCATGATAAATCATCATTTGACGTAAGACATGCATGATATGATGATGAATGATCAAGTTCAAGGATGTAGATGTTACCATGTCTCTTACCGACCATTAATACCTCACTCGAATCACTACTATTGATCTTGCAGCAACCATTATCGAATGATACTTGATAACCTTTGTCGCTTAGTTGGCTAATACTCAGAAGATTGAATTTCAAACCTTCCACAAGCAGTACATCTTCAATCACAGTGTTAGATTTGTCTCCAACAGCACCTATACCCAGTATTTTTCCTTTGTTGTTATCTCCATACACTACTGAACCAGATTCTTTTGATTTGAAGGAGATAAAATTGCTCTTGTCGCCAGTCATATGTCTTGAGCAGCCGCTATCCAAGTACCAAGTTGAGTGTTTGGCTCTCAAGCATACCCACACAGAAAAAGATATCACTTTGTTTTTGGTACCCAAGTCTTGCTGGGTCCATTAGTGTTAGAGCTGTGACTATCTTTCCTAATCCATTTAAACAATCCACTAGTTATACCTTCCTTCCTAATCATGCAATTATAAGAATTATGTCCAAGTTTCATACAATAACTACATGAGAAAGTTCTGTTTTTGCTGGTTTGTTTAAATGCAAAGAACTTCATGTTATCCTTTTTCAAAGAGGCATCAAAAGACTTACACTTTGAACATGGTAGTTTCAAGGCATCATTTTCCTTTTTCAAACTTTGAACATCAGTTTTCAAAACAGAAATCTCATTTTCCAAATCAGTAATTTTGTTTTTCAAAACCTTGTTCAACTTGCCTAGTTTTTCAGCTTCCTTGTAAAGATCACAAGAAGCAGTTTGCAGCTCATCATAGTCAAAAGTAGATGAATCGGAATCACTTACCTCATCATCGGATGTTGGATTAGCCATGAGAAACAAATTTGCTTCTTCATTATCACTCCCACTAGAGGTTGAGGAATCATTCTCTTCCCAAGCTATGTATGCCTTCTTCTTGTGAAATCTGTCCTTCTTGGGTCGTTCCTCATGTTCTACTCTTCTAGGCTCACTACTGTTGCTTTTCTTCATGTTGGGGCACTCCGATTTGTAGTGACCCACCTTTCCACACTCATAACAAGTGACCTTTGAAGATGAACTCTCATACCTCTTGAAGCCTTTTCTGGAATTGTTGAATCTTCTTTTATCGTTATTCCTCTTCATGAACTTTTTGAATTTCCTTACCATGAGATTCATATTTTCCTGTTCAGATTCACTACCACAGCTTGATGCATCGCTCTCACTAGCTGTGTCTTCCATCTTGAGTGCTAGACCTTTGGCTTTCTTATCTTTTTGTTCCTCATCAGCAATACGTGACATGTCCATTTCATATTCCCTCAACTTACCAAATAACTCTGCACTTGTCATCAAGGCTAGGTTCTTTGATTCAGTGATTGCTGTGATAGTTGGTTGCCATTTTCTGCTCAATGATTTCAGCACTTTCACATTGACTTCTTCCTCAACGAAGATCTTACCAAGTCCTTTGAGATGATTCACAATGTGTGTGAAACATTTCTGCATATCCATCACGGACTCACCTTGTGTCATTCTGAATGTTTCGTACTCTTGGATCAAGGTATTTTTCCTTGCCCTTCGTATTTCAGCAGTTCCTTCGTGTGTGACCCTTATTAGATCCCAAGCTTCTTTGGCTGTGTTGCAAGCTGAAATTCTGAAAAATTCATCTAAATTCAAAGCAGAATGTATAATATTTAAAGCTTTTGCATCATTTTCAGGTCTCCTAATTTCCTCTTGTTCCCATCTCTCAAATGGTTTTTCAATCTCATTCCCATTTTCTATGTATGTGGGGACCTTGAAATCAGTCACAACCGCTTGCCAAATGCTTCTATGTACAGACTCCATTTAGATTTTCATCCTCACTTTCCAAAAAGGATAGTTATCACCACAAAACAGAGGAGGTCTGTTAATAGAGGCACCTTCAACGAATGGTAATTGATTACCGGCCATTCTAAGGAACTATGGATCAAAATCTAGAGCAACCTACTAGATAAAGCTCTGGTTCTAATTGATGGTCCCTATGTGTGAATCTAGAGGGGGGTGGGGGTGAATAGATTCTAGTTCCACTATAGCCCAATTTTGCGAGTTTCTAATTCCTTTTAATTCAAACAACACTATTCTTGATTACCTATCAATAGATGAGACAGATAAACAGGAAATATCAAAGATACACAACGGAAATACCAAAAGGAATAATCAGAAACACGTTAGTAATCAATATGCGTCGTAATCAATATCAGTATCTAACTGTTCCAGTTTTAGTTGATTACCGAGTCAATTACCGAGTCAGTTACCAAACAAATTGCAGAAGATAAATCGTGATAACAACAATGTAAGGTAAACGGTAAAGAGAATAAGGAAGAAGAAGAGTGCATAGTGATTTATACTGGTTCGGCCCACTGCCTACATCCAGTCCCAACCCAACAACTGTTGTGATCGGTCTTCCACTATCAAATGATCCCTTTTGTGTTCTTTTACATTCACTCTGCAACAAGCAACACAAAAACGAAATCAAAACACCCAAAACCTGTCCTTTAACCCAAAGAACAGTTCTTCCCTTGACCTTGGAACACCCAAGATCAAACCTTTGAGAACACACTTCTCAAAGACCTTTACTCTATCCAGAGAGACCTCTCTCCTAGAGTAATAACCCAGAGACCAAAAAGGTAAACAAAGGATCAGTTTAGAAAACACCTGGAGTGTAGATCTGATCACAAAAGAAAACACTATGAATGCCACCCAGTCAGAGAAAAGATCAAGATTGCCTTTTCTTTATGAAAACTTGATGAACTCTTGAGGTTCTTTATGGGTTTCTTAGAAAAGATGATGAACTCAGTTTTTAGAGAATATGAAAGTGTATGAACTTTTCTAAAACTTATGTTACAAGATCTTATGTTAATTTTCGAGAAAAAAGTATTTATATGTTCAATTAAAAACTCAATTTAGGCAACTCAATGATTTTCTGATAAAGGTAATCGACTGCCAGAAGCTGGTAATCGATTAAACCAGTGAGCAATGGTTTCCAGGGTGATTTTGGCTCATGGTAATCGATTAACCTGAGAGGGTAATCGATTACTCCAGTGACAAATGAATTCCCACACTCTGTTACCTACTGTTGGTAGTTGATTACCTGTTGTTGGTAGTTAACTACCTTCTGATGGTAATCTATTACCTCAGTTGGTTACCAAAGATATTTTCAAAACATATTAGAGAGGGAAAACAAACATTTGACACATGAGAAATCACACAAGATTGCCAAGCTCTCCAGGGCATTCAAACAAAGAACAACCACATACATGCCTAAACTAAACAATCAATACATAGGAAACTCCTAATTACATTTCATCTAAGAAAACCAAAATTACATATCATCAAAAGCAAAACACCAAGAGAGACACCAAAGCATCTTCAAGCTTTAAGTCCAACAACTTACGCTTCAGAGTCTTATACTACTCAGCTTCTTGAATATCAGCCTCAGCAACCTCAACTTTGTCATCAACCTCCACCATATCATCGAAATGTACCATTGGTGTTTGAGGTTCTTCCACGATAGATGTAGTGTCATCAATGATGAGCACTGTTGGAGTCTTCTTCAGACGCAATGTGAAATGTGGAAGAGTGAGGTAAGCCGTGAAGTCCCGTTCCCATTGCCATGTATACAACTTTGTGGGAACAGAGAGTTCAAGATTCGGATGCTTCTGGGATGGGTGAGTGTATGCAAAAGCTCCTCCAGGAAACACCCTGCCACAGACGGTAGAATCCTCATCAAATGAAGTTCTAGAGCAAAACTGTGAAGTGGCTTCATGATCTTCTATCATCCGTTGTATCTTTGGATTGATAGGGCTTGAGGCTTGAGTTTGGATTGCCTTGAGGTGCGCATAAGCAGTAGACGGAAGAAGTTTGGAGATGTGCCTTGCATATCTGAAGGTTCGGGAGACAGACGGTCCTTTCTTCTCTTTACCCTTAGCCATAAACTTGACCAAGCAGGTCGTTTTCGGTCTAAGACGATTGTGTACTTTGTTTCGTCTGACACCAGCGAAGAGAACTGTGAACCCACCATAAAGGGGCAGTATCCATTATCCTTCTTAGCTTGACGATCAATGTGATAGAAGGAAACCTCTCTTTCCTTGGCTTCCCTTCTATAGGCACCAGCTATCAACTTGAAGGTCAAGTTGTAGTCTTCCGGTAGGGCGTGAGCAAACTCCTCAGGGTCTTCATATTCATTGAGGAGGATGGAGTAGTGAGGGTTGATCCCGGAGCAGTGGGGTCTCGTCCAAGGGAGCACAATTCCTAGAGAGTGTCCTAGACCGACATACTCTGTTTTATTGAGTGGAATTGTGAAGGGCATTGGATCATGGCGATCTATGGCGTCGACATGCCAACGTGTGCACTCTTTCAGCTCATAGATGGTAGAGTTTGCGTCTCCATGTCTACAGTGATGGAATACAGGCGCATTAACCTCATACCGAACCTTCCACTTTGTGTTTTCTCTGTGTGGGATGTGAGGTTCATAGCCAAGTGTTGGTCCTTCAATCACTGACGCAGCTATATGATCCTTGTATGCTTGAATGTTTTCTAAGCCCTTGATGTCTAGGTTGGCCAGTGTATCCCAGGGCAACGCTTTCAGCCAATTGCGTTGCTCTTCTAGGGTGTAGATAGTGTTTTCATTGAAGTTCACTGGCTTCAAGGGTTTGTTGTAGATGATGGGATTGACGAATCTCCCTAATTGAAAACCCTTCTTGCCTCTGTACTGGTATGAGTTCTTCAATTCAATATAGGGAGTGTCCTTGATATAACGGTCTTCATCGTCTGCCAAGTCACCATTTTGAGCAGATTCAGACGGTTCACCATCAGTGGAGAATTCATCATTCTCTTCTCCAATAATCCAATCTAGTTTGATTGGTCTCTCAGCACAGGTGCTCTCAGCGAAGTTCCTCATGACTAATTCGTTTAGAAACGAATAGTCCACCTTGTGCTTTGGGGGTAAATCTTCTGGATTGATCACCTCAGCATGTGATCTCCCCCATGTAGCATCCACCTTTATAATATCAAGTTGTTCTTCATCAGACGAAGAATCAACTTCTTTAATCAGCACATAGTCTTCAGACGGAATCTTCTTCGTCTGGTGGTGGGATGCTTCCTCAGACGCAGCAGGTTGCGTTTGTGCAAGGAGTGCGTTCAGCGGAGACGCAACAATAGGGGTAGCCCTATGTTCGTCTTGGAGTGATGGAGAGGCCTCCATTGTGGAGACTTCCTCAAACAGCATTGTTTCCAACTCCTCCGCAAGCTGGGCATTATCTTTCTGGATCCGCGCTTCTTCACCGTTCATGCCCTCGAGGTTCTTTGGAGCGAGATGCAGCCTCAGACGATCCAATGCCACGAACGCTATCGAGAAAGATTCTTTCTCTCTTAGCTTGAAGCAATATGGAGATTCTCTTGGCCTCTTTCAGCAATCTTTCTTCGTCTGTCTCACCAACTACGACAGACGCAAGTTTTTGTTTCATCTTCTCCTTGCCTTTAACAGCCTTTTCAAGAGCAAGCTTTCTAGCTCTTGCCTTTTCCTCTGCTGCTATCCTCTGCTTTTCTTCGTTTGTGAGTATCTTCACAGACGGAATATGTTCAGACGATATGTTGACCCCTTCATCTTCACTAGGGGATATCGTCTGTCCCTTTGGCTTGGCACCAATGTGCTTAATTTTGATGGTCCTTTTCTTCTTCTTGAGGGGTTCTTCAAGAACGTCCTCAAAAGGAACCTCAGAAATGATCACTGGAGGAAGAGGTTGAGGTTGGTTTAGTGTTTGGGCTTATGCTTGGGGTTCTGTTTGGGATGGTGTTTCAGCTTGTGTTTGGGGTTGTGTTTTGGTTTGTGTTTCGGACGGTGTTTGGGTTTGTGTTTGGGGTTTAGCACGCTTGATGCGAGCTCTGTGTGGAGGGTCTTTGGTGATGGGTGAAAGAGGTACATCCTCTTTTTGTGAATGAAGGAGGTAGCCTGGCGTCAGATGCATCTTCGCAAAGGTGCTGGCTTTAACTTCCTTTCCTTCTTGGTGATAGACTACACCAGTAGTATCAAACCCTTGGTTGATGATGATCTTTGTGAAGAGGGTGGCGTAGGGAATGCTGCTCTTCCTACGAATGTTGCGGTTCTTCAACGCACTTATCCAGTGGTCAAGGATAATGTGCGGGAGGCTTATCCTAGCTTTCCTCAGACAGTAAAAGATACAGAATCTGTCTCGAGAACTCACATTATCCCTCGAACTGGTCCTCAGCGTGAAGATATTGTAGAGGAGGTTATGGATGACTCTGGCAGATGGACAGAGGTTTCCAGACTTGAAGAACTTGGGGTCTTCAGTGTTGTGTTTCTTCATCTCGTAGATCATCTTGTCTACGTGCTCCTCAGATTCATTCTTCATCCAGTTAGGGCTGTAGAAACGCCCCTCGGTCTTGCAGTTGCCGGCCTCAGCAATGGAGTCCACTGTAATAATGTACTCCTTATTGTCTATGGTACCAACAATACCATCTTCGAATTCTTTTGCGTCGCTCCAGAATTCGGCATAGGCCTCCATCAGCCATGGGCCTCTCATCTCAGCAAAACCCATCCATCCAGAGTGGTTTAAGACCTTTGCTACTCTTTTAGAGATGCTTTCAACAGTTTCCCTTGATATCCATTTGCTCGGCAAGAACAAGTCTTGAGCGAAGAAAGTGGCTTCAGCAACTTTGGTAGCTTTGGTGTTCTTGGCGGCCATTGTTGATATTTGAAAAAGAGAAAATAAGAACTTAGTGAGTATTAGGTTTGGAAAGTTCAAAAGATTGCAAATTGCGGTAAAGAGTAAAAGAGTGAACTTTCAAGAGTATTTATAGACATAGATAAAAACGGTTGTGATTCTTCAGACGAAAGAGATTTTGAAAAACTTTTTTGATTTGACGTGTCCACATCATTGCCTTTTCAATGATTGATTTGACCTCTGCAATTCACGGCGCATGCCTATCAATGTCCTAGAATAGTGCAATAAATGACAGACACATTTATTGCTTCTTTTAATTTGTCCCTGCACACTTGAGATAAACTTGTTAAACAGTAACAGTTGCGTCTGTTGAATTTTACCACGCAACTATTCAACTTGATCGACGCAATGTTTCGTCTTAACACGAAATAATGTACGATTTTAACAAATTTAACAAATAGCTCGACGGAACAATTTTCAATCATTTAAAGAAATAATTCCAAAATTTTCCTTAATGAAATTGAAACGCGTTTCGTCTAATGCTTTACTAAATATATCTGCCCATTGAAAATCTGTTTTCACAAACTGTATATTGAAAATACCTTTTTGGACATAGTCTCTTATAAAATGAAAACGAATTTCAATATGTTTAGCTTTCGAATGTTGAATAGGATTTTTGCTAAGATTAATTGCACTTGTATTATCACAAAATACTGGTATATGATTTTCAAACCTGGAGTAATCTTCAAGTTGATGTTTTATCCACAAGATAATTGTGAGCAACACCTGCGCATGACAATATACTCGCTTGAGTTGTTGAGAGTGCAATGGAGTTTTGTTTCTTGCTTGACCAAGATATTAGTGATGATCCAAGGAATTGGCATCCACCACTTGTGTTTTTTCTCTCCACTTTGTCTCCAGCATAATCCGCATCACAAAAGCCTTTTAAACTGAAATCATTATTTTTCTTATAAAACAAAGAGAGATCAGTTGTTCCAACAAGATATCTAAGAATTCTCTTCACAGCTTGTAAGTGAGATTCTTTAGGGTCAGATTGAAATCTAGCACATAGACAGACACTAAACATAATGTCAGGTCTGCTCGCAGTTAAATAAAGGAGTGAGCCAATCATACCTCTGTATACCGTCTGATCAACAGACTTACCTGACTCATCCTTATTAAGATTTGCTCCAGACGAATGCATTGGGGTCTTCATAGGCTTGGCATTCTCCATCTTGAACTTCTTGATAAGTTCCTTTGTGTATTTCTGTTGATGGATGTAGATTCCTTCTTTCGTCTGCTTGATTTGAAGTCCTAGAAAGAACTTCAATTCTCCCATCATGCTCATTTCAAACTCATCCTGCATTAGCTTTGAAAAGTCCTTGCACAGAGAATCATTAGTAGCTCCAAAGACTATATCGTCTACATAAATCTGGACTATAATAAAGTCTTTTGAAACGCTTTTCTTGAAGAGAGTTGTATCAACCTTTCCTCTTGAGAAACCATTTTTAAGAAGAAAAGAACTGAGTCTATCATACCAAGCTCTGGGAGCTTGTTTAAGACAATACAGTGCTTTCTTAAGTTTGAAAACATGATCATGTTGAGATGAACTTTCAAAACCAGGAGGTTGTTTTACATACACTTCTTCAATGAAATCATTTAGAAAAGCACTTTTTACATCCATTTGATATAGGACGATATTCTTGTGAGCAGCAAAAGCAAGTAATATTCTGATTGCTTCTAATCTAGCTACAGGTGCAAAAGTTTCTGTAAAATCAACACCTTCTTGTTGATTATACCCTTGTGTTACTAACCTCGCTTTGTTTCTTACCACTTTTCCAGCTTCATCAAGCTTGTTTCTGAACACCCATCTGGTTCCAATGATGTTTTTGTTCTTTGGTCTTTCAACTAAGGTCCATACATCATTCCTTGTGAACTGATTAAGTTCTTCTTCCATAGCCAAGATCCAATCGTTATCTTGAAGAGCATCTTCAACATTCTTTGGCTCTATGTTTGATACAAAAGCATATCCAGATGATTCCTTTAGCCTCGATCTAGTTAGAACACCCTGATTCCTATCTCCAATGATAAGATCTTCAGTGTGGTTAGATGCAAACTTCCATGATCTTGCAGGTGCTTGATCTCTTTGTTGATGAGTATCAGACGAAGAGGGTTCGTCTGTGCTTCTATCGTCTGCTCTTGTTTCGTCTGACCCTTGTTTATCGTTTTGACCAGAAGGGTTAATCTGCAAATTATCAAACAAGTTTTATAGGTCTGATATTTCTTTATCAGCCTTTGAGTTATCTTGGAACTTTACATGAATTGATTCTAATCAGGTTGTTTTACATACACTTCTTCAATGAAACCATTTAGAAAAGCACTTTTTACATCCATTTGATATTGGACGATATTCTTGTGAGCAGCAAAAGCAAGTAATATTTTGATTGCTTCTAATCTAGCTACAGGTGCAAAAGTTTCTGTAAAATCAATACCTTCTTGTTGATTATACCCTTGTGTTACTAACCTCGCTTTGTTTCTTACCACTTTTCTAGCTTCATCAAGCTTGTTTCTGAACACCCATCTGGTTCCAATGATGCTTTTGTTCTTTGGTCTTTCAACTAAGGTCCATACATCATTCCTTGTGAACTGATTAAGTTTTTCTTCCATAGCCAAGATCCAATCGTTATCTTGAAGAGCATCTTCAACATTCTTTGGCTCTATGTTTGATACAAAAGCATATCCAGATGATTCCTTTAGCTTCGATCTAGTTAGAACACCCTGATTCCTATCTCCAATGATAAGATCTTCAGTATGGTTAGATGCAAACTTCCATGATCTTGCAGGTGCTTGATCTCTTTGTTGATGAGTATCAGACGAAGAGGGTTCGTCTGTGCTTCTATCGTCTGCTCTTGTTTCGTCTGACCCTTGTTTATCGTTTTGACCAGAAGGGTTAATCTGCAAATTATCAAACAAGTTTTATAGGTCTGATATTTCTTTATCAGCCTTTGAGTTATCTTGGAACTTTACATGAATTGATTCCTCTACAATTTGCGTCTTAGAGTTAAAAACTCTATAGGCCTTAGATGTGTTGGAATATCCAAGAAAGATTCCTTTTACCACCTTTGAATCAAACTTCCCAAGTTGATCTTTGGTGTTTAAGATAAAGCATTCGCATCCAAAAAGATGGAAATAAGAAATGTTGGGTCTTCTTCCTTTCCATAGTTCATATGGAGTCTTATTCAATATTGGTCTTATCAATATTCTATTTTGAATATAACAGGAAGTATTAACTACTTCTGCCCAATAATATTTAGGAAGAGAGCTTTCATGCAACATAGTTCTAGCCATTTCTTGTAAAGTACGATTTTTCCTTTCCACAACTCCATTTTGTTGAGGAGTTCTTGGAGATGAAAAATTGTGAAATATACGATTTTCAAAACAAAAGGCTTTGAACTCAGAATTTTCAAATTCTGTTCCATGATCACTCCTTACAGACGCAATATATATTCCTTTTTCTTTTTGAACAAATTTACAGAATATTTCAAAAACCTTGAATGACTCATGTTTATGGGCTAGGAAGTATACCCATGTAAATCTAGTATAGTCATCTACAATGACAAATCCATATCTCTTCCCTCCAAGACTTTCAGTTTAAGTGGGTCCAAAGAGATCAATGTGTAACAGTTCTAGCGGTCTTGTCGTGGAAACAACATTTTTTGATTTGAAGGAAGCTTTGAGTTGTTTCCCATGCTGACAAGATTCACACAGACGATTGGTTTTCCAAGATATTTTTGGCAAACCTTTTACCATATCCTTTTTAAAAATTTTTGAAATATACTTGAGACTTAAATGTCCAAGTTTTTGTGCCAAATATCTCGTTCATCGTCTGCTGAAATCAAACATGTTACATTCTGATCACTCAGGTCAGAAAGACAAACCTCATAAAAGTTATTCTTTCTTTTCCCAATAAAAAGAATAGATTTATCTTTGTTCCTGACTATACACTCATCAGAGTTAAAAGCTACTTCATATCCACTATCACAAAATTGACTTATGCTAAGTAGATTGAAGTTAAGGCCTTTAACATATGATACATTCTGGATAAGTGTATTGGGTGTCTTACCAACAGTCCCAATGCCAAGAATTTTACCTTTTCCAGAATCGTAGGAGACAGACCCTTTACTAGGTCTGAGGTCTTGGAACATAGACAGGTCTCCCGTCATGTGTCGTGAGCAACCACTGTCCAGGTACCAGCTTGAAGTCTTGTCTCTTCCCATTAAGGATATCTACAACAAGAACAATAAGTGACTTTGGTACCCAAATCTTTTTGGGTCCTTTCTTGTTAGTTACAAAAGGCTTCTTTTTGTTTTTAGCCTTTTTGTAGTTATTTGGAACCTTGTTGTGATTCCTCTTCTTTTGAGCAGACGAAACAGGTTTGTTTTTCTTTTCGTCTGTCTCCTTATCATAACCAAGTCCACTTTTATCATTAGGTGATCTCCTATATTTTAAAATATTTTCAAGAATGGAGGATCCCTTTGTAAACTTGGTTAAGTCATTGAGTAAGGACTCATTTTCTTTCTTTAATCTTTTGATTTCAAGAATGAGAATGTCCTTTTTAGACTCAGACGAAACATCATTTGATACTTTCTTATCTAGTAACTCAATTTCAGATTTCAAAACTGCATTTTCTTCCAAGGCTTGTCTCAGCTTGGTTTTGCAAGTTTTGTATTGCTGAGCAATAAAGTGGGAGTGAGCTAGAAGTGTATCATATGACATTTCTTCTAATTCTGACTCAGACTCAGAAGAAGAGGATGAAGAAGTTTCATTGTAATTTACCTCTGTTGAGACATGTTCTCCAGCCATGAGGCAGATGTTTGCTGTTTCTTCTCCTTCAGAGGATTCCTCTGAGCTTTCACTGTCAAGGTCTTCCCAAGTCAATAAGCTCTTCTTTCCTTTGTCTTTTCTAGAGCTCCACCTCTTTTTCAGTCTGGGACATTCTGACCTCATATGTCCTGGTTTCCTGCATTCATAACACACAACCTCTGTGCTTTCTTCTTTGGTTGATGACTTCTCAGGGAACTTCTTCTCCTTTTTCTTGAAGAAGCGTTGGCCTCTGCCTTTCTTCATCATCATCCTTTTGAATCGTCTTGCCATAAGGGAGACTTCGTCTTCAGACAAACCATCAGACGATTCTGATTCGGTTGAATCAGCCTTCAAAATCTTTGTTTTCTTTTTACTGTCCTTCTTGACAGAATCTTCTTTAGGGATGTTATTAACTGATGGAAGAGTTATAGGTTCTTGAACCTTGATTTTCTCCCTTTTACATAAGAGTACCTCATGTACCCTTAGAGCTCCAATTAACTCGTCTAGAGTTAATGTCTTCATATCTCTTCCAACAGAGATAGCCGTGGACATGGCTTCCCAAGGAGGTGGGAGACTGTCCAAGATCTTCATGTTGTTCTGGGCCTTTGTGAAGGTGATTCCCAGAGCAGTGAGTCTATTCAATATTGTTTGAATCTTCCAAACATCATATCGATTGACTCTCCTTTCTTCATAGAGAACATTTCATATTCTCTTTCAAGAGTAGCGACCTTCCTCATTCTGACATCTTCAGTGCCTTCATATGAGATTTTGAGAGCATCCCATAGTTCTTTAGCAGTTTTGTAAGCACAAAATCTGTTGTACTCAGTTATAGAGAGAGCACACACAAGAGCATATCTTGCTTTGTTGTTCAGCTCCATCATAGAGTATTCTTCGTTTCCTCATTCTCCTTCAGGCTTTCCAATGGGGATATCTCCTATAGTGATTATGTTCCATAATCTATATTGGGTTGACTTGATGTACATCTCCATCCTGTCAGCCCAGTATGGATAATCATCTTTAGAGAAAGCTGGAGGTTTGTTCATAGAAGCTCCTCCAGATAGAAAAGATGGTCCTTGTGAGTCCATGTTGGATCTTTTCCTCTAGCAGCTGTTAAGCGCTCAACCCTTAGAGGCTGAGCTCTGATACCAAACTGTAAAAGATAAACACAAAAAGGGGGGGTTGAATTGTGTTTATCAAAAATTTTATCCCTTTCATCTGTGGGTTTCAAAAAGGTTCAGACGAAACAATGTTTATATTGAAAGATTGATTTTAATAAGCAATCGTTATTTTATGATTATCCCCAGTTAGTCAATCAGACGAAACAAATAAACGCAAGTATTTTTATACTAGTTCGTCTATTCAAGACTACGTCCAGTTACCCAGCAACAACTGAGTTTTCACTACAAACCGTGAAAAGGTTTACAAGTATTGTTTGAACCCAGCCACTTCTGGCTATTACAAGATATTCTTTGCTCCCAGCCTTCTCAGGCTAAACCACCAAGATATTCTTTGAACCCAGCCTCCACAGGCTAATACAAAAGGTATTCTTTGAAACACAGCCTCCTCAGGCTAAAGTACCACACAAGTGGATTTGAAAAGATGTTTGAAAAGCAAAGATTTTCCTCTTCGCAGAGAGGGTTTTACAATTAAGATCTTAGCACAGAATTGAGCGAATTCTTAGAAGATGGAATAAGAGAAGCGTATTCGCCAACTGATTCTTGATGTTGTGAAGTCCTTTTATAGGCATCTTCTTCAAATAGCCGTTAGACTCATTTGAATACCGTTGAGAGTCGTTGAGAAATCTTCTTGAGAGCTTTCCAAAAGTTTATCAGTTGTACTTGATTGATTGATGAAGAGTCGCAGCGGATATAGCGGACTAGGTTGTGCGCAGTACTTTTTCTGACTTGTACAGAGATGTGACAAAAGGTAAAGACCTTTTTGACTTTGGAGTGTAAGCTCGAATCCCTATACTGATCTTGGATGCTTCTCATGAGTACTTCTTTAGATTTGAAAACTTGGTGCGAATGACTCAACTTGACTTCAGCTTTTGGATAGACGATATGTTTCTTCAGTCTTCAGTTGTTTTTGTTTCGTCTTATCCTATCGTCTTAAGACTTCACTCTTTGGACAGACGAAGGACTTTAGCTTGAGTAGTCCTCTTCCGTCTGTGCATGTATCGTCTGATGGCTTGGCTTTTGGAAAGACGCAGAAATTCATCTTTGAAGGGTCATGTTTCGTTTGTGCTGGTTTCGTCTTAGCAAGTCTTGGGTAGCTTGGTTTCGTCTGTCTTGTAATTAATCAAAATCTTGAGACGTTAATCATCATTGATCTAACACTTTATGATTTTTGTACGTTACATATTTAATGTTTTTGTGCGTTAGAGATTACCCACACACGTTTATGCGTTACTCATTGGATGCTTTCCAGTTATCTCTCTTGTCTAGAGTTTTTGTTTTCCACTACCTTTTCTCTTCTTATGACAATGAATTTCTTTACTTTTCCATGAGCCCTATGGATAGCCATATTTAAGTAAGGTTGATCGAAGTCGTATTCGGTCAAAATAATATAATTAAATGCACTATACTAGGAAATGACTCATATGTCATCTCTCAAGGATCATCACTCAATTTCTATCAAACACAAGACACATGGTGGTTTTGAACAATTCTAAACAAATATAAAAACAGGATTAACACTAATTGAATCAATAAACACAAACATATTAGCCTCTTGATTAGATTGCAATTCGCTTATCCTAGGTTACAAAAACTCATGTTCAAATTACTCAACTCTCAATCAAACCTGAATTAATCAACTAAGTGAAAATTAATACAAGTTTTCCTTATGCGATTTTAAGCAATTCACACATATCATTCATTCCGTTTCCAGCAAATTGTAAATCAATCCATTAAGCATGAACAGAGAAATGATTTGCACATGAACTAACACATTAAGCATGTACAACAATTATGCATTAAACACTAGAATTAATGATGAAGAATTAAGAACAAACACAGCACAACAATACACAACAAAACCCCAAAGCTCATTTACAATATTGAATCAAGAGGTTAACCCTTAAAACGTAGCCTTCCATTTAAATTCAAAAACTAACAGAAACGAATTAAACAAATATGAATTAAACCAAAACGAAAATTACCTAATTAAACCAAAACAAAATAGAAAACCAAATTGAAATGCAGTAGAATGGAAAAATTGAAATGAACAGTAAATTAAAAGATGAAAATGCACTAGAATAACGAGTGAAATTCAAATTACGAATGCAAGGGAACTTAATTGCAATCAGAATAATCAAAATGCAAGTGAAAATCTGGAACTCAATTGAAGAAGAAACAAACCTAAATCCGGAACTCAAATTGAAGGATAATCAAAACAACAAAAATGAATGAGAAAATACAAATCCAAATCTAGAATGTGAACCACATGAACAGGGAAATTGAAGTTGCAGTAGCTGTTATCAAAATGAAGAAGAAAAAGAAGCTAGAAAATGAAGAGCACAGAAAAACCCCTTAAAATGAAAAAAAATAGAGAAGCTAAAACCCTTCGTGAAAGAAACATAAAATGCTAAGTTTCGGGTACCCTATTCTAATTGTGTTTTTTTCATTACAAATGGGGCAGCCCCCCTCATGTGCAAGGCACATGCCATTTAAGTGCCACAGGTCCAGGGTTCAAATCTCATTTACAGCAAAACATAAAAATGGATTAATTGCATGATTTAAATTGCCTAAAACGCTTGAATTTTCGTAACAGGTTCATACGTCACTTTCAAGGCCATTTCCATTGCAGATGCAATCCGAATTGGCTCTTAATGTCTTCATGACTTTTATAGTTCTCTAAGTCCTCTTTAATTTGAAAAATAGTGGAACTCAAACGAAGATTTGTAGTGAGAGTTATGTCTATTTTAGTGAAACTGGTCAAATCTGGAAAATATAGCGAAATAGAACAAAATTATGCACTTAAGGTCCAAATGAACCCAAACTCATAAATGCATTAAATCATGCTAATTAACCATTAATAATGTTGGATTAGGATATAATAAATGCAAAGAAAGTGATCAAAATAATGATGTATCAAAGGTGTTTTCCCATTAGGGCCAACGTTTTTCCTTCGAAGGTCATAACTATTACTCTTTCATCCCCTGTTTATGGAGAATGGTAAATCCATACAAGACCTGGCGCGTTCCCGTCTTTGGGGGATCATGAGCTGATTATACAAGGGTGTTTGGCCTCATGTTCCCATGAAATGATGTTGACTAAGCAGAAAATAGTTATTTTGCCACGCCGAAACTATAAGATGGAACGAGATGTTAGGAATATGTAGTTTGATTTTAGTCTCACATCGTGTAAACGATGAGAGAGATTGCTCTTATGTCTCTATACAAACAACTCTCTGTACAAACTTCTAAGTGCACAACAAAAATAATACGTATTGTGTGCCTGTGGACGTAGGTAATTTGTCGAACCACGTTAAAGTCTTGAGTCTCCTTTTCTCTGTCTTCCTTATACTCTTCTTCTATTATTGCTTTTTTCTTAACAATTGGTATCAGAGCTAATATCTCAGTATGCTCTGTGGTTGCGGCTTTGTCTGATCTTCCACATTAGAAAAGATTTGGTTTGTTCTCAAGGTAGAGAAAGAGTGGGACCTTTCTTAAGAAAGCAGCAAGACCGGCATTGGAAGAAGTGTGTGCGACTTCCCCGGCTTACCTAACAGTATCAGAGTGATGCAATGATCGGAGTGGATCTAAGTGAAGGTCAGGTGGACCTACTTTGTGGGGATCCTTTGTATCGAAAGTCTTCCTAGCAGGAGTGGCTAAGTTACGTGTGTCGTTGATTTGAGCCATCGAACGACAAGTACAAGAACTAGGGCATATCGACGACAATGTAAAGCTAAGGAATTGCTGCGACGATGGAAGCTGTAATGGCCATCATGATCCTTTGTTTGAGGGAGGAATGCAAACAATGACATTGGAAAAGGAGAAGCAGTGGGAGCTTTCCCAGGAAACCCGTCAGGTGGACAGGGTAGTGCGTAGGAGAAGACCCGTCCGGTGGACAAGGCAGTGTGCGGGAGAAGACCCGTCAGGTGGACAAGGCTCTATGTTTGATACAAAAGCATATCCAGATGATTCCTTTAGCTTCGATCTAGTTAGAACACCCTGATTCCTATCTCCAATGATAAGATCTTCAGTGTGGTTAGATGCAAACTTCCATGATCTTGCAGGTGCTTGATCTCTTTGTTGATGAGTATCAGACGAAGAGGGTTCGAAATTCAACTACGAGCAAGAGCAGAAGGAGATTCTAGACTTCACTATGTATTCTCTTTCAATTATTACTTGTGTTGTTTCCTTCTCTATCATGAACTAAATCCCCCTTTGATTGGGAGAACGATGTAATCCTAATTATCCCCTTTATATGATTCTTGATGTTATTCAGTATATGTTTGGGTGTTTTATTCTTCGTTCTTAATGCTATTTATTAAATTGACAACCTAATAAATTGATAAGGTAATTTAGAGACGCTCTAGCAAAGTAAACATCTAGAGAAAACAGGAGAATGAAATCATTATTATGCTAGGATCCTAGTGATAGAAATAGGTAGTAATTCGGACTGCACCTAAATTTCCTTTGGATTCATAGAACTAGATCCTTAATTAATTTGGTATTAATCTGGTTAACTTAGGAGGCGTGAGTGATTCTGAGAGGAATGATCACGAGAGTAGGAATCCGATCCGACCATAATTATACTTAAATAACATAAGAGGAAATTACAAGGGGGAATTAGTGGTGAAATCGGGACCCCAATCACTTTCTTTTCTTGAACTTAAATCTATTTTAATTCGCTTTTTGCTCTTTATAATTCAAATCAACTCTTGAATTAAGAACCAACATGCTTTCTTCCCCTCTTGGAAAATTAATAAAATAAATTAAACAAAAATATAGTTTTCCGATTTGATTGTCCTCGTGGGATCAACAACCTCCGTTTATAAATACTCATTACTTGATGATTGTGGTATACTTACCATAGTAAGGGATGTGTTTGGTGTAATTATCACTCGCATAACGCGTATCAGAGTTAATCCAAGGGAGTAGCCGAGAGCGATATACTCTATTTTGTTGAGAGGAATGGAGAACGGAATAGGTTCGTGGTTATCAATTGCATCTAACGCCCAATACTTGCATTCTCGTGGAACACTGGGGTACCAAGCTCTGTCATTTAGAAAGGAATGATGAAAGATAGTTGTTCCGTCCTTCTTAGGAGTCTTCCAAGGTCGAACTTCTCGAGTACGAATGTGAGGTTCATAACTCAAGGCGGGGGTTACAAGTTGAGATTCTTTCAAATAAACTTTGTAATAAGAGATTTTCTCAAGTCCCTTGATGTTCAATCTTGCAAGACCATCCCAATCTAGCAGAGGTAGCCATTTCATTTTATCTTCTAATCTGTAGCATTTGTCAAAATTGAGCAGCACTGGCTTTAGAGGACGATAGAAAATGAAAGGATTTGGAGTCCTTTTAACTTTGAGCCCTTTTGTTCCTCGGAAATTGTATGGATCTTTAGTCTCATAGAAGGGAGAAGGTTCTTTAGCAATTGACGCATCCTTTTCAGTTCCTTCTTTATCAACTTCTTCTTTATCATCTTCAGCTGATAAGGAGTTCTCTGTAGATTGATCTTTGTCTTGAAGGAGTCGTGTGAGAGGGACAGGATCATCAATCAACCAATTTGACTTTATTAGCTTCTCTTCTTCACAGCTTTGTATAGAGAACTTATTCATATACAAAGAGTTGAAAAAGGAATAATTTGTTTGTCTTGGAGGAGTGAGCTCTTTAGGGAGTACCACTTCTGAGTAGAGAAGTGGTTCTATTCTTGTATATGTATATGTTATAGAGGATGATGTGGAAGCAGAGATGTATGTATAGGTAGACTGTTCATCATAAGACTAAACTTCAGTATGTGGGACGCTATGTTTAGCTGACGAAACTTCTTTCGTCTGTGGTGAGATACAAGCAGTAGACTCAAATCGAGCATTGACTGGCTCAAAGTCTGGATCTTCCCTTGTGCCAACATTTTGTTCAACAGAGTTAAGATGCATGGTGACATGCATGTCATCGTTTAACATTATTGATAGTTGTTTTGAGAGATAGCATTGTCTCTCTGGACCTGAGCAAATTCACCGCCTCCATTTCTTCTTTCTAATATTAGACGATCTTTCCCATAGGCTTCTGCCAACGATGCTTCTATAGCTTTCTTTATCTCCTCGTCATATTTTTCTTGCTTCTATACCCTTGGTTGATGGCTATGTTGGTGAAGATGGTTGGATAAGGAATGTTGGGCTTTCTAACCACACCTCTGGCGTTGAGCTCATCTAGTGATCCATGATAATGTGAGGGAGACTAATCCTCACCTTCTGCATTAGGTGGAAAAGACAGAATTTGTCTCTATTATTGACATCATCCCTAGACCCAATCCTAAGAGTGAAAATGTTGATCAACAGATTATGTAGTACTCTGCAATTTGGAACTAAGTTTCTAGCTCTGAGAAACTTAGTAACTTCTGAAGATATTGCCTTGCCAAGGAGCATTTCGTCAATTAATTTTTCATCCAGGTGCGCATTCCAATTGGGTTTGTAGATTACTCCTTCAACTTTGCATTTTCCAGCAGCAACAATCATTTATGGATTTATCATGTATTCCTTATCAGATATCAACCCAACAATGTTTCCATCCATCATTCGGCAGTCGCTTCAGTATTCAACATAGGTCTCCATCACCATGTTCCATACCATTCCCGTAAATTTCATCCATCCAACAACAGTCAATATTTCCAGGTCATTCCTAGAGATCTTTTCCAAAGTAATTTGATGAATGAACTTGTTGGGGGGTAGAAACCAATCCTTTTTGAAATAGTTCTCTACAATTTCTTTAAAATCAGTCTTTCTGTTCTTGGCGGCCATATTTGTATTTGAAAAACATAGAGAAATTGTAAAGTATGAGAGTTCTTTTTAGAAAGTAAAAATTTTTAATAGCAGGAAAGAGTAAAGACAGTTAATCTTTGTATTAATAAGTGAATGAAACAGTTTTAGGTTAAAGAATAGACAAAAGAAAAGTAACTGACCCTGATTTGACGTTTCCCATCATCGCCGTTCTAATGATTGATTTGTCTCTGCAAATGTTGCGCATGTCTTAGTCTTTCAAGGATTTTTTCCATAAATGCTAAACACATTTAATGTAGCATTAAATGCTTCATCCTGTACACTTAACCAGATATGTTAAAAGACAACATAACGTTACGCCTGTTAAATAGTCAGACGGACTATTTCAACTTTTAATTAGACACAACGTTTCATCTTAACACAAAATAATTAGACGAATAAAAATCAAATGAAAGCAATAAACAGACAAAATATTTAATCAGACAAAACAATAATTCACAAATTTTCTTTAATAAAATTGAATCTTTTTTCGTCTAAAGCTTTTGTAAATATATCAGCCCATTGGAAATAAGTTTGTACAAATTGTATATCAAAGATACCTTTTTGTACATAATCTCTTATGAAGTGACATCTGATTTCAATATGCTTAGCTTTGAATATTGAATTGGATTTTTGCTCAAATTGGTTGCACTGGTATTATCACAATATACAGATATATGATTTTCAAACCTAGGGTAATCTTCCAGTTGATGTTTTACCCATAATAGTTGTGAGCAACACCTGAGAGCAGATACATATTCTACTTCTGTTGTAGATAGTGCTACGGAGTTTTGCTTCTTGCTTGACCAAGAAATAAGTAAGTGCCCAAAAACTGACATCCAACACTTTTGCTTTTTCTCTCCACTTTATCACCAGCGTAAATCAGCATCACCAAATCCATTCAAACTGAAATCATCATTTTTCTTATAAAACAACGAGAGATTAGTGGTTCCAACAAGGTATATTAAAATACGCCTAACAGCTTGCAGATGAGATTCTTTTGAATCAGACTGAAATCTGGCACAAAGACAGACGCTAAACATAATGTCTAGTCTGTTTGCAGTTAAGTAAAGAAGAGATCCAATTATACCTCTATGTATAGTCTGATCAACAGACTTACGAGACTTATCTTTTCTTAGACTAGTTCTAGATGAATGCATGGGAGTCTTTATTGGTTTAACATTATCCATCTTGAACTTCTTTAAAAGTTCCTTGGTATATTTTTGTTGATAAATATAAATGTCTTGTTTAGTCTGCTTTGATTTGCAGCCGAGAAAAACTTCAACTCTCCCATCATACTCGTTTCAAATTCATTCTGCATTAGCTTAGAGAAGTCTTTACACAGAGCTATTCATTAGTTGCACTAAAAACAATACCATCTACATAAATTTGTACAATAATGAAATCCTTTGAGAGGTTTTTCTTAAAAGAGTTGTATCAACTTTTCTTCTTGAAAAACCATTCTTAAGCAAAAAAGAGCTTAATCTATCATACCAAGCTCTTAGAGCTTGTTTCAGACCATATAATTCTTTCTTAAGCTTAAGAATATGATTTGAAAAAGATGGATGTTAGAAACCAAGTGGTTGTTTTACAAAAGCTTTTTCAATAAAACCATTTAGAAAAACACTTTTAACATCCATTTGATACAAAACAATGTTATTGTGACAAAAAAAAACAAGTAAAATGCAAATAGCTTCTAATCTAGCTACAGGCGCAAAGGTTTGTGCGAAATCAATACCTTATTGTTGATTGTACCCCTAGGCTACTAACCTTGCCTTGTTTCTGACGACTTTACGACTTCATCTAGCTTATTCCTAAAAACCCATCTTGTTCCTATTATGCTTTTGTCTTTGGGTTTCTCCACCAATGTCCATACGTCATTTCTTGTGAACTGGTTTAACTCTTTTTCCATGTCAAGTATCCAGTCATTTTCCTTGAGTGTTTCCTCAATACTTTTGGGTTTAATTTCTGACACCAAAGCATATCCAGAAAGGTCTCTAAAATTCGACCTGGTTTGCACTCTTTGATGCTTGTCTCCTATAATCAGATCTTGGGAGTGATTTGAGGCAAATTTCCACATTTTGACAAGAGTCTGGATATTGTCAGGTTGATGAGTAGATGATGAGGGTTCGTCTGATCCAGTAAACATACTTTCGTCTGGTTTAACTTCTTTGTCTGTTCTGATAACTGGTGTATTGTCCTGTCGTGATGGATCAATCTGGAAAAGATCAAAAGATGTTTCTAGGTCTGATATTTCTTTACCAGCCTTTGTGTTATCTTGTAATTTAACATGTATGGATTCTTCTACAACTTGAGTTTTAGAGTTAAAAACTCTATAAGCTTTAGATGTATCAGAATATCCAAGAAGAAATCCTTTAAATACTTTAGAATCAAATTTTCCAAGATGATCTTTTGTATTTAAAATAAAACATTCACATCCAAAAGGATGAAAGTATGATATGTTGGGTCTTCTTCTTTTCTATATTTCATAAGGAGTCTTATTCAATATGAGTCTTATCAATATTCTGTTTTGTAAATAATAGGATGTATTTATTGCTTCTACCCAAAAATATTTTGGAAGTGAATTTTCATGTAAAAGAGTTATGGTCATTTATTGTAAGGTTTTATTTTTCCTTTCCACAACTCCATTCTGTTGATGAGTTCTGGGAAACGAAAAATTGTGAAATATGTCATTTTCAAAACAGTAGAGTTTGAACTCAGAATTTTCAAATTCAGTCCCATGATCACTTCTAACACATACAATACATTCTCCTTTTTCATTTTGAACACGTTTACAAAATATTTCATAAACATTGAAGGACTCGTGTTTATGAGCTAGAAAATATACCCATGTGAATCTAGAGTATTCATCTATAATGACAAATCCATATATCTTGCCTCCAAGACTTTACATTTGGGTAGGACCAAAGAGATTAATACGTAACAATTCTATTGTCGAAAGACAACATCTTTAGATTTTAAAGAAGATTTGAGTTGTTTCTCATGTTGACTAGGTTCACACAGATGATTAGATTTCCAAGAACTATTTAGCAAGCCTCTCACAAGATTTTTCTTGGATATTTTTGAAATTTACTTGAGACTTAAATGTCCATGTTTTTTATGCCAGATTTCTCTCTCATCATCTACTGAATGTAGACATGTTACATTCTGATCATTAAAGTTAGAAAGACACACTTCATAGAGATTGTTCATTCTTTTACCCTTAAACAGAATGGATTTATCATTACTTTTTACTATGCACTCATCAGAGTCAAAAGACACTTCATATTCGTTGTCACAAAATTGACTTATGCTAAGCAGATTGAAGTTTAATCCTTCAACATATGACACATTGTGTGTGAGTGGGTTGGGTGTCTTACCAACAGTTTCAATCCCAAGAATCTTACCCTTTCCAGACCTATATGAGAAAGACCCTTTACTTGGTCTAAGGTCTTGAAACATGAACAGATTTCATGTCATATGTCGCGAGCATCGACTATCCAGATACCAATTTGAATCCTTCTTTCTCTCGATTGAGTATATCTGCAACAGGAACAATAAATGATTTTGATACCCAAATTTTGATGAAGGACCATCTCCAAAAGCTCAACAAACTCTTCAACCTTACTTTTTAATAAATTGAGCTTCTAATAAAATTCGCTATGTTTTTGACTGTCTAACCAGGTTTAGTATTCGGAGCATAACTTGGGCTACACAACTCAAATTTAGCTTTTCTTGATTTCTTTGTAAATCTAACTTACAGGGCTACAAAAGCTATGAAGACACAAAAGCCCAGTTCTAGCTGCATCTAGGAGGAAATTGGGCTTGAAAGTAACGTTTGGATACTGCCAGGATGTTCCAGCGGGCTGCTGACCAGGTTCAGTATTTTGAGCATAATGTGGGCTAAAAAACTTCAATCAATTTCGTCTTGGTGGCATTTGAAAGTTGACTTAAAGGGCTACAAAATCTATGAAGACACCAAAGCCCAGTTCGGATTTAATCTAGGAGGAAATGGAGCTTGAAGTTAACGTTGGAATGCTACCAGGATTTTCCAGCGAGTTGTTTAATTGTTTAGGCCTATTAGTTTCTTTCAATTATGTATTTATTTTAAGACTTAGATTTGGGCCTTGTAATTGTGAAGTGTGCTCAGCCTAGGGTGTCTCTCATCTCACCATTGATCACTCATTTCATCCTAGGGTGGAAAACATTTCAGATTTCTAACCTTAGGCCCATTGCATTTTCATTTAAGTTGGTTAACATTTCTATTGTACTCACTTTGGTCATTTATGAAAAGAGAATTTCTAAGACTAAAGTCTTGAGAAAAAGGAGAGAGCTCTCCTAGGGTTTCTTCCAAGAACCTTGAATCTTATCATGGATCCATGATCCAAGTGGCGATTCTCCAACCAAGCTTATTGGGTGCTTCATCCATGGCGCTTACCACACTTCTTCCTTCTTCCATTTTTTTATTTCTTTCTTTCCCCTTTTGTGTTGACCATGAGTTATCATTTCTATATATTGATTTATTCCGCTGTTTAAGAGTGGTTGAACATTGGTGAATGAAGATTGGGGCACCCCTTTGCTTATTCATGAAGATCCCTTACAAGTTCCTCATGGGTTTGCATCAAATTCTTTTGGGTCCTACATTGTTAGATAAGAGTTTATTTGTTATTAAAGTCTTTGGATGACTCTTATATTCATTCGGAACCCGATTGTAGTTTACATGCATGCTCTTACATACAGACAGAATAGTTGATGATTTTTTTTCGTCTTTACTAGGATTGTAACCTATTCCATTCTTATCAAAAGGAGGTCTTCCATATGTTAAAATATTTTTCAGTTTGGAATAGTTTGAAGTAAACTTAGTTAAATCTTTTTTCAATTTCTATTTTTTAATTTCTAAAAGAAGATGATTCTTTTCAGATACAAACTGTGAAGATGATTCGTCTGATATTTCGTTTTGTGACAGACTTTCATTTATAGCTTTCAATCTTGAGATCTCTTCCACAACCATTTTTAGCTTGGATTTGCAAGTCCTATATTCTTGAGCTATAAACTGAGAGTTGGTCAGAAGGACATCATAGGATATATCTTCATTATCTGAATTAGAAGATGATGCATAAGATTTGTTCAGAATTCTTATCTTAGATTTTGATGGGTCTCCTGCCCTGAGACAAATGTTAGTTGTTTCCTCCCTATCGAATCATCTTGAGTTTTCTATGTTGAGGTCCTCCCAAGTGATAAGACTTTTCTTCTTGTTGTCCTTCTTGGAGATCCACCTTTTTCTAAGCTTTGGACATTCTAATTTTATGTGTCCTAGTTTTCGGCATTCATAGCATACAACTTCTGATTCTTCTTCTTTGTTAGATGATTTCTCAGGAAATCGTCTGTCTCTTCTTTTGAAGAATCTTTATCCACGTCCTTTCTTCATCATCATTCTTTTGAATCTCCTAACCATTAAGGAGATCTCGTCATCAAAGGATTCTTTAGAATCATCTGATTCAGTTGTTTTAGCTTTAAGGACCTTCTTTTGCTTCTTGTCCTTCCTACTTGGTTCTTCCTTGGGATTATCATCGATAGATGGTAAAGTGATAGGCTCTTGAACTTTGGTTTTATCCCTTTTACATAGATAAACTCCATGCACTCTCAGAGCATCAATGAGTTCATCAAGAGTTAAGGTTTTCATGTCTCTGTCTACTGATATTGCAGTGGACATGGCATCCCATGGAGCAGGAAGACTATCTAAAATTTTCATGTTGTTTTAGGCCCTTGTGAATGTGGTACCCAATGCATTTAACCCATTCAGAATGACTTGGAGTCTTCCAAACATTTTGTCTATAAATTCTCTTTTTTGCATGGAGAACATTTCATATTCTCTTTGAAGGGTGGTAGTTTTTTTGAGTCTGACATCCTCAATTCCTTCATGAGAGATTTTTAAAGCATCCCAGAGTTCTTTGGCAGTTTTATAGGCACAAAATCTGTTGTATTCTGTTCTTGATAGAGCACACATTATGGCATAATGTGTTTTGTTGTTGAACTCTATTATAGAGTATTATTCATCTCCCCATTCTGATTCTGGTTTGGTTAGGGGAATGTCTCATTCAGTGATTATCCTCCAAAGTCTATATTGAGTAGATTTAATGTACATCTCCATTCTATCTGCCCAATAAGGATAGTCGTCTCTAGAGAAGGCTAGAGGTTTGTTCATGGAGGATCCCTTAGCGATGACCATCGTCTTGGAGTTCGTCATCCCAGATCTTTTCTTCTAGCAGCTGTCAGACGCTCAACCCTTAGAGACTGAGCTCTGATACCAAACTATAAAATATAAACACATAAGAAGCGAGGTCGAACCGTGTTAATTACTTAAAATATTTTTAAGACGATGTGTTTTGCGTCTGTAAATTAAAACTTGGGACAAACGCAAATTGTTCTTTGTTAAAAGATTGATTTTAATGAAAACTTTTGATGAAGTTATTTATCCCCAGTTAGTTAATGAAAGAATATATAAAACAATAATATTTTTATGCTGGTTCGTCTATATAGACTACATTCAGTTACTTAGAAACTTGTTATGTTTTCACTGAGAGTATTCTTTGAACCCAGTCACTCATGGCTAACAACACAGATATTCTTTGGACACATCCTTCTCAGGCTAAATCGATATTCTTTGGACCGAGCCTCCATAGGCTAAATACGGTATTCTTTGGACACAAACTTCTCAGGCTAAACCAGATATTCTTTTAACACTTAGCTTCCTCAGGTTAAAATAGGTATTCTTTGGACCTTAGCCTCCTTAGACTAAAACTCAAGGTATTATTTAAACACTTAGCCTCCTCAAGCTATAGATACCACAACAGTGGTTTACAATTAAGATCAAAGAAAAGATTATTCCTCTATGCAGAAAGGGATATTACAATAAGAGTTATTTTAAGTTTAGGGCGAGTGAACATTTCTTGAGCGAAGCTTTTGAGAGAGAATAAGATTGATAACTTGTAGTGTAGTTCGTCAACTTCAACTTGTTGCAATGAAGTCCTTTTATAGACAACTTTTTGAAGTATCTGTTAGACTGAAGATTTGAACGTTTGTCCTTTGTCTTAGGTACTTCAACATCTGGCAGAGTGAACAATCAGAACATTTAATGATTTTGCAGTGGAGATCAGCGCGAGATTAGGCTTTAACTGACTTTCTCAGAGATTTCACTGAAAAGGTGTAATTTGCTTTTGTGTTGCAGAGGTTTACTTCCAAATCTCTTTCCACCTTTAGATGCTTCTGAGTAACAACTTGATTTGAATGAAGACATGTGTTACTCTTTGTCCGAACTTCATTAAACTTCACTAAACGGATGAATTTAAGACTGAGCTTTATAATTCAATCATTCGTCTGTCTTCTTGGTCTTCAACTTCGGTCTTCATATCTTCATACTTGAAACCCATGACTTGAAGTTGATATAGCCATTGCGTCTTGATCTTTGAAGGTTCTTCATCTAATGTAGTTGCTTTGGAGCTTAATGACTTGAACACTTTGTCTTGAAACTCATGTGCATCTATCCTTGCAGATTCTTTCTTCGTTTATGCTCAAGCAATGATTCTTCTGATCATTGTTCTATCTGCATCTGATACTTCATCCGTCTATTATGTAATCATCAAAATTAAGATGCTAAGTCATCTTGACTTAACAATAGTGCCCAACGGTGGGCGCCAAATATTTTTACCGGGATCCAAGTCGAACACGATAATGGTATTTCTCTATAACATCATGAGATACAAAGTGAGTGAAATGGCCAAGGGATCTTAGGAAAATGTCATCCTTAGATGAGCTGACCTCCTTGCAGGGGGAGTGTACTTGCAAAGTTAGTATATGACCAAGTTGTTCAAGAGATGAAGGTATAAAGTAGGTGTTAAGTCATTAAAATTAAGATGCTAAGTCATCTTGACTTAACAATAGTGCCCAACGGTGGGCGCCAAATATTTTTACCGGGATCCAAGTCGAACACGATAATGGTATTTCTCTATAACATCATGAGATACAAAGTGAGTGAAATGGCCAAGGGATCTTAGGAAAATGTCATCCTTAGATGAGCTGACCTCCTTGCAGGGGAAGTGTACTTGCAAAGTTAGTATATGACCAAGTTGTTCAAGAGATGAAGGTATAAAGTAGGTGTTAAGTCAAGATGACTTGTCATCTTAATTTTGATAATTACATAACAGACGGATAAAAATATCAAACGCAGATGGAACAATGATCAGACAGATCATTGATAAGCATAGACAAAGAAAGCATTTGCAAGGATAGACGATCAAGAGTTTCAAGATGAAGTGTTCAAGTCATCAAGCTTTAAAGCAACTACATCATATGAAGAACCTTCAAAGATCAAGAAGTAGTGGTCATCGCAACTTCAAGTCATGAGCTTAACGTTTGAAGATATGAAGACTGAAGTTGAAGACAAAAAAGACAGATAAATGATTAAGTTAAAAGCTTAGTCTTAAAAGTCATTCGTCTATCAGAAGTTTAATGAAGTCCAGATGAAGAGTAACACGTGTTTCTTCTCAAATCAAACCGTTACTCAGAAGCTTCTAACGGTGGAAAAAGATATGGTCTTAACTTGTGAAACACGAAAAGTAAATGGTACTTTTCGGTGATATCTCTGAGCAAATCAGTCAAAGCCTAATCTCGTGCTGACTTCCGCTATCAAATCAATAAATATTCTGATTACTCACTCTGTCAAATGTTGGAGTACCCAAGACAAAGTACAAACGGTCAAATCTTTAGTCTAACGGATACTTCAAGAAGCTGCCTATAAAAGGACTTCATGGCAACGAGTTGAACTTAGCGAACTACACTGCAAATCTATTATACTCAACTTTCGCTCAAGCTTAGTAGAAGAAAAGTTCAATGGCCCTGAACTTAGAATAGCTCTCATTGTAAAATCTCTCTCTGCGTAGAGGATAATTCTTTATTTTAAAAGCTTTGTAAACCACTATTGTGGTGTTTGTAACCTAAGGAAGCTAAGTGTTTAAAGAATACCTTGAGTTTTAGCCTGAGAAGGCGAAGGTCCAAAGAATACCTATTTTATCCTGGAAGGCTAAGTGTTGAAAGAATACCTGGTTTAGCCTGAGGAGGCTGTGTTTAAAGAATACCGTGTTTAGCCTGCGAAGACTGGGTCCAAAGAATATCGGTTCAGCCTAAGAAGGTTGTGTTCAAAGAATACTTGTTTTGTCAGTCAGGAGTGACTAGGTTTAAAGAATACTCTTAGTGAAAACTTAGCAAGTTGTTGAGTAACTGGACGTAATCTTCATAGACGAACCAGTATAAAAATATTATTGTTTTATTTATATTTTCTATTGACCAACTGAGGATAAAACAACCTAAACTAAATTCTCATTAAAATCAATCTTTGAATAAAAAATTACTATGCATCTGTCCAAAACCTTTTCTAACAAACACAAAGCCTTTTCTAACAAACACAAAGCACATCATTCAAAAAGATTTTAATTAAATCACACAATTTAACTCCCCTTTTTATTATGTGTTTATATTTTACTATAAGTGAATAAAAGATTAAATCTAATATATGTACTCTTTATGATAAGCATGTGTGTAAAATGAAGTAACATATCAACAAAGTCACGATGATCCTTATTGAGACGAACAAATTCAGATGATGAAACCTGACTCTTCTACTCTAAAGATACAATAGACGGAGGCATAAGTATCTTCCTATATTCCATTTTAATTGACCCTGCAATGTGATATTATTTGACAGTGCGAATCATCGGGGCAGTACACATTAGAATTTTAAGTTTTCATCAATTTATTTTTCAAGGCACTATACTTTTGAGTTGCAATGTACTGACTTCAATGTTGTATAAATAATAAAATTAATAAGAAATTTATATATCAAAAAAATAGAACAACACCCCATGTTCACATGCATCACCAACTAATAATGTTATAAAAGACCTAAAACTTGACAAGCATGCACCTCTAGGGATTTCTTTTTAAATGCAAATCTATGTGGATGTTATCTCTCTATCCCTTTGTCTCTTGATTTTAATCATTATCATTTGCATGATCATTCAAGTTCTTGTAAAGTGGACACTTCACCATTGTACTCTAGACAAGACCACAACGTGACTAATTCTTTAGTTTCAGAGGAACAATGATGTATGAAATACTGCCATTATCTTATATGTTTGATTTGTTTTGGTTTAAATATGTCAAGTCCGTCTTTTTATTTCTATATTTTCAGAAACTTATTCCATGATTTTGTAACTAAAAATACATTTTGTCTCTTAATTTTCAAAAGTTTCGAAAATTTGTCAAATAATAATTTTATAAATTTTGAATAGCAAATCAATACCGTTCATTTACACGTAAATTTATTATTATTATTACTTATTTTATTTCTTTTATTAATATTTTTTTAAAAAAAAAGTGAAATATAACTAGATTACCATTTCCAACAACAAAAGTTAAATTTCATTTTATTCTAATTTATTATTAAATTAAATTAAATAAAAAACTAAGAAAAACCCGGGTTTGACAAATTGTTATTAGGATTAAATTTCAGAATTTAGAAGAAACTTTATTTAATCAACTTTTGGTTTTCCTTTCCAGGAAAATTTTGGTGTATTTTTAGATGTTTTCAAAATAATACAAGTCAATATTTTTTTGGTTCTTATCTACATAAATATCATACTTTGATAGAAAATTAATCTATTCCAACTCAACAGTATATTTTCAAAGGCCCCAATTTCTAATCATGCATATATTTCTCAATTTTTAACACATGCTTACACGCGTATCACTTGTTTCATAATTTTTTATTACTAAAACACCGAAAGATATATAATTTAACTTTATACACACGTTTATATAATGACTGATAACTTTTTCAGTAATGCTACTTCACACAGTTGTTGTAAGTTCAATTACTGGGACTACGTTCTCATACCTAGAATAATTTTTAAATTTTTTTTACAAAAATACAAACATGTTAACTAATAAATTTAGTAATATTTTAGTAAATGTTGCATCTAAACTATGTCATAAAATGATATTGATTAAAAAATGTTATATCTTTAGTAACATTTTAATTAAATAAATATTACTGAAATATTTTATTTACTACTAATAAAAAAATATTATTACTAAATTTCGATGACGTTTACTCAATTTTGCATGATTAATCCCTTCAAAATAAGCCCTAAAATATTGATATTCTGCAATTGCTTCATGTATACATTTTGAGATGTCAAATATTCTACATGTAAATTAGAACAAAAAAATGTTAGTGAAAATAGGATAAGTTCTTAAGCAACACAATCCAAACCACTAACGAAACGTGGACCAAGAATTAAAGTTAAGTGCTTCTTGTTCGACCACATGAGATGTGATGAGATGAGATAACTTAGAATGATGGGCCATGCATGAGGGCCACGATTAAAGAAGTAGCAGGATCTAGCCGATCCTTTTTCTTTATAAAGAATAACTTCACCTTGTGGTTATGTGTAGCAATTTTGAGAACCTCATTGCCCTTTTGACTACTTTTATGAGCATAAGTACTAAGTGTTTTTTTTTATTTAATTAATTAAAAAATTGAATATGAGTTGAATTTAACTCTATAAGCTTAAATTTAGTTACAAGTAAGTTCAATATAACTTGATTATATTTGGAGATTTTCATATTTAATAAGAAAATAAGAAAAAGTAACTTTAAGTTCAATTTTACTTTAAATGAAAATTACTTTCAACTCAAAAAATAAATAAAATTTTTTAAACATATTTATTCAATATAAAATGAAAGTTAGTTTGAGAGATTCAAAGTACAGAACCAAGCATGATCTCAATCTTTGATTTATATGAAAACAAAGTTTATTTGTTTTTATAGAAAAATAAGATACAAGTTTAAAAAAAATCAAAACATGTAGAGAGATAATTATTAGAAGGCTAATTGTGACTTTTAGTTTTTATAATTAAATATTTTTTTATTTCAATCCTTTAAAATTTACAGTTCTATTTTTATTCTTCATGTTTTTAAAAATTTTATTTTGATTTTTTAAGAATTTTCTTATTAAAAATGTTAATTTCACGTCCATATTCTTATATAAATAGGTAAAAGGTTTTAAAAATTATTCTAACAATTATTAATATATAAATTTAGAATAATTAATTTTAAATAATATCAACTTTTAATTGCGGCTATGTTCGTAAAAAAATATAAAATAATGAAATTGTGAGTATATGTAATACTTTTACTATCTTTCAATTAAATTGTTATTATTTTACATTAATTATTTAAAATTTTAAATTACTAACTATATATATGTAAAATTAATATTTATAAAATAGAAACATTTAATATAGTATATTTTAAAAACATAAAGATATAGATTTAGCTTTTAAAACTTAAACTACTTAAATAAGAGTATCCAAATTTAAAATAACATTTACCCTAACAAATTAAAATAACAGTGGAAAGGTAAGGGGGGGAAGTGGAGAAAGGAACCTTTCTTTAGTTGTAAATAGTAGAATTCGTTGTATGTGACATAATTAATTATATTTTGAGTGTTACCGAGGTAATGAAGCATTTGATTGTTGAACTAAATTTACGGTACTTTCAATTAAGCAATTAAATTACTATATATTTTTTTATTACAGAGAGAATAAATTGATGTAGATTTAAGAAAGTTTATGTAAAACTTTTATTACACAATTAAATTAATGTCAATTTTGATTCACAAAACTATACCATTATCCCCTTTAAATTAAATTAGATGATCACTATCGCTTTTTATGAACAAGGGACTAAATTATTATAATTTCTTTTTCAAATAATTGAAGTAATATTGTTAGTACATTTAAATACTAAAATGACTGTTTGCTCTAATTACTTTTAACAATAAAAATTAATTATTTGGCATTTAGAGAAAAAAAATACTTAATATCAATCAGGAAAAGTGCTAGTGTAAATAAGAAGAAAAGACCCATTTAAATTGACAAATTTTAATAAATTTTGATTATGAGATTAAATCTTCAGAGAAATATTTATTTGTAAAATGTTTTATATAATTAATTAATCACAGACTATTTACTAAGATCGGCATTAACTGCGTTAGTAAGTTTATTAATTTTGATAAAAAAATTCTTAGAAATATATATAAAATATGATTTATAATTAAATGATCAGATAAAATTATTTTAAATTATTGGTATATAATCTTTAAATTCTTATTTCTCAACTAAAGCTTAATTATATTTGATTAAAAAATTTATCCCTTCTAAAAATTTTATATAATAATCAAATTTATATCTTTTTTCACAAATTCAATGTGTATTTGTTACTAAACTGTACTCACTGAATATTTTTTTAAGAAAAAAGTCAAGATATTGATAAAATTCATAATTTAGTATATTATACTTCATTAATGGTGTTTTTATTTAATTTAATTTTGATAAATAAGATATTTTATTTTAAAAAGGAGATTTTATATGACGTTTAAAGAACTCATTTTGAGAGGGAAAAAAAATACATGGAGACTTTACTGCAACTATATTGGATAGAAAAATGGCCAAAAACTAAGCAAATTTGAAACTAACTTCCCCGGCCGCGTGTATATATGTATATAAACAAATCCTATTTTTGGAGCAAAGTTTTACACTTAATATTATTATGTGTATAGTTAAGCAATTATTTTTATTAAATATTATTTATTTATAAAAAAAATTATCTAAAAATTTATATTATATATAAAGCTAGTTTCATTTATCTTTTAATATCACTGCAGGTAAAGTTAAGTAATTATCTTTATTGAATATTATCTATTTATAAAATTAAATTATATATAAATTTAGTCTAGTTCAACCTCATTTAAAGAAAGTTTTACATGTAGCATCGTTACATGATTAGTCAATTGTTTTTATTAAATGTTATCTATTTATAAAAAAAATTATATAAAAATAATTTAATTTAAAAAATATATGGATTCTCTTAAAAAATAAGCGTGCAGACTTTTAATTGAATTACGATAGCTTCTTATATTCTCATTCAATATACAATTTCAGATTAATGTTTTTCAAAAAAACAATCTTTTCATGTTTTTATTGTAATTCAATTTTCAGTGTAATTTCAATTCAAAAAATTAAATTTGTTCACTATATAATAGAAAGAAAACGTGTGATGCTCATATTCATTTCCACTCATTTTGTTTCTCTATTTTTTCCATCTTCTCTGCTTTTATAATGGTTAGTCGATAAATTTATCTATCTGCAATTACACATGAGAAAGAAACATGGAATATCAAAGTACACCTTGTGGTCAATTTCAATTTTCAATAGTTCAAAAACACCATAGTCATTGGAGTTGGTGTTACTACACGAAGATGTGATGTTTTATTATTATTATTATTATTATTATTATTATTATTATTATTATTATTATTATTATTATTTATTATTATTATTATTATTATTGAGTTATTTCCAAAGAAATGTTAAATATTATTTCTAAGTTGTGATATTTGCTAACTTTGAGTTATATTTGTAGGGTTTGAGAATCCATGCTTCTATAAGGAAAACATTGATTTATGAATTTGAATGTTTATTATGTGAAGAGAAAATTTATATGATGAGTAACTTTGGAATAGGTGCTTTAGTGGTGGTGATTAAAGAGCTACCAAACATGATTAAAAGTTAAATCTTCAGTTTAACACTGATGTGCAACCTTTAAAACAATGTACTGCATTAGAAAGTCCTTATAACTTTGTTCCCTTTACTGACTTGATTGAAAATGACAGAAAATATAATTGTTATTTAGTTAGTTAGTATATTAATTGTTTTTACTTCTTTAAGTGATATATATTAGATAGTCTATGGATTCTTTTATGTGCAAATGTCATTTGGTATTTTTTTCTGAAATTGGTATTGAGAAATTAAAAGTATACGATGGATGGTAAAAAAAATTAAAATGAATAGCATTAAGTTAAACCAACAATGGTATGTGTGCTAAATATTAAAAGTTTATATTGTGAGCTTTATATAGCAGAATAACTGTTTTTGATTTATTAAAAATTATTAATTTCAAGATGAAATATGCTCTTTTGTTCTTATGTTGATGAGCTTAATAATATTTTAGTGTTGGGAGATAACTAGTTTTAAAGGTACCATATGTTAGAATGTTATTTTTGAAATTATTGAAAGTTATATTTTAAATTTGTTTTTTTTATTTTAAATATAATGCAGGGAATGTTCGATTGCAAAATATTTTCCAGTCAACAAGAGTGATATATAATCCACATATTGAAGAAGCTAAAATGATTAAAAAGAGGCTTCTCAAAAATTGTATATACATGATAACTAAGTTTAAAATCAAAATTTTAACCATTTACCATTTTTTTTAACTTGGTTAAAATGATAATTATTTTCAATCTTTGAGTCAATTAACCGATTCTCTACTCGTGTTTGTTGAGAATGATTTTTTAAAAATCACTCCTTCAAAAACTGTTGAATTAAAGAATTGCAATGATAGTGCTTCGTTTGTGGTATTGGAAACTATTAAGCTTATTCCTAAAGAAGATTGGTGGTACTTAGAGCATGTAATGCAACAAGTTTGTTTTCCCTTGTTCAAAGAGATATTTTTGTGAAAATAGCAGTCAACTTGTTCTTGATGTTTACTTGAGGAACGCAACTATTTTCTGAAATTATTCTTTAAAATATTAATAAGAAATTTCATAATTTGATATATTAATAATATGTTTTAAGGTATCGTATCAAATTAAGTGTTATTGACGAGATAAATAATGTTATATTTGTTATTTTTTATCACGAGCCAACACATTTGTTGGAAAAAAGTTGTGCTGACCTGAAGTTGTAGAAAAGGTACTCATAGCTAAAATTAAAATTAAACCAAATTCTTAACAATTATAAATTTAACATGATTTAATGTAAAGTTAAATTTATTGAAAAGAAAATTATATTCTTTAATTTTAATAATTTTAAACCGTTAAGATAGAAATATGTATTTATAAGATGAATGAAATTATCAAATTATTGAAGCTATCAAACGGATAACATGTGAATAGATGATCAAATACTTAATAAATGAACCATACATTATAGATGAAGTTCAAATCAGATTAATAAAATAACAGATGAAGCTTGAAAATCACGATAAGCACCAATTTTATCTATTACTTTTATTCATATATATTTTAACTATTAGAAATTATTTTCTATAAAATCTTATTAAAAAAAAAAAAAGCTCTTGTTTCAATTAAGTATGAGGAAACCAATTAACTTGTTATGAAAAGATGTGTCAAATTAGAGTAAAAAAAATGTTTCTAACACGAAAATCTTTTGTAAAAAGAAGTACAATTTTTCAATATCAAATCATCGAATTAAGAAGAACTTTGTAACTCTAAAGTTGACAGTTCAAGAATACATTTAATGCAAAGGAACATTAAGTACGCTTTCAACGGATGGAATAAGGAATTTGAAGTTGTGGAGTCTAACGACTACTTCAAAGTTCTCCATGTATATAAAGACTGGAGAACGGATATTTAAAATTGGAGATTACTTGGAAAAAAATCCCTTATTTAATAGTAAAATCTTTCTTGTAACAAGCCTTATTCTTAATTATTTATTTATATTCATCTCTGCATAGAAATTGATTCAATTCATTCTCTAAATTTGGTAAATTATTCAATGAAAAAAATAAAGGATCTGAATGCTAAAACAAAAGTAGTTTTAAAAAAATTGAAAAAATGCAAAAAGAAAAAATAAGGAATTGTAATTTCAAAGAAAAATATGAATTCGAAGAAAACTACATATGTTATTAAAAATATTTCTTTCGTTAGACAACCCCTATTGTAAAACTATACCGTTAGTGGTAGTTTAACCTAATGAGGCTAGGACCAAATAATACTTGGCCTTCTTAGCTTAAAGAGGCTGAGTTCAAGTAATATTTAGAGTTGTTAACCTAAAGAGGCTAAATTCTAACAATAGTTGGAGTTATTAGCCTAAAGATATTAGGTTCATACAATACTTGTGTTGTGTTAGCCTAAACAGGCTATGACTAAAGAATACTTAGGTTAGCCTGAAGTGGTTAAATTAAATAATACTTGTAATCACTTTGAGTTAATGAAATTGTAACAATTACTAAAAAACTAGACGTAATCTTAATAAGATGAACCAATATAAAAATATTTTGTGTTCTTTGTTGTTTTCTGCATTTATTTACTAACTGGGGCTATATTGTTATTCAAAGCTTTTGTTCAAGAATCTTTTTCATAAAACCCGTGAAAGTTTGCATTTGAAGTGTTTTAGATGAAACCTTAATCGCAAAATAAAAATCTTGCAAAAATTATTTTTGAAACACAATTCAACCCCTTTTTGTATTTTTATCTTTATAGTTTGGTATTAGAGCTTAACCTCTAAGGATAGAGCACATCACTATTACTAGAGGAAAAGTTCTAAGATGACAAGCTCGTTAACCAGTTTTATTACAGAAGGTTCCTCAATAAACAAAACTCCAGCCATCTTCTGAGATGACTACCTTTATTAGGCTAACAGAATGAAGATGTATATCAAGTCAACTCAATAGAGAATTGGAGAATTATTATTGAAGGAGATACATCACTCACAGAGCTAGAGACTAAGTGAGAAAATAAAGAAAACTCCATCATGAAGTTAAGCAACAAGGCTCGTTATGCAATCTCCTGTGATTAAAATCTCCTGTAAAGGGACATAAGACATCAAACTTCTATTAAAATCTCCTGTGAAGGGACATAGGACATCAAACTTGGAAACTAGCCACTCTTAAATGAGAATAGGAGATGTTCTCCATAAAGAAAGGTAAATCTATCAACAACATATTTGGAAGATTCTAAACTATTTTAAATGGGCTAACACCACTTAGGATCACCTTCACAAGAGCCCAAAATAATATGAAAATTTTAAATAGTCTCCCAGTTGCATGGGAAGTCATAACCATTACCATATATGTTCGAAGAGATGTAAAGACTTTAACTCTCGATAAGCTTATTAGAACTCTAAGAGTGTACGAAATAGACCTCTACAAGAAGAACAAAATAAAAGTGCGAGAGTCTATTACTCTGTAAGTTAAGAAGGAGTCATCAAAGTCGGAAGACTTCAAAAATGAAAAAAAATAAAATAAAATTAAGGCTTTTAAAGCAAATTCTGGAACAACTTCTTCATATATTTTTTTTTCATGCATAATATTATATCACTTTTATATTTTTATAACTAAAACTTATGTTTAAATTTATATGAACATGTTAGAACAATCAATTAAGATATTTTAATTAAAAGATCAATTTATTTACATGTATGTCATAATACATATTTAGATTAATTCTCTTTAAATCTTTGTATAATTGAAGGATCATTCTAAATCATAATTCCCCAACAGAAAAAATATTAAACACGAAAAAACATTGTTTGATTAGTTAAATTTTGATATAAATTAAAATATTATATTTTGCCTAATTTAATCAAGTAATAATAATAAGATAATGTATAAATATAAATAATAATAAAAAAGGAACAGCAATGTTTGAGATAATAAAATTTCCTTGCAAATAATGTTTTTTTTTTAATTTTTATCTTATTATTATTACTTGACTAAATTGCTGGAGGACATAAATGAAACATGATAGTAGTTACCATTCTCAATTTTAATGAATAAAAGTTGATGACACCAGCACAAAGGACGGCTCCTAACACATGCCTATTATATGATTAACACCAATCATTTGCTAAATTTAATATAAAATAATATTTTTTTATATATATTGAAATTCTAATTTCAATTTTCTTAATTGCCTCTATTCAATAGTAAAAATATTTTAATTTGAACTAATACATGATTTAATACTTATACTAATACAATCATTCGTAACTTCAAAAATTCCTCTTGCAGAGCAGAGTATTTAAGCTCTAGTACATTTGTATAAGAGAAATGAACTCAGGATATAGGTGTAGTAACACTTATGCATCCAACAAATTTGGGAACCATAGTGATGTTTGCGCATGTATATTTACATTTTTTTTGTTATTAAATTTGTGGATATAATATATGGTGTACAAATTTAAAATGTACAAATTTTATGGACACGATATAACAAATGTTTAATCATATCATGCGTGCCAATATTATATTTCATCATAAAGTATATAAATTTATACATATTATATTCACAAATTCAGTCACACAAAAATGTGAACACTAAAGCACGGCAGTGCCTATGTTTTCTCTAGTATAATATATTATAAATGAGTATATATTAAAAATTAAAATATTATCTTATATTATTAATTGACAATTAAAAATATTATTTTTATCATATTGTGATTATGAAAATAATTAAACCAGATTTTGTTAAGATTTAGTTTGGTTATAAGTTAGACTAATTATTCATAAATAGTCCATTCTAGAATTTTCTGTATACTAGTAAAAGGTTACGAATTCATTGTCTCATTAGATAAATTGATATATTAAAATAGTTAAATCTCCAGAAAAATTGGTAGAAAACTTTTTTTAAAAAAAAGTCTGTTAATCTTCCCTCTATTAATTAATAGTAGTTAGGGGTTCTTATAGGCCATTAGTTTCATAGAGTATACAAATTCTATCGTATTATCTTATATTCATGATTCATGATATAATATATTATAATCATATATTTATGAAATTTATATGCATAGGGATAAAAATATCTTTTTATTATAGATAGTAACAATCTTATGTCTAATATTGATTAGTTTAAGCATTTAAAGATAAATATGATTACATTTTTATATATTCATAATTATATTATTTTATGTAATATTAATGACCATAATAATATATGTATATATACACAAAATATGTATTATAATCATTATATAATTTTGAATTTTGAATATATGAATTTATATTTTTTTTTCCAAAAGTAATTAGTTTAAATCCGTAGTCAGGGCAAGTCTCATCTATAACTTTTAGGCAATAATGCAAAAAATAAATAAATTTGAGACCGAAATTCATTAGATTGTGTTAGTTTGGGAAGAAAATGTGCAAACAAAATATTTATGAGCAATGTTTCCGAAATTTTATTATTTTGGGGATGAAAGTATAATTAAACCTAAAGTTTAATATTAAGTACCAAAATTACATATTGGCTATGAAAAAAAGATTGATATGAAACCCAATATATATATATATATATATATATATATATATATATATAGTTGAGTCATTCTGAAACAATGAATTGAAATTTACTTAGATTTATTTTTATTAATAATAATTCATCTTTATAAATTTCAAATGAACTTTTTCGTGATGATAACATCTACGGAAAAGATCTTTTTACATTGGCTTAACTCCCGTTATAAGTATTTTTCACATCCGTTACTTATGATGTAAAAAATGAATTTAATAGAGATTTTCTATGACAATTCACTGTCATAAAAAGAATTAAACTTTTATAGCTAGATCTAAGTCAGTTTAACAACTAATGTAGAATGTTCAAAATAAACAATGTAGAAAATTTTCTTATAATAGTGAGAAATAAGTTGGTTTGAATCTTAAAATGTTATTTATAAAATTAATATATATATATATATATATAATTTATAAATTATTTTCACAAATTTACATAAACTCTATATATAAGGTATTTTAAGCAGCCCCATGTGGAAAAAGTTTTTGTCAAACCCTCCATTATTCATGAAAAGTAATAGAAAATGGAGTTGACTTCATTACCACGTAACAAACCAGAAATTGGGTATAGATAGGTGCATTATTATTTTTCTTTTCACAAAATTCATGCCCCAACTTCACTTTTTGCTTTATAGTAGTGATGTAGGAGTTAAAACCACAACTTTAGACCCCAAGAATGTGCTCATGATTTGAGGAAATATCAAATCATATATGCATTATTGTTGTTCATAAGCTTAATCATGGTGGTCATGTTCATGAGTTGCCACATTTTGTCAAACTTTAGGCTATTTTCACGAGCTTCTTGAGGCTGCTACCAAACAAACACACTACTCCTTTGTTCCACACAACAATTTGTAACCACCAAATCAGGAATCAAAACAACCTTGAAAACTACTCAAATCCACGTGACATTTGTGTAAGCTTTACCAGCATCCATCCATCCATCCATGCCACCCTCAAATTCTTTAATTTTTTTACCTCTGAATCTGTGGTTATGTACCTATAATTTCTTCCATGAATGGTGGAACTATATCATTCAACTTTTAGGATTCACGAACGTTTTTATGCGTGTAGAATGAATTACTATATAAGGATTTTTATATATAAATTATTGAAAGTCTAATATTAGATGGGTGTAAAGTCACTTATTATTTAGTGATTATTTTTTTGTATATATATATATATAAATGAAAGACAAATTTCATTTTATAAGTCGAATTTGTGAGGATGAGTTAAACCCAATCCACAATTTTTACATGATATCAGAGTCTATCCTAAATGGAATGAAACTTGTTGTAGAGACAATATTAAACTACCTGTTGAATATCGAGTTCCTCAACATGAAGTTACACGTCATCTAGTGATGAGACCATGGGATTGGATATTTAATTATATTAAAAGTGACATGTTTTTTTTTTCAAACAAAACATATAACTTTTAGAAATTTTAAAAAGATGAGTGATACTTTTCATTCAATTTATTCTTTCTTTACTTTTTATCATCCGTTTGACGCGCGTTCCTTCAATAATTACATGAATGTACATGCATTTCTAAATGTTGCATTTTTGCTGAACCCGAAAAGAATTAAAACATTATTTCATTGTTTAAAGTAGAAAATATATCATTCTTATTACTATCAAGAAGTTAAAAATTAAATTTTACTTTAATAAAATTTGTGGGTGAATTCTGCTTTTAAAGCTACAAACATGATATTTAAATATAACAATCCTATCATTACAATTGCTTCAATAAATTTTAAAAACCTTTTTTTTTTATCCCGCTACAACATTAATCTTATAACTTTTGTTAGTTTATAACATTTTGGTTTTCATGATATATTATTAATTATTATGAAATTTTTAATTGTTAGTTAATTTTAGTAAATTAGTTAATTTTATAATTTATATTAATTTTATATTTGATCTTCGTAGACAAAATACTCCACCTTTATCACCATTGTGTATTCATCAATGAAATATCATTATTTTATATTAAAGTTTATACATATTTTGGTTCTTTATTAATATATTAACTTCCACTTTTAATACCTTTTATAATTTGAATTTTGGTTTATATTTCTTATCCTTTAAAATAAAACTTAAATCCATCACTATAAAATGCATTACATATTAATATTGGTAATTAAATTGAAAATTCATTCAATATAGACTCATGTATGGAATATGTTAGAAAAATTAATAACTAACAATATCTTTTAATCATGTATCCCATTTTAATTGAGATTAAAAAAAGGAGACAAATTTATTTATAAAAAATAACGTGTAAAATAATACTAAAAAGTTATTATATAATTATATAAAATTTTTAATTTTCTAGAAAAGTATAATATTAAATATAGTAAACTACATTTACACTCTTATATTTTCAATAGATTACATTTACTACCCTATGTTTTTCAGTATTACTTTTGCATCCTTACAAGGGTGTGAATGTAACGTTTTTTAAAATGTACAAAAAGGATGCCTGATTATTAAACAATTAAGAGATTATTTTATATAGGAATAAAAGAATTAGGGGTGTTTATGAAATTTACAAAAATATAAGAGTGGCAGTGTAGTTAATTTACTCTGTTAAATTGGGTGACGATAGATTCAAATATTTATTCTAATCTTAAATACAGAATATAGTAGATCAAGCATTCTGGGTTTTCTTTAAAAAGAAAAAAATGTATTGAATGTCTAAATTATGGGTGAGCACAAAATTAAATTTTAGACAACATTATACACATTTTAATAAAAAATATTCTCCCTTTATTCCCTTGCCAAATACCCTTTAACTTTTTTCATACATATGCCTATAAAATTTTAGATTTTATATAAAGAATAGATAATATTAAAAAATTTTAATACAACGTATGAAATCTAGATTAATAAAATATTTTATAAAGAACTTAACTAGTTTTGATGTACTGTATTATAAAAATTTATACATTGACAACCAATTGAATATCATACATGACAGGCATGACTTTTAATATTTATAATTATTATAAAAACTAACAAATATATATATATATATATAATGATTTGTAAATAGATGTATTGTACCGTCTCTTTACAATTAACTACGTTAATATGCAGCCAATCTATTTATATAATTTTTTTATAATCTTATCTCTTTATATTTTATATGTATATTTTATATATTTCATTCTTTATATTTTATATTTGATAGATAAATATTTTTTCTTTACTATAGCAAAGTATGTTAATAGGGTGGGTACGGTTGGCCTGCCGTGAGAGAACTTCCACGTCTCATTTCGGTACCTTAATTCTCTTTATCCTTGTATTCCCACTAGGCTCTCATAAATATAAAAAATTAATTTATAAATTTAAATCTAATAAAAATTTTAAAAAAATCTTTTAAAATGTTAAAAATATAAAAATTAAATTTAAATTAATATAATTATTGTCAAATGAAATAATACTCAACACAAAGGATTCTCTGACAAATAAGAATAACAGAACAATTTCAATAATAAATAATGAAAGTTCCCTTAACTTAAAATCAATTTCTCGACACTTGAAGATTGCGTTCCAGCAAAACACTTAGTTCTTTACTAATTTTACTCTCTCTTTTCTTTATTGTTAATTATTAAAACTTAAATATTAAATCCTCTATCTAACTTCTCTTTTCATAAAAACAAGTGTGTTGTGTCGACTTGGATAGGCTTAATTTATCATCCAGTTTTAGTTTCTTATTGCTATCTTATTACTTGTTCATATATAGATATAAATAATTTTCTTAAAATAGGTCAAAAAAATAATATTATACAGTATCTTTAATTCAAATATCTAAATTTTAAAATATCAAATTATAAAAATAATGAGATACTGGACAAGCTAACATAATATTTAATAACATATTTATTGATAATTTAAATATAAGCATAAAAAAATAATATAATATAATATAAAATAATATATATCTATAATTGAAAAATATTTAAATATTAACATAAAGTATAAGTAAATAATAACGTACACAAAATAATATTATATATATAATATTGATTTAATAATTTTATTAGATGGTCTTACGTGGTGTGGGATGTAATCGTTTTCCGTCCCTTCATCAATTAATAACTTTATTTCGCTAACAAATATAATTCGCAATCAATTAACTAACTCTCTTACAAAAAAATATATATATATATATATATATATATATATATATATATTTATCTCTTTTCATATTTTATGCATATACCTATTTTTTTTTTTTCATATTTTATAACTAATTATCTAATTATTTACGTATTTCAATTATCTATCAAATCATTTTCATCAACTAAGGGACTTTTATCCCATCTCCATCCCGCAAGAAAACAATCTTCACCTACAGGACTCCATTTAGAACAATTCCCACATGGATTTTTCTTTGCAGGTACAAATTAGCTTTTCTATTCACATCACATCGAGGGTGAATAGTATTTTTTGGAGTATATTTATTGCTAGGCTGGATTATAGAAACTTATGATTTCAAAAATAAAAAGTATTTCATCCGAGTTTATATATATATATATATATATATATATATATATATCTTACTATCAATTGACCAAAATTTGAAAGAAAAAGAATTTAGAATAAAAATATAACAAAAAAGTTAGAGAAAAAATAAAGATAAAAATAAAGTTGGAAAATCAAATATTAATTTTACCAAAAAAAAAAAAGGAAGAAAGATAAGTCTCTACAAGAGGCAAAGAGCAAAAATGGCATAGCTAACATGCAGATTTTCTGCTTTTTAACGAATTTTCTTTTGGGTCAAGAAGTCGATTGGGAAAGATGATTGAAACACACTCTTTCTCTTTGTGGACACTAGTTTGATTGAGACCATCTTTCGTACATGATGAACAAATAAGACCTTTCATGAAAGTTCAACCTTTGTATTTTATGCTACCTCCTTTTTCCCATGGAATTTCACTTCTTTTATCGTAAAAAAGTTATTTCGGCATCATTCCTCTTCTATAGCTTGTTTGAAACTTCACATCACGCGCATTAGTTCGTTTTATGTTGTACCACTCAGACTTGATATATTAATGTACATTCAATTCGCACGGATACGGACATGGTATCGATACATGATGTGGATTTGTAGGATGCCCCCCACACACGATTGGTACAATCACCAAGCACGTCAGAACAATATATACACATGATCCATTGATGTTTGGCAACATCTAAAGGCCATGTTTCACTTATTTTTTACTTCTTAGGTATATTGGAATTTATTTAGTCTTATATTTTAAATATTTTACCCTAAAGGTAAAAGAAAGAGTTAGATTCAAAATCCATAAAACGAATTATAACATGTTTGATTACCGAGGAATACATGGACTTATTGGGTTCCTCATCTAAGCTATTTTAAACTATTATACAATATTTTAAATAATTAGTTATAACAACGTAGTCAATTACTTATTTTTCAATCAAATTTCTTTAAGTTCCTAATAAAGATTTTAGCCTTTTAAGTTAAAAAAAAAAAAAAAAACAAATGTGTTTCAGTAATTTAATATATTGAGAATCATAACTCTGTTTTTTTAGTTTGTTAATCTAATAAAACTTTCACTTTAGTAATTTAGTCGATCTCATGTATCATTAATTACTACAATTTTTGTTACTGTTTTTGAATGTGACTAAACCTCTAATAATCACCGTATCAATATATTCAATGACATAGATCAATCTAAAAATGCAACATAAAAATTACATACAGTATGATCTCAATTATGTCTATTTACAACTAGTCCAACTTTAGTCTTAATGACATTAGATTTTCATGAATTAGAAGAAAGTGAGATTACTACATCATTAACCTCTACAACTTTTGTCACTGTCTTAAGATGTGAATAAATCCCTAATAGTCACCACATAAATACACTCAATGACATAGATCAATCTAAAAAAGCAACATAAAAATTACATTCTCAATTATGTGTATTTTCAACTAGTCTAACTTTAGCCTTAATGGCACAAGCTTTCATGAATTAATAGAAAATGAGATCAATTCAAAGTCCTTTATGTGCAAAATAAATTTGCATAATACAAGATACGAACAAGATGGCAAATGAGCTCATACCTAACCTCAATTCATTGTTGACATCAATGTCTTGCTCAAAGTTCCCTTAGCAAATTACATCCCTTATGTCTAAGGGTATCTTACAAACTGTTATTACCAGGTTTCTTGATTATGTTGCATGTCAAACTACTAAGCAACAAACATCATCTATAATAAAAGTACTTTTATTTTTATTTTAACATTTGATCTTTTGCATTATGATATTTGAGATCCTACTCCAATATTTACCATAAAAGGGTTTCGATACTTTGTGCTATTTATTGATGATTATTTTAATTTTATTTGGATGTACTTCATAAAAAAATCATCATGAAGTTTCTTAAATTTACATTAACTATGTCAAAATTATCTGAACCTAATTTTCTAAAGCAATTGAAGTTTCTCATCAAAATAATGTCATGGAATATTGTGATTCTAAACTTTAACTTTTTCTTGGCAACCAAGGTACCTTATGTAATACCCTGCTCTAATCATTACTAAAATATTTTCATTTTCTCCATTTGCTATTATTATTTGAAAATGTTTTCTTTCTTTTAAATTTTTTTATATAAAATTTTGAAATATTTTTCCTTGCTAAAAAAAAACATCACCATCATTAAATTCTTTCTAACAAAATAAACTCATCCAATGTGACCATTTATAAATATACACATATTTCACAAATATCCTTATGCTAGTTATTCTTCCTTCACATCTCCAAACAAAATTACTAAATCTACCTGTTAATCTGCTTCTTTGAATAATATTCAGAATCATCACATGTGTCTGTTGGTCATGGTTTGAAAAGGAAGAAAAGTCCCACATTGGTGGGTTTGTTTTATGGCTTCTCAAGAAGTCCCACATTGGTGGGATTAGTTTCTCAAGGAAGGATTAAGCCTTATAAATAAAGGCTTAAGGCCTTGGTTTTAGGCATCCCACACTTGAAGCATTTCCAAGTGTTCTAGTGAGAGTTATATAGGGTGTGTGAGAAATTCCAAGAGTGTTGTGAGGATACACTGGGGAATTTTGGGAACTCTAGTATCTCTCTGGGGATCTCACTGGGGTTTACTCTATTGTAATTGTTTTTGAATATAGTGAATATTTTTCTAGTGGTTGTGGTTTTTCTCCGGTTTTGGAGTTTCCACGTTAAATATTTGTGTCATTATTTTTCTCTGAATATCTCTGTTATTTTTCTACTTGAATTATGATTCTGGGAAGGGAAAATTTGTAATTTTACTTAACAAGTGGTATCAGAGCCGATGGTTCTGAGTCAAGGTTCTGTCTGAGTATGCTCTGTGGTTGCAGTTTTGTCTGATCTTCCACATCAGAAAAGTTTTCTGTATAAGAATTATTGGTTTTAAGTAGAGATTTTTTGTCTAGAAGGAGTTGTAGGCGGAGTCAAATTCTGGTGGAGTAACAGGTGGAGTTTGATTTCGGTGGAGCTTGCTATTCTAGTGGAATTGCTTTGGGCTACTTGCAAAAGTACTAATAAGCAAGATGGGGACAAGATTTGAGATTGAGAAATTTGATGGGAAAATTAATTTTGGCTTGTGGCAAGTGCAGGTCAAGGATGTCTTGATCCAGTCTGGATTACATAAGGCATTGAAAGGGAGACCAACCAACATAAAAGATGATGAGGATTCAGAAAAATGGGAAGAGCTAGACATGAAAGCGGCAAGTCAGATTCGCTTGTGTTTAGCTAAAAATGTTCTGGCTAATGTGATTGGATTGTCTACAACAAAAGAGTTGTGGGAGAAACTTGAAGAGTTGTATCAAACCAAAAGTATTTCAAATAGACTATATTTGAAGGAGCAATTTCATAAATTGCAGATGGATGAAGGTACAACTATTTCTGATCATCTTAGTGTTTTGAATGGGATTGTTTCTGAATTAGAATCTATTAACGTGAAAATTGATGATGAGGACAAGGCACTTCGACTCATCTGGTCACTTCCATCTTCCTATAAACACATGCAACCAATTTTAATGTATGGAAAGGACACTGTGATTTTCTCGGAGGTGACGAGCAAATTGATTTCTGAAGAAAAGAGATTGAAGAATGGAGAAAATAAGTCTCAAGAAGATTCAGCTCTTGTTGTTAAAGAAAAATGGAATCAAAAGAAAAGCTCTAAGAAGAAAGTCATCTGTTGGAGTTGTGGTCAACCTAGGGACATGTTAAAAATAAATGTCCAAATAATGGGGCTAGTTCGGCTGAAGCCCCAAGAATTGCTGCCAATATCGCCCTTGACGAAAGGGATGATATTTCTTTGTAAAGAAATATGAAAATCCTCATGGCATGAATGCTACCCTTTTGAATTGCCATGGAAGAGGATGTTAATTGGTAGCTGGTCCACAGGTTTGCACATGGGCATTGGTTGACAAAGTGATGCAAGGTGTGTGGTGGAAAATATGTCGATGGCTAATGAATTCTCAGGAAGTCAACAAGAGAGTTGCACCATTTTTTAGTAGGTTTTTTCGACATGTGCCGAAAATAAATTCTTGAAATTGGGAAGAGATTTCAAGTGAAAATTCCTGGATTGGTGGAATTCAATCTAGGTGGATGTACTCTTTATGGTGGAGTATGATAATTCTTGATATTAGAATTATGATTGTTGGTAGCGACAATGTGAAGATTGCAATGCGCATGGTTGGCCATGTTTGAGTCGTGGAAAACCGATTCTCGTTATGTGTTGCTTTGGACAACCGTAAATGTCAACGGATGAAATATTTTTCTTCTTTTCAAAGGTGGAGATTTGTTGGTCATGGTTTGAAAAGGAAGAAAAGTCCCACATTGGTGGGTTTGTTTTATGGCTTCTCAAGAAGTCCCACATTGGTGGGATTAGTTTCTCAAGGAAGGATTAAGCCTTATAAATAAAGGCTTAAGGCCTTGGTTTTAGGCATCCCACACTTGAAGCATTTCCAAGTGTTCTAGTGAGAGTTATATAGGGTGTATGAGAAATTCCAAGAGTGTTGTGAGGATACACTGGGGAATTTTGGGAACTCTAGTATCTCTCTGGCATTGTAATTGTTTTTGAATATAGTGAATATTTTTCTAGTGGTTGTGGTTTTTCTCCGGTTTTGGAGTTTCCACGTTAAATATTTGTGTCATTATTTTTCTCTGAATATCTCTGTTATTTTTCTACTTGAATTATGATTCTGGGAAGGGAAAATTTGTAATTTTACTTAACAGTGTCAAACCACAAACACAAACACGCAAAGGTAAGTTCCAGATATTAAAGTTCTTGATAATTATGAATAATAATTCTCAAGGAAATGCATACAACAATATAATTAAATTAATGAATAGAGAATAAAGGAGAATTTTCTATATGTTGCATGCTCCAATCTCAACTTCAAAAAAATGCAATGTGATACCATCTCAGATAATTATGACATCATCACCGCATAACTTACCGACCAGTCAGGGTCTCCAGTACCGAGTAGAATATCATAAACAACATGTGATCATCATAAGTAAAATGATTTCTCACTGTCTCAAAGATCCCCCAGTACGAAGTATCACACTTAGACACATGACTTAAGTTTATTATCCACGTTCTCTACTAAGGCCCACCTCTATTCGAAGCTATGCAAGTATGTCATGATCTTACCTCCATACTATTAATATGTTTAAAATTCATCAAGCACACAACCTTATTAACAGAGGTACTCAACCTCCTACAGAGGTACTCAACTTCAAAGGTACACGACTTTTCTTTTAGAGGTACACATCCTCAAATAGAAAATTATTATTATTTTTATTAACAATAAAAAATCATAGTGTCACAAGTCAAATTCAACATCCAAGTTCACAACAAAGGTAAGCAAACACAATCCAAATCATCATCCAAGTTCACAACACAGGACATCCAAGTTCAAAGCATAGGAAATTAACCGTTATAAACTTAGAATTTTAACGTTTTTAATTATTGAATCATTCTTTCATTACTTTTTGTTGCTACCTATTTCGTTTTAGTTTTTATTATACTTGGCCGAATGGTTTTAAGTGTCAAAATACCTTGAAACCATGTTAAATATCTTTTTATCTACAAGTTTTCCAATTACTCTTTAAAATCGTTAGAAATCTTTATAAATTTAGAGTATTTTAGTAGTAGTCTTTGATGTTATTGATACTTCGAGACTTCCACAATACTTATAAATTTTCAGAATTTAACTTCACATAAAAATTAAGATATCAAAGAGTTTAAAAATTTAAGAACACAAAACTTCATAAAGATTAGTATTTTAGTACCTTTAGAAACTTGGAATATCTTAGAGACTTCCCTCACCTTAATTTTTCTTGAACACGCTTTGGAATGCTTTTTGAATGCTTTTAAAGGGTGAAAGAGCTTGGTCTCACTCTTCTCTCAAAGTCACGTGAAGAAAACTAGAGTGAAAGGTGAAGAAATTTTGGAAAATTCTTGAAATTGTGTGAAAGTGCTCACAGTTTTGCAAGGTGAAAACAAAGAGATTTTTGGGTGATTATTGTGCAAGTAACTCACAGTTTTGGTTGTGCAAAACTTTCCACTCCATGGTTTTATTTATAGGTGTTAAAAAATAATAAAATAAGACATTTAACCAAATAGTTAAGCTAGTTTAGTTACTTTAACTATTAGTTACTTTTAAAAAATAAGTCATTTTTTACTTTGCTTTAAAACTTGACTTTGAATATTCCTTTCAAGTTGCCAAATTGGATTTTTCCTCCATGCTTCCACCAGCCATGACGTGAAGTGGTGGCTACAAAATTTTCATGTGCAAAAATCTTCACAAAATAACAAAGGTGGCTAAAAATTATTGATTTCTCAATTTTGGTATTTTGGTTGCAAAACTTTCTCAATTGTCGTGGCTTTTTTCCCATGCTTTCTTTGCATCTTCCTTCATCCTTTTAATGCTTAGTTAATATTTTTATAATCAAGGATAGCATATTGTGCATAGATTCACACTGTTGCAATTCGGAAGTTACTTAATTTTAAGGTTTTATAATAATTTAAAGCCCTAATTTCTCTTCTAAATTTTATGATTCTAATTCCAATCTTCCAATATCATATGTGAATATATCATAATTAAGACAAAATTATCAGGATTCTAAAAATTATTTTTTCCTAATTTTATGGTTCACAGATTGTTCTAGATACATTTTCAAGTCATTTTCTGTAATTTAATTTACGAAAATTTGTTATACAACATTTTATTCTAACCTATATATTTGTTTATCCTACTCCTAATTCTACATATTATGGGTTGTATTTCCTTTTATTTCCTCTTTATTTTAATTTTTCAACTTGTACTGCGTGCATAAACACAGTCGGGAAAATAATTTAAGTTTTTCTGAAAACCGTATATTTTTAGAATCAGTAAATTTTTCTGTGTAACAATATATAATTTTTATGTATTAATTCTTAATAGGTTTCTCATACTAAATACAGAACAAAATTGTCTACGGATAATAATATAATTAAAATAGTGAATTTATAGTAAATTGGAAATATCAAATAACGTTCAAAACGTCAAATTGAAATAAAAATGTCAAACAATAAAGTTATTTTTCTACTATATTTTTATTTAGAAATGTAATCGTAATTTCCTCAAATTACGTAACAGTATTGCCACACAACAACAAACTATTTTGAATTACGTTTTCCACCTAATCAAAGAATAACAGTATATAGTCAATATGCTAGTTTTTACGAAAATTTTAGTAAGCGTTTTAACTACATTTTTAGTGTTCATAGTTATTTACGGAAATTATTTTTGAGTGTTATACCTTACATGAGTTCTCTTGTCCATATACCTTTTCATGAGGACATAAAGGGTGACCTTAAGAAGCCTAGGAGAGTTACATGATCAAAGGCTCTCTTAAATTTGAGGACTTGTGATCCTTTAGAAGATAAATTGTACATTGTTTTTATTATTGTTTGATGTATGGTGTACTTTGACCATTTATGTGTCGTTCAATCATTTAATTTTTTAAGAAAACTTTGAGGTTTTGGTGTGTGGTCTTGTATGTGTTTACTTCTCTGAGGAACTTTTGTAATGAAACTTGAATTCAAGTGTTACCATGTGAAGCTATGTGAATAATTACCCCATGGGAGCATCTAAAGTTGTGGATGATAGCTTCATCCAAAGGCTTAAATTCTTTGATCATCCTAACTAACTTAACCACCTTGTGGAAGCTTGTCTTCAATTTCCTTTAGATTGTGATGTAAGTTTCGGTGCTTATATAAAGGTATCTCTAAAAGTTTGTTAAAAGCTTTTGGATAATCGAATAAGATCATTTTTTCTTTGAGAGTATTTTCACTTAAGAGTTTCTTATTGAACTCCAAATGTTATCAATGTAGGTTGAATTCATTGTAGCAATTTTAATAGGTTTATTGAAGATCCTTCTTCATGACGTCTTTCCTTCTTTTTCATCTTCTTAATCTCTTCTATCTTTTACAATTTCTATTTCCTTTTGTTAAACCCACAAAAATCGAAACATATACCCATAATTTTTGCAAGCTTTTGGGTCTAAAATGAAGGAGCAATTGAAGATAGATTTGTGGAAGCATGATTCTTCCAATAAGGATCATATCACCTTTCAACAAAATGGTCATGTAGAGAGTAAACATCATCATATCCTTTACTAAATTATTGTAATTCTTATTTGTGCCTTTTGTCTTGAACATGCTCTGGGTGAAGTTCCCCTTATAGTTATTTGTGTCATCTATGATTAGTGATGTCTCTCTTTTTGAGTGTCTTTACCATACACCACTGGATTATAGTTTTATCAAGGTCTTTGATTGTTCTTGTTTTGTTCTTCTCCACCCTCATGGATATACTAAATTTGAGCTTCACACTCGTCTTTGATGTCTACTTGGTTATGGTATAGAATAAAAATTTTATCGTTGTTGGGATCCTATATCTTGGTGTATCCATGTATAGAACATCATGTTGTCTTTCAAGAACATATAATATTCTCCTCTTTGTCAAATTTAAGTCTATTATTTCTATCATTACTACTTTTTTTTTACTAACCATGATGTTGATTATTTTCAAAATGACATTGGTGGATTCCTCTCATGAGCTCCCAGTTTCTTCCAATGTCCATCTATTCCTGGTGATGTTATTTTAACTATCTATCCTCTCCCAGTTGGGCTCTCCCAAACAGTAACAAAAACCTATTTTCCTCTTTCTTTAATTTCCATTGGTATTCTATTATGCTTTAATTTCATGAACCACAATCCTATAATAACATTGTGGATTCCGCTCATGAGCTCCTAGTTTCTTCTAATGTTCCATCTATTCCTGATGATGTTATTTTAACTATGTATCCTCTCCTAGTTGGGCACTCCCAAAGGGTAAGAAAAACCTAATTTCCTCTTTTTTTAATTTCCATTGGTATTCTATATGCTTCAACTTCATGAAACACAGTCCTATAAGGATTCACTAGTGACCCTTATTAGTAGCAAGCTAAGCAAGATGAATGTTAGCAATTTTCAAGTATAACCAAGTTTCTAAAGTAATAAATGAAAAAGTGTCTAGGTCATCTCTCAAAGAACTAGTATAATAATAGACTGCATTTTAGTAAACCTGGCTAAACCTCAACTGAATTTTTAGGAAGATGTCGTTTACATTTTAAAGTTCCTGAGCTCATAGATTGCCGTTTTATGTGGACATCATTTGAGTCTCGGATGACATGTGACAAACTCACTACCTGGTAGAGGATTAAACTTGTTTCTTTTGTCCTATAGTGTACCATGATCATCAGAATCGAAGGAGAAGATACACATTAATATTGGTCTGATTTCAACATTTGATGCAAACCCATGAAGGCAATAACATGATCTTCACGAATTTAACACCTTGAGTGCCCAATCTTCATTCACCAAGTGATCCTCACTCAAGAACATGAACAAGCTTGCAGAATAAGACAATGAATGGCTAACTAACTCTCGGTTGGAACCAAAAGGAAGAAGAAATAAAAAATGGAATGGTGTTTAGGAGATGGAAAGCGTCATGAATTTGCATTCAATAAGCTTATGTAGAAGAATCGTCACTTGGATCATGGATTCATGATAAGATTTAAGGTTCTTGTACGAAACCCTAGGAGAGCTCTCTCCTTTTTTCAAGACTTTAGTCTTAGAAATTCTCTTTTCATAAATGACCAAAGTGAGTATAAAGTTGGAAAATGCCTAAGATATAATGTGCTAGGTCATGAGCTTCTTGGTCCATTTGATCCTTGATGGATTGATCAAGTGATGCTAGGCACCCCTCACTTGATCAATTCAAGAAGGATCTAGATTTAAATGAGATCATAAGGTCCAAGACACACCTAAGTAGTGATGATCATGGATTAATTAAGATGAAATTCTATGCCTTGGATTAGAAGCTAATCTGAAGGCTTTTTTGCCTTCTTAGATGAGAGTCAACATTTAATAACTTGACTTAAATTTGCACCTTTGATTATGGTATAATCAAGTGGTGGAAATTTAAATGAAGTTAGTGGCAATTCCATTAATTCTCTCTCCTAATCCATCCACTCTCTTTTAAGAGAGTGTATTACACTTGTTTAGTTGGGTCATTAGACACTTAAACCCATCTTAAGAGGCTTTGACCACAAAAATAGAAGTCAACATGTCCAATGTGAGCTTGGCCGAAAATCACAAGTAAAATATGGTCCAAGCTTTACACCAATTTAATCCTAAACTAATTACAAAGTAATAAGAAGATTACAAGGCTTCATAAGCCCACTTTGTTGACTTTGAAGAGTTGACTAGTGACTTTGACTTTGACCTTGATTTGTTGACTTTGACTTGGTCAACTCTTCTTCAACTTGGGCTTCTATTCTTCTTTGCATTGCCCTTGTGATCCTCATGCTTGAAGATGGTCCTCCATCAACATTTAAGTTGAAACATATGTGCTCTTGAGTTTAAATCACACTACAAAGGTAAGGAAAATTCCTACCTAGTGAACCTTGATTGTGGTTTAGGGTAAGGGGTTCAACTATGTGATTAGTATTTTTTCCATGGTGATTATTGCGAATGTGATTTATCTTTGAGTAAAGAGAATGAAAACATGGTTTTTAATAATGGAATGTAATTGATATGAAAATAGCATAATGAATGTGATTTTCTTTAAAATGAGAAAAATATTATATGTTTTTCATTGATGGGATGCAAGTGACGAATGCTAAATTATGTAACTGGTAGTTAACGTGCTTTGAGTTTGAATATTGATATTCTTGAAATTTCACATTTATTAGAAGAAAAAAATTAGAAAATAGAGGAAAATTTACGCAAATTTCTTGAAATATTTGGGAATGAAAGATAAAAGAAAAAAAAGAAACACATTGTAAAATCTAGGGTCAGACACTATACTTACAATTTGGCCTAAAAGTCATATTGGATATTAAGAAAATTGCTCAAATATTCAAGGAAATTCGTGAATCTAGTTATAGATGATGTTGTGTATTAGTTTACGTGGCTTATGACCCAAGAATTCAACTCTTAGGTTAAGCATTTGATTGCAAGGTGTGACCACGAAGTACGAGGTGTCTATGTATGAGGTACGGGATAGACATACATGTGATGTGCAACATGTGATGTTATTATCATATGGAGTGGAGTACCCTTTTAGAGATGATTTTAGATTAACCATCAAAGAGCGTGACAATGTGTCCCTTTCATAAAATAGGGGGGATAAAGACAAACATTCTCAAAAAACTTTTTGGTTCATGTGTGACCAAAGAGCCATGAAGGCTTGGACTTTAGTTCTCTACTGCTACCCTAATGTCACATTGCAGGTCTCCATGACGTTGAAAAGAACCTTGGTGAAGAATGTGTCATAAATTTAGTATTTAGAGTTGTTATGAAAAGAGCCACACTTAAGAAATATGGTGTAAGACACTGTTCATCCTTAAGGATACATTGTAAGGTGTGGCAAAGTAATGCCAAAACCTTACTTGACTGACCCTAACAAGCTATGGGCATTTCCAGTTGGTGAAATTTTAACATTATGATATGATTAATGTACTCTCAACCTATCAACATGAATTTAAATGTTTAAGACCACCGAGTGGTAGAAACTTGAGGTAACATCAAACCAGTAAGAATAAAAAGAGCAACTTAAGAGTACGCTAGTATCATATCATGTGTAATTGGTAGATAATCTTGAGTTGGAACTTGTGTTGTGTTATGTATTAAATGATATATGTTGGTATATGCATTTTCCTTGTTTTATGTTTTATGATTGAGGATTCACCATTGCACTGTTGTAATGGTGGTTAGTGCCTACAATGATCTTGAACTTGTGTTTAGGAGAGCAAATTTATAGATGATGTAAGTTTTGTTGAAGACGAGTGCAGACAAGCTAAAGGATACAAAGTCTTGGAAAGAGTCTTTAAGTAGTTTTGTGAAGACTACATAGTAGAGTTAACATGTATAGATAAGGATATTTGTACATATGTGTTTTTAGATTAGTTGTTCGTTTTCTTTAATGTATAAGTTTTGTATAGACATGTCGGGCTAATCCAACCCTTTTTATATATATCTTTGTTAAGATATTATTAATTCAAATTTGTTTGAAAGTAAATCATATCCCTTAATTTTGATAATTACAAACTGTTAAGATAAAAGTCTACATTTATAAGAAAATTGAAGATTTCAGACTTTTGAAGCAAACAGATGGATAAGTAAACATTGCATCTCATATGAGTGTCAAATAAGAATAATGAGATGACAAACAAAGCTTAAAAATAAGATAAGTAGTTGTTCTATCTGTTGCTTTCACATATTCAAACTCTAAGTTTCATAACGTTGTTTTCTGCAGTCTTATCAAGAAAGCTCTTGTTTCAATCAAGTACATGGAAGTTAACTAGTTTGTTATGAAAAAATGTTCAAAAATCATGTAAAAGAGGATGTTTCTGTCACGAAGATTCGAAGCAAAAATAATATACAGTATTTGTGTACAAAAACCTTGAACTGTGAAGATACTTTACAACTTTGAAGTTAATAGCTTGGGAACGCATTGAATGCAATGGAACATTGAGTCTGCTTTTGATAGATAGAGTACAAAATTTGAAGTTACTAAGTCTAATGGCTACTTCAAACTCTCCATTTATATAAAGACTAAAGAACAAAGATTGAATTTGGGAGAACACTATGGAAAATCCTCTATATAACTTTAATTTTTTGTGAATAACCTTTGTCATATATTCTTCTTTATATATCCCTCTTTGTGTAGATGTTGATTTTTCTTGAGTTAGACAACCCTTTGTAAATCCACACCCTTAGTAGTAGTTTAACATGAAGAAGTTGGGATTAAAAAATACTTGACGTTGTCAGCCTAAAGAGACTAGGATTAAAGAATACTTAGAATGTTAGCCTAAGAGGGTTAGATTCAAACAAAATTGGGGGAATTGTTAGGCTGAAAATGATGAGTTCAAATACTACTTAGGTATTGTTAGCCTGAATAGACTGTGGTCAAAGAATACTTAGGTTAGCTAGAAGTGACTAAGGTCAAGTAATACTTGTAATCACTCTGAGTTAGTAAAATCTTGGTTTTTGCTAAGAAATTACACGTAGTCTTAATAAGATGAACTAGTATGAATTTCCTTGTGTTCTCTTTGTTCTTTTACTATTTCTATATGTTAATTAAGGTTACTTTGTAGATTTTATCCTTGTTGAAATATCTTCTATATCGTCTATGAAATTTTGTGTCTGAACCTATCAAACTTATCTCTAAACAGGAAAAATAAAACTTGCAAAAAACATTTTTAAAAAACAATTCAACTCCCTGCTTGTGTGTTTATCTTTATAGATATTCTTTTAATTTCTTTTGATAAGGTATGGTATGTGATGCGTTCCATGCGAGAGTAACAAATACTCTCACACGACTGTGGCAAGTATACAACAATCATCAAGTAATATGTATTAGAAAACATGAGTTATCGTTCCACGAGAACAAGTAAATCAAATTATATCAACCATAAGATTGAGAATAATTTTGATTAATTGAGTGAATTGCAAGTAAACGAATTGTAAAAAGTAGGTTTTAATTCAATTTAATAAAAGAGATTGAGATCCTGATTTCACCACTAATCTTTCTAATACCCTTGTTAATTATTCAGTTTGGCAATTAGATGACACTGATTCTTATTATCGTATTCATCCTTCTCAATATTTAATACGACGTTTAAGATGATAGAAGTACTCATTTGTCTACTATGTATTATTGATGGGTTTAAGCATTTAAAAGAATGTAGAACATTAATTTAAATAGATGTGGTTAATTTATATATATATATATATATATATATATATATTATTTTTATGTAACTTTGAATTTTAAATATATAAACATCAATTTTTTTTTTTTACTGAAAATAATTAGTCAAGATACGAACCTTTGAGAAAGTGACAAAAGTCCACTCTTCGGTTTTCACCTTATATAGTTATGTTTGTCATAATCTCCAAAGTTTAGGATAATATTTCATATAAGTTTTGTATATTTATATTTTTTACTATGGATATTTATATCTTTTACTAAAATATATCATGAAATCTATCCTATTAATAATTCATAAAAAATTTATATTCTTTTAAATAATAGAAGACTTTTTTTTTTTTTATATTGTGAAAAGTCTTAATTGAATACAAGTAGATTGGATATTTTATTTAAAAAGTTATGATTATCATAATTGAATATTATATAATTTTTTTACATTATTTAATATTTTTATCAAATACTATGAATTTTTTATTACAATAAAATAAATGTTTTGAAGTTTATTAAAATCTTAATTAATCCAATACATCTCTATTAAAATAGCAACTCAACTAAAAACTGTATATTCCAAATGTAACAGATAGAAGGGAGGTTGAATTGTGTTACTAAAAAAAAATTATTCCTTTCGTCTGTGGGTTTAAATGTGTTCAGACGAAACAATCTTAATCTTCAAAGGTTGATTTTAATGAATAGACGTTATAGTTTGATTATCCCCGTTAGTCAAACACTTAATAAAACAAATATACAAGTATTTTTATACTGGTTCGTCTATACAAGACTACGTCCAGTTACCCAGTAACAATTGAGTTTTCACTACAAACCGTGAAATGGTTACAAGTATTATTTGCGCTCAGCCACTTCTGGTTATTACACGATATTCTTTGAACACAGCCTTCGTAGGCTAAACAACTTGGGTATTCTTTGAACAACCAGCCTCCTCAGGCTAAAACACCACACAAGTGGATTTGAAAGAGTTCTTAGAAAGAAAGTTTCATCTTCGCAGAGAGGGTTTTACAATGGAGAGCAGAAGTAACAATGAGCGAATTTACAATAGTTTGAATACTTGAAGCGTGTTCGCCAACTGAACTTTGAAGAAGCGAAGTCTTTAAATAGGCAAAGTCTTCAGATATTCGTTAGACACAGAAGAATGTCGTTGAGCATTTTCCACGTGAAGTCCAAAAAGGTGTCAGAGAGTACTTGAGCGATTGATGGCATGTGCAGCGGATTTAGGTAGCGTGCGCAGTACTTTTTCTGAGTTGTACAGAGACTTTGACAAAAAGGTGAGGACCTTTTCGAGTTGCATATGTAAGCGCGAATCTCCATACTGATCTTAGATGCTTCTAATGAGTACTTCTTAAGATTTGAAATCTTAGCGCGAGTGACTCATACTTTGCTTCACTTCTTTGGCAGACGATGAACTTCTTCGGTCTTAAGAGTTTTCGTCTTATCCTATCGTCTGATGACTTGACTTGAGACAGACGAATGACTTCAACTTTGAGGGGTCATCTTCCGTCTGTGCTCGTTGTGTCTGACTTTGCTTGTTGATGTTTCGTCTGTCTTGTAATAATCAAAACTTTAGAGATGTTAATCATCTTGATCTAACACCAAATATTCAAACCCTGTATCAATTAATGTGTCAGTTAACTTTGATTGATTTTACAAAATTCTCATTGTATTGCTTTTTATAAGTTAAACAACTTTGTGTAAATCCACACCTTTAGTGGTAGTTTAGCGAACACGATGAAAATAAAGAATACTAACCTTTGTTAACCTTGAAAGCTGGGACAAAAAATACTTGGAATTGTTAACTTGAAAATTCTAAGTCTAGATAATATTTGGGGAGGGTGTTAACTTAAAGAGATTGTTGCTAAAGAGGTGTTAGCTTAAAGAGATTGTTGCTAAAGAATATTTAGGTTAACTAGAAGTGGATGAGATCAAATAATGCTTGTATTCACTTTAATATAATGAAATTTAGCTATTGCTAAGAAATTGAGCGTAATCTTCGTAAGACAAATTAATATAAATTTCTTTGAATTTCTCTTTGTTGTTTATATTGTTAACTAAGATAAGATAGTGTTGTGAATAATCATTATTGAAAATATTTAATATCGTATGTCAAATTCAACGTCTAATATTACTCTTAAAAAGAAAAATAAAAAGTCCGTGAAAACTTTAAAAACATAATTTAACCTCTTTCTTATGTTTTATCTTTATACTTTTAAATAATAGAAAATTTTTTATATATTGTGAAACGTCTCAATTGAATACAAGTAGATTCGATATTTTATATAAAAAGTAATAATAATCGTAATTGAATATTTCATGAGTTTTTTACATTATTTAAAATTTATATCAATATACTATGAAATTTTTATTACAGAAAAAATATAAATCTTTTAAAATTTATTAAAATCTTTATTAATCTAATACACCTCTATTAAAATAGTAACTCAAACTAAAAACTATATATTCCAATTATTCAAATCTTGTATTAATTAATGTGTTAGTTAACTTTGATTGATTTTTACAAAATTTTCATTGTATTAATTTTTATAAATTATAGGATTTTCAACATAGAGAAAATTTTAAGTATTTAAAACTAATTTTTTTAAAATTAAAAATAATCTTAAAAAATTATTTTACTCAATATAGCTTGATTAAAATATCAATAAAGCCTAAAGTTTTTTATTTGTAATGAAAAAAATTAAAGAATTCAACTAACCAAATATTATATACAATTTAATGTTTCAAATAAAAAATATATATTTTTATAATAATTTATTTCATTTTATATTATATTATTTTTTATATTTTAAAACATAATACAAAATTAGAATAAACATAACCAAGATAAGGCATTATTATTGTTATATATATAAATATTATTCCATTCCCAAAATCATAGATTGTAAAATATTTTATTTTCTTAATTAAATAAAAATCACAATTAATTTAGCTTATCTAATATCTTTATTCCATATATTTTATAACTTTCAATGTTAAATTTATTCAATCAAGTATATTTTATTCATGTATATCAAAAATTTTAATTATTCAACTATTCATATACAATTGAAATAAGTATAATTATTTTTTCATGATGTTAATATTTTATAATTAATCATTTTTTAAACTATAATTTGTAATATTAATAATTATTTTTGTATATATTTTACTTTTAATAATAATAACGACAACACCAATGTTTAAAGTAATGAAATTAATGATAGAAAGATTATGAGAATTAAAGGTAAAGATTTTATTATAAGAATAAAATATTAGATAGATTAAAGGAATATTATTATGCAATAATATGAATTTAAAATTTAAAACGATAATTTCTAAAATTATTATTATCAAAATAGGAATATGCATTAATTTAGTGAGTTAATAAATTGACAAGTGTAATGGGGAATCATTATTTGAATAAATAAATTGTTGATTTAATTGAATGAAGAAATATGAATAAAAAATTATATAAAAATTAAATACATAAGAAGAAAATTAATATATATTTTAGGTGTTTTTATTTATTTATAGTTTGGAGTTAGTTTAGTGATAAATTTTTTAAAAAATAATATTTAAATTTATCCACTAAGTATTTAAAGATACAAGATAAAAAAAAAATCTAATAAAAAACGTTTCAAAACCAATATATTAACTAGGTTACCACATGCCAAATCAACACCACATTGTTTTGCATACTAAGATACCCAATTTTTGTAAGTAAGACTTGGAGGACAAAAATTCATATTTTGATAATCCAATTTGTGCTATTGAAATTTCGAGATCAAAATCACTCAATTATAATAGATGCAAAACCAAAAGTGCAACTAAACCTTTTTTTTTTTTATGATTTCAATTGTAATTTCTATTTTTTCTTTAATATATAACTGAAAATTAAAATTTAAAATTTGTATACGTATTATCTCAACCTATCACTAAATTGAATTGATTGTTAATTTTCTTTTATTTTTAACAATATAAAATTATCATCCTTTAGTTCACTCTCCTTGATTATATCAATCAAAATTCATCTATCTATCTATCTATTTCTATTTCTCTCTTTCTTTTAAGTTCAACCTATCATCTTTCTAATTTCTATCCACTCTCCTTATTAAATCGGTCAAAGTTCATATATATATAACCAACCCATTACCCATGCCTACCAATTTCTTTGGAAAAATTGTTTAGGTACATTTTTGTCATACACATCCCAAGCTTAGAATGGATGACAATAATAAAAATGAAAAATTTAAACGAAATAATTCATAAATATTGCACTACATAAAAAGAAAAAATATAAAATATTTCAGCACAACACAATAGCACACTACATTGATTCCATGAGAAATAAAATTGTGATGACTACTTGTTTTTTTTAGTTTTAATATTTATTTATGAAATTAATGTGTTTTAAGAAAATTATATATTTTTTAATGGTTATTATATATTTATTTTAGAAGGCTATCGTATATTTTAAAAAAAGTATACCATAGTCTAATACTATAAATGTACACAAATAATTATGTAGCTAAATATTAGGCTTGGGGGTACCTGGCGAAACTATTTATTTTATTGATAAAAAGTTTTACTTGTAGTGTTACAATTTTGCTCAAATATATTTTTCTTCAAAATTTAATTTTTATTCCTCAAATTCGATTTTAGTCCCATAAATATTTTTTAAAAAATTTTTTTTTTATAAAATATGATTTTATTCCCCCAAATTTAAAAATTTGTTTTTTTGTCCGTTTATCTTAACGGACTAAAATCACAATTTATTTTTTTTAATTTGAAGGTCTGAAATTGTATTTTATTTTTTAATTTGAGATACTAAAATCGTATTTTTAAAAACTAAGGAATTATACATATTATTTGAATTTAGAGGACTAAAATCAACTTTATTTCTAATATAAAGGATTAAAATATAATTACATGTATATTTAACATAAAGACTACATGTTAAAAGGTCTGAATAAAGTTTCCTACCTTTTTTGAGGAAATGTTATTGTGTTAATAGCTTTTAGTGTTTTTACTCTAAATTATATTATAAAACAGAGGAAGAAATTACATGATGTTAAATTATATTTAATTTTTTATTTATTAATTTTAGATCAACCCTCATCTTAATATCTTAAAATTTATATTATTTTACTTTAGCCTCTTGGTCCCTTGGACGGTTTCCAAATCTATGTATTCTTCCAAAGCAGATGCTATGTTAATCAATCAAGCTAAGGCATCAAGAGCTTGATATCATTTGATTTTGGACTAGCAAATGTTTCTATGCATGGGCAAAGAATTTAAAAAAAAATAAAAATTCAAGTGAAAACATTAATGAGAAAATGTTTCTATGAATAGGCAAAAAAATTTCAAGAAAATAGAAAATAAAAATAAACGTTTTACTTTGAATTGAAAAGAATTGTCAATCTTGTATCTAACAGCTGGATACCAATAAAAGGGAAATTGATAACAGATGTCAAACAAAGAATGGGCATACAACTTTTTTCCTCTCTACAAGTTGTGGATCGATTGGGTGAAGGTAGGTATAGTTAAATTATTATTATTTTTACTTACCCTAATTAATAAGTACAAATTATCAATCCTCAAATTCAATAATTAACTTCTTTAGATATCTTACACTATGTAGATATAACTTGAGTATGCACAATATATATTTATATATATATATATATAGTAATAATAATAATTAATGTATTTACTGTGTAGGAGTAGAGCAAATAATTATGAAAAAATTAACTCACTATAGAAGGATTCTTCCTTTAAATAATGAAAAATATTTGAAAGAGAACCAGTTATAAAATGTGAAAAGAGAAAAATATTTAATTATATAAATAATAAAAAGAGAAAAATATATATATATTTTGTGAGTGGGTTGACTTGTTGGTTACGTATTTCAGTTATTAGTGAAGTAAAGTTGTTAAATAATATTTTTGCTTATAAACATTTTTTTTCCGTAAACAATCTTATTCAAAGTAAGGGTAAAATGCACTGTTTTTCTTTTAAACGGGATTATAAGAGAAAAATAAATAAATAAATAAAATTTATTCTTTTAAAAAATTAAAATTAATTTCTAATTAACTAATTTACATGAAGTCGTACATCTTTTCAAAAAAGTTAAAAGAGTAAACTTTTCCATATTAAAAGATAAATTTTAATTTCTTTTCTTATTTTTTTCTCCTAAATATTCTTAGAAAGTTATCTAAACGTAACGTTACTCTTCTCACTGTATTTTAATGTCTATAAGATATGATTTTAATCCTAACTGTTTTGAGCCAATTATATATATTTTTATTCTAAAACTAATCAAATTTGCTCTTTATTGAATTTTCTCAAGCCTCAATATTTTGTTACTTCTAAACTGTTAAAATAATTTGATATCTCAAATCTATTATAAACCCATTAGTTTATTTTATAAATATCTAGATAGAAAATAATAATTTGACTTTATAAAGTTGAGAAAAACAATGGAAGGATCAAATTCGCCATTTTTTTAAAAAAGTAAAAGAACTTAATTTGCTTTTAAAAACACAGAAAACTTGGAAGACTATGATCAACATTGAAGCAATTCTATTCCAAAGAAGTGACTTGCTAAATAGTGTTGGCTAATTGTTTAATGGTCCTAACAAGAGTTGTGGGGGCTCGACCCTGCTGATTTCTTCACGAATAAAATGAGAATAAACTTCTTTGTATTTTGTCCTTTCATGAGGATTCAAGAACATAAACTTCAGCTTGATTATCACACAAATGGAATGTAAAATTTTAGCCTGATTTTCACGCAAGAGGTTCAGAGATGGAGGACCATTGAAAACTTTAGCCGAATGTTGATCCATTATGCATAAGAATAAAAATAAATTATAATAATTGAAAATATGAAACTTCTACAATTTCCCTAGTCTATCTAGAGAGAAGTTGGTGATTCAACATATGCATCAAATATATTTCACATTATAAAACACAAACAACATGATTTGTAAAATCACCCTAAAGATAAAAAAAAATAAAGAAGCTACTAAAATTCAAGTTTTAGGCATGTTAATAAAAATTATTTATCATTATTGAGTAGAAAAAGGCCACATAAGACACATTTATTGGCAAAAAATCTCAAAAGAAAAAACTCATTATATAACTTTTTATTTCAAATAATAAAAGAAAATCTCAAAATTTATTAGACTTTATCCCCCATTGGGTCGGTTCTGTTTGTACTTAAAAGCTCAAGAAAATAGCTGGAATGGGTGTAAACTTTGGCATTTATTCATGAAGGAGTAAGTCCCTATATAGTATCAATACATCAAAATGAAGCTTTATTGGTCAACATGACTCCTTACATAAAATATTTACCACTTTGGTTTACCTTTGACTTGGAAAAGGAAGTACCATGTTGGTTTAGTCAAGGGAAAATATCTTAGTTTCTACATAAACATAGCTTAATGTTTACATGCATGCCTACCAAAGAACCTTTACCAATTTTATTTATCAAAAAGGAAAGTGTTGGTTTTTACATAATCATAGAACCTTTGAAAATCTTATTATGAACAAAAAGATTTAGATGCATTTTCTTAAATATATTTGGTGTGATTCTCCTATATTCAAGATATATTATAAAAAATACTAACAAAAACTATATCTAAATTTCATTTTTCTACTGCTGCATTGTTTATTTTTGAATTGGTAAAGGAAGCACCATATTGGTTTAGTCAAAAGAAAATATATTGGGTTTTATATAATCATAACTTACTGTATATGCCCCCTGCAAGCACTACCTTACTAGCCATCATTGTTTGGATAAATATCTAATCTTGGATGAGTAAGAAGTTTAGGTGTAAACACAATTCACACACGGAATTATCTGCAACATTTCAGAAAAATCTCCCTGCTTTGTCATTTTACTCCTTCTCTTCCATTTTGTCATAACTTCATTTGTCCACACAAGATGAAACATTTTACCCCACAGTTTTAGGATTCAGATTATGTCAACAGCTTACTTTAGAGACTAAGAGTAATATAAAGTTTTCTTGATCGAATCAGTGATCAACATTTTTCATTTGATTAATGACAATCAAAAAGACAGGTACAAGAGGTTTACAATAACAGAAGTACTTTATTCAACTAACTGAGTTAACCTCTACCTGATCAATGACCAATATTACATACACATAGATAATAAATCATAAAATTATTGAAATGTCAAAAATTATTTTTTTATCAATGACTTATTGTACCTCTACTCCATTAGTCCATTTTTAATCTTTTTCTCCAAACTATGCCCATGAACTGTTACTTATTTCTTTAAACCATGTCACAGGCATCTCAATGAAAAGGTAGGGAAAAAGGGGTCTAAATTCTGAAACCAAACGCATCTTAGTCAAAACGAACCACACTATAAATATGGTCACCTACAAGGGCCATTCAATTCAACCCCACGAGAACTTACAACAACTACTTCACATTAAGCCTTAGCATTCAAGCTAATCATGTCCCTGTGTGGCCAAAAATTTTTCAAGAGGTTCTGTGTGGATGAATTCCACATGGGAACTCTTCCATACAGCAGCTTTTTGTCCAATGATCTATTGCCATCCCTTGGAGCAAGAATTAACCAAGAAACAAGACTTAGAAGATACATAATCTCCCCTTTTGATCCACGTTATAGGTGATGATGGTTCTTCAATCACATCATCAAAATAACACATACAAAATGATATTGTGGTGTTTGTTTGTTTCTTCTAATATGCTATATCATTGCAGGGCATGGGAGATGTTACTAATTGTGCTAGTTGTTTACTCTGCATGGATATGTCCCTTTGAATTTGCCTTTCTTCCTTACAAGCAAGACACACTATTCATTATAGACAACATTGTCAATGCCTTCTTTGCTATTGACATCATGCTCACATTCGTTGTTGCATATCTTGATCACCATTCTTACCTTCTTGTTGATGATCCTAAGAAAATTGCTATCAGGTACTTATCTACACATCCCATGTAGCTATTTAATATACACTTCTTTGATAATCAAACTAGTTTTAAAGGACACAACTGTGCTTTTGACAAAATTCTGCAATCTGAAATATAGTTTTATCTTAATAACTTATGTAATAAAAGTTTCCATCAAATGTCAATGTGAATTACTAAAAGAGAAAAGTTTTGTTCTTAGTTTAAGGCAAATTTTATGGTTTGTTATTTTTATTATTTGAATTTTCTCTCTTATATTTATAATTAAGGATTAAGATTTTACTGTATCATTATATCACATGAGATGATCCAAACCTTTAATTTAAATACATCTGAATAAAATTTACTTAAATAAATGTGACTATAGACATTCCTAAGTCCTCACATTTTCTTCCTTTGAGGCTGATAAATCTCACAAGACTTTACTTACATCATGTAGTTCTATAAAACTTACAGGTACATATCTTCCTGGTTTATCTTTGATGTGTGTTCAACTGCACCATTTCAATCAATCAGCCTCCTATTCACTGATCACAGTGGTGAGATTGGCTTCAAAGTTCTCAACATGCTTAGGTTGTGGCGCCTAAGACGTGTCAGTCGTCTGTTTGCAAGGTCCAACACTATATTATATACTAAACCTTATGGTTTTTCAACACTTGAAACTCAACCTTATGGTTTTCCAACACTTGAAACTCATAGTGCTTACTAGCTCCTCTGATTTCCTTCAGACTTGAGAAGGACATTCGCTTCAATTACTTCTGGACTAGGTGCTCCAAGCTCATTGCTGTAAGCTACTGAATCCTATGTTTCTTTTGACACATATTCCTCTGATCAAAATAACATGCATTCTCTGCATTTGGTGCATGTTTGAATTTCAGTTAGACATGTTTTATGTGTATTCTAATGTAAATCTAACCGGTAAAAGTAAAGTGAACATCAAAATAAGGGTCTTAATTTGTTAGCAAAAGTAACACAAATCATTGAATAAATCAGTATAGTTATGTTTAACGGTTTATTATGTCACCTCATTTATGTGTAGCCAATTGCATATATGCTTTTTGCTTTCTCAATTTGCAACTTTTAACACAACAAAATTTAGATGCAATTATTTAAGTGTTTGTTGTGGTTTCATTCTGGTCAATTATGCAAACATTTAATGCAAACTTTTATTATCCAAATTGCTATTTTAATTTTAATCAACATAAAAAACACTGACAGAACTTTATCTAAGATCTGGTCTTATAGATCATTTTAACCAATTAGAATTGAGATGTCATGCTACTTTTCATGAAATTTCAGGTAACATTGTTTGCTGTGCACTGTGCTGGATGTTTCAACTATCTGATTGCAGATAGGTACCCAGATGCAAAAAGGACATGGATTGGTTCAGTGTACCCAAATTTTAAAGAAATGAGTCTTTGGGAAAGATATGTGACTGCCATGTATTGGTCCATTGTCACACTTACTACCACTGGCTATGGAGATTTACATGCTGAAAACTCAAGGGAGATGCTGTTTGACATATTCTATATGTTGTTCAACTTGGGATTAACCTCATACATCATTGGAAACATGACAAACTTGGTAGTTCACTGGACAAGTCGCACCAGAAATTTTGTATGTGCTCTCAAACTTATACAATTTTTTTTTCAGTTTTCCTTTTTAATATGAGTATTCCTTTGTCCATAATGAAAAATAATCATTGAAATTATCTTTAAAATGAATGTATCTTTAATTCTTATAAATTAAATTTTTTATTCATATATATATACATGAGCTTTTTACTTTATAAAAATTGATAAAAAATCATATTTTATTGATAGATCTAAAATTTAAATTTAATTATTTTATCCCTTCTGGCAATAAAATTAAGAACTAAAATATAAATATACATAAGAAAAAGTTCAATAACCAAAATAAAGATAATTATTTGTCATAAAAATCAAAAAAATTATTTTAAGTCTTTATTTTCACTATTTTTACAAGTGTTTGTTGTCACTTGATAGCTGAGTTTAGCTTTATCAAGAGTTAGGATTAGAACAAATCATGTCATTAACATTGATTCTGAACTATTATTTAAATCTGAAGTGATAAAATTAGAATAAATCCCAAGTCTCAATCATCATACACTTAACTATAATCTTAATAAAAGTTGAAAAGTTTTGATTCTGACATATTGGTTTTTTGTTTTTCTGGAAAAAATATTAACAAGTGTGACTTTGAATGCCTTTTAAAGAAATGAACATAAAATACATAGCTAGTTATGGTAAGGAAAAGAATAAAATTATTTAAGTAGTATAAATTATTACTTCATATAACCTTTTTAAAATTTATAAGCTCCTAATTCATTGTACCCTTTCCATTTTTATTACTATGATCTTTTCATAATATTCTTTTTCTATAACTAAATATTCTTATCTATCCTTTGGAGTTAAGCTATCGTATATTTAAAGTATCTTCAAGTTCAAATATCCAACTAAAAGTTCCTTATCACCAAAACCATGAAATTAGATGCTGAGACGAAATTAAAATTAGTTTTGCATTTCAAAGATGCATCTGAAAGCATTTATTTTGTCTTGTAGTGGTTGTAAAGTTCTTTAAACCACGAAACAGAGGTGGTAATGTTCATATAAAAGTAGAAAGAAAAATAAAATAATAGGGGGTGCACCTGGTTCATAACCACACACCATTATTACCCACCGACATGACATGGATCCATTTGGTAAATATTATATAATAATAACACACAATCAATACCATATGTCAAAATCATATTTTTATTTTAAAATATGAATAAGACAACTTTTTCACCATGTGGGAAAAATTCATGTGTTTTTCAATTTTCATTTTCTTTTGGGATTAGTGTTTTCGTGATGCTTTTGTTTTGGTATTTTTAATTTTTTTTAAATGAAAATACAATTTTTATATTTAGTATTTAATTGGTTATGTATTTTTGTTGGTTGTGTAGTATTAGTGTTATATATATTACCTTTACCTTTACAATTTCTTACATTAAATTCCTTGGGAAATTGTATTTATCTAATTCAATACTGAAAATGCTGAAAAACAGGGGTAGAAACATAAAAGAGGAAGTTTATCCATTAATTAAGTTAAGGTTTTTAATACTGACTTAATCTCATATGACCTTAAAAATTCTTAATTTATAATTGATTGATTAAGTAACATCATTATTTATTAGTGTATTGATTAATTCTAAGATAAGTATTATTTCCTTTATTTCAGATAACTATTACTCCCTTTGTTTTTCTATACGTGTTATGTAATTCCTCTCAAAATAATTAGTTTCTATTGGTTTATATACAAAAGATTAGAATGACACTTATAATGTGATAGAAAGAATATGATAAATGAAACATAGGTAAAAGATTAACATAGGAATAAAATCACTAAAAATTAAAGGAAAATTTCCAAACTTTTTAAAATAATTTTTATACACTAAAATAATGAGTTTATTAAATAAAAAATGGGATTCATTTTGTTTTATAAGTTTTAATAAATTTAAGCAAATAATGAAAAAAATTGAATTTGAAATACATGGATAGTGTAAAGAAATTTAGATTATCAAATAGTTGAAATTTATAGACTGGTTTCTAGAAAACATTACATTGGTAAATGGAACATAAATTCATGGTTTGGTGACACAGAGGGACACAGTGAGAGCAGCTTCAGAATTTGCATCAAGAAATCATCTGCCACATCACATACAAGAACAAATGTTATCACATTTGTGTTTGAAATTCAAGACAGAAGGACTGAAGCAGCAAGAAACATTAAATGGCATGCCAAAGGCAATTCGTGCAAGCATTGCAATCCATCTATTTTTTCCTGTTGTGCAAAAACTCTACCTCTTCCATAGAGTCTCTCATGACTTTCTTCTCCAGCTGGTAATACTTCACATACCTTATCATATTAATATCTCTCTAAAGATATCATTGTGTATGATAAGTTTATCAACTTTTTCTAATTAGAAAGATACCATTTTGTATGTATAATTAGTTTATCAAATTTATGATGATTCCTTATCAAATAAGTGTTTAACTAAATTGAACTAATACAAGTAATTGTGTGCTAATAGGTTACAGAGATGGAAGCAGAGTATTTCCCACCCAAGGAAGATGTTATACTACAAAATGAGTCTCCCACAGACCTTTACATACTAGTTTCAGGGGCAGTGGTGAGTGAGCTAAATCAAGAGTAATCAAGTAACCCTTGAATGAATCTTAAAGAATGCTCCCTAATTGAAAATTTTCTTTGACAGGATCTCATTAGCTATGTTGATGGTCATGATCAAGTATGTCATAACATTCAACCATTGCATTTTTTTTCTCTTTATATTTATAGTACACAATGAAATAACAGAACCTAACTTTCTACTCTGATATTGACAATTCAGGTTGTGAAGAAGGTCACTGCAGGAGACACATTTGGGGAGATTGGTGTGTTATACTGTAGACCGCAGCCTTTTACTGTTCGGACCACTGAACTTTCTCAAATCTTAAGACTCGGCAGAACTTCCTTAATGAATTCCTTGCAAGCATATCCAGAAGCAGAACAGATTATAATGAAAAATATCTTCATGGTAATAAGGATATTACACAACTTCATTTTCATTTTATCTTGTAACCATACTAATAGTCTGAGAGAAAATAGTTATATTATAAAGTATATAATAGTACAAAATAGTTTTATACCATCATTCAGTTACAAATCATTATTGTAAAAACCATGCTAAATGTGAAAACTAATTGGTTAACAATATTATATTGATAGTGTATATGGATTAAATTTGGTTTAATTTTGATACACCATTTATGTAGAGATTTTTACCATGTCAACCAATTAAAAATTACATTAGATATTACAGAAGTAGCTGATTTTCAATTATTACTGAAGTATCCTTGGATTAGATGACTGTCTAAAAGAAAAAACATTTGAGCTGTGAGTGTATTCTAAATAAATTCAAATTATGTTATGATTTTGACAATTTAGTCACTCTTGTTTTTTGTTGGCAGAGGTTAAAGGGGCATGAAGAATTGGATTTTGAGTATCCACCTAGGGACCTTGGAATGGCTCTTCACCAAATGCATGATTGGGACAAAATAAAAGGAAGTTTTTCTGATGCGTGTACTAATAATGAGGAAGCCAGATTGTATAACATGATTCCTGAGGATGGCATAAGAAATCTTCATGCCACTTTGCACAATGATCATCCCAACATGGAAGCAAATGAAAAGATCCTAAGCCCTGTTAGATGGAAACAGAAACCTCTTGTAGACCAACAACAGAACAAGAGCATTTCTGACCTTGCAATTAATCATGAAAATAGGAAGACATCAGATGAACATATAATAGAGTTTTTGGAGCCTGAAATCTCTGTCAACCACCCTTTAGGAAAAGTATACACACACTCTTATTCAAGTACCTCTAACCATAGAACTGAGAGAGAAACAGAAAGATTCTTCAAAAAGAGAGTTACCATCCACTTACTTAGTAAACACAGAACTATCTTACAGGAACAACATGGAAAGTTGATAATCCTACCTGATTCACTAGAAGAGTTGCTCTATATTGCTGGTAAGAATTTATTTAAACAACCTGAAAATGATAAAAATAAATAAATAATAGGGTGTTGCCATTTTAATTAAATGCATAGAAAAGGATAAGTATGTATATTTCTGGATCAAATACCATTCTTTAAACAGAAAGTATCATTTCTCTTATTTTCTCATTCTGACTTTCAGCTTGTGATATTGTAGGAGAAAAGTTGAGAGGATCCAAGCCTACCAAAGTGATTAGTGCAGAGAATGCAGAGATAGATGATATTAGTGTCATTAGAGATGGTGATCATCTTTTTTTTCTTTGCAGTGATAGTGAAAATTTAAGTTCTTAATTTTATCTAATCCAGTTTCAGTGTACAAGATATAAAGTGTAACCTTCAGGAGGATAATAATTAATACAAAAAAGCACAGAAAGATTTCATGAAGTATCAAACTGTCAATGGAGATAATGATCATATGTTCCTTATTTTGCAGAATACTAAAGATTTGTGTTCATGATTTTACTTAATTGAATATAGCTGTAACCTTTAGGAATGTAATAACTATACAGTCATGTATTAAGATTATTGAAATAACATAATATTCAATTACCGTAGCCGCTCTTTATTCATAAAGCAACAATCAGGCAATAAGTCTAATCTTACTAGGTAAAGTCAATCTATGAAATACATGATGTCACTGTATCTTATCAAAAACAAATTTAAGAAAAAAACAAATATGATATATGATCAAGAAAATCATCAAATCATTTCCACACGGTTGTAAAAGTGGTCAAGTTCAATCTCAAAATAGAAGTAGCCTTTTGGGGCAGACCAGCCTTATTTATATTAATGTAATCAAAGCACATTTGTCATCCATGGTTAACCTTCTTCAAGTATATATATAGCTGAAGTTCCACAACTGCATAATAAGGAAATTTTTCACACAGCCAAATGTCCAGAAGGCTTAAAAGACTGAAGTGAAATTCTTAAAAACTGTCCTTATGAAGAATTATAGCACAACTTTTACAGATTTCAGTGATTAAAAAAAAGTATCAAATGTTTCAAAATTTGACTTCAAAGGAACTCATGAAAATGGAGCAAGAGAACAAGACAAACCTGTTGGGAAACGCATGGAAAAAATTCCCCACAAATCTGAATGTGAGTAAAATAAAAACATTTTCAACCGGGTGAAATAATAGAAATGTAATACAAATTCCAGATAAAAGAGAGATCAAGTGCAAGAATAAGAAGAATACAAACAATTTTCATAAAAATCTCACGATAAGGATAAAAATTGTGAGAAAGTACAGAATTTATAAATACTCATTATATAGATCAAAGCAATCAATAAAACATATTACTTTCTTGTATAATATTTTATCTCCTCTCTCTATCTAATGTCCAACATGAAACTTTGAATTAACAAAGTTCACACCAAAATCCATTTTCTTTTTCTTCAATTTGTTTTTTTTTTTTACAGCACTACGCTTGTGTTTGATTTCATCTGTTTAAGCCCACAAGTTTTGTGAAGACCAATTTTGGTGTAGTTAAACTATTTTCTCAGCTTCCTGAACTTCCTAGTTTATTCTCTTTACCTCCATTTCTCGGTGTCAAACAAATTCACTAATGTATCAAACTCTTCCTTCATTACTAAGAAAGCATTCTGCAGCAACACCAAAGCTGATATTTGTTTTATGACGCAAATGATAAAATATTAAATATGTTTCTTGATTAAAAGTATAATCTTAAAAGATATTTAAATTATAATTTTGAGTAAATTCTTCGGAATTGTCATTAAATGAATCACATCACATCGTTATCATATATAAACTGAGTAATTATCAATGTAATTATCTATATTTAACAAAATTCTCAGAATTTCTAAATAATAACTAAAGGACACCTTAGCAAATATTAATAATTTTGCGCTCAACGGATAATATATATTTTAAATTTTTCATCCAGTAGAACAAATATTTCATGATAGAATGTTTTCTTAACAAGCAGAGGATACGAGTTTAGTCATTTTACAAGGCTTTTTTATCTACAAGTCTCGGACGAAAACTTTACTCAAGATTCATAGTCAATTATGCTCTAACTATTTTGTAAAAGTTGTCTTACTTTGTTTGTATATGAAAAAAAATTCAAAATTATCATCAGAGAGAAAAATGAAATTATATATAGTAAAAGTTAGATGTGTCGATTGATTTGAATGTGTTGGAACCAAAGTAAAATATATTCTATTATATTTAGAATAGAATATATTTAATATAGATTTTCAAAAGAATTATTAGTTCCGATAAATTGATTCATTATGATTAAATATATTGATTTGTAAGATAAAATAACACATGAAAAAGAACTTTGAAAAATATTCAATGTTAATAAGGTTAATATATCTAGATCATGAATCTCTTAGCATCCAGTTCAGTGAGTATCATTTAATATGATTCCAGTGTTCAATGCTTGAATATAAGTAAATTATATTCCTGTATGGACTCAATGTTTTTCAATTTTTAAATTGATATATTTCTAACTTATAATGTAAGTTAACGTATGATCTTAAAATTTATAAAGTTTGAACGCTATTAATATTTTGAGTTTTCTTCGAAGAAAGTTTGATATATCAAACTACACAACAATAATTCAGTGTTTAGAAAAAGACATGTATCAACATAACAAAAGTCTATAAAGTTACTTTACAAAAAAATTGAAGCAAAAATAAATATCCTCGACCATTTACCTCATACTCTTTACCTCATATGACTTGATTATGTTTGTTTCAAATGGCTAGTAGTTTTCAATGCCTATAAAATGAGTCAATTTGAAAGTGAAAAAAATATCAAAAAGCTAATACTCTATTGGACAAAAGACTTATTTTCTCAATTTTTCTAAGTTGGGTATATTGTCTTTTAGAATCTATTGTTTAGCAAAGTTGTAAACACTTTATGTATCTTCTTGGCATGTTATTTGTTCTATATTTCTCTTCCGTTCTTTATCAATTGTGATCTTCAATACTCCACTGCTTTGGACTTGCTCTAACAAAGGATGTCATCATGCGGGACAGTGGTGTACCTATAAGAGCATTCCAATGCTCAAGTCACTACTAAATTATAGAATAGTTTTCTTAAAAGACTAAAAAAACTTTATTTTAGAGATTTTATCTCCTATTTATACACTTTCAAAGTCGGCCTAGAAGATACCCTTCTGGTAAGTCTAAGCCATTTAATTCATTCTTTCTCTTAATATTTACTAAGTTAGAGGTTATCTCTTTAATTTTTATTGTTTATTGTGTTGATCATCTACAAGGTCTTTTGGCCTAGGGATCAATCAAGGGTGTTTACCTTTGGCTTCTAACCTTAGCTACTTGGTGTGTATTATAATGTAGGTCGTCACGTCCTCATGATATTATTTATGGGTTTGGATTTTTGGATGCTGGTTATGTGTCCTATTTGGTTTTGGTCATCAATTGATCAACCAATCACGTGACTTCTGGGTGATCATTCAGTATACTTTACATACTACATTGTATATTCTCTTTTAGAATATATCTCTGTATCTTGAAAAACTTTTGTTCATGAAAATCAAGAATGACTTAGTGAGAAAAAAATACTTAGTTTTAATAAGTTTGTGTTATAAGCTTACTAGGTTTTGAGTTAAGAATGACTTTGTAAGAAAGAATATTTGCGTGGAACTAGATTTGGTTAATGAAAAGACTTCAAGTATTTTGAAGGTACTAAACATATCTTAATTTGAATGAACCAATATAAACCCTTGTGTTTATCTTCTTCTCTTTTTCCTTCCTTTACCTTTGGAAGCTTGCTTAACAACTTGTTTTAATACCAACTTGGATCTTTACAACCTGAGTTTTAAACTCATATCTACGAAAAAATGTTTCTACTATAGTTTTGTACTTAACACAATTCAAGTTATTCCTCTCTTGTGTTATTTTTTGTTTCTTTAGTTGGTATCAGAGTTTAACCTCTAGTTTGAGCATATAATATTGTTAAATGAAAAGGTCACCGAAAAGAACAGGAAAAACAAAGGTCAAATAGTGAACAAAACATTTTTGTTTGAAGGACAAAACTAATTATAATTACTAGAAGTAGAAAATGACAATGTTCTTCAGTGTTGTCAACATATATATGTATGATGTAGTTGACAAAGGTGACTACAACCCATGAGAGATGGAATTTCTATCACAAGAAGGAACTGAACCAAAGAACACAAAAATAGGTACATGTTGAACTTGAAAGCTAGAAATGTCATTTTGTGCGTCCTCTCTCAAGAGTAATAAGCAAAGATACATAGTTTAACTAGTGCTAACTAAATGAAGGACATTCTCGCAATATCATATAGGGATTCCTCTCATGTGAAAATAAATAAGTTCAGTTTGCTTGCACAATAGCATGAATGTTTGAGAGGTTTCATACTATACTAAACAATCTAAAATTTCTAAGTAGAACTTATGATAATATTTATGATTTTTGTCTAGAATGTGGATACCATAGGTCATAACACTAAGAACCTTAAGAAATTTAACAAAATTGTCAGTAGAAAAACTTGTAAGGATATTAAAGGTACACAGGATCTTGTTGCTACAAGACAAAGGTGGCAGGAAATGTAAGTCTCTTGCCTTGAATATGTAGAAAGTGTAACACCCTAGTTTTTAGCTGTTTAGAGGGCAGTGGGAACAAGTAGGCAAACTGCGTGTCTTCATTAAGAAACAAGTAAGGTTTTGTGTTTTTACGAAACAAAATTATGTTGATATATGTTTTCTAGTTTTGAAAGAAAATAGTATTACTATGCATATTGTGTTTTGAAAGTTGCTTTGAAATGGAGTGAAGATGAGATTTTCAAAGTAAAAAGGATTTGGCAAAGGAGGTTTCTTAAAAGATGTGTTTTCAGGCAACTAATGTTGCGATTTGTTTAGGTTGTGAGTTCTGCTTCATATTAAGGTGGTTGTGGGGTTTCTAGGTTGGTAGGTTAGTTGAGCACTACAATAACTCAAGAGTTAGGGATTTTTTCTCAATTATTGATGCTAATGAGAGATTCGTGGAAATGATGAGCATGTTAAGAGTTTTCATCGGTATCAAGGATTAAGGAGTTAATCTTGAGAATTAAGTGATGTTGGAGTGTATCAAGGGGTTTTGGAGTGTTTGAGCTAGTTTTGGAGATTTAAAAGGGCCAAAACAACCCTTTTTGAGGCTGATACATTCACCTAAGTAAACCTAGCACTCACTCAAGCGAATGTATTGAAAAGCCATTTTCCCAAGCAAGTCTAGCTTTCGCCCAGGAAAATGTTGTGAGAGGCCATTTGCCCAAGTGAGTGATGTAACACTCATAGTTTTCTTTCCTTGTATATTGTTAAATTTGTATGAATTATATGTGTGAAGTTATGCATAAGTGTGGCTTAGAGGAGTTTAATTGATTATTTTCTTGAATCAAATTCATGACTTATTTTAAGTATAGGATTTAATTTGGAATAATTAATTTAAATTTCTCTTTATTTTAGAAATTGTTGAGTTAATTACTAATTTTGAAATTTGAAATTTTATGAATTTTGGAATTTAAAAATTAAATTAATTAGAGCTATGGTCTAATTTAACTAAATTAACAAAGTTCTAGAATAACTTCTGTGAGATGAGCAAGTTAGAATTGCTTGTTGAGTAAATGATGTGTACTTTGGATTTTAGAATAAAATTTTGAATGAGACAATGGTTTAAGAAATAATACTAGGAATCATCAAAAATACTCTAAGTGCTCGTTTTACCTTCTTATTCCGTTTACTCTTATAATTTCAAATTACTTGGCTGAAATGGTTACACACTATATTCATTCTCCTTTAATTTCATATTACATATTTCTCTTCCCACTTAATTTGCACGTTTCATTTCTCCTCACTACAACTATAAAACCCTCTTTACCTTCATCCATTCTGATTGTCATTCATAACCCATTACCACTTCTCAAATTCTTTTACACCCTCTTGTTCAGAAACCAAAGTGAAAACTTTGTTTCTCTCTAACTTCCAATTTCTACTTCTAAATTCCATATGTGAGAAATTATTGTGAAGGTTTTAGGAACCTTTGTTCTAGCAATTCTTTCAAATTCCTCTCCCTTGCCTTGTTTTGCTGAACTTAATTGCGATTGTTATCTCTTGTGAGTGATTTCCTTCGAATTGATTGTAGTGGTGATGATTCTATGACTTTTACACGCATACATACATGTGGAGATGAATTTCTTATGTGGAGATGAATTTCTTTTGACTAGATATTTGATTATTGATATTTCAAGTGAGAGGTTAACCGCCTATTGTGATGTTTCTGGCCTTGAGTGAGCGAGTGAGTGAAAACTAGTGAAGAAATTAGAAAAATTAGATGATAGTTTGACTTTTGGGGGTTGACATCTAATTTAGGTGTTTTAGACTTTATTAAGCTTTTGAATAGTTTAGTTTGGGTATTTTAGACTTGTCAAAGCCTTTGTTTTGGTTAGAAAAACATTAACATGAATTTTGCTCCTTTGGAACTCACTAAGTTAGCAACTTTAGTGATTTTAAGGTTTAGAGAGACAAAGATTGGAGATAGGCCTCTTAATCGAAGTTGAACCTTTAAGTAACTTTATAATAAGTAATTAAACTTGTTTAAGTGGTTAGAATATGGTTTGAATGGCTTTGAGAGAGTTTGGAATGAATTTTCAAACCAAACTTACAACAAGTGTAGAACTTGTTGTACCTTGTTGTCATCCCACACTGAGCACGAGTAGTGGTTGACACTCAGCGTGAGGCTACAAACTGTATCTAATTATGTTACGTAGCCACACTAAGCGTGAAAGGGGATTCTCGCTTAACGTGGGGCACAAAGGTGCGAGTGTTGGTCTTTGGAAGTCAACACTAAGCATCAACAAGCATGGATTGTTTGGGACAAGGGTTTTTTGTACAAACTACTCTAAGTTTAGTTATCTAGATGTATAAGTTTTGGGTAGACTTGGATATGACTAGTCCAACCCTTATCTATGTAACTTTTCTTTTGCTAGTGTATATTACCATACATTTATTGGTATGTATATACATTTTATTACTTGATCAATGCACATTACTTTCTTATGTGAAAGTGCTCTTGTGTTTTTCTTCTATTGTATTAAATGAAGTGTTTTGGAAAATTATAGAGGTTTTGAAATACATACATCTTAAGTGATGTCTTAGATTCTAAAATTGTACTCTTCACCTCGTATGATTTAACTATGCTTATTTCAAACAACTATTATTTTTAGAGCTTATAAAAGGAGTTAAATAATGAGATTAGAGATTAAAGACAAAGAATAATGAAATATCAATGACCCGAATTTGTTAGACAAAAGGTTCATTTTCTTAGTTTTTCTAAGTTGTGTATATTATCTTAGAATACCTTACCAGAGTTGTGAACACTTTACTAATAGATTGAAGCATATCAAGGCAAAATCTTAAAAGAGATTTCAAGTGATGAACATCCATAAATAGTTTTGACTTATATGTTGGAAGTGGTCTATCTAACTATCTCCTGTAAATGTAGCTTAGTTCTCATAGGTGTGCCTTTGAAAAATATGGTATATATGACTTGATAATGCTTAAAACTATTTTTACATGATTGCGTTAACTGAATTTTTCATATAGACTAACTATCATGTGTTGGACTTAAAGCTTGAAGGTGCTTTGGTGTCTCTCTTGGTGTTTTGCTTTTGATGTTATGTAATTTTGGTTTTCTTAGAAGAAATGTAATTAGGAGTTTCCTATATATTGATTGTTTAGTTTAGGCATGTATGTGGTTGTTCTTTGTTTGAATGCCCTGGAGAGCTTGGCAATCTTGTGTGATTTCTCATGTGTCAATTGTTTGATTTCCCTCTCTAAGATATTTTAAAAATGTCTTTGGTAACCAACTGAGGTAATAAATTACCAACAGAAGGTAGTTAACTACCAACAAGAGGTAATCAACTACCAACAGTAGGTAACAGAGTGTAAGAATGCATTTGCCACTGGAGTAATCGATTACCCCCTCGGGTTAATCGATTACCATGAGCCAAAATCACCCTGGAAATCCTTGCTCACTGGTTTAATCAATTACCAGCTTCTGGCAGTCGATTACCCCTATCAGAAAATCATTAAGTTGTCTAAATTGAGTTTTTAATTGAACCTATAAATACTCTTTTCTCGAAAATTAACATAAGATCTTGGAACATAAGTTTTAGAAAAGTTCATACACTTTCATATTCTCTCTAAACTGAGTTCATCATCTTTTCCAAGAAACCCATAAAGAACTTCAAGAGTTCATCAAGTTTTCATAAAGAAAAGGCAAACTTGATCTTTTCTCTGACTGGGTGGCATTCATAGTGTTATATTTTGTGATCAGATCTACACTCCAGGTGTTTTCTAAACTGATCTTTTGTTTACCTTTTTGGTTTCTGGGTTATTACTCTAGGAGAGAGGTCTCTCTGGATATAGTAAAGGTCTTTGAGAAGTGTGTTCTCAAAGGTTTGATCTTGGGTGTTCCAAGGTCAGGGAAGAACTGTTCTTTGGGTTAAAGGACAGGTTTTTGGGTGTTTTGATTTCGTTTTTGTGTTGCTTGTTGCAGAGTGAATGTAAAAGAACACAAAAGGGATCATTTGATAGTGGAAAACCGATCGCAAGAGTTGTTGGGTTGGGACTGGATGTAGGAAATGGGCCGAACTAGTATAAATCACTGTGCACTCTTCTTCTTCCTTATTCTCTTTACCGTTTACCTTACATTACTGTTATCATGATTTAATTTCTGCAATTGGTTCGGTAACTGACTCGGTAATTGACTCGGTAATCAACTAAAACTGGAACAGTTAGATACTGATATTGATTACGCTGCATATTGATTACTAACGTGTTTCTGATTATTCCTTTTGGTATTTCCGCTGTGTATCTTTGATATTTCCTGTTTATCTGTCTCATCTATTGATAGGTAATCAAGAATAGTTTTGTTTGAATTAAAAGGAATTAGAAACTCGCGAAATTGGGCTATAGTGGAACTAGAATCTATTCACCCCCCTCTAGATTCACCCGTAGGGACCATCATCATGATACATTGAATATATGTTTTCTTGAAAGGTGACATAACTTACTGGTTTAATCAATTATCACTAGAATGTAATTAATTGCATAAGTGCAATAAAGGTTACAAAACATTTTGAAATAATTGATTACATTTGGTAGTAATCAATTACAACAGTTTGAATTGAAGACAAAACTCACTATTTTAATCGATTACCAAGAGAATGTAATTGAATAAAACATTCTTAGCATGAAACTAGATATCATATGAAATAACTAATCAATTACCTTTGAAAATAATCAATTACATTGCGTTATAGTTGATTAAATGATCAAGAAATCGATTATTAGTAGTTATTTCTGTTATGTCCATAAATACATCTCTCAAAACTCATTTAAAAAGGAACAAAAGTTTACAAAACACATAGTAAGTGAAACACCAATGTACAAGTGAAGAGGGAAAAGTATCTGAGTGAAGAAAAACACATTCAGAGATCAAATTGCCAAAATAACTATGGTTCTTTCATGAACATTCATCAATAAGATTCTCCTGTAAACAATAACCCAAGAAATATGCATTGTCTTCTTGATCCTTTCATACATTGCCAACATTCATGACTATTCACAGGAATTCCAGTGATACCTTAACATATTTTGTCTAAATTCTTTTTCAATTTGTGTATTTGCTTTTAGTTTACTTGCAAGGCCAAATATAATTTTTTTTAGGTTATGGAGATTACAAAAAAAGAAGGTTAATTTTCTAGTAATCTAATCACATAGAGTCTATGGGGTTAAGATTTCTAATTCTTTTTTTTTTCTAGTGTTGAAAAGAGTAATTGAATCTTGAATGTTGAAGCAATAGTGATATCTCCAAACTAGAGTTGTTTTGAAGTAAAAGTGGATGTAACATTTGATAAAGATGAATCACTATAAATTGATTGTGGTAATCTCTCCTGATCTCTCATTGCCTTAAAAAAATTGTATTGATGTACATTGAAAATATGGTAAGAGATTATTACCAAATTCTTCTTGCATCCTTCGAAACAATCCTTTAAAGATTTTCTCAAGAAATTCAAGAAAAGTTTTTTTTTTTTTTTTTATACAATCCAATTACTCTTATATTGATTATAACAAAGTCTTCTTGAGAAGTTACATCCACTTTTACTCCCAAGTATTCTCAACAATAGGAAATTATATTTAAATTGACAAAGTTTATTTTTCAAATATATATATATATATATATATATAATATTTAAACTTGATATTTCTAATTAATCTTTATAATTCCATAATAATTAAATTAAACCAATTGAGTGTGTGGTAATGTAACACCCTCAACTTCTCCATCTAAATACTCTAATTTCTCTACGATAATTAAATATTCATTCAGCAAATAAACCAAATCTTATTACATAGAGTAATTTTCAAAATAAAGTTTCTACAACTGCAAGTGTAAATTTCTTATAAAATAAAAAGTCTTAAACTTTTAACATTCCTATATAATAGACATTTCTCAAACACGAAAAAAGAAAGTAATAGCATTACGACCTGGTGTCTCCAAGCAACTGCTCATCTGCTCGCCCGTGTTCGCGGGGTCATCACAGGTGTCAACCAAATACACAACCATAGGGTTAGCTCATAATTTAATGATAATAATAGAATCATAGGAACAATACACACAAACAACGTATATAAAGAAGACATGAAATTTCAATTAACAAATCATCACAATTAACTATGCAACCCAATATGATGCATGTCACTCACATTTCACTCTCATGTCATGTGGTACCATCAAAACAACTGAACGATGCTAGGAGTACATGTCACATATGACACTCTCACTAGAAATACTAGACGGTTACAGTTAGGGCAACCAGTGTTGCAATAGGAGTCACTTCCCACTCATGGTGATCGGTCATAGTGGAAGTTTTCCCCACCGCGAATACCCTAAAAGTCCTAGGTCATTACAACGACCCGTCAGGGACCAATCGTACTAGTTTCATTCATCCCCACCTTTCGAAAACATTTTCACCACGTATAACATTCATGATAATCTCTCATTTTTAAAACACCATGCTTTACAAGCATGTTCACCAGGGGCAACCTCACTCCCCGTCCACAGGAGCAGGCATCTATCCCTTTCTCTTTCAAATAATTTCAATTGATTATCATGAGCCTAAACGATTCATCAATGCAATATGACCCACAAAATTAATCTCTCAATGCAAATAAAAAATTTCCCATTAACATTAATAAATGTAATTCACATGCCATTCACACACATCATTACAATTGTCAATAATAAAAAGAAGGATGAATGCACTAATAATAACCTGTGGAATTCTATAGAATCATAATTCAACCTGAAGTTTTATTTATTTATTTATACATTGACTACTGCTTAACCAAGTCCAAATTACCAGAGTCAACCTTCATACCTGAAAATCCAAATGTCTAGTTATTGCCCTAATTTCTCTTAGTGTTTCTTTCACCTCACACATCTATTCAATCTCTTATCAATTCAATCTCTTATCACTTTAATTACAATGTCTCACTCACCAAATGAAACACTGCAATAACTATCCATATCATGTTTACATCCACCTTTATATACGCCTAACCATATCCTTTTATACTTAATAAGATTTCGTCATCATATTCCTTTTCAATAAATATCACCACCTTTGTTCTAAACATATTTATCACAATGATAGCAACCCATTGGCAGTTCAATATTCCTTTTATCTCTACTCAAACCCAATAAGTAATAAGATATCACGAAAATCTAATACCAAAATCTGAAAATTAATTACATTGAACAGTCACGTCAATCACATAATTATCTATAAAGAAATCATCACTCATGACATACTCATTATCATTGAATTCTTATAACTACTCTCACTTAAAGGTAGGCAAAACTTATTATCTGGATTTTCTAATTAACCAAGGGTTCTCACAACTATACACAGGTTTAAGGTTTTTTAATATAAAAATATTATAATTCAAAAATCAAAAAGTCAATTATGTAGAAGGTACTCATTATTATCATCAAATTTAAGAACTACCCTAACATGAATTCGAGACACTCTGTGTGAAGAAAAATTGAAGTTGGTAGAGTTTCAATCTCCACTTTCTCATCAGGAACTTCAATCTTTTTTTAGGGAGAAAGACAATATTAGAGCGTGAGAGAAAGAAAGAAAAGATAGAAAGAATGAAGAAGGATGTGTGATCAAAAAGTGTAGCAGACTCGCCCTTTTATAGCTACTCAACCACCCCTAGGCATTTATTACCCATTAAAATTATAACATTACATAATCAATTTTCATTATTTTTATTTGTTGAAGATAATTATTTCCTTAATTAGTGCAGATTCTGCTTTCTAACCGATTTGGAACAGATTTTGTGGTGATTTGATTTGTATCAACTTAATTACTTATTTCCTATTTACTTAGATTAAGTTGTACCTAGTCTATGAATTCATATTGTATTCATTCTTTGAATAAGATACAAAATTAACATAAAATCAAATTTGTTCTTCAATATTATTAAATCAATTATTATTAGTATTATTATTATTTCTATTATTATTTTTATTAATAATAAAAATTGGGTTGTTACAGATAACAACCTCAAATTTAATTTAATCACTAATCACTTTGTTGCATAATCATCATCATCTTATACATGAAAAAGAGATAAAAATAAAATACATATAATGAAAATATCATTATCATCTTATAAGAAATAAGCAAAGAGATTTTAAAAAAATAGATTTTCTATAAACTCCCAACTAATGATCAGGGATGCAATAAGTCCAACATTAATTCCTTCATACATGTTTTTTGGAAAAAAAATGCGTCCATAGTGACTACAGTGGATATTGATTCGTTCGTACTTATCAATTAGACAAATCCATTCATAGTGATTAGAATGGATATCTTATATTTGAAAACTAGTCGTTAACTCTGTGAATCTTTTGTTACCTATATAATTTAATTTTCTTCTGTGAACTATTTAAGTGGATTAATTTAATCCAAAATTTGAGATAATAGATGTAATTAAAAAAATAATTATAAATAATCTAATTTTATAGTATCATCTAATTAGAAATAAATATATTATAATTTTTTTTTCACTTTTATAAAAGTTACTTAAAAATCATATTATATTTTATAATTGATTAACGGTGTAAAATTGTTTAACACATAAATAACATTTCAATTTAAGATGAAAAGTAATTTATCTATCTTTCATTCAAATTTTTTCATTAAAATTTAAGATAACGGGATATGTATTATAATTATTAAATAATTTATACAATTAATTCATCACGAATTATGGTAAATTTGTTAATTTTGATAACAAAATCCATAAAAGACATAAAATTAAATTTATGAAGTACGATTTTACTTATGTAAAATCGTTTTATACCATAAAAGTAAAACATTTAAACTCTTAAAATTTTATACCAACATTTTTAAAAAGAATAAATAAATTCACTTGTTTTACTAGACAACCATATTGATACAGTAATAAATGTGGTTCCAATTCGGACAACAAAAAAACTAGAACCATCAAAATGAATCATAACTCATAGGCAATCTGGCCCACCACATGTTTAAGCTGGGTTTGATTAGAAAAAAATAACATTTCATAGCAAGTATAAAAAATTGACTTATGTACTTTAACTAGTCCAACATGGGTTGAATCCATAGTGGGCCAGGTTGCTTCACAGTTTACTCACTTATTAAAAAAGAATATTAATTTCTTGTTATTAAAATTATATTTAATTTTAAATAAAAATTTTAATATTACTAATGTTAATGAATTTTATTAATTTTAAAATCAATTATAATGACTAATTAATTTAAGTAACTTTATAAATTAATTAAATTTTTTAATAATTTTTTATTTTTAATTAAATTTATGAGTCATGAGTCAACCTGTTTAATCAATTAACTTATGATGAGATAAACGGGTTAGTAAAATAGATATTCACTTATAAATGAGTTAATAAGTTGATTCATCTATCTAGTGAGTCACATTGATCTAAGTGACATCTTTATAATTAATTTAAAATGATAAATAATTTTATGTAATTAATTAAAGAATAAACAGCAAAATTTTCACTCTAAAATATTGGCTTTTTCTCAATTTAACTATCAAAACATATACTTCTTTTAATTTAAGTAACTTTTTGTAATAAAAAAATAAAAATTTTCAAATTAATTGATTATTAACAGGTAAATTGCCGAATAAAAAATATTGATAATAGGTATTGACTATCTCGTCAGCCAATATAGTCAAATTAATATATAAGCATAGAATCATTCTAAAAACGATTTTGTAAGATTATGTTAGGTATATAAATCCATAATTTTAAGAATAGTTTTTTTTTTTTTTTCTAATAGAAAAATGTAAGCTATATTTTGGGGTCATCGGGGACAATTTATTGTTGTATATTGCTTGTGGACCAGACTCGTTCAAGGCATTTCTTCTTCCCAATTATTTGTAATAGGAAACAGTTTGGTAGGTTAGGTTACAGGTCATTTCACAGCTCAAACGATAATTGTTTTTCACTTTCTAGTGTAATGTTTGTATTTTAAGAAAGCAAAAAAAAAAAAAATAATAATAATAATAACGATTATGATTGAAAACTTAGCATTAGCCTTATACTGCAATCATAAATATAATGTATTGGATAAGGACATCCATATAAGCATACTATGCATTCATTCATTAATTAAGAGTAAAAAAACTATGCATGGGATTCTACTAGCTTTAAGATTGCCAATGAATTAAGGTGTAATGATGTACTTCTACTTTGCTTTCTATTGTCCTTTTCTTTGGTTTCAAACCTTAAAAAGATCATAAAGAAGGGGTAAAATAAAACTTAGGGAACACTCTAATATAAGTATGTTTAACAACTGAAGAAGACTGTACCCTAATACCACCTAGAAACTATATAGAATATTAACAAATGGAAACTAACAAATTGACTATACATAAGTAAATAGAGAAAGTTATGTGAAATAACATTCAAATACAGACTATGTTGCTACTCATATTATTGTAGAGAAGGCCATGCAACATAGCTAATAATACTATATACTTTATATGAAAAGGGATAAAAGGGGGAACCACAATGCTGCATCTTGTTAGCACATGTAATTTTGTCCCCACATGTCCCCAAAGTGTAAGGAGAAATTACGGTTGATTGGTCCTTATTTAAGGTGACATATCACATTTCCAAAAGCACAGATCCATTTGACTAAAGTTTCAATTTTATAACTGTAATTGTGGTCCTTTAAGAGATTAGAAATCTAAACCATCTATAATTAGTTATAAACTAGATAGTGATGTATCAGCTATGAATTAGCATACCATCCCTCACCTACCTTCCAACCAACACCCCCACCAGCTATATAAGTCATCAATGAAAATTAAAATTTGCAAAAATAGTTTATAATAATCTAATTCTCTATTTCATAAACGTGCAATGTCAGAAATATCTGAATTGAGGAAACAATAATAGGACAAAATTTATATATATATATATATATACTAGTAATTCTTTAAGTGATGGTTTTATAATCAGAATTGAAATTTCGCCTTGATAATCAATATAATTGTTTAATCTAAACCTTGTCACACGAATTACTGAACTGAAATTTTAATCATGATTAAAGAATAATCGGTTACTTAAACTATAAGTTGCATAACTGAAAACTAATATTTTATCATGAAGATTACAAAAGAAAAAGTATGGTATCTCAGGATGAAGAACTGCAAAACTATCTCAAGTAAATAAAGGCCATTGAATGAAATTGCATTGCTGTGAGACCTAACCATAACAAACAATGTAACTTCTTCTACGTGAGATTTTGAAATCTGCCACCAACTGATCCCACTTCCTGGCCTACATCATTATTCAGATTCCTTGGCACTTTTGCAGTTTCAATTCTATAGCCATAACATGTAATTTGATGGTGTCACTGTTGACAAATAGCATTTTTCATCACAGATTCTGTGGTTTATCCACAACAACAAAACTCACATACTAGCAACAAAATCTTGGACAGCAGCACATTCTTCATAGTAAAAGAATCTTTATAATCTCTCATCAAATCTCTGCAATTAGTGTCAGGATGAGTGGCATCAAAGAAATTCTTTTGACACTGTCCATGTCACATGGTCACTTGTTTTAACAAACATAGTCTCACAAATATCAAAAATGAAGAAAGTAATTTAGGAGCCAGATTTGGAGTTCTATACATAGGCAACTTTAGTTTCAAGCTATCATTCCTCATTTGACTTTAACCCTTGACATCAACATCACTGTCCTGAATTTTGTTTGGTAGTCAATTGCACATTTGTAAGCAAAACGCTTACTTTTTGTTTTTCTTCCTAATTTCTCATATATGAATGTTATATTGTCTCCAATCACATTGTGTCAATGATGAACTTGAAGAATATAAAGTGTGTGCAGTATCACTGCTGCCAAAGTGACAAATACTACACACAAAAAAAATCACAAAAGCCCCCATGGTTTCTAGAACATAATCTCTTCAAGTTTCTTGAGGACTTGCTTTATGTTAGGTCTAACTGAGGGTGAAGGGGAGCAACAAGACATAGCAAGTTGAAAAACTTTGAGAATGCATTCTTCTGTGACTGGAATCTTATCATCTCTGCTGTTTCTGAGAAGAATGGCAGGATGGTACAAATCGGCAATTCTGTGTCCAAGGACTGCATTTCTCATGAAATTTGGCAAATAGAAATCCTCATCAGGAGTAGGATGCTCATTGATAGGTTCCTTTCCTGAAAGCAATTCCAGCAAGATCACACCAAGGCTATATATATCACTCTCTTCACTTGCATCCTTCATTTTGATGAGTTCAGGTGCCTTGTAACCTTGAGCTGCTGAATTTTCAAGCATTTCTTGGCTAGCTGTAGGATTCAGCAGAAGATGTAGGCCGGAATCCGATATGTATGGCTGGTAGGACCGGTCCAAGAGAATGTTTTTCGACTTGAGGTTTCCATGGATAATAGGCTTCTCATGTGATGTGTGAAGATATTCTAGTCCTTTGGCTATGCCAATTGATATTCTACATATGTTAGACCATTTGTAACACTCTCCATTTCCATCTGCTAAGTGAACATCTTTGATCAATAAATGAAATATCTAATACGCAATTCAAAACAAAAACCACTCTCTAAGATTTGAATACTAAGACTAATGAATCAAATAGTTAGGTTTGAAACTTGGCCTTCTCAATGAAGATATTTTCCAAGTCTAATTAAACTTAAATTAACAGATGAATGAATACTAGTGCCATCAAAATGACCAAAACATGAGGCAATTACAATTGTGCAGTGTTATCATTATCAGTCTGGAAAATGTAAATAAAATATAAAAAAAAAAAGAAAAAAGAAAAAGAAAAAGAAAAAGTAGTATTCTGCTTTCTGTCACAAGAAAAGAAAAAGTCTATTTAGTTAAAGTTCGCTTTGAAGTTCAAACCAAGGCTTTTAAAATAAGAAATAGACTTACATAATTCTTGTACTGCCATCCTCTTAAAATAATAAAACAAATAATGCGTATTTCAACACAACATTCTCTCCACTATGTAAAATGATACAACTTCTTTTGGTGTGCAAATATAATTTAGCTTGTCTATTCAAGTAACTACTAACATTTACAGTCAAAACAAAAACTTTATCAATGTTCCTTTGTTAATACACACAATTCAACATTCTCCATCTCCTAAGAAACACCCAAAACCAATAATAACACATTAAGTAATGATTTTCTAATTCATTAGAGATCAAGATTTGCCACAAGTCTTCGAAACCAATATACAGATTTGGCTCTGTTTGGATAAACTTCTTCATAAATACTCATAGAAAAGAAAAAATAAGGTAAAATGAATTGTTTCTCCCGTACCCTAAACTTAACTTTAGCTTATGTAAGAAACTCAATTTCATATTCCCTTCGCTAATAAGTGTTTATAAAGAAGTTTATCCAAATAGGACCAAGATCAGGAAACAACATCAAATGGCATTTCTAATAAACCAACATTTGCCTAACAAAAACAAAACATCAAATGAACATTCACAAAGAAAGAAGAGACAAAAATTTCTGGCAAAACCAAAATTCATTTACCTCTTATGAATTGAGTAAGACTCCCATGCCTATAGAAAGGATGAACAAGAAGCTTCTCACCCCTTGGCCCAGTGTAAAACCCCAGAAGAGGGACCAAGTTAGGATGCCTTATCCTTCCAAGAAACTGAATAATTTCATCCAATTCTTCACCCCTGGCAATGCACACTGGCCTCAGAAACCTGAGCAACCTCACCTTGTTGCTCCTCTGCAACAAAGCCTTATACAGTGTACCATAGTTGGATTTTCCAATCACTTCACCTGGAGCATCCAATATGTCACATATTGTAAGGTCCTCCCCACCTTGAAAAATCACCAAATCCTCCTTCTGAGCCACATCCTCCTCCTTGTGTTCTGAACTCTCAATGTCCTTTATCTCATGTTTTGATACTCTTCTCTTGTAATACAACACATAAACTGCAACAATCACTAAAAGAATAGCTGAAGCTAGTCCTACTACTAATATCAACATGAGGGGTGGTACTAATTAAACTTCTTTCACTGAAAAAACTGGTTTTTTTTAGACTTTGGATAATTGAGCAAATGGGGGGTACAAAAAATTGGAAATTAAGATCTGGGTGTCATGAGAGAGATTGAAAGGAACAAATTTTGATGGAAAGTGGCCTAATTTTCTCAAAAAAAAAAAAAAGATCAAGGAAAATGGTAACATGAAAATGATAATATTCCCATGTGTGTAAATAGGACAAGGAGAAGCATGGTTAAGGGAACTTTGTGGTAGTGGAACCCCAATTTAGGTGGTGGGAAATTACATAAAGTGTGCAATTATTGAAGGAGAAATGGACACAGGAAGAAAGAGGAGTGAAGAATTATAATTTTTTTTTTTAGGTGGAAAGTGTTAGAACATACACGCTGGATGGAATGAGTTAATGTGAATGCAATGTGAGACAGATCTAAGACATGTGATGTTCTATCTCAATTTTGACTCTCGTGTCTTTTGCTGTGCTCATGTTGTGTGATGTGAAAATACTCATTTGCCACACCATTCAACACACACAGCACAATACAAGGGTGTTTTTGTTATTGGGGTAAATCATAAATGCTACATTTATACTTGAAAAGTTTGGTGGCGGAAATATCATTGCTAAATTTTATATTGGTTTGGTGGAATTTATGGTGCATATAAAAATCAGTAAATGCTGTAAGAAAGTAAATATGAGTAGATAATTTATGTAATGATGGTATAAATAATTTATATATCATTTTTATGAAATGCTCTGAAATATTGCAGGTTCAACTAGAATTTAGCTATGATATTTTAAGTTAGATTTCAACTTCCATGTTGTGTATTGAAAACAAATAAAAAAATATTGAAAAGAAGATTTTACTAAACATAATCGGTTAAATTTTATGATAAAAGTTATTTTTCCAACCTTTGAATACTTCACACTTATATATTAGTTAATAAAAAGCTATTATTTAATTGAATTCATTGGTTTTTATAATAAATAACATAAAAAACTAATCATCAATAAGTTTTGATTTATTAACAGAATAAATAAAATTTCATGATCAAGACATAAAAATTAAAGTTTATGTATATTGATTGCATTAATAGTGTAAATGATCTTTATACCCTCATTTGATTATAAGTTGTTATATATTATAACATTATTGATTATTTTAGTAACTAATTTAAAAGTCATAATATAATACTTTCTAAACGGTTGATAATGTAAAAAACATTTTATTAACAACGTATGTAAATTAAAATTTTATTTTTAAATGAATTAAAAATTGTGAATTCTTATATAATTATAATCATTAAATTTTGTAATAATTACATCTCAAATAATTTCTAATTAATTGAGAATGTAAATTCTTAGCATATCAAAATTAAAACTTTCGAATATTTCTATATTTATTAGTCTTTGAAAACGACTAATATGACTTTATATTATGTACTTGTAAATATAATTCTTACCAACTAAGATAATATGTTTATATTTTAAAAGACTAACTACCTCACAAGCTGTTAAGTCTTTTGGAGAGGAATTTAAATTTATTTTTTTATCTCTTTGCTATTAAATTATTTGTGTGTATGAGAGAGAATGCAAGTGTGATTTGGAATCTTGTGTAAGATGCAAAAAAGAAGATAAATGCTGGATTTGTGAGATTGAATGATGGGTGCATGAAAGTGATTTAAACTCACACCCAACGTGTATCATACACATGTCCATCAGATAGGGATTTGCCAAGGAATTAATAATATTCTTGAACATAATATGTATGTATTTTATGAAAAGTATATTTCTCAAAAAACAAAAAAAAAAAATTGATTTTTTTTTCTAAAAGACTGATGCAGGGATTAATTTAAGACAATTAATGTTTTAAAAATTAAGGTAGTGTTTGATTTGAGTGTTTTTGTTTTTGTTTTAACTGGAAATAAAAAATAGAAATGAAGATGTGTTTGGGTAATTTTCTTAAAAAAAAAAATCATAAAAATATTTTTAAAATTAGGTAAAAATAAGGAAATATTAACTTGATTTTCACTATTTTCAAAAAATGTTTTCAATAAATGAAAATTAAAAATAAAAATAGAAAATAACTCTTCAAACGAAAACCCCCTAATGAATTTATTTCAAAAGAAAATGCTAAAATTATTTCCTTATATATATTATGATTATGATTTGCACGTGTGCTCCCTTATTATGTAACTAATGATAACAGAATTTAAATTTAAATTAGGACTTCTCTCAATTGCTTACTTTCAAATTAACATATTTTTCAGTTCTATGTTTGAAATAATGATAATGCAATATATCTCTCAACTGTTATATTTTAATATTTTTCTTACAAAATTTATATTTCACTTGGTTACAAATTATTTTAATCCTTTATGTTTAGTCACTTAACTATAAAAAAATATTCTATTTATATTTTATATATTTTTAAAATGTGTCATTTTAATTATTGATGTAATTTTGTTAAAAACATTAAATTCACATTAAACATTATTAATGATTTAAATTTTAAAATAGTAATAATTATTAAATGTTATTATATGTATTTGAAAAACGGCAAAAGAATTTTACATCATTACAGTTCTATTGTCATACTTTAGTTTTCTTGACCCACACAGGAAAAAATGTTATTATTTTAAAATTTAAATTGTTAATTTTATAAATAGAAAAAACCCTTGAAGAAACAAAATAAAGCTCTTTATAAGTATAAATGATGGAAATAAGGTTTTAAACATAAAACATCAAAAAAAAAAAAAAAATAGGAACTTAAAATGTTGAAAATAACATTTAAACGTTTCTTTTTTCGATAACAATGAAAACTTTTAAGAATCGGTAAGCATGGTTAAATTATTAAATTAATTACATAAATAAAAAACAAAAATAAATTACCTACTTTTATATTATAAGCTAGTATTTTAACATCTGCACTTACACAATTAAATGCTTATTTTTAGATAATTGAAATTTATACTGACTATAAAAATTGTATTTAATGTTTATGATAAATTATTAAAAGTTTTAGTATATTTTTATTCACTTAAACGTTAAAAAATTAAAATTTTAGTACCTTAAATACTATTCAATAACAATTATAAAGTATTATTTAAACTAATTTGAAACACTAAAATATTTTTTTATTTTTTAAATGGGAAACTAAAAATATTAGTTTTGAGTTTAGGGAACTAAAACCAAACTTAACCATAATTTAAAGAACTGAAAACCAAACATACTTAAACGGTAAAAAAAAGAAAACATATTTAAGTGTTAGTGACATGAGTTTATATTTAACTACGAACATTTAAAAAACAATTGAAATTTAATTTCAAGATAGATGAAGATATATAAAAGATACAAAAGTTTAGAGAAAATCATTTCGGATTACTACAAAAGAAAACAATTGACTTCAGAGACGGAGGCAGGATTTGTTCACAGGGGCAATTTTCTAAATTTTATTTAACAAATATATAAATTATAAATATTAAATTTTTGTTAAACTATTTATAGTTATTTATCTTTTAAAATGATTCAAAAACATATAATAACAAATATATTTACATAGAAAATAAACTAAATTAACATAATTACCGATTATCGATTTCATTTGTCACCAACAGTTACAGTACTTTTATAATAAAAATGAGTACATAAGTTATATATAAGTTATTACGAAAAGATTTTATTAATTAATTAGAAAACAGATTCTAGCATACACATCATACAATTTGATATTAGAATATTAAACTGTTAATTTAGTCCCAAATTTAGTTTATAAGATAAAAAATAATAAAGTAATTCTTAAAAATATATTATGGATATATTTTTATCCCTGCACATATATAGTATTATTTTGTTTTCTAAATTATTTTATTTATTATTCTTTTGCTCCCTCCATTTACCCATTTACCTTTATTTTAGTTTCATGAATTAAGCACTAAAAAAATAATAAATGATATAATTCATCGACCAAAATGATGGTAGATAATTTTCAGAGACTAAAATATGAGATATATTGCACTCTTAAAAATTATTTCGCAATTTTTCATCTCTTAGAAATTAAAATACTCGACATGTTTATCTTGAAGGATCAAAATTGTTGTTCACTCTAAAACTATTTTCTTATGATTTATACAACAGTACCTAGACCAGTATAGTGTTACACTTGAAGAAAGAATATGCTGTTAAGTCAAATTTGTGAAAGACAAATTATATTCCTTAATTTTAATAATTACATGAGATTAAAAATAAAGTTCAATTTATAGTGTATAAGAAGAATGAAGCTAACAGATAAATGAGACTTAGTAGAAGAATAAAGCTAACAGATAAATGAATGACGAATGAAGCTAACAGATGAATGAGTCTTAACAGAAGAATAAAACTATCAGATAAATGAATTGTATTAGAAAATGAAGTTAGCATATTAATGAGTCAGTAAATGAAGCATCATTACAAGATAATCATTGTTTTCAATAGTTACTTGTGTGTATGTGTGTGTTGTAGAAAGGATGACAACTTTTTTAGCATCTAACTTTTCTTTATTGGAGAAAGTCGTTTTCTCCATTATGACAGACCATGCAAATGTATTTAATGCATATGGACGTGTTACACACTTCTAACGAATGACTTTGAAGTTGCAAAGTCTAACAGCTACTTCAAGGTCTCCACTTATATAAAGGCTGAATAATGAATTTTAAAGTAGAGATTACTTTAAAGGAACCAAAACTTTTGTAGTTTTAAAACTCTTGTAGTTTTAAAACTCTTGTAGTTTTAAAACTCAAATATTTTATACAAAAAGTATCATTGTACTTCATTGTAAATCCCTATCTGTGTAGAGGTTGATTTTTGTTAGACAAACAATCTCTGTAATCATTTACGGTAGGTGTTAGCCTAAAGAGTCTAATCTAAAAGAATACTTGGTTAACTTGAAGAGGCTGGAAACAAAAAATACTTATATAACCAGAAGTGGATTAGGTCAAATGATACTTGTATCTCGTTGAAGATAATGAAATCTTAATTGTTGCTAAGACAAATCAATATAAAAATCTTGTGTTATCTTCTATTTATCTTTCTTTTCTCTGACAAGGATTGTCTTATTCATCAAACATGTGTTTTTGAGAAAACTTGTTTCATCAACCTCTTTATAAACTTGCATCTGATTCATTAGACGATATAGTTATGTGTTGAACAAAAAGCTTGCGAAAAAATTTGTTAACACAATTCATCCCATCCTTCTTGTGTTTTTGTTTTACAATTTAGTATCAAAGTTTAGCCTCTAAGGGTTGAATGTCTAATAACTGCTAAAGGAAAAGATCTATCATGGAAAGCTCATCAACAATGTTAATCACATAAGGATCCCCATGAATAAGCTATTGAGCTTTTCTAGAGATGACTACCCATAGTGGGTTGATAGAATGGAAATGTACATCAAATCAACCCAATACAGACTATAGAAGATAATCACAAAAGGAGATATATCACTCTTTAAACCTGAGACGAAATGTGGAAATGAAGAATTTTCCATCTTGAAGTTAAACAACATGGCAAGATATGTCATCATGTTTGCCTTATTCTGAATAGAGTACAACAGATTCTGGTCATACAAGATAACAAAAGAGCTTTAGGATGCTCTCAAGGTTTCTCACGAAGGCATTGAAGATGTCAAACTGACAAAAAGAACCACTCTTTAAAGAGAATATGAAATGTTCTCAATAAAGAAAGGTGAATCTATTAAAAACATATTTGTAAGATTTCAAACCATTTTAAATGGGTTGACAACTCTTGGAACCACTTTCACCAAAGCCTAGAACAACATGAAGATTCTAAACATTCCTAGCTGCTTAGAAAGCCATGTCGACCACTATCTCTGTGGGAAGATATATGACGACCTTGACTCTTGACTGACTTATTGGAGCTCTCAGAGTTCATGAATTTCATCTCTGGAAGAGAGATAAGATGAAAGTGGAAGAGCCCACAGATCTTCATGTTGAAGAGAAGTCCCAAAACATGAAGATTCCAAGTTATACAAAAAGAAAAGTAAAACTCTCAAAGTTGAGCCTAAAACCACCTCCACTGAAAGCTTTGAAGAATCATCTGATGACAAAGTCTCCTTAATAGCCAAGAAATTCAAAATAATGATGATGAATGAAAGAAGAGGCAGTCGCTTCTTCAAGAAGAAAGAGAAAAGACTTCCAAAGAAGAAGGCTTCAAAGGAAGAAAGCTCTGAGATCATCTACTGTGAATGTAGAAAACCAGGGCACACTAGAGCTAAGTGTCCCAAGCTTAGGAGAAGATAGAATCTTAAGAAGCACAAAAAGAAGAAGAGTCTGCTCACCTCGAAAGATCTTGAAAGTGAAAGTAGTGAATCTTCCAATGAAGATACTGCAAATATCTGTAATGGTAAACACAATATCATCGCCTGAGGTGCCATCTTATTTCTCAGACTGTAACTCATCCTCTTTTTCCTTTGACTTAGATTCTAATAATGATGAGATGTCTTATGACACTCTTCTAGCTAATTCTCAATTCATAGCTAAAGAATATTAAAAATGTAAGATCAAACTAATATTAGCTTTGTTTGAAATTTCAAAATTAACAGCGATAAATGGAGACTTAACTGAGAAGAAATTGTCTTATAAGATTCAATTGACATCTGAGTCAAATGAGGCAAGTGTTCTTTCTGAAATTGAAAAATTAAAGAAAGAAATTAAAATCCTTAGAAAGGATCTAACTAAGTTCACTTCCAACTTTTCAAAACTAAGCATGCTCTTAAAATATGGAAAAATGCCTTTTGATAAAAGTGAATAAGGATTTGAACCGATAGAAGTGGAAAACAAAATTCTTAAAACATTTTTGCATCTATGTGTATAGGATATGGTAAGAAAGGTCATATAGAAGTAACTTGTGAAGAATCATTTGTATCTAGGTTTAAAACATAAATTAAATATGGTAAGAGGCAAAGAAATTTTCTTAAGGCCAAAAGGTAACTCAGCTTGCCCAATGCCATTCATTTATGATGTATCTTACGTTAAAGATTTAAAATTCAACCCACTTAGTATAAGTCAATTTTATGATAGTGGGTGTGAAATATCCTTTAACAAAGATGAATGCATAGTTAAAAACAATGAAAAGTGTATTATCTTCACTGGAAGACAAAAGAATAACCTCTATGAGTTAATCTTTTATATTTAAGTGACCAAAATGTAACATGTCTAATCTCAACAAATGATGAAAGAAATGTTTAGCATAAGAAACTGAGACATTTAAGTCTCAAATATATTTCTAAACTATCTAAAAAGGATCTTTTTAAAGGTCTGTCAAAGACTTCTTGGATATCAAATCATATGTGTAAATCTTGTCAAAATGGTAACTATTCAAAACATCTTTCAAATCAAAAAATGGTGTTACCACTATAAGATCATTAAAACTGTTACATATTGATCTTTTTAGTCCTACTCAGACGCAAAGTCTTGGAGGAAAGAGATATGAATTTGTCATTGTGGATGACTATTCTATATATACATGGTATACTTCGTTTCTTACAAACATGAGTCTTACATGGTCTTTGAGATATTCTGTAGATGAGTACAAAATGAAAAAGGCTTTATATTGCTTCTGTGAGAAGTGATCATGGAACAGAATTTGAAAACTTATAGTTTAAAACCTTCCGTTATTAGAATGATATTTTTCACAACTTCTTTTCATCGAAAGCACTTCTGTGTAGAGGCAATAAACACTACCTATTATATTCAACTCAAAATATTGATAAGACCATTCATAAATAAGACTCCATATGAACTATGGAGAGGAAGAAGACCCAACATTTCATATTTCCATCCTTTTGGTAGTCAATGTTTTATTTTTCATACTAGAGATCAACTTGCAAAGTTTGACTCAAAAGTGGAAAAAGAAATTTTTCTAGATATTCTGACACATCAAATGCATATAGAGTTTTTAACTCTAGAACCTAAGTGGTAGAAGAATCCATCCACATAAAATTCCAAGATAACTGATAACTCACAAAAGTGAGCTATTTTTATACTTTTTTTATATCATAAATTGTTATTTTCATACTCCTAAGCCACCTAAAATAACTTTAAATTGATCTTAATTCATAATAATTCGTGATAGAGCTTCTTGATGGTGTGTTATGTGTTTTAGGGTGAAAAATAGTCAAAACAGGTGAAAAACGTGTCCAGAAAGGCATCTCTCGCGAATTGGAACACAACTCGCGCGAATTGGAGCTCCAGTAAAGAAGAAAAAAGCTCTTTGGAACTTCATCTCACGCTCATCTCTTCGCATCTCGCACGAGAACCCCTTGTTTCAAGAGCAAGTTAACTCTCTAGCACCTCATCTCCCATTAACATCGCGCTCAACAACCTCATCTCATGCGAGGTAGTGTAACTTAAAGAAGAAGTCAACTCTTTGGCACCTCATCTCGCGCCCAACTATCTCATCTCGCGCGAAGTGACTTAGATTGCAACACAAGTTTCCTCTCTAGAACATGAAGTCGTGCGAGTTGCTTAATATCTCGCGCGAGTTAGACTCGTAGTAGGCCCAAGTCCAAAGTTTTAAATGTTATAAATACACATTATTTCACATTCAACGTAGTTGGCTCAGTACGGAGTTGGAGTTTTAGACCTAATTCTCAGTCTCTCGGCAGCGGCTGCACTTCGGCTGAGGACCATTCCAGTTCATAAACGGCGACAGAATTCAATCACGAGGAATAAGAGAATGAGATTCTAGACTTCACTATGTATTCTCTTTCAATTATTACATGTGTTGTTTTCTTTTCCATCATGAACTAACTCACCCATTAATTGGGAGAACGATGTAACCTTAATTATCCCTTTTATATGATTCTCGATGTTATTCAGTATATGTTTGAATTTTTGTTCTTCATTCTTAATGCTATTTATTAATTGACAACTAATAAATTGATAAAGTTAACCTAGGGTCACTCTGACAAAGTATACCTAGTAATACTGAAGAATTAAACCATTATTATGCTAGGATCCTAAAGATGGGTGTAGGTAATAATGTGGAATGCACCTAAGTTGCTCTTGGATTCATAGAATTAATTCCCTAATTAACATGATATTAAATTAAGAGAATAATTAATTCGGTTAACATAGGCGGCATGGATGATCCTGAGAGGGACGCTCACAAAAGTAAGAATCCGATCCAACCATGATTATACATAAATAAAATAAGAGAAAAGTATAAAGGGTGGATTAGTGGTGAAATCGGGATCCCAATCGTTCCTCTTTCTTGATCTTCATTATTACTCTTGCTTTTTATTTTATAATTTAAATCAATCTTTAAATCAAGAACTCTTTCTCATACTCTCTTGGGAAATTAATAAAGTAAATAAAAATACGGCTTCTAATTGCTTGTCCTCGTGGAATCGACAACCCTGTTCATAAATACTTATGACTTGACGGTTGCGGTATACTTGCCACAGTAAGTGCAAGCGGTGTAATCACCGTCTGCGCGCATCAAAAACTCCAACGCTAACAAAGACATGACAGGCCTAGAAAAATCTTTTAATTTGTGTATATATGAATGTTTGATCAACCATCAAATCAAGTAGAAAGATTAGACGATAGTATCAAGTCAGACAAAGCTATTCCACCAAATGAACCAGAAAATCATCTTTGTTCCTCAACATGATACATTTTAACAATCAAATCAAAGAATTTGTGACCAATCACTCTGAAGATTTGATTATCAGAGATAGAAATCAAATAGTAAAGACTAGATCATCACTAAAACATGAGGTTAACTATGTTTTGGTGTCAGAAATTGAACATAAGAACATGAACGAAGCTCTTTAAGATAATGACTAGATCATTGCTATGGAGGATGAACTAAATCAATTTATAGGAAATGATATCTAGAGTATAATTCCAAAGCCAACACACAAAAGCATCATTAAAACAAAATGAGTGTTGAGAAACAAATTAGACGAGTCAGGAAAAGTGGTAAGAAACAAGACAAGGTTAATAGCTCAAGATTATAACCAATAGAAAGGTATTAAGTCCTTTGAAATTTTCGTTCATGAGGCAAGGTTAAAATCCATTCGAATCTTACTTTCTTTTGCAGCTCACAAAAACATTATTCCTTATCAAATGGATGTTAAGAATGTTGTCTTAAATGGTTTCATTGAAGAAGATTTTGTTATACAACAACCTGATTTTGAAAATCACAGTCTTACAAACCATGTTTATAAACTTCAAAAGGTTTTGTATGGTCTTAAAGAAGCTTCAAGAGCTTGGTATGACAGACTAAGCAGTTTTCTATTGAGTAATAATTTTATGAGACGAAAAGTTGACACAACCCTTTTCAGAAAAGGCATAAAAAACAATTCAAAATTACGTTGATGACATATTCTTTGGTGCTACTAATGAATCCTTGTACAAGGAATTTTCTGATTTGATGTAGGGTGAATTTGAGATGAACATGATGGGAGAATTAAATTTCTTCTTGGGCCTGCAAGTCAAGCAGACGAAAGAAGGCATCTACAACCATCAATAGAATACATAAAGGAGCATCTAAAAAAAATTATGATGGACAATGTCAAGCCAATGAAAACCCATATGAATTCATTTGGTACAAGTTTAAGACGAGACGAATCAGGTAAACCTGTAGACAATACCATCTATAGAGATATGAGTGGCACACTCCTTTATCTCACAACAAGTAGACTTGACATTATATATAGTGTCTATGATAACTCACGAAAGTGAGCTATTTTTATGCTCTCTTTATTATATAATTTTTCCTTCAAACACTCTTAAGTAACCTAAAATAACACTAATTGCTCTCCTTCATTATAATTTGTATAGGGACGTGTTGATGGTTTGTTTAAGTGTTTCAAGGATAAAAATAGCCAAAAACTTGGAAAAAACGTGCAAAGGAACCTATCTCGCACGAGTCCAAGCTCCAGTGATGAACTCTTGCCTCTGGAACCTCATCTCGCGCTCATCTCGCCACACCTCACGCGAGTTGGCATTGCTTCGAGAGAAAGTTAACTCTTTGGAACTTCATCTCGTGCTCATCTCGCAACACCTCGCGCGAGATAGTGTTACTTCAAGAGCAAGGTAACCCTCTAGAACCTCATCTCGTGCACATCTCTCGTCACTTCGCGCGAGTTGGCGTTACTTCAAGCACAAGGTAGCTCTCTGGAACCCCAACTCGCGACCATCTCTTCCCACTTCGCGTAAGTTAGCATTACTTCAAAGCCAAGTCATTCCTCTCAAGCCTCGTCTCGAGCGAGTTGGGCGCGCAAAAAGCCCAAATCCATCAGAGGGTTATTTAATCACTTGATCGATATCAGAAATCATGATCTTCTTCATCCGAAATAAGAACAACACACAGTTCAAGCGACGTTGGGAGATTCACCTCAAGTCTACGGAAGGAACACAAGGATCATCGACTTTTTAGATTTTGATCATCGTGTATCATCTTTGTTATTATTTTTGTGTGTCTTTCTTTATTAGCATGAGCTGATTCCCTCTTTGATTGGGAGAACGATGTAACCTTAATTATTTCTAATGTGATTGTCGATGTTATTCAGTATATGATTGGACGTTTATTTCTTCTATGCTTAATGTTATTTTTTAACTAGCCATTAATAAATTGATCGTAAACCTAGGGGAACTTTGAGAAAAAAAACCTAGGTGGTACTAGAGAAATCAACCATTATTACGCTAGAGTCCTAGAGATAGGAGTAGGTAGTAGTGTGGACATAACCTAATAGTTATCGCTGGATTCACAAAACTAATTCCTTAATTAACTCAGTATTAAATTAAGAGATTAATTAATGTAGTTAACCTCGGCGGCGTAGGTGATCCTGAGAGGGACGGTCACAAGGTTAGGAATTTGATCCAACCAAGAATATAATTTGAGTAAACGAGAGGAGAACATTAGGATAATTTATGGTGAAATCGGGACCATTATCACTTCCTTATTCATATTAATTCCTGCTCTTTAATAATTACTCTTTCATCAAACTCACAAACTTTTCTTTACAATAGTAAGATTAAATAAAATAGATTCAAATTTCTTATCCTCGTGGGATCGACAACCCTGTTCTAAATACTTATTACTTGACATTTGTGGTATACTTGTCATAGCTAGCGAGCGGTGCATTCACCGTTCGCGTGCATCAGTCTATTTTTCCGTTAGATTTCAATCAAATCCTAGAGAGTCACATCTCTAAACATTAGGTTTCTAAGATATATGGTTAGCACCACTAACACTTCTTTGTTTTACAAAAAACATCAAGATTCCAGGTTAAGTGGATATTGTGATGCTGACTATGATGGAGATAGAATAGAGAGAAAGAGTACAAGTGGGGGTTGCCAATTTCTTAGATCATCTCTCACATCTTGTGCCAACAAGAAGCAATACTCAATTGTTCTATCAACATTCGAAGTACAATATGTCTGTGTAGTAAGTTGTTGCTCACAGCTTCTGTGGGTAAAATATCAATAGAGTATTACTCTAGGTTTGAACTGAATATTACTATATTCTGTGACAATATTAGTGCAATCAGTTTAATAAAAACCCAATTCAACATTATAAAGTTAAACACATTGAGATCATATATTATATCATTAGATATTATGTTCAAAAAAGAAATTTGATGATAAGTTTGTTAACATAGAGTTTCAATGGATTGATATCTTTATTAAGGCATTAGTTAAAGAATGTTTTAATTTCATTAAAGATAATCTGGGATTGGTAAACTTCACAAATTAAGTTCATCTAAAAGATGCAACTTCGTCTATTAAGAGAAAAGATGATTAACATTGTCGGATAGATTTTTATTAATTTACATCAGACGTAACATTATCCAATTTCAACCATTCAGATAAACCATCAAATGCATTTAATCTATGTGTTTAAGTGTTCAGGGTTTGAGCATTTAATTACAACATTAAATGTGTCTAAAGTTTAAAGGCAAATCATTTCCAATGAAAAATGTGAGTAGTAAAAACACACACAGACATGTCACATCATTTTGAAATGGCAATCATGGCACGAATAAACAAGGACAATTTCCAAAACTTAAAACCCTAAGTTTCATTTCACATTTCTCTTTATATACCACGTTCATTTTCATATTTCTCTTTATATACCATTTAGATGAACCATCAAATGCATTTAATCTATGTGTTTAAGTGTTTACGGTTTGAGCATGTAATTACAACATTAAATGTATCTAAGGTTTAAAGGCAAATCATTGCCAATGAAAAATGTGAGTAGTAAAAACAGACACAGACAAGTCACCTCATTTTGAAATGGCAATCATGGCGCGAATAAACAGTGACAATTTCCAAAACTTAAAACCCTAAGTGTCATTTCACATTTCTCTTTATATACCACATTCATTTTCACTTTTATTTTTTACTTTCACCTTCAACCTTCAAGTTATTACTCTCATATTTCTTCTTCACTCTTAACCATTTCTGAATCAAGAGAATATCTTGGAAACCAAAGGTGCGTCTGAGACCTTCTTCTTTGAGAAGATGCTCCTCATTAAGAAGTGGATAAAACTCTCTAACTTCTTTATCTACTTTGAAGTGGTAACCATCTCTTCTGTTAGGTGGACCAACTTTGCTAAGATGTATGAGGCGTGGATGATGAAGGCCTATGTGAAGTTCTAAGAAAATGCCAAGGAAGTCCTTGGAGGCATTTGTGGTGTCATCGACAACAAAGAGTACCTTATTTCAACTAAGACGATTCTTGTTGCATCTGGTTGCAAAGATGAGGGAGTCTAGTTCTCCTGTTGTGGATGGGATAGAGACATTGGGGACAAAGCAATTGATGTCGCTCTTTACAATTCCCCTCGACCTAAGGGATCAAGCAAGTTCCTAAGAGCTAGAAATATGCTTCCCTTTTGTAGGGTTCTTCATAACCTGTTGTTCGACTGGGTTAAGGGACAATGTCAGCAATATGGATAGGTTTTGTCTCTACCATTTGCTGGGGATGGCTAAATAAGTCTTCCGTTTATGATCATAGATCACTTGTTGCGGCTTTGAGGGGGATGGGCTTGAAGAGAAAGTTCATCATTCCCTATCTTTTTCTTCTCTCAAATCATTCTAAATATAGGATTTGAGACTACTGATTTTGATTGGTGTTCATCTGGTCATGAGTTGAAGATGAGCATTTTCATCAAAATGAAGTTACGACATCTGTTTCTAGAGGTTGGATATGTAGAAAAACCAACGAAGAAAAAACAACAGTAACAGTAACACCATCATCAAACGAAACCTTAACCACCTTTTCCCAAACAGCACAAACACAAACCCCAAACACAACCACCAAAGTCCTTTCAGCCTTTATCCACTCCTATACAGACTAAATCTTTCTCACCATCTCAACCACCAACTAACCAACCCAAGCTCATTGTCAAGCGATGATCTTATAAGCCTATTCTCTTTGATGACTTAACTTGATAGGAGGAAAAAATTATAGTTCCAACTCCCCCTCAACAACAACATCTTCTCTACCATCTGAGTTAGATGTTTTCGTTCCAAAGAACAAAAAACACAACCTTCTCCTGTAAAAGTAAGAAAGAATAGAAAGAAAAGAAGAATCTTTTCAAGGAGAGAGAGACAGCCAAGGCTGCTAAAAAAGCCAATAAGAGAGCAGAGGAAGCTAAGGCCAAAGCTGGAGGTGCTAGATTGAGACACAAACCCCTTGAAGCTGAGATTGCATCTGGAAAACTTAAAGTAGACAAAGAAGTCCTACCTACCAAGCATCACAAGATCAACTCGTGAAGGACTTAGAAAGGTCTTAGAAGCAATCTTTGGCTTCTTTTATTGAACATCATAGATGCATGACAGAGTTCATATCTAAAGCCACCTCATTTATAGTCACAATTTTTGGTGATGCAATAAAGTATGCTTAAGTTTTGAAAGGTAATGAAATTCTAACTAAGCAACTCTTTATCGTGCTCAATGAGGAACCTCTTGATTCCTTTTGTTTGCATGATGTTCACACTGCATCTATTCCTACAGACGAGAGTGAAAAGGATGCCACACTGCGTCTGGTTAACCAAATGCATCAAGTGTAGATGCATTGCCTCTGATAGGCAAGATACCTCGCAACGAGTGCAAGATTCCTTGTGTCTATCACAAGATGCCATATCTTCTTCTACATCTATTGCAACTTTTCTTAGCGATGAATCTGAACCTATGTTCGTAGAATTCTTCTTTTCTACTCTCAAATAATAGAACATGTATATTCTACTCCTTCTCTTCCACCTTCTTAGGCTATCATGATTGCAACCTGCGTTGAGAAATCATTTAAGCTTGATTGGCTAATTGGTGATCTTCTTTGAGTGAAGACTCTTACCCCTTGTAAAGTACAAAAACACACAAGAAGGGGGGGGGTTGAATTGTGTAGACTATTTTTAAAACTTTTTCTCTAAGATGATGCGTTTGCGTCTGTTGTTTTCAAAGCTTGATCAGACGCAAGATTGTTTTCTTCTTTAAGATTAATTTTATTATCAAACTGTTCAAGTTATTATCCCCTGTTAGTTAACAGTTAAATCAATAGAGAAGACAACAATATTTTTATACTGGTTCGTTTCATCAAGACTACATCCAGTTCCTCAGCAATACGCTAAGGTTCCACTATGAGTATTCTTTGAACCCAGCCACTGTTGGCTAAATACAGATATTATTTGAACACAGCCTTCTCAGGCTAACCCAGTATTCTTTGAACCCAACCTCTGCAGGCTAAACAGGGTATTCTTTGAACACACCTCCACAAGGCTAAAACAGAGGTATTCTTTGAAACACAGCCTCCTCAAAGCCAAGAGCACACAACAACAAGGGATTTAGGAAGATGAAAGAATAAGTTTATCCTCTACGTAGAGAGGGGTATTACAATGAGATCTATTCTAAGTTCAGGGCGAGTGAACTTTGCTTGAGAGCTTGAAGCTTGGATATAATTTCTTTGTTATGCAGTTCGCAAACCTTCTCTTGAAGTAATGAAGTCCTTTTATAGAGAGCTTCTAGAAGTATCCATTAGACTGAAGATTTGAACGTTAGTCCTCTGTCTCGGGGTCTTCAAACGTGTGACAGAGATCAATCAGAATAATTAATGTTTGCACAGGCTTTTTCTGACTTGATCAGAGACATCAACAAAAAGCATGTTTGTTTTTTGTGTTGCAGGGGTTTTGCACAGATCTCTATTCTGTCTTTGGAAGCTTCTTGAGTAACGACTAGATTTGAATTGGGGCGCGAGTTACTCTGTCTTAACTTCATTAAACGAAGTAGACGAATGAATAAATAAATGGGTTGTGTGTTGAATTCATTTGTCTGTCTCCTTCCGTCTGTTCCTTCAGTTTGTGCTCTTCCGTCTGATGTTTCAGTCTGAGGCTCTTCAGTCTGTTCCTTCAGTCTGTGCTCTTTAAATCGATGCTTGATCCGAGGCTCTTGATCTGTTCCTTCGCCTGTTTCTTTAAATCGATGCTTCATCTGAGGCTCTTGATCTGTTCCTTGATCTGTGCTCTTTTTAAATCGATGCTTGATCTGTTCCTTCCGTCTGTGCTCTTCAGTCTAGTGCTCTTCAGTCTGAGTCTGCTCTTCAGTCTGATGCTTCAGTCTGAGTCTGCTCTTTCTTCCATCTACAGACACAACAAACTGTTCTGTAATTATCAAAACTAAGATTCTAAATCATCTTGACTTAACAATCTCCCCCTTTTTGATGATTACAGACCATGCTAACAAATCCTTGATCTTCTACTTGAGACAGAGCAAAAGGATGTATTAGAGTCAGAGAGATGATCTTTATCAGACTGAACTTGAAAGAGTAACAGGTCAAAATTTATTCTTCATCCTTTTTCTTCTTTTGCATCTGAACCTTCCTCTCGACTGAGCACTTGTATTATGCTCCCCTCAGCTTCTGATCTCTTCTGATCTTTTCTTTTCATTTTTTTTTTATTTTTTATTTTGCTCCCCCTCAACTTTTGCATCTTTCTTTTTCTCCATCCCCTTGGGCTGTATACATTTTTTTTTATTTCTTCAATCCTTTTCTCTTCCATTCTTATTTCTCTCCCATCCTTATTTCTCATTTCTCTCCCCCAATCATCAAAAACATCTTTTCTTGAATCTTTTGCATCATCTGGGTTTTCCACGGAGGCTTTCAAGGCCTTCTTATCTCTCATTACCTTCTTCCGTCTGATGCGGTGTATCTAAGGATAGTGTGTCTCTTGCTTTAAAAAGCTAGACATATGTAAAGCATTTAAGAGTTTTGTTTTGTACACTCAACAGAGATGTTAGAAGATAACATGACGTTGCGTCTGTTGAAGAGCAGATAGACTATTTCAACTAATGATTAGACGCAGCGTTTTGTCTATAGACGATAAGGATAGACGAGAGAAATTTAAACAGATAAAAAAACTTATTCAGATGAGACAGTTATTTCTAAATTTCAAAAAAGATTTGTTTAAATTCTTTGTAAGAGAGTTTGAATCATTGAAAAGCATTTTGAATAAATTAATATCAACGATCCTTTTTTTTTTATTGGATGTACACATGAGCAAATCACCTTGCTTAAAACATTATTTCAAGCTCCATTCAATTGATATTTGAATGCACTTCTTCAATACACTTGGGTTCAATTTTTTTTGACACCAAAGCACGTTCAGAAAGGTCTCTAAAATTCGACTTGTTTGCATTCTTTGAAAAATTTTGCTTCTTCCATCTGAATTGGTGAATATGTCTTCTCAAGACCCATAGATGGTAGATCTCTTACATGATCTGTTGAATTGGAACAAGGACATGTTGATGATCACATGTTGCATGTATCCATTGTCCAGGTTGTACCATCTTCATACATTCTCTCTTTCTATCTGCAACAAAAATTATTTTTGATCTTGGTACCCAAATTTTCTTGGGTCCAATTTTGTTAGTTGTAAGGTTCCGTCTGTCATAGGTTCTTGATTGACCTTCAGACTGTTTCGGAGACCTTAAATAAAAATCATGTATGCTTCTATATACAGACGAATTAATTTGTGATTTTCTTTCGTCTGTCACAAGATTATAACCAAGTTTACTCTTGTTAAGAGGAGATCTTCCATATTTTAAAGTATTTTCGAGCTTGGAAGAACTCAAGGTGAACTTGTTTAAATCTTTCTTTAAGAGTTCATTTTCTTCTTTTAAAATATCAAGTCTAAGAAGAAGATGACTCTTTTTCAAGATCGATTTAAGAAGATGATTCATCTTATATGTTTTTTTCAGGTAACTGGACATTTATAGCTTTCAGATTTTCATTTTCTTCTAAAGCCTTTTTGAGCTTAGATTTGCAACTTATATATTCTTGAGCTATAAAATGTGAGTTAGCAAGAAGAACATCATATGATATGTCCTCATAGTCTGAATCTGAATCTGAAGAAGATGAGGATGAACTAGATATATTTAAAGGATTTACCTCAGATGATAGAATGTCTCTTGCCATGAGACAAATATTTACATTCTTTTCTTCAGATAATTCGTCTGAGCTTTCATCATTGAGATCATCCCAAGTGGCTTGTTTCTTCTTTCTTCTAATCTTTTTGGGATTCCTCTTCTTCATTAATCTTTTGAATCTTCTTGCCATCAAGGAGATTTCTTCTTCAGAGGAATCTTCTGAGTCTATTGATTCTGCTTTCTTCATACTTGACTCTTCTCCATCAAGCTCATCAATGTTGGGTAGAGCAATAAGCTCTTGAATTTTCAGCTTCCCCCTTTTACACAAATGAACTTCATGCACTCTCAGCGCTCCAATGAGTTCATCAAGAGTAAGGATCTTCATATTTCTCCCAACAGATATAGCAGTGGACATAGCTTCCCATGGTGCAGGTAAGCTGTCCAAAATCTTCATGTTGTTTTGGGCTCTTGAAAAAGTAATTTCCAATGCAGCTAGCCCATTCAGAATAGTTTGGAATCTTCCAAACATTCCGTCTATAGATTCTTCTCTCTCCATAGAGAACATTTCATACTCTCTTTGAAGGGTGGCAGCTTTCCTAAGTCTGACATCTTCAGTTCCTTCATAAGAGATCTTCAACGCATTCCAAAGCTCCTTGGCTATTTTGTAGGCACAGAATTTGTTATATTCTGTCCTAGTAAGAGCATACTTTATGGCATAACGTGCCTTGTTGTTGAGCTCTGCGATTGTATATTCTTCATTTCCCCACTCTGATTCAGGCTTGGGCAGGGGAATGTCTCCTACTGTTATGATCTTCCAAAGTCTATATTTTGTAGACTTGATATACATCTCCATCCGGTCTGCCCAGTAAGGGTAATCATTTCCAGAGAAAGCTGAAGGAGTGTTCATGGAGGAGCCTTCTGCAATAAGCATCGTCTGGGAGTTCGCCATCCCGAATTTTTTCCTCTAGCAGCTGTTAAGCGCTCAACCCTTAGAGGTTGAACTCTGATACCAAACTGTAAAGTACAAAAACACACAAGAAGGGGGAGTTGAATTGTGTAGACTGTTTTTAAAACTTTTTCTCTAAGATGATGCGTTTGCGTATGTTGTTTTCAAAGCTTGATCAGACGCAAGATTGTTTTCTTCTTTAAGATTGATTTTATTATCAAACTGTTCAAGTTATTATCCCCTGTATTTTTATACTGGTTCGTCTGATCAAGACTACATCCAGTTCCCCAGCAACACGCTAAGGTTCCACTATGAGTATTCTTTGAACCCAGCCACTCCTGGCTAAATACAGATATTATTTGAACACAAATTTCTCGGGCTAACCCAAAGATTCTTTGAACCCAGCCTCTGCAAGCTAAACAGGGTATTCTTTGAACACAGCCTCCACAGGCTAAAACAGAGGTATTCTTTGAAACACAGCCTCCTCAGGCCAAGAGCACCACAACAGTGAATTTAGGAAGATGAAAGAATAAGTTTATCCTCTACGTAGAGAGGGGTATTACAATGAGATCTATTCTAAGTTCAGGGCGAGTGAACTTTGCTTGAGAGCTTGAAGCTTGGATATAATTTCTTTGTTATGCAGTTCGTCAACCTTCTCTTGAAGTAATGAAGTCCTTTTATAGAGAGCTTATTGAAGTATCCGTTAGACTGAAGATTTGAACGTTAGTCCTCTGTCTTGAGGTCTTCAAACGTGTAACAGAGATCAATCAGAATAATTAATGTTTGCACAGGCTTTTTCTGACTTGATCAGAGACATCAACAAAAAGCATGTTTGCTTATCGTGTTGCAGGGGTTTTGCACAGATCTCTATTCTGTCTTTGGAAGCTTCTTGAGTAACAGCTAGATTTGAATTGGGGCGCAAGTTACTCCGTCTGAACTTCATTAAACGAAGTAGACGAATGAATAAATAAATGGGTTGTGTGTTGAATTCATTCATCTGTCTCCTTCCGTCTGTTCCTTCAGTATGTGCTCTTCCGTCTGATGCTTCAGTCTGAGGCTCTTTAGTCTGTTCCTTCAGTCTGTGCTCTTTCGTCTGATGCTTCAGTATGAGGCTCTTCAGTCTGTTCCTTCAGTCTATGCTCTTTCGTCTGATGCTTAAGTCTGTTCCTTTCGTCTGTGCTCTTCAGTCTGTTGCTCTTCATTCTAAGTCTGCTCTTCAGTCTGATGCTTCAGTCTGAGTCTGCTCTTTCTTCCGTCTACAGACACAACAGACTGTTCTGTAATTATCAAAACTAAGATTCTAAATCATCTTGATTTAACACCCCTCTATTGATATCGAGGTTCCCTATGACTTTGTACGCTCCCCATGCACCTTCATCACGTTTGGAGTCAGAAAGTGTTCAACTATGAAGGAGTCCATAGCACTGAAAAGAAATTGTACTAGTTGAGTGTGCTTCCTTGGGATGTGTTGTCTAAGATGGATCTACCAAGATCAGAGGGCATTACTTCATACTCAGGTAAAGTCGTTAATCCAGGTCTAGGTGTACTAGCCATAAGTTATGAAGCTCATATTTCTATGTTCGTCCTAAGACCCTGGTTTGCTTCTCTAAGAGAAAATTCCACAATGTTCCTCTACAAAATGAAAGAAGCTAAAGTCTGGAGATTACGATTTCCAAAAATCACTGCTCTATGATTTTTGGATGCCCAAGATGAGCATGATCTGATCCCATTCACAATTCCTTCAATAAAATTAAGTATAAACATTTGGGTTATACTTTTAGGGTTGTTCTTCCTTGGATTAGACCTTATTGCTCAAAAGTTTCCCTTCTCCAACACTTGTGTCTGGATGAGTAAGAGACTCCTCAAGATATCCTCCATGGATCTCCTACTTATTATGATCTCACTTTTAATAATCTTGTCAATGCCTATAAAAGAAAGATTAGAGAACGCCAAATCTCTTGGCACTACATCAGACGAATCGTAGAGCAAGAGAATAGGAAGGTCCCTAAGTTTATTGACTCTTAGTTCACTTGTCTTGCCCATTCCAACACACAAATCTACATTTGTTTGGATAGGCCCCAACCTTGTTAGATCAAGTTGCTAGCTAAAGGCAATGAATAGATGAATGAAGACAAGTCTCCTCCCAAACTAGAATTTAGAAAATGTCTTCTCACTAGGGATGAGTTCAATACACTTTGGGAGAATAGACCTCACACTACAGAAGTGACTCTTCATATGGAGGATCATTTACAAGATATGGCCTTCTGCTCTTGTAGTTTTGAGGACTCTCCAGTTGAGAAAGTTAACACGGTAGGCACCATCTTTCCTAGAGCTAGCTTTGCATACACCTCTGCTCCTCAATTGCTAGACTATATCTTGATGAAGCCTCAACATGTGTTTGAATGGAAGTGGGAACAAGACCAATCCTTTGATGTTGTCCTTCCATACATTACTATTCGCTTCATTGAAGATTTGCACGTTCTATCCAGGCTTGACTACAAGACCTTAAAAAGGTAGTATTATGCTCTGGAGCCAGAACATGCTAAGCTCAAGATGGAGCATGAAAGTCTAAAATTTAAGGTTCAACAGCTTAAGGATGTTGTTATGCAGCTTCTTGCAAAGGTCTCGTCCATTGGTTCTACCTTAAATTTTGATGCTTTTAGTCCAATGAGGAAAGATGACTGATTTAAAAGAAGTCTTGATTAATAAGACAAAAGTGGGGGAGAGATGACTGATACAAGTCGTTATCAGTTAGATAAAAGTAGAGAGCGATAAATCTGCTTGTCTAAGGGGAACATCATCTAAAGAGGAGTTCAAGTTTAAATTTGAAGAAGAGTTCTAGATCAAGCTCAAGGGGAACAAAATTTTCTTTAATTCTATTCTTTTCTTCTTAGAATTTTTTTAACATAATTTTTTAATTGAAAACATATCATCTTGATATGAAAACTCTCGTACTAACAACAAAACAGAAGTTGATCACATGGATCAACTCACCTTTAGTCTGAGTTTTCATATGTTTAAATATATGTATGTGTTTCTTGTTTAAACAAACTCTTATGTAGGTAAAGCTAAGTTTGAAGCATAAGTAAATGATCACGATTTATAAATAGCTAAGTCTATTACACGTTTTTGATGTAGATAAGACATAAGTGAACTTTTATTAGAATGGTTTGTAATCATAAAAAAAAAGGGAGATCGTTTACTCAAATCTATTTAAAGGAAGATTATAACCTCAATTTTGATAATTACGCATGATTAAAGTAAAAGTCCATCTATCATGTATAACACAACTGAAGCTAACAGGCAAATAATGTCTTAGTAGGCATATAAAGCTAGTAGATGAATGAAGTTGTATCAGACAAATGAAGTCAGTAGATTAATGAGTGAGTAAACGAAGCATCACTGCAAGATAAATGTTTCTTTTCAACTACTACTTTTATATATATATATATATATATATATATATATATATATCAGACTCTAACCTATAAAGTTATTTTTCTACATATTCTGTTGAGAAACTAGATACTCAATCAACGAGGAAGTCAACTACTCGTTTCTATAGAAAAAAAAGAAAAAGATGTTATCTGACACAAAGATGTTGTGCAGAATGGAGGATAACTTTTCCAACATCTAACTTTTCCTTATTGGAAAAAGTCGTTGTCTCCAATATGACAGTCCGTGTATATGAACTTAATGCATATGGACGTACTACATGCTTCCAACGGATGGATTGAAGACTTTGAAGTTGTTAATTTTAACGGTTATTTCAAGGTCTCCATCTATATAAAGGTTGACAATTGAATATTTGAAGTAATGATTGCTCTAAAGGAACCAAAACTCTTGTAGTTTCAAAACTCATCTTTCTTAGAGAAAGTATTTTTGTATTTCAGTGTAAATCTATCTCTATGTAAAGGATTTTTGTTAGATAAAGAATCTTTATAAATCTTTTACCCTTAATGATAGGTGCTAGTCTTAAAGAGCTAATCTAAAAGACTATTTTGTTAGCCAAAAGAGGTTCGAGACAAAGAATACTTGTATAACCAGAATTGGTTGGAGTCAAATAATACTTGTATCTTGTTGAAGATGGTAAAATCTTAGTTGTTGCTAAAAAATTAGACGTAATCTTTGTGACAAGATGAACCAGTGTAAAAAAAATTGTTTTATCTTCTGTTTATCTTTCTTTTCTTTAATAGGGGTTGCCCTATTTCTTAAACCTGTGTTTTTGAAAAAATTTATTTCATTAACTTCTTTATAAACTTGTATTTAATTCATTAAACAATATAATTATATGTTAAACAAAAAATTTACGTAATTTTTTTTTACATAATTTAACCTTTCCTTTTTTATATTTTTCTTTACATAGTCAAATCTCAGTATTATGCACAGGTACATGGACACCAGCAGCTAATTCAGGACTCCATTTGGCAGCCTCGCAGATAATTTCATTACCTTCACGAGCAAAATCACGTCCTTCATTTCATTTCGAGCTTGTACACATACTTCAAGAGCTACTCGATTAGCTACAGTATCTGGTGCATTTCCCAAGGGTGTCCTAAAGTTCCTCCACCAAATTGGAGTACACTGACTTATGATTTTGAAAAGAAAGAAAAAAAATTATATCAAATATTATCGTCATATAAAATAATTTACCATTTGTTCATTATATTTTTAATATAATTTCTATATTTTGTCGTTTTATACCAATAAGTTACAACCCTTTTAATGATGAAATTATGTATTATTTCTTACGTTTCTTATTTTGTTGATTAACAAATACATCAAATATTGGGTTCACTACATATAATATATAGTCAACTATTATATTTTTTAAAAGATTTTATATTAGAATATGTTTTATAAACTTACTTTTTAATATATATATATATATATATATATATATATATATATATATTATCTTTTATAATGATTACATTTCATTTAACTTGAATAAATATATCATATCTGAAAAACATTATTTCATTGTCCAATAACATTCAATACAATATTCGTTAATTGTTCAAAATATGTTTTATTTTTTTCTCTAAAAAGTGTTTCCTATATAGCTTTGCGTTACTTGGCAGGTACCGTATTGTCTTCTTTAATTATTTTTAAAAAAATTAAAATTTTTTAAAATATAAAAAAGTATACATATTTATAAGTAATTAATTGACACGGCGTCGCTGTGTAAGAACGTATGGTAAAGTTTACCTTTTTAAATAGTAAAATATGCGTTATCAAAAAATTCTTTTAAACATTAAAATTATTATAAATTTTAATGTATAAAAAGATATTACATTTATTAAATTTATTAAATATATTATATTAAGTAAAACTGATGCCCAATAAAATTAAATATTGCATTTACTAAATATAATATACATTCAAATGATTAATTATATAGAAAATATAAAAAAAGCAATCTAATATATCTACATTGTTAAAATTTTAGAAATAAAGAGTTAACAAACATGCATTCTCGAGATAAATTTTTTATATGGTTCATCAATATGAAGTTATTCTTTAAATTTCTTTCAAAATAATTGAAAATAACGACAGTTTGAGTGGAATTAGATTTTGATATTTTAAGCAAAGAATTGAGCTCAAATCTTGTGGATAAAAAAACGTTATTAGAAGGGAAATATCAATTAAATATGATAAGTCAATATTAGTGATTAGTAAAGTTGCTAGGTAATAGTGTTATTTTTTCAGATTATGTTAGAGAAAGAAAAGAATTTTTCTCAGTTCTAGGTAGAGGAATGACATGACAAAGGTATTATTGAAGAATTTGGGGACCATAGAAAATATTTGGAACTTAAAATATATGTACATGTTTGTGGTCTTTGCTTGAATAGTTTCCATAATGGTTGGAAAGATGTTAATTGGAGCTATGTATTTATAAACATCCATTTGGATCATTTTCATCTTCTGTCCCACATAATTTCTTTCAATTTAATTTCAAAAGTCCTCTCATATTTCAATCTGCCCTTGCAATTTCAAAAGTTAAATCAATTACTAAACAAATAGATTAATAAATATGAAATTATTTTAGCTTAATCTATGATGGATATTTGTAATCTATATTAAAAAAAAATTATAATTGAATCCTCCTCCTGAATTGGGTTTTTTCTCTCTCTCTTTTTTAGTCCCATAACCAAAATTTTCTTACTCCTTATCCCTTCTTTAAAAAGTAAAATTAGAATTTAGATATTTTCATTGTTTTTTCCGCTTTTCGTTTTCTCTTTTTATTTTTACTAAACAAGAGGTAGATCATGAATATTACTATTCTTATTTATTTTTTCTCTCTTTAAAACATATTTTTTTTATTAATTTGATCAATTAGAGAAAAAGTATTTTAAATAATAATTACATAAGTATGACATTATCTTGGAATGACACTAGATAAACATCTCTAGTTTCTTGACATCTTGCGCTGATTGCGGCCAGTAGACCAAAACAAAACGAGAAATACGACCTCTTGTTCCCATGTCTTTCACTTGCATTTACAAAAGTGTATCATCAATATCTTATGTCAAAGTTTACTATTAAACTAACTATTAAGTGTATCATCAATATCTTATGTCAAAAATAATTTTTAAGAATATAATATTTAAATATAATTAATAATCATAATTAAATGGTTACATTATTGTCACGAGTAATTGATTAATCATCTTAAATCTTTCATGCCTAATCTAAATGTCTAATATAAGTAATACATGTTTTATTATTATTTCTAAACACTGAACATTCTCATATTTTATTATTACTCTTCCACTCGTTAAGTTATCCGATAAAAGTCATATTCTTAACCATAACGGTAAGACCTAAATAATCACTTGTGTAATTATTATATTAGATGACAATCTCTTATCTATAAATATTATCTCTTATGCAACTATCACTAAAACTCTTAATCTCAGCTCACTCATATTTTTCAATAAATTTTTTTTTTAATTTGAATGGAAGAAGTAGGATGTCTCATCTCAGGATTAAAATAGTCTAGGCACTTTAATATTTAACATAATTAGAGAATTCCCAGACTCTCACATTAGCTTGATTAAATCTATTATAATCCTCCATTGATAAGAATATAATATATTTATTATTTTAATTTTAAAAATATATAAAAAATATTTGTTATTATTATTGTAGTTCTTAAATTATATCAATGATTGTTCTTTTAATCCATCGATTTAACCACTTACTTTATTTTAGTTTCATAAATTAGAAATTAAAATACATAAATAATATAATTTAGGAATCAAAATATTAATAGATATTTTTTAAAGAAAAAAATAATAAATATATTTCACTTTTAAAAATTATTTCATTATTTTTATTTTTTAAAATTAAATTATCATACATTCAAAAGTAAAATAATAATTTATTCTTAAACTCTTGAGGAGCCGTGATTTTTAATCATATGACCAATTCAAAGATGAAACTTATATGTTAAAATATAAAATGATAATTTATTCTTAAACTTTTGAGGATCCGTGATTTTTAATGATATGACGAATTCAAGGATGAAATAAATAGATTTCAAGTTTTAGATTTATTAAAAATTAGTTTTTATAGCCGAAAAAACTTCATTTATTAATTGAAAAAAAGACTTTAAAATATTTATGTATAACTTTCTACTTTCAAAAAAATCACTTTAAATCTTAGTAACTGTTGGGGCGACACTGATTATACGTTATTCAAGAAATATACTCTCGTATTTCTTAATGTACTTTCAACTCCAATGCTTAGAAAGTTCAAATTGCATTATAACACTTATATTTATTGCTATACATAACTAGTGTTTTCTAGTTACCAAAAGCATATAATATTAATGGTCCCCTATCACAGATTCAAAATGCATGTGAAAGAAAGGACATAGGTGAACACAATAAAGCAACCAAAGACAAGGGGAAAATTTTGTGTTGGATATATATATATATATATATAGTGTTTGCCTTATACTAACTGAAAATTCACAAGAGTGTAGTGTAAAAGTTTCATTCCATATAATTTTATTCTTATTTTGTTTAATTTAATTTCTGAATTTTTAAATATTACTAATTAATCCGCTCATATATATTTTATATAATTTTCTAATCAACAAATATTAGTTTTTGCTATTAACTTTTTATTCGTAAAAGGGTCTGGACATGGACATGTAACTTCTCCTCCTTCCCTTTTTAAGACCTCATTCCCCATGATTATACTATCTTTATAGAAGATTAAATATTTTTAATTACTTATATTGACACATTGCTAGACATAGTGTACATGCTACTCTAGATATTGATTTAAATTTATAGTAAGCAGAAGTGATTAAAAAATGTAATGTATTAAGTAATAAATAATTAATTTAAGTTGAAGTTATTATTTTTAATTTTATCATTGTTTTTATTGACATTGAACGATATAATATAGCAAGGATTTAGTATATTATAATGAGAAACACATGCTGATTGTGGTCAAGTCGTGAGTTACCTGAAAAAAATCTATTATGTGTCAGAAAGAAATTATGAAAAATGTTCCGACAAAAATAGAGAATGAAATTCTAAAATTACTACTTGATAAAAATTAGTAATATTTATGTGCATTTGAGAGTTATTCGGATACTATTGACAATTACTGAAATACCTAACTCAATACATGAAAGAGTACATCCGATTAAGATTGAATAGAACTGTGTGACAATTGATTACAAATAATGATGAGAAGAGTATTTTTTTAATATGAGACAATATACCGAAAGAGTAATGAACACTCTACATAAATACAACTATAATTTTCATTGTCACCGTTCTTCTACGCTAATAATTAAGCACGTAAATTTTGACTCAAATGAAGTATGGCTAAATTCATTATATTGATTTCGCCACCAATATGAAAAATAATTAAATATAACCTAAAATTTGTTATTTTTATCAAAGAAAAAAGAGGGTTAGAAATCCAAAAAAGAAAGCAAAGAAAGGCATGAGGCTAGTCAAGATTAGCAGCTGATCTGAATGAAACTGTATAAAAGATGCTTCAATTTTCAAAAGATGACAATTACTAGAATGAGCAACTTTTTCCCAATTCAGAGGCAAGTTCAACAAGGGACCAACTTTGTTATGACAAGAACTGAAGATGTTAAGAGTGAGAATTAGAGGCTATGACACCATATATAGCATGGCGTATAGACTATGGCAACATAGTGGTCCTCCATAATGGAAGTATGCTAAAGGAAAGTACTGCATGACATAAGGAAGATGTAGACATTGGCATGGCCAACAAGCTTAAATACAACTTTATCAAAGGGTGGCTTAGGAAAGTGACAAATGCTCTTTAAGGAAAGATTAAAAAAAAAATAAAGAGAAAAAGAAAAGAAAGTATAAGTTTCAGGGACAAAAGGCTGATATATACAAAGCTTTCATTTTAAGCCTTTGGTTTTTGAATGAACTAGTCATTATTTTTGGCCAAACACAACTCATAGGGTAGTTTAGGTTGGCTACTCAAGAATGGTAAGTTATAGGGGTCCTTTGAATCCGACCAAGCATGGAAATTTTGTTTCTTTAAGCTAGTGGAACATGCCAGAGCAAATTATGAGTTCTGAAAATCAAAGAAATATAATAAAAATTTCATAGCATGAGTTCTTAAATCAGTGTAACATATTTTTTTTTAAAAAAAATCACTGTCACATAATTCGAAATCATATAAAAACAAAGCTTAGTTGCAAAGTTTACCACCTATTTTCGTGATTTTGCAAATTTTGTAACTTAACTATTATATTTATAGTTTTTGTTGTTCAACTTTCACAAGTTTACAAATTTTGCTAGCCAACTATTTTGTTTGCAATTTTTGTCACCAAACTTTTCAAATTTGGCAATTTGTCACTTTATTAGCGGCAAGAAACTAATAAAGAAAGTAGATACTTAGGGAGGCTCTAACTTGTTGTGAAACGGAAACCTGATGTTCTTTACTAGTTCTACTGGTTTTTGTCTGGCTTTTGCCCTGTTTAGTTCATTGGTTAATTGTACAGAATAATAGTCTAGTTCATGGGTTGAACTGGGCTATTCGATTTGATTTTCGAAACCATGATTAAAAAAATAACAAAGAACTATGAATAGAAATTGATTAAATTATGAGTTTAAAAGTTATATATAGATATTTTAAAATAGTTTTACCCAATCAATCAACTTATAAATTAAATTTTATAAAACATTTAAGAACTGTGTTATCAAAATTAACAAATTTACTATAAAAAAAAAGTCGTTAATTGGTTAAGTAGATGTAAAAATACTTTACACTAATACTTATATTACTTATATTACTTTTTCTCTCAAGTTAGATCAACTCCCAAAAATACAACAATAATCAAAACTAAATTAAACTGAGATTATTTAAGAAATGTGCTATTGTACTGAGGAAAGAGACCGAACCAAAATATAACTACCCGTGTTAGAAAGAGACAGAGTAAACTACCATTTTAATCATTTCAAAACACTTATAAAAGATGAAAAATAATAAAATAATCTTTAAAAATATAATATATTTATCATTTTCGTGTTTAAACATATAATAAATTTATCATTTTAATTCCTAAAAGTTAATTAGTGCCATTTTAATTCTTAAATTATATCATTTATTATATTTTAGTCATAAACAATTAAACTCAAGGACTAAAATGCCAATAAATATAGTTTTACTATTTTTAAATGTTTATACTTTCATAGAATAAAACGATTACTTACTGGAAAGAGATTATCATCAGTTTTCTACTATGATCAATAGACTAAAAGATATATTCACCACAAAAAAAAAGACTAGAAGATACTCCCAAATGATTGTTTGGTTTTTTTCTTCAAAACTGTGAACCACGAATGCTTGGTTATTAGGGAATCTGGGTGTGTAATTCAAGGCTTTCCCAAGTAATACTACCAAAGTGATAGTTTATAATTCATTCATATCTGCTTATGTGTATTAGTTTTAACAAGAAAGCTAAGAACAACAACGTAACAACAGGCAAATATTATGAGTTTTAATACAAGTTTAATTGAGTGTGTGTATATTTCAATGGCATTCAGAGTATGAATTATTTGCAGTAATACTTAGTATATGAATTGAGCCACTTTCATTATGTACAATTCAGACAGCAATAATATGCAAATAAATGAGAGATTACTATTACTAAGGAATGTAATACATGGGGTTTGGAAGCTTGAAGGACCTAACAGACACTGAAGAACCTAATAAATCGCTCCACTGGTCACCAGAATTTCCAAGAATCCTATATCCATCTTTCTCCATCTCACTCCTCTTCTCTGATTTGTAGAGTACAGCCCGTTTCCCTTGATCTTCTGAGGTTCTGAACATTGTAAAATAACAGATTCAGAAAATTCAGCATAAAATGGAAGAAGTGACATAGCTTCAGAGAGCAAACTACAAGCAGGATTATCCTAAAATAGTATATGATTACATATACGAAAGAAAACTTCTCTATGAATAAATTTTACCGGGCAGATACAGCATAAACGTTACACAGATGGGAAAGGTAAACAGCACGGGGGTAAATTAACCTAGTACCAGAACAAGTCAAAACTATTGAGTGTGTGTCTGGTTTTACGTTAAACAAATGATTTTAAGTCTAAAATTGATTTTACGTTAAAGAAGAATTCAGAATTTATGCAGCTTTAGGTAGTTTTTGTGTTGGATAAAAAATTTTATACTAAGTTTTACTACAAACTTAGTTTTATGATGAAAACATCAAAACATTTTATGATGTAAACATCAAAATATAAATCAAATTATTTCAAAATCATTCCATCCAAATTCGCACTATGATGATAACTGATGATATGCTAGATTATGTAAACATAAACAAACACAGACCATGGGGCTACAATACAACCATGTGACACGATATGGAGAACAAGACTCCAGAATCAAGTGGACTAGGATGTAGTTATCACTTGCAATAAATAGGCAACCATCAAGTATCTTGTCTTGTGTACCCTACAAACTGTCTACATTACATAGAATCATTATATAGTGTTTGAGGCATCTAATCTCCACTTTCTTTTGTTCGTTAAAAGAGTGTAAATTAATCCAACCTATGAGAAGGAAACATAGTAGATTTAATTAATATCTAGTCATCATATCTACTCTATATTGAGGTTCAAAATTCTACAATATGGGGCTAAATTCAGATATCCTCACAATTAATCCATCAAAATTTAGTATTTCAGTCCATTTTAACAAAATTTCATAACATCCATCAATCCATAAAGAACTGACTAGAAATAATATGGCTAGGCTAGTTGACAATTTTGTTTTACTTGAAAAAATTGAAGCTATGTCATTAAAATTGCAAGATATGCCAATATAATATTGATGCTGATATGCTATGCACTTGGATTTTACATGGTGTGCAAGAAACTAAAAATGATGCCTACTGTTAAAACTGTAGAAACATTAGGTGCATTGAAACTAGGGAGAGCTATGATAGGGAAGGAGCATGAACTCTTTGCAATTACTGTAGCATACAGTAACAGCTACCAGAGTCTTTTTCCCACTTGTTTAGGATCAGCTTTGCGAACTAGACAACATTATCGAGTTCTGTCAAAGACATCTCTAAGGAGGGACTATGTCATTTGAAAATAAGAGTGAGGCAATAACTCCTAGATATAGCTAGTAAATCAGGGTATAATCCTAATTCCAATGGCTATAGGGAAATTCTCTGTGACCTTACCATGTGCTCTCAATCTCTCATGTTTCATTAAATTCCTCTATGGCAGAAGCTACAGAAGTATATTAGCTGTAGGTTGCTAACGAACAAAACTCATCTCATAAAACTAAATTCTGTTCACCAATAAACATTAACTAGGCTTCTTGAACTTGAAAGACTTTGTCAAATACAGTTTTTTCCTCCATTTGACCTTAATTTAAACCTTTACACAGGCTGCTTAAAATATTTAAGCAACACTTGATTGAAAGGTAGATAGAAATTGTTACATAAACTTTCTTCCTCCATCTGACCTTGTCTAGAGCCATCCTATGCATAAAAATATCTGAATTTCAAGTCTTCATTCATTATTGCTAGTCTGTCATCAATGAACTCCATTCAATTGTCCTTAGTTATATAAATTGTGTCATCCTGCTTTATTTTGCCAATACTTATATTTTCTCACTTGCAAACAACCAAATTAAAATAACTTTGAGTTAAATGTGCTCTATCCCTACAAAATTTGGTGGCTTAAACACATAACAAAAAAATTTATCTGCTATCACAAACAGCATTAAATTATGCCAATCATGTAAAACAGAATTGATTGCAGAACATAGACAAATATGCCAATCTTTCAGCATTTATTTAATATACAATCCTAGAGTTAGCAAATACGTTTTAGGACTTACCTTAATAAGAGCTGGTCCCATTCCTTAAACCCAGCATTGATCAGATTTTCAATAGTAACACTCCTGTGCCTTTCACTCCGCCCAGTCAGTAGAATAACCTTGAACCCCAAATTCAAAACATCTTCATAGAGCTTTAAACTGGATTCAATAGCCGGGGCTATGCCCTTCTGCACCCAATCGTCAAACTTCTCATGGTCAAAAACCTCTAACCTGCAAGCACAAACATGCAAAGAAATATTCAAGCTAGGAAGAAAGAGAATACTCAAGTTAGCATGATAACTACAGCACAATACTCCATGCTCATTCCCTCAGGAAATATTCACAGGAAGGAATGAAAAAACATCAAAACCTGATTAACCCCTCCAAATGATCGCTACAGAACTTTTGGCTTATAGTTATTTTGGTGTTAAAATTATACTCTAATTCAAGATCCAACATTACCCAAATAAACAGAACTAGGGATGATTAAGCATAAAACTCCTAACTCGTGAAGTCCAGATACGATTGCACTCTATTCAATCTCTCTTGATTGCTCAACAATAATTTATGATGTCCTTTCCGAATTACACTATTAATCAATTTGCAGATAACTAATAACTAAATTCAGTCCAAAAGCTGTCTTTGCAACACCATTATAATTAAATTATTATAGGATTTTGCATCTCTAGAGTAATGTGTCTATATTAACCCCGTTTAGTCATAGTTATATCTTTATAATATGTTACTTTATAATTGGTGAATTTCGTACCTCACTCTACTATCCCAAGTTTCACAAAGAGGGACAAATTTTACACCTCTAAAAATACAACTAAAATGATCATTTTTTACAGTATAAGGATTAATAGCAATTTTATTTTGAAAAATTACACACGTGAAAGACATTTTATCCTAATCATAAAACCCTAATTTAAAAGCAGCTAAGATTTTAACGTGAACTAGAGTTTTACAAGCACATTGCAACAAATCTAAATAATAAACTGCGAAACCCTTAAAATCTCAGAGATTATGGCCATAACATCTCACACTACCCACTTTTTCTTCGGTGTAACCAAAATCTTAAGTTTAGTTCCTATAAACTTCTCCAAAAATTTTAGAACCTATAAAAGAAATTTTTTAGTAGTTTTCTACCCTGCCAGAAAAAAATCGCCCAATGTAAGTTTCATTTGGAGACTATTCCTTTTTCTTTTGAGACATAAAGTAGAGTTTTGTCTTCCCCAACAAAATCTTCTCCATACATACAGCCAAGAGTTGAACCCCTACGTTTTAGAAACTCAACTATCCATCAATTGTGTCAAACCCTGGTTTTCAACTACTGTAAGTGTTCTCACAAACTAAATAGTGCTTGTTTGGATGTACATTGACAAAATTGATTCAAAATGGATTTGATTTTGATCAAAATTGACTTCAAAGTGATGTAATGTTCATTTTGATGTTTTTAATCATAAAATCAAGTTTGTAACAAACTCAATGAATGGAATCAATTTTAAACTCTTGTCTAACATGAAACCAAATGTACTGCCCAGGGCATGATAACCCTGTGTGACACATCTAATCAATCACATCGTGCTTTGAGATAGTCATTTGGGGCATGACCGTGGCCGTAAGGCCATGCCTCATCATCAGCATACATTGCTAAGACGTCAGAGTCAGTGTAAGGTCACACTATCAACCTAAAAACTGACATTAGGTTATATCTACTCAGCCAGAGTAATGAAAACATGATGTCATCACATGTCGCCCTTTCTAGCCTATATACTCCCAGGAAATATTTCTAATATATACTTGAACATACATACTCTTCCTTATAAGGCTATCATGCTGAGTGCACGACAAACACTAGCTTGATTGTCAGAGTGCCTCTCACATGTACACTCCCCACCAAGAGAGGAGTGTCTACCAAGAAGATGGTCCACCAAGAGCATCGCAAAGCGTCCCTACCAAGTCGGGCTACGATCTTTCCACGTCTCATCCAATTGAGTTCCAAAACTTATTATCATTCCATGTCAGCACACTCAATCAGTGTAAGGTCACACTATCAAGGTCACACTATCAACCTAAAGATTGACATTAGGTCATATCTACTAAGCCAGAGTGACAAAGGCGTGAAGTCATCATATGTAGCCCTTTGTAGCCTATGTATACTCCGTGAAAGTATTTCTAATATATAATTACATACACTCTTCGACTATCATCATGAGCGCACAGCAAAACACTAATTTGGTTGATGGAGTGCCTTAGAGAGGACCGCCCACTAAGAGCATGGGTCCCTACTTCATGCTAGGATCTTTCCACTCTCGCTCAGTTGTGTTCTAGCCGGATTCAGGTAAGAACACCAAACATGTCAAAACTTATTATCTAACATCAGAATCAATTTTGCAACGTGAAATCGAACACAACAGTTATTTATTTTTGTTCTAATTCTAAATTATTACCCGTAACCGTGTTCAGCGTAATAAGGGAGATTGGAGAGGAGAGTCTCATCAATGTCGAAAATCCAGGCGTCCTTGCCATCGACACTCAATTGCACGCTCTTGGCGAAGTCCTCAGCTTCTTTGGAAACCATCTCCAGATCAACAAGGTAGCCTTTCCCAGTCATGTAATCCTTCACGTACTCCGCGCAATCCGCCGGAACAGACTTCCACGCGCCGAGGTTGTTCGCTTCTCCCGCCACGCGCCACGCGCCGCATCGCAGGCGCACCTCCTCCGGGAATTCAACTATCAGCGGACGCGGAAACGCACGCTGCTCGTACTGAGTGAGAGAGTCCGAATTCGGATTGGAATCGGAATTGGAGAGAACGAAGGAGACGAAGAGAGAAAGGAAGATGAAAAATCGAATCATGGTGAGCAAAGAAAAAAGAAAAAAAGAAGAAGATTGAATTCACGTGTTGTGAGATTGTGAAAATGTGAAGAGAGTTGTGGAAGGAAAGGAAGAAGTAGTGTGTATGTGTGTATGTATAAATTGTAAATGCGTTTCTGTGTGGAACAGTAACCCTTTGGTTTGTGTGTTGGTGTTTGGTATCTGATTTTATTGAATTTGAGAGTAAGAAAAGAAAAAGGTGGGTGTGGACGGTGGTGGGAGTGGGAGTGGGAGTGGGACCCACTGGAAGGGTATGGACCAATCTAGTGACGCGGTTTCTTCATCTCTTACCCAATCACATTTTCTATCTAACTCTTAACATTTTTTTAATTCTTAAGTATATATATGTATTTCTTTAATGACCACGTGGTTGTTTTAAGTTTAAGGCTCTAGATTTTGCCCCATATTTAGTTTAATAATAAATGAATTAATTAGGTTTTAATGGAAAATTATAAATTTAGTTCAAAATTATTTATCGGAATGAGTATATTTTCACGGAATTATTATGAATTAGAACACTTTTAATATACGAATACAACAACCTAAAAATGAGATTTTTAATCAAGTGGTTAACTAAGATAATTCTCCGTGTTTAAACATCTAAACTTGTTTACCCCTGAACAATTCATCCCGATTTGAGTAATTTTTTTAAACATAAAATTTTAGATTTTGTGTAAATAATTTTGTCTTTTTTATGTTACCAAGTTTGAATTTTGATCTTTTAAATGTTAAAAGTGAGATTTTCAATTAAGTAGTTAAATAAGATAAATATCTACTTCAAATATCCAAACTTTTTTTTTTCATATTTGAACAATAATTTATCCGTTGTGAGTAATTTAGGTTTTCTTAAACATAATATTTGAGATTTTGGGTAATTTTGTCTTCTTATGTTACCAAATTTTAATTTTGATCTTTTAAATTTACGTAATCTTACTTAATTTTGATTTTTTTAAATGTTTTGAAAAATATTAATTTTGTATTGATATTATTATTAGTTTAAATTTTAAAATAATTAATTTGAAATTGATAATTTTCAAATCCTATGTTTTAAATGTAATAAAAAGGTTTTATATGTGTATGATGTGATTTGATTATTAGTTATTCTGTATCGCATTACTTAAAAATTATTATTATTTTAAATTAATCACTTAAAAATATATATTATCACCATGCGAAATTAATATCTTTAATAGAAAAATACTTAAAACATTAAAGGTGTACCTTTTAGAAACATAAAATGTAAAATTCAAACTTTTTAAACATAATAAAAGTAAAATAGGAAAATGTCTAAATTTAAAATGTTAATGTGAGATTTATTTATTTTTTATTTTTGACATTTACAATAATGACAAAGATAAGTGTAATGTATGAATGATGATTAGTGTAATATATATAAAAAATATTAATGACATGTTTTAAAATAATTAAAAAATGTATAAATTTTTTTTAAAAAAATAGATATTTTGCAATAGTATGAAATAAAGAAATTTTGTAAATTAAAAAAAGATATATGTAAAATACAAATACACAAGGGGGTTAAATTGTGTTTACCAATTAAAATACGATGCGATTTGTGTATGTGTTGAAATTTTTGAATCAGACGCAAACTTAAACTTCTTCTTTTAAATATTAGTTTTAATTAAGAATTCAGTTTAAGTTATTATCCCCAGTTAGTAAGCAAATAAAAATAATCAAAGCGATAATAATTTTATACTGGTTCGTCTATTCAAGATTACGTCCAGTTACCTAGCAACTTCTGTGAGGTTCCACTAAGAGTATTCTTTGAACCCAGCCACCCCTGGTTAACAAGATCAAGTTGAGACGCGCTTTCCGTCTGATCTTCAAAGTTCTTCATCTGATAACAAATTCTTGGAGTATGACAACTTGAACTTTGCGTCTGGAACTTCTAATGTTTTGAGGGTGCATCTTTCGTCTATACAATTAATGATTCGTCTGATCATTGTTTCCCCTGCGTCTGTAGATGTTTCTGTCTATCTTGTAATTATCAAAATTAAGATGCTAAGTCATTTTGACTTAACAATCTCCCCCTTTTTGATGATTACCGACCATACGAGCAAATCCATCTTCTTCTTCTAAGATGAGATCTTCATGGATGTATCAGAGCGAAGTAGACGAAACATCTTGATCTTGAGTTCTTCAGACAATAGATCATTCTTGATATATTTTGTAGATGTCGATCAAAATCTTGCATAAAACATGTTAGCTTAAACACACAAGATATATCGAAGCAAAATAATATAAATCGAGATGATGTTCATAGTCATTTTTCTTTCATATAAAATTTATTACATCAAAGAGATGTAATTTTGTACAATCAAAGCAAGAAAGAAAAATAGAATAAAGCTACATGCTCTAAGTTTCAGCAAAAACATAAAAGAACATAAAATAGCTCCCCTGAGCTTGATCTTATTCTTCATTTTTAGCATCTGCTCCTTTTTCGTCTGGCTCCCCCTCAGACTTAGCATTTTTCTCTTTTAGCTCCCCCTGAGCTTGATATATCTATTTTTCAACTCATAGCTCCTCTTCCTTTCTCTTCATCCTTCGTCTGATCCCCCTTTTCTTCTTATTTTTTAACTTATCTCCTCTTTTCTTCTTTTTCATCCTCTTGCTCTTCTCCCCTTTCGGCTGCAATCATCAAAACATCAAAATGATAACATCATTTGGTTCCAAATGAAGACGATACGCCTAGATTCGTTCGAACAAGTAATTCCCTCATCGTAGACTCAAGATAGTCTACTCTGTGTAGAAGATCATCTTTTGTAGATTTCATGGATAGATTTTCTTTTTCTAATTCAGAGTATTTTCTCTTGAGTGTTGAATAAGCCTGAGCAGAAGGTGCCTCAGCTTCTATGAAATGCAAAGTGAGGTAAGGAGGAATTATTGTAACAACAAATGGTTCATCCCATTGCCATCTAAAGGTATTTAGGATGGAGGCAAGTTGAAGTTGATCACGAACTAAATCTAATCCATAGGCATATACTCCACCGAGATAGACTTTTCCACAAACAACAGAATCAGTTAGCTCTGACTTTGTACCAGATGAATAAGCCAAAGTGGCTTCATGGTTATGGATCTTAGTCAGAGTTTTGCTATCAAAGGGTCCTTCTTTAAGTAGACTCTCATATTTAGATGATGATAAAAGTTTAGGAATATGACGTGCCCACCAGAACCTTTTAGGTTCAGAGTACTCCTTTTTCTCCTTTCCTTTGGCTAAGTATTTGATGTGACAAGGGCGAGGTTTATCTAGCCGAATGGAGAAATGAGTGTTGGAGGAGACAATAGACGAAAATTGGCTTCCAAGAAAGTTAGGCAAGACCCTTCCTTCTTTTTCTGTTTCTCGTCTGATATGATGAAGGGATACAGCTTGCTCTTTTACTTCCCGTCTATATGAGTATGCCTTAAGATGAAAGGCAACATCGTGATCAATAGGGGAGGCATGCGTCATCTCTTCGGGTGTATCATTGTCAAAAAGTGCAATTCCTTGAGTGATTTGCATTCTTTTGCAATGAGGGCGAATCCAAGGAACAGTTAGACCAACAGAGTATCCAAGACCAATATATGCAGTTTTGTTGAGAGGAATACTCCATGGAATTGGATCATGGTCATCTATTGCATCCATCGTCCAGGAAGAAAATCCTTTAGGCACATTCGGACAACATGCTCTATCCATGAGCAGACAATGATGGAAGATTGAACTTCAATCTTAATTCTTTAAGGGAGTAGGAAATGGAGGCAACAATGGAACATATGATTGGTTGAGTGTTTGAAGAAGTGTTTGGGCTTGTTTTTGAATAAGTGTTTGAAGGTGTTTTAGTGGTTTGTGAGTAGAAATTTTGGGTCGTTAGGAAGGTGAAATTTCTAGAGATGGAAGAGTGTTTGATGATCTCAGTTGCCTCTTTTGAGAGTCATCTTTTGAAAGTAGCTTAGATGACAGACGCAACTTGGCAAAAATGCCTTGCTAGATTTCTTTTCCACAAGGATGCCATTAAACATCTTTGGCTATGAATCCTTGATTTATAACAACATTAGAGAAGATGGAAGGATAAGGAATACATGGTTTCTTTGCTATTCCTCTGGCTTTTAGAGCTGTCAGCCAAAGATCCATGATAAGATGAGGCAGACTAATCTTTGTTCGCTGCATAAGATGGAAGAGACAGAATCTGTCTCTGTTGTTTACACTATCTCTTGCACCAGTCCTTGGAGTAAAAACATTAAGTAGAAGGTAATGAAGAACTTTATATTCAGGAATCAAGTTTTTACCTTTCAAGAAGTTTGCAACACCAGGGGTTCGAATCTTCCCATAAAGTACATCATCTATTACATTACTGTCTAGATGAGCATTTCAATTTGGTTTGTAGATCACTCCTTCAATCTTGCATTTTCCAGCAGCGGGAACGGTTTTTGGGTTGATAACGCACTCATCCTTTGAGATCATACCATCTATGCCTTCTTGAAGAAGAAGACATTCACTCCAGTATTCAGCATAAGCTTCCATCATCCTTGCCCCTTTCCATTCTGCGAACTTCATCCAGCCAGCAGCATTGATCATTTCATAGACATCTTTTGATACACTCTGAAGTGTTTCTCCTGTAATATGTTGGCTTGGGAGAAACCATTCTTCATCAAAGAAGTCGATTTCAGTTTCTTCATATGACCTCTTGATGTTTTTGGCGGCCATTGAAGAGGATTTGAACTGCGATAATTTTAAGAGAGAATAAGAGTTCTTTTTAAGCAATAAAATTTGAATACGCAGTAGTAGAAAGCAGTTCACCCATTCTTATTTATATAGGTAATTAAAAATTAGGTCAAGGAATAGATGAAAGAAAAGTAATCGTCCCTGATATGACATTTTCTCTTTGAGTATCCTTTTAATGATTGTTATGACTCTGTGAATTCTGTGTGTGTCTTGTTTCTTTAAGAATTTTGCCATAAATGTCAGACACATTTAATGTTGTATTAAATGTTGTACCCTGCACACTTGATTAACATATAGATAATATGACGTTGCGTTTGTTGAAGAGTCAAACAGACTAATTCAACTATGAATCAAACGTAGCGTTTCATCTTAACACGAAATAATATAAACGAAATTATGTGCAGACGAAAGTGATAATTAGATGAAAGATTTATTCAAGCAAGGGAATAATTCCCAAATTCTCTTTTATAAAGTTAAAACGAGTTTCGTCTAAAGCTTTCGTAAAAATATCAGCCAATTGGAAATCTGTTTGTACAAACTGCATATCAAAGACACCTTTTTGAACATAATCTCTAATGAAATGAAATCTAATTTCAATATGTTTGGCCTTTGAATGCTGAATAGGATTTTTGCTGAGATTAATTGCACTTGTGTTGCACAAAATATAAGTATATGATTTTCAAACTTGGAATAATCTTCCAATTGATGTTTTACCCATAATAATTATGAACAACATCCAGTAACAGAAACATGCTCTGCTTCTGTTGTTAAAAGTGCTATGGAGTATTGTTTCTTGCTAGACCAAGAGATAAGTGATGATCCTAGAAACTGGCATCCTCCACTTATACTCTTTCTCTCCACTTTATCACCAGCATAATCAGCATCACAAAACCCACTCAAATTGAAATCATCATTTCTCTTGTAAAATAAAGAGAGATTAGTGGATCCAACAAGATATCTTAATATGCACTTTACAGCTTAAAGATGAGATTCTTTTGGGTTAGACTGAAATCTAGCACAAAGACAGACGCTAAACATAATGTCTGGTCTGCTAGCAGTTAACTAAAGTAGAGATCTAATCATACCACGGTATATAGTCTGATCAATAGACTTACCAGATTCATCTTTACTTAAACTAGCTCCAGATGAATGCATGAGAGTTTTCATAGGCTTAGCATTATCCATTTTTAACTTCTTTAAGAGTTCTTTTGTATATTTCTGTTGATGGAAATATATGCCTTGCTTTGTCTGCTTAATTTGCAGACCTAAAAAACCTTTAACTCTCTCATCATGCTCATCTCGAACTCATTCTGCATAAGCTTAAAGAAGCCTTTACATAAAGATTCATTAGTTGCACCAAAAAAAATGTCATCTACATAAATCTGTACAATAATGAAATCCTTTGAGAGATTTTTCTTAAAAAAAGTTGTATCAACTTTTCCTCTTGAAAAACCATTTTCAAGTAGAAAAGAGCTTAGTCTGTCATACCATACTCTAGGAGTTTGTTTCAGACCATACAAAGCTTTCTTCAACTTAAAAACATGATTTGGCAAAGATGGATATTCAAAACCAGGAGGTTGTTTAACGAAAACTTCTTCTTCGATAAAACCATTTAAAAAAGCACTTTTTACATCCATTTGATATAAAACAATATTTTTAAGAGCAGCAAATGTAAGTAATATGCGAATGACTTCTAATCTAGTAACAAGAGCAAAGGTTTCAGTAAAATCAATACCTTCTTGTTGATTATAACCTTGAACTACTAACCTTGCTTTGTTTCGGACAATTTTACCTTTTTTATCCAGCTTGTTTCTGAAGACCCATCTTGTTCCAATGATGTTTTTATCTTTGGGTCTTTCAACCAGAGTCCATACATCATTTCTTGTGATCTGGTTGAGTTTTTTTTCTATGGAAATTATTTAGTCATCTTCTTTAAGTGCTTCCTCAATGCTTTTTGGTTCAATTTCTGACACAAAAGCATATTCAGAAAGGTCTCCAAAATTTGACCTGGTTTGCACTCCTTGATGCTTGTCTCCTATAATCAGATCTTGGGAGTGATTTGAGGCAAATTTCCATGTTCTGATTGGAGTTTGAATATTGTTAGGTTGAAGAGTAGACGATGGTGGTTCGTCTGAACCAACAGATGCAGTTTCGTCTGATTTGGCTTTTGTGTCTGTTCTGACAATAGCATCATTTGGTTGACTTGATGAGTTGACCTGCAAATTATCAAAAGATGTTTCTAGGTTTGACATTTCTTTGTAAGCCTTCGAATTATCTTGAAATTTGACATGGATTGATTCTTCTACAACTTGAGTTTTATAGTTAAAAACTCTGTAAGCTTTAGATGTATCAGAATATCCTAGAAAGAATCCTTTACAGATGTTAGAGTCAAATTTTCCAAGATGATCCTTGGTGTTAAGGATAAAACATTCACATCCAAAAGGATGGAAGTAAGATATGTTGGATTTTCTTCCTCTCCATAATTCATAAGGAGTCTTATTCAATATGGGTCTTATCAAAATTCTGTTTTGTAAATAACAGGAAGTGTTTATTGCTTCTGCCCAAAAATATTTTTGAAGTGAACTTTCATTTAAAAGAGTTCTAGGCATCTCTTGTAAAGTCCTATTTTTCCTTTCCACAACTCCATTCTATTGAGGAGTTCTTGGAGACGAAAAATTATGGAATATACCATTTTTAAAACAAGAGGCTTTAAACTCAGAATTTTCAAATTCAGTTCCATGATCACTTCTCACAGACACGATACACACTCCTCTCTCATTTTGAACACGTTTATAGAAAATCTCAAAGACATTGAATGACTCGTGTTTATGAGGTAGGAAGTACACCCATGTAAATCTAGAGTAGTCATCTACAATGACAAATCCATATCTCTTTCCAAGATTTTGCGTCTGAGTAGGACCGAAGTGATCAATGTGTAACAACTCTAGTGGTCTTGTCGTAGAAACAACATCTTTTTGATTTAAAAGATGATTTAAGTTGTTTCCCATGCTGACAAGGTTCACATAGACGATTAGATTTCTAGGAAATATTTGGCAAGCCTCTCACAAGATTTCTCTTAGATAATTTTTAGATATATTTTAGACTTAAATGTCCAAGCTTTTTGTGCCATATTTCCCTTTCATCGTCTGCTGGGAGTAGACAAGTTACATTCTGATCATTAAGCTCAAAAAGACACACTTCATATAGATTGTGCTTTCTTCTACCCTTAAACAGAATGGATTTATCACTGTTTCTAACTATACACTCATCAGAGTTAAAGGAAACCTTATATCCACTGTCACAAAATTGACTTATGCTAACCAAATTGAAATTTAATCCTTCAACATAGGAGACATTTTGAATAAGTGGTGATTTACTGATAGTCCCAATCCCAAGAATCTTACCTTTTCCAAACCCATATGAGACAGACCTTTTACTTGGTCTAAGGTCTTGGAACATAGACAGGCTTCCTGTCATATGTTGCGAGCATCCACTGTCCAGATACCAGCTTGAATCATTCTTTCTTTCTATTGATGATATCTGCAACAGGAATAATTTGTGATTTTGATACCCAAATCTTCTTGGGTCTTGCTTTGTTAGTAAAGGGTTTTCTTGTGTTAAAAGTCTTTGGGTGACTTTTATAAACATTTGAAACCCTATTATAATTTGCATGCATTTTCCTACATACAGACGAAATAGTTGATGACTTTGTTTCGTCTATACTTGGATCATATCTAAGTCCACTTTTATCAGAAGGAGGTCTTCCATAAGTTAAAATATTTTTGAGCTTGGAAGAGCTCGATGTGAACTTGATTAGATCCTTTTTCAGAGAATCATTTTCTTCTCTTAGTCTTTTGACTTCAATACGAAGATGATTCTTTCAGATTTATCTTCAGAGGATGCTTTGTCTGAAGTTCCTTTTTGGATTAGTTCTCATTTATAGCTTTTAGTCTTGAGACTTCTTCCACAACTGTTTTCAGCTTGGTTTTGCAAGATTTATATTCTTGAGCTATAAACTGAGAGTTTGCAAGAAGAACATCATATGAAAGATCTTCTTCTGAATCTGAATCTGAGAAAGATGAAAGAGATTTGTTTAGAATTTTTACCTCAAATGATGTTGAGTCTCTTGCCATGAGACATATATTTGCAGTTTCTTCTTTTCCAGAGTCATCTGAACTTTCTGTGTTGAGATCTTCCCAAGTAAGTAAACTTTTCTTTTTATTTTCTCCTCTTGGGTTCCATCTTTTCCTTAACCTTGGACAGTCTGTTTTTATATGCCCAGGTTTCTCAGAAATCCTTCTGTCTTTTCTTTTGAAGAATCTTTGTCCACGACCTTTCTTCATCATTATTTTCTTGAATCTCCTGGCCATTTAGGAGATCTCGTCATCAGTTGAATCTTCAGTGTTATCAGATTCAGTTGAGTCTGCTTTGAGAATTTTGTGTTTCTTTTTGTTTCTTTTGCTAGACTCCTCTTTAGGGATTTCATCAATAGTAGATAGAGCTATAGGCTCTTTGACTTTGATCTTTTCCCTTTTACTCAGGTGAACTTCATGTACTCTTAGAGCACTAATGATTTCGTCCAGAGTCAAGGTTTTCACGTCTCTGCCAACGGATATAACAGTTGACATGGCTTCCCAAGGAGAGGGAAAACTATCTAGAATCTTTATATTGTTTTGGGCTTTAGTGAAGGTGATGCCCAACATAGTTAATCCATTTAATATTTTTTGGTATCTTCCAAACATCCCATCTATAGATTCCTCCTTCTGCATGGAGAACATTTCATATTCTCTTTGCAGCGTGACAGCTTTTCTGAATCTGACATCCTCAGTTCCTTCGTGAGAAATTTTTAGAGCATCCCAAAGCTCCTTAGTGGTTTTGTAGGCACAAAATCTATTATATTCTGTTATGGACAAAGCACATGTTATAACATAACGAGCTTTGTTGTTAAATTCCATTATAGCGTATTCTTCATTTCCCCATTGTGCTTCAGGTTTAGTTAGGGGAATGTCTCCTTCAGTGATGATCTTCCAGAGTCTATATTGGGTAGACTTGATGTACATCTCCATTATGTCTGCCCAGTATGGATAGTCATCTCTAGAGAAGGCTGGAGGTTTGTTCATAGATGATCCTTCTACTATCAGCATCATCTTGGAAGTCTCCATCCTGGATCTTTTCCTCTAGCAGTTGTTAAGCGTTCAACCCTTAGAGGCTGAGCTCTGATACCAAACTGTAAAATACAAATACACAGGAAGGGAGATTAAATTGTGTTTATCAATTAAAACTTTTTCAGACGATGCGATTTGCGTTTGTGTTGAAATCTTTGAATCAGACTCAAACTTAAACTCCTTCTTTTAAAGATTGGTTTTAATTAAGAATTCAGTTTAAGTTGTTATCCCCAGTTAGTAAGCAAATAAAAATAATCAAAGCGATAATATTTTTATACTGGTTTGTCTATTCAAGACTACGTCCAGTTACCCTACAACTTGTTGAGGTTCCACTAAGAGTATTCTTTGAACTCAACCACACCTAGCTAACAAAATAGATATTCTTTGAACACAGCCTTCTTAGGCTAAAGCGGTATTCTTTGACCCTAGCCTCTGCAAGCTAAACCCAAGTATTCTTTGAACACAGTCTCCACAGGCTAACCAAGATATTCTTTTAACACTTAGACTCTTCAGGGTAAAGAAGGTATTATTTGGACTTCAACCTCCACAGGCTAGACTCGCGGTATTCTTTGGACTACCAGCCTCCACAGACTTGATGCAGGGTATTCTTTAAACACTTAGCCTCCTCAGGCTACAATATTACCACAACAGTGGCTTACAATAAATTCAAATAGAAAATATCCTCTACGCAGAGAGAGATTTTACAATGAAGTTTCTATTCTAAGTTTGTGGCGAGCAAACTTGTTTTCTTGAGAGCTTGAGCGAGTATGAATATATCTTTGATCAGAGTAGTTCGTCAAATTGATCTCGCAGAGATGAAGTCCTTTTATAGGTGCTTGTGTGAAGTAACCGTTAGACTGTAGATGTTAAGTTAGTCCTTGTCTTAGGTACTTTCACATCTGGCAGAGTGAGAAATCAGAACATTTAATGGAAAGTCAGCAGTTGTCAGCGTGAGATCTGTCTTTGACTTGATTCGCTCAGAGATTTCATTAAAACGTACAACTGCTTTTCGTATTACAGAAGTTTATTTTGAAATCTCTTTCCACCTTTAGAACATTCTGAGTAACGGTTGAATAAAAATGTATGCACTTGTTACTCAGAGTCTTGGACTTCAAAAAGAGTAGATGAATGAATAATTAAAATGTGTTGACTGTTGAATTCATTCGTCTGTCTTCATCCTTCGTCTTCAACTTTAGTCTTCAAATCTTCACACCTGAGCTCATGACTTGATGTTGAGACACATTTTTTGTCTGATCTTCAAAGTTCTTCGTCTGATAACAAATTCTTGGAGTATGACGACTTGAATTTTGCGTCTGAAACTTCTTATGTTTTGAGGGTGCATCTTTCGTCTATGCAATTGATGATCCGTCTGATTATTGTTTCCTATGCATCTGTAAATGTTTTCGTCTGTCTTGTAATTATCAAAATTAAGATGTTAAGTCATTTTGATCTATACTTTAGAGTATCAATTTCCATGCACAATAAATATATAAATATATTATTATCAATCAATTAAAAGTTATCTTAAATTTGACTTTTAAAGTGATTAATATAAAAAAGAAAAGAACAAATACCTTAAATTTTACATCTTCTAAAAATTTATCCTTTTAATTTTGACATAATTAATGCTTAACCTTTATCTCATCTATAAATAGACATAGTAAACTTTATTTTTTTCCAACCATCAATCCATTATTAATTTTTCTTAAAATAATTTTTCAAACAATAAAATGTAGAGAAATTTAGAATCAAAAGAATAGAATAAAGGTTTTTGATTAGTTTTATTAGCTGTGAACCCATATTTTTATTATAATTTAATATTACCAGAAATAAAGACATGAACTTATTTAAGACCCCTCAAAATATGAAACTATTATTTATTTTAATGATAATAAAAATGTTAATATATTGATTAAATTTCGGATTATATGTTAAATGTTGCATATTTTTATTAAAGAAAATATGTGTCCAATAAACTTTATTAATCTACGTTCAACAACATCCATTACACTCTACATATATTCTAATATTTCATCCAATGATACATATTTTATTGGATTTTAAACATGAGATTCTAAAACTTTATAGTCATTTCATTAATTCGTTTAAGTGATAAATTATGATTCTTCATATAGAAATATATTGTTTCTAGCATTTGAATTTTTAAATATTCTTATGAAAAGTAAGTAAACACGAACATCTTTGTAAAAATAGTTACGTAAAAAGACATAATAGATAAAATATAATATGTGAAAGCCTTTCATTAGGTCATAAAGGCATGTTTCCAACAATGTTACGTTCATACAAAACACCAAAACATTTGTTGAATCAATAATCACCTTTGAAATGCTTCAAACGGCTAAGGACATATTTGGTTTGCCCATTTCTTATTTCCATTTTTACTTGGTAACAGGAAATGGTAAAAATATATGTTTGCTTGTAATTTTAAAAATATTTTTTCTGAAAATGTTTTCAAAATTAATGTTGAATTTGAAAACCAAAAATATTATTTATATATTTTTTTATGGAATTTAGAAAACGAAAAGTAAGAATAATGAAATTTAATTATTTATATTATTTAGATATATATTATTATAAATTTAATAATATGCATGTGCTATCTAATTAAATTTCAAATTTTATTGACAAGTAATTAGCTGACAATAAATTGTACTATATTCTGTAATTGTTTCAAAGTTTAAGCTTAAAATGCATCTCTACATTGAAAAATTGATAGCCAAGAATTCATTGGCTTGAGTTTGAAAAGACACGTCCGTTTTCAGTTGTTTCAAAGATAGAAAATGTAATTACGTTTGAAAAATTGATAAAGAAGAATTCCGTGGTTGTTCTGGGTTTGAATATAGAGAAATAAAAGTAGAAAAATATTTTATTGAAAATATAATATTTAATATTATTGGTATATATTTTTGTTTCATTTTAACCTCAACTATTAGGTTTATTAGGCCTGAACATCAAATTTATGGAAAGAATCAAAATTAAAAAAATAAAAACTATAGGAATAAAAATTTAAAAGACAGAAAAAACATAAATTAAAAGAATTAAAATGAAAATAAAATTTTATTATAAAGAACCGGTAATAACACATTATTTCTCGTGACTAATTTTTACTTAAACAAAGAGAAAAAAAGAGAGGAAAGAAACTAATGATTAGAAGAAAAAAAAAAGGAGAGAAGAGAAATAATATGACGAGAGTAAGTAGTGTGGACTCAATTAAAAATAATATTAATAGAGATAATTTATTTGATAATTTGAATTTTTATTAAAAAATAGAAACAAATCATTAATAATAAATATTTCATAAAAATATATATGAAATTGAATTAATTTTTAAATTTCATTAAAGGTAATACAGAGATAAAAAATAATTAAATTGTAAAAATATAATAAATAATTCATAAGAGTAAAATTATCTGATAAAAATAGAAATAAAAAACAGTTAAAATTTACAAAAAGAAAAATTTTCTTTGTTAATAATTACAGATAAATAACTATATAAGTCAAATTTATAAAAAAAAATAAGAATTTTTTATTGCATTTTTATTTTCAATTAATTGCAAAATTATTATTTTAAATATATTATTATTTTTAATATTTGAATAGAAAATGGTGAGAAACTATTATTACATTGCTTTTACTTTGTGTCATGTTTTTAAAAATTTATAGAAGAAACCAAAACGAAAAGTTTTTTCTTCATTCCCATCACAAATTATTCAACATAGAAAACAAAAACAAAAAAAAAGGGGTAGGATTTTCATAATTAAAAAAAATGAAAATAGAAGATAAAAATGAAAATATAAGTAAATGATCTCAATTTTTAAATATTATACATACGGTGAATTTTTAAATATATTTTTTGCTAATGCATTAATTTATTGTCTATATTTTATACTCTAATTCAATTATTTGTAATAATTGAAAATTTAGTTATTATAAAGGTAGTTAAATAGTTTAATCATTATAACATAAAATTATTTTAATTCAGTCCTTATTTTATTTATTTTTCTATTAAAAAAATTATTTATGCCAAATAAATATTAAAGAGGAATAAAAGTTCCAAATGTTTTATATTTTGGATGAGTCAGGTTGTGTACAACTGCGTGATGGAAATTACTTCTTACTTTGAATTGTAAGACTCGTGATAGAAAAACGCACCGTATTCTTTGTTTTATTTAACGTGAATGTCGCTCCTTTGAAAAGGTCAACAAATTTAGTTCAACAACTTCTTAAATTTTCTAGATAAGGTCTATAATTTCTATAATTTATAACTATTATTATATGAGATTTCTATTATATAATTTAATTTTTATATTTCTTTATTACAATTTTTATATTACATCCTTATTTTCTCTTTTGATGCTATCGTTGACAAAATTTAAAAATTAATTCAATAATATTTATATTTTTATGAAATATTTTATTCATTATAATTAATATGTTACAATATTTCAGTTTATTTTAAAAAAAAAATTCATTATCTCTATCTATTTTAGTTTTATTCACTTAAAAATGCAGATATACTACTCCACTTGTGTATTGCTAATTATTAATAGAAGAGATTTTTTTATGTATAATTGTTTTTGTTCTTATTTTTATTGGACAATTTTATCCTCTTAAATTTATTAAATTTGTTATATTTCTATTTTTTTCTCCACCCTATCCTTGATAAAATTTAATAATTAATTAAGTCTTATGTTAATTTTTATAATATATTTTATTATTCACAACTCAATTTATTTAGAAAATTATAACTACCTAATTCTATTATTTCTATCCATTTCAGTTATATAGAAATGGAAATATATCGGGGACGGTATATGTGTTTTTATTTTTATATATTATAATAATTTAATTTTTTATAAATAGTTTGAAGATAATCCAACTCCAAATTATTATTATGCTACATTTTTTATAATAATTTTCTTAAGCAGTGCTTATACTTTGGGCATTCTACATTTTTTTAAAAAACTGAATATTATATAAACGAAGCCTTGTATCTGAATTTCTTTTATTAGGCGTGAGGACTACAGGAAACAATGCATTGATGCAAAAGTGATTCTAGGATGATAAAATTTGAATAAATAATAATATATAAAAATTCAGTAAAATTATTAGCAAAAGACTAAACTTAAACACAAGAACGAGAGCGATTAAATTGTATTTAAATAAAAAAAATAATAAACTTTTTTGCAAGACAAATAAAAATACATGTGTTTGAAGAGAATTTTATTTCTAAAGGATCTTCAAGTGAAAACATTAAATACCCTGTGGAGAAGGAGTTATAAAACAAGGTTATATTTATTGTACAATAAAATGTATTAAAAGTAGTTAACAGAACTTTTATCGATTGAAAAAAATAAAAAAAAAATTATATTAATTCACTTAATTAAGTTATATTAAATATTTCTAAAATATTTGGAGAATTTTCACTCACCATAACGTGTTATAAGTAATTTTTTCATAAGATCACTTTTGATTCTACGTAAATATTCTTTTTTAAAAAGTCATTTCTTGTTCAACCAAAGTATTCTTTTTTATAACCACATTCTTAAGCCGCTAAACCTTAGATTTGAGACTCTTATGTTCCATCATAAGTTTAGCACATTTTAATTTCAAAACAGAGTACTTATTCTTCAAAGACTTGTACTCACACCCAGATAGAACGTCTAGATGGAATGAGCAAATCTTCAATGAAGCGAATTGTGATGTATTGAATGATAACATCGAATGATAGAACTTGTTCCCACTTCCATTCAAACACTTGTAGATGTTTCACCAAGACGTAGTCTAATAGTTGAGGTGTAGAATTCTTTCTTATAACTGCATCTTCATGTCGTTAAACCTTGGATTTGAGACTTTCATGCTCCATCGTAAGCTTAGCACATTTTGACTCCAAAGTAGAGTACTTATTTTTCAAAGACTTGTACTCACACCCAAATGGAACGTCTAGAAAAAATGAGCAAATCTTCAATGAACCAAATTGTGATGTATTGAATGACAACATCAAATGATAGAACTTGTTCCCACTTCCATTCAAACACTTGTAGATGTTTCACCAAGACATAGTCCAATAGTTGAGGTGTAGAAGTGTATGCAAAGCTAGCTCTAGGAAAGATGGTGCTTACCATGGAAACTTCCTCAGCCTTAGAATCCCCAAAACTCTAAGAGCAGAAGGCCATATCTTAGAGATGACTTTTCACATCTTTAGTGTGAGGTCCATGCTCTCAAAGTGTCTTGAACTCATCTCTGGTGAGAAGACGTTTTTTAAATTTTGATTTTCGAGGAGTATCGTCTTCTTCTAACTATTCCTTGCCTTTGGTGAGCAACTTGATCTGACAAGGCTAGGGCCTACCCAAACAGATGAAGAATTTAGTGTGGGAGGGGACAAGGCAAGTGAATTAAGAGCCAATAAGCATGGGGACCTTCCAATTTTCTTGCTCCACGATTCGTTTGATATGGTGCCAATGGACTTGATGTTCTTTGATCTCTCTTTTATAAGCATTTGCTAGATTTTCAAAAGCGAGATCAGAGTCAATTGGAGATGCATGGAAGGAATTAATAGGAGACTTATACTCTTTTAGAAGCAAGTATTAAAGAAGACGAATTTCTGAGCACTAAGGTTAGATCCAAGGCAAAACATCCCTAAGAGTATATCCAAGAGCTATATACTCTATTTTATTTAGAGGAATCATGAATGGAATCGGATCCTGCTTATCTTGGCATCCAAAGACCATAGAGTAGTCCTTTTGGGAAAATTTAATCTCTGGGCTTTAGCTTCCTTTAAGTGATAGATGAATATCATGGAGTTTTCTCTTGGACGATCAATCAAGGGTCTTGGGACAAATGTTGGGATATGAGATTCATGACTCAAAGCAGGAGCTTCAAAAGCTGAATTAATGACTCTTCCTGAGTATGAAATAATTTCCTCTAATCCTAGTAGATTCATCTAAGATAGAATGTCCCAATTGATAAATATGCATGGGGTGAGGAGTTCATTGAACCTTGAATATGGAAGAGTGTATCAAATTGTAGGAAACTTCAATAAGCAACAAGTTCCGTTCCAAGTGACATGGCTTTTCACTATTCCTTTCCAGAGAAGGTTGCTCATCCAGCCCAGCGGATCCATTGTTTATGCGGCAACTCCGTCCCTGTGGGCTTTTGAGGAGCGGGAGAAATTGTTGGAATTCTATGAAAGAGTCTCGGGAGCCAGGATGCATGCCAGTTTCTTGAAGGGTAAGAGTTTTATTATGGGAAGATCACCAATTAGTTAATCGAGCTTAAATGGTTTCTTAGCACAACCAATTAGCCAATCGAGTTTATTTGGTTTCTCAACACAAGTTGCAACCACGAGAGAATGAAAGGGTGGAAGAGAAGGAGCAATATATTTATATATATATATATATATATATATATATATATATATATATATTCCACAAGTTGACAGTAGAGAAGTGGAATTCTATAAATATATGGTACATATGGTAGTATGCAACAAATGTAGACAAGGAGGGGGCATTTTGTGATGGACACAAGACATCTTGCACTCCTTGTAAGGCATCTTACCGATCAGACTCAAGCAAGACATCCACACTTGATGCATCTAGTTGAATAGACGTAGTATGGGCATCCACTTCACTCACGTCTGTGGTAATAGACGCATCACAGACATCCACTTCATTCACATCAATGGAAATAGATGTAACATGGGAATCATGCAAATAAGAGGAATTAAGAGGTTCCTCATTGAGCATGGTAGAGAGTTGCTCAATTAACATCTCATTATCTTTCAAATCTTGAGTAGACTCTGTTGCATCACCAGCTACAACAATAGTAGATGAAGTGGCTTTAGATATAGACTCTACCATGCATTTGTGATGTTCAACATAAGAAGGCAAAGACTCATGTTAAGCCTGTTCTAAGTCTTTCATGAGTTGATATTGTGAAGCTTGGTAGGTGAGGACTTCTTTATCTACTTTGAATTTACTAGACATAATCTTAGCCTTAAGGGCTTTGCGTTTTAATCGAGCAGCTTTAGCTTTGGCCCTAGCTTCTTCTGCTCTCTTGGAATCTTTTTCATCAATGGCCCTTTTTGCAGCTTTGGCTCACTCTCCCTCCTTAAGAAAATCTTTTGTTCTTTCTCTTCTATTTTTTTTTAGAGGAGAAAGTTGTGCTTTTGGTTCTTGTCTTCTTTGGATTGGCAACAGTGGGATTAGATGGCAAAGAAGACTATGTTGTTGAAGGAGGAATAGGAACAACAATAGTTTGTTCCTATAAAGTGGAGTTGTTAGAGGGAAAGGGTCTATAAACTCAATGCTTGACAATGAGCTTGGATCACTTGGTTAGTGGTTGAGTCTGTAATGGGAGCGATGAAGGCTAAAAGGTTTTTAATGGTTGTGTTTGAGATTTGTGTTTAGGTTGTTTTGGAGAAGGTGGTTGTGTTTGTGGCTTGTGTTTAGGTTGTTGTTTGGAAGAAGATGGTTTTGTTTACGTCTATTATTATCGTTGTTGTTTTTACTTCCTAGGTTTTTTAACATTTCTAGCTTCTAGAAACAAATGCCCCAACTTAATTGTGTTGAACGTATCTATCTTCAACTTTGCACTAGACGGATACCAATCCACGTCAAATCCTAGATTAAGAATAATTTGAGAGAAGAGAGTTGGATAAGGAATGTTAGACTTACTCTTCAAATGCCTGCCCCTTAGAGCTGCAACCTAATGATCTAGGACTACAGAGGAAGACTTATTTTAGCATTCCTTAGTAGATGATAGAGACTGAATCTGTCCCTATTACTGACATTGTTCGTTGACCCACTCCTTGGGATGAAGGCACTGAAAAACTAGTTGTGGAGAACCCAACAAAAAGAAAGCATATTTCTTGCTCTCAGAAAGTTGCTAAATTCCTTGGGTCGAGACAAACCATACAGAGCAAAATCAACAACTTTCTCCCAAATGTCTCTATCCTATCCATGGGAAAAGTTAATTCATTCATCTTTGCAATTAGATGCAACAACAATCATCTTATTTGAAATAAGGGACTTCCTTTGTATTTTCCTAGAACTTAGCATAGGTCTCTTTTTTCTATGCCTCATGCATCCCAACAAAGTTTGTCCACCCACCAGAGGAGAGAGTCCCATCAAGGTCTTTAGTGCAAATGGAGATGTTGGAAAGTTTCACCCACTTTCTAGTGAGGAACATCTCATCGAAGAAGAAGGTCTCATACGCATCTTTGTTTTCCATATGTATTCCCTGATGCAAAAATCCTTAAGAGTGAAAGAGAAATCTTAGAGTAAAAACTTGAAAATTGAATGGTGAAAGTAAAGAGTGAAAATGAAAATAAATGTACTATATAAAGAGAGAACTGAAACGAAACTTAGGATTTTTCGTTTTGGAAACCGTCCCTATTTATTTGCTCCATGATTGCCATTTTTAAAATGATGTGACATGTCTATCCATTTTTACTGCTTATGTTTTAAATTGGAAATGGTTTTCCTTTAATGTACAAACACAATTAATGTTGTAATTAAATACTCAGACCTCGCACACTTAAACACAGGTTGATGTTTCTTATAAAACATAGATGTTTCTTATAAAACAAAGATAAGTTAGTAATGTCAACTAGATATCTCAGAATCCTTTTACAACTTGGAGATGTGACTTTTTAGGATCTGATTGAAATATGGCAACGAACAAACACTAGACATAATGTCAGGTCTACTTGTTATCAGATAAAGGAGTGAGCCAACCATATCTCTGTAGATGGTATTATCTATAGATTTACCCGATTCGTCTTTGTTGAAATTTGCACCGGACGAATACATATAGGTCTTTATTGTCCATCTTAAATTTCTTTAGAAGTTTCTTTATATACTTTTCTTCATCATCAACAAAGCTTCCTCCAAGTTCACTACTACAAGCCATCAAGTGTCGCTTCTAAACTTGTGTAGCATGTTCATAAAAGAATATCTTCAAATAACATGAGAGTGTCTTAGTTTGTGCAAAATTAATTGCGGGTTCGCAAGAAAATTTCTCCTACAGAGGGAGGTGAGTTTTCATTAGAAAAATAATTCCTTCCTTTAATTTAAGTTAAGTATGATAATTTTGGATATACTCGATTTAGTACGTACTTCAACTTTGTGTTTTTGGTGATGTGACACGAGAGATGAACAAAACACCAAAATTTCAAAAGGAGATATTCTTATATCCTCATCAAGAAATCCATGACATCTAATGTGAGATAAGGACCAACATCTCTACCTCAATGAAACACATGTTATTGTATGATAAATCATTACTTTCGGTTTTTGTTTAACATAAATCATAACTTAATCATAATTATTTATCTTTTTATTATCATAAAAGTTTTTTATCTTAATAAATTGAGGGGTTAAAGATTTGACGTCCAAGATTCTAACAATTATATATTATTATCTAACAAAAAATTATATATAATAAATATATTATATTTTAAAATAATATAAAAATTATTTATAATTACTTAATGCTAATTAAACTTTATAAACTAAAAAAAATAATTAGGTACTAACCGAAAGAGATGGCATCCTTCTATTTCTGTATCATAGTGTTTCTTTTGTCTTTATATATATATTATAAACCCACCAAATCTAGTATCAACACCAAAACACCCTTAGACTAAGAAGGTACAACACACACTTTGCAGCTAGATTAAGCACAGTTCATATCACTCTATTATCTATGTATTTGATTGTTTTTCTAAAATATCATACATAGATGTATTATTTTTGTTTGCTCTCAACTAGAAATTTGTTAACCATGATAAAGCATCCAACCAAATCAAATGGAATGGAAGTTGCTATATATTCAAAATGCACCATAGAATTTTAGGGAAAATCAAAGGGAGGGTCCCGGGGAAAAGATAATCCCATCGAGAAACCACCCGTCACCCAAAATAAAAGGGTAGAGTCATTGTCTATTCGGTTAATTTGGTTCGTGGGCTCTAGGATTCGATTTTGTGTTTTGGGCCAAGCATAATATTGCAGATTTACTAACATTTGAGTAAAAATATTCAAACAGGCCTCTTTTCATTTTCCAAACAAGGGAACAAAAAGTTAAATTTTAAGTTTGAATTTTTTTAAAAAATAAAATTATCTTAAAATGGAAGAATTGAAAACATATTTAACCACTGGTATAAATAGAAAGAAAAAAAAAAACATTCTTTTCAAATAAATATATGTTTTCTGAGTCCTATCTTAAAAATTTCCATTACTTCCCCTTACTTTCTTTCACTTCTATCAATCATTTTCTCTTAGACCCAAAGCAATCAGGGCCTACACGAGATCCAACACGCCAATAACATGTGATCTTTCCAATCCTTTAATAACATTACAATAACATGAATCAATGAGGATTTAATCACAGAAGAAAAATATTAATAAGCACACAAAACAATTTATTTTGAACATATGTTTTTCAACAAAGCTTTGCTATTTCTGCAATATTAGTTCAGTAAAACAATCCTATAAAAGATACAGGAAAATTCTCAGAAATATGTCACAATTATACAAGTAAACCACCTATGCAGAAAACCTTTCTCTGTCATGAGGAGAAGAAAAATCAATATTTGGCCCCACAGGAACAATCCCAAATGGATTGATGGAAGGATGGCTTCCATAGTAATGCAATTTTATATGTTCCATGTGCACTGTACTACTAATGCCAGGAATTTGAAAAATGTCTTTAGTGTAATTGAAAAGATTGGGGTATTCACGCAAAAGCTTCTTGTTGCACTTAAAGTGAACTGCATAAACCTACAATCATAACAAAGGCCAATTAATCAACAGTCAGAATATTAGAATTGTTAGATTCCAAAAATGAGTCCCAACATAAAAAAGCACAAGGGTAATAATAACACCACCAGTCATGCAAAAAGACAATCACACCCTAATAATTGTATATTCTTCAAACTAGCTCAAAATGTTGAGGAACCATTAAGCATTCATCTAGTATGTACAAAAACAATGTCAAGAAGGAAAATTTTTGAAGAAAATGAGTCATCACTATGGCTCATTTTGTTATTGCTTGATATTAGGGATATGTCAGATGTCTTAGGAAATACTTTATTAGTTATTAGAAATCTGTCAGATATGACCAGTGATTAGAGATATTTTCCTTTTGTATGCATTTTCAACTTTATACAAAAGGGAGCAATGCACTGAAAAAAAATTCTCCTGGTTATACATTTATTTCTTTTTTCTGCTTTGTTTCTCTGTTTTTGTTCTTGTCATACCTACAAACTGGCATCAAAGCTCTCATCTTAAGGGGGATTTGTGAGTTTAAAATGATAATAATAAAGACCCACCATTAATACCTAAAATGAAGGAGTAAAAATCAATCAAGAGTATACCAATAAACTTTTAAACAATGCAAATAAAGTAAGATTGTTTGGCTTTGAACTAAAATGGTTAAGAAAATACTTCTGACTCTTCTTGAAAGATTTGAAGCCACATATCAATTCCTTAGAAAATATTTAAGGATATGTCAAAGATTACCTTAGTAGAACTATTAAATGCATTACAAGCACAAGAACAAAGGAGAGTGATGAGAATTAGAAAAGAACAAACTAACGAGGGTGCTGTCCAAGCACAGACAAAAGGTTTAGTAGTAAGGAAGAACGATGATGAGAAGGAAGAGTAACAAAGACTGACAACAAGTTAAATAGGGATGTTGATAATGGAGATAATGAGATTTATCAATTACAATGAAGATAAAGATAACACAGTTGCAAATATCATGGGGACCAGTAGTTGCATGTACTGGATATTTGAATTTGATTTAACTTGTGATCAGTAGTTTGTCAGGATTTGGTAACGACAAGTGAAACTCTATTCTGTCACTAGACTTACATATATCTGAGTCATTGGTGTATTCTTTGATATCAATAAAATACAGAAACACAAGCTTCTCTTATATAATCTATTATGGCATCAGAGTGTAAAGTTGACAATCCGGAGAAGAACCTTGCCACACAATCAGCAGCTTATCACCTTGGAGCTTCAGATAATCCAGAAACTCCATTGGTAGCCATGACACTCACAGGAGACAACTACAACAACAGGGCACGCTCTTGAATACGACTTTATGTGCAAAAACAAAACTTGGTTTTATTGATGGATCAATCAAGAAACCGCCAATTACAGCTCTGGAGTGTGCTGATTGGGAGAAAGTTGATTCAATGGTCACTGCCTGGATCATAAATGCGACTAATCCCACATTGTATGATAGCATTTCCTGTGCAACCACAGCAAGGGACACGTGGCTTGATCTGGAAGAACCTTTTGCCCAGACCAATGCACTAAGGATACACCAGTTGTGGCGAACCTTACGCTTGATACAACAAGAGCCCAACATGACAGTAACAGATTATTATTCCAAGTTCAAAGGCTTGTTGGATGAACTCTGTGAGTTGCAATTGCAACCACTACCCGAATGAACCTATGGAGCAGCCAAGGAATTAGCCAAGAGAGAAGAAGATCACCATGCACATCTTTTCCTTGGAGGGCCTGATAATGATCACTATGCCCTAGTCAAAGGAACCATCCTCAATGGAGAGTCCATGCCAACACTTGGATATTCAACCACATCTTATGTGAAGAGTCACAAATAGTGGTTGATGAAGGAAGGGATGTGAAATCAGAGTCAGGAGCAGCATGCTATACTAGAACCAAAGGACGTGATGACAGGCGACCACATGATGAGAAAAGGTCCAAATGTGAACATAGAGTGTTGTGAAATGTCATCGTTCTAAACAAGGTACACTTCTTTTCCTTTGAGTAATAATAGAGCAAGTAGACCTTTTGAGTTGATACATTGTGATTTATGGGGAAAATATAACACAAAGTCGCATAATGACTCACATTATTTCCTTACCATAGTTAATGATTACAGTCAAGCAGTATGGGTTTATCTTTTGAAAGAAAATTCAGAAACATTTACCCACCTTACTGATTTCTGTAAAATGGTACAAACATAATGAAGTAAAGGTAAAAATCATAAGGTTGGATAATGGGACTAGTTCATCAATTCAAGACTTCACTTGTTTCTTTGTGAAGAAGGAATTCTACAAGGGACATCTTGTGATGGTCATCTAGAACGGAAACATAGACACATTCTCGATGTGGCTCATGCCCTTAGATTTCACGCCAACTTACTGTGGGGGGAGTGTGTTATGGCAGCCACTCATATTATCAATAGAACACCAACAAAGGCAAATGAAGGGTTGACACCATATGAAATGCTTTTTAGCAAGAAACCTTCCTATGATCACTTGCTGGCACTTGGATGCGTTTGTTATATGAAAACACCCATAAAACCCAACAAGTTTGCACCAAGGGCTAGCAGATGCATCTTTGTTGGATATCCTACTGGCCCAAAGAGTTGGCGTGTCTATAATGTGGAGAATCAAGAATTTTCAATGTCAAGGAACGTGATATTTTATGAGAATATATTTTGCCTTTTGTTCTACCGGAAAAGGAATACACAAGCACTCCCTATATGGCTTTACCATGTGCTGTTTTTCCTAACTCTACACCAGGACATTTGGAAGAAATCGACACCGGAAATTCAGACAAGATGATGAAAAAAGTGCAGCGTGAAGAGTCCATTAACGCCACTGATATACATGCGCAAGACTTGGAGGAAGAGTCCCAACTCCCAAAAATTGACAGCAATTAATGATGATGCACAAAAGCCCACTTGTATGGTCGATGCGCCACTTAGATACCATTCAAGACAACCTCCTGCCTACCTTAAGGATTATGTTCGCCTTTACCATACTACAATTCAAGACCCATCATGTACATCACCAAGTCCAGTCCCTTCACGTGATAAGTTGTACTCTATTTCACAATTTATTATTATGATAACTTTTCCCCCTCACATAAGGCATTCCTTGCAGCCATCAGCTCCCATGGTGAGCCCAAAAGTTTTTCTCAGGCAGTGCAGTACCCTAAGTGGTGTGAAGCTGTGACCAAGGAAATTGAAGCTCTAGAAAGAAATGAGATTTGGAGCCTGGAACCCCTTCCAAAGGGTAGAAAATTGGTAGGCTGCTGATGGGTATGTAAAGTCAAGTACAAATCTAGTGGAGAGATTGACAAATACAAGGTTCGTTTAGTTGCAAAGGATTACACCCAAGTAGAGGGAGAGGATTTCAGAGACCTTTGCACCAGTTGCAAAGATGACAACTATGCGCTGTTTGTTGGCAGTAGCAGTAGCTAAAAACTGGAAATTGCACCAAATGGATGTGAGCAATGCATTTCTTCACGGAGAGCTAGATGAAGAGGTATACATGGCTGTCCCCCCCCCCCCGGTTATGAAATTCCTAACAAAAACTATGTGTGTTGACTGTGCAAGTCTCTATATGGTCTCAGACAAGCATCAAGAAATTGGTATGCGAAGTTATCACAAGTCTTGATACATTACTGTTTCAAACAAAGTAAGTGTCAAGTCAAGTTCATGCCAATCCTATACAAAGTAGTCTTAGTAAAAAAAAGGATAATCATGCAGTAGCTGGAATAAATCTAGATGAAGTTGCTGTTATAGCACATCTAAAAATTTTGAATGCTAAAAAACATAAGACAGCCGGTTTTGAAATTGAAATGAGTTTGTTTAATGTCAGTAGGCACACTTCAGCTACAGTTGTTGATGGGAGTTTACATTGAGCAAATAGGAATAGCGTGGAATTCCTTCATCATCATTTAGGCTTTTCTTGGTTTGACCATAGCTTACACTTAAGATAGGTTCTCGTTTTTTGGCCATCTTGGTGTATGCTGATGACTTAATAATAGCAAGAAATGACCCAACTACATGTGACAGCTTCAAGAACTATATTCACCAATGTTTTCATATGAAAGACCCTGGGAAGCTTAAGTATTTCCTTAGCCTTGAGCTATGTCATGGAACTTCTGGCTTGTTCCTCTCTCAAAGAAAGTATACATTGGACATTTTAAAAGAGTGTGGATTGCTTGACTGCAAGCCTAGTGGCTTTCCCATGGAGCAACACCACGGTTTGCTAAATGACACGGGAAGCATGTATTCTAATCCACTACAATACAAACGACTTGTTGGAAGGATAATTTACCCCAAAATCACTCATCTCGAGATAAGTATTCTGTTCATGTACTTAGCCAGTTTATGTAGGTACCTTGACAAGCACATTGGGATGCCGCCATTCGTGTACTTCGGTACCTCAATTCCTCTCTAGGGCAAGGAATTGTCTTTTCCAAAGACAATAATTTGTAGCTTGAAGGTTACTGTGACTCAGGTTGGGCTTCTTGTCCCACCACTAGATCATCTATCTCAAGGTACTTGATGAAGTTGGGTTCAACGCTGGTGTCATGGAAAATCAAGAGGCAAACCACTGTAACAATTTCATCTAGTGAAGTAGAGTATCAGGCAATGGCTCATGCAACAAGTGAGATTATTTGGCTACGGGACTCATTGTCATGGCTGCAAGTCTCATATTACAACCCAAGTCAGTTATTTTGTGATAACCAATCAACACTCCATATTGCAACAAATCCCATTTTCATGAATGGACAAAACACATTGAAGTGGATTGTCATTTTGTTCAACAACACTCACAACATGGAGTCATCGTTACCAATTATTTATTCACAAAACAACAAGCATACATATTCACCAAAGCCTTGGGACAAAAACAGTTTCATGTTTGCTGTCCAGTTGGGAGTTCTCAATCCTCTCCAACTTGAGGGGGAGTAATGAAGATAATGAGATTTATCAGTTGCAATGAAGATAAAGATAAGATAGTTGAAAATATCACGGGGACTAGTAGTTGCATGTACTGGATATTTGAATTTGATTTAAATTGTGATCAGCAGTTGTTGGGATTTGACAATGATAAGTAAAACATGTTACTCAGCTACATATATTTGAGCCATTGGTTTATTCTTTGATATCAATAAAATACAGAAACACAAGTTTCTCTCGTTTAATTTATTTGTTGATTTATCCATCATGCCCATACTACAAAAAGAGGAATCACTGATAAAGAAAGTGTTGGCAGAGGCCTAACTTTGAGTGTAGAAAATGTGGTAAGCTAGGAACCTAGGAGGCACAGAGCAAATTTGCAACATATAATAGCTCCAGTGATTCATGGCTGATTGACAGTGGAAGCACAAACCACATGACCAATGACCAAAAGCTCTTTAAGGATCTTAATAAACTACCATTTCCAAAGTAAAAATTGGAAATGGTGAATTTATTTAAACAAGGGAAAAGCAAATGTGGCTGCAGAAAGCTTAACACATTTAAAATATATTTCTGATGCTTTAGAGTGCTTGACAGTTGACAAAAACCTGCTTAGACTTGGACAGCAGATTGAAAAAAAGTTTTATGGTCATTTGGAAACAAATGGTAATGGTGCTTAATTAAAGATGCAAATGGTAGAGAACATTCAAAGTGCAAATGAGAGCAAAAAAAACTCTGCCCTAAATCTAATGGGGAAGAACAAGGAGCACTTTTAGGCACCGTAAGCAATGCAGAATTAGGGCACAAAAGGCTTGGGCATTTCCATTCAGTTGGATTTTTAGATACATACTTCAGTGAAAGTTGACCTTTTGTTTGAAGAAAAGCTAGCTGATTCTGTGATTTTACAGTAAGGAACACAAGTAAGGAGATTATTCCCTCAAACAGTTTGGAGAGCAATGCACAAGCTACAGGTGCAATTACTGGACGACCTCAGAGAACATCATCTTGAAATGAACTAGTAGAGAAATCTAAGTAGCTGTAGGTTGCTCAATTTAAGGTCAGATAATGGCCAAATTACACAAAGGACACTTTCGAAAAAAATTTAGAGCTGGTATTGGACACCAACTTGCAGCATCTTGTACCGACAGAATGGTATAAGCAAGAGAAAGAATCAAAGTATTATAGTCTATATAGGTGTCGAGAGGTATGTTGCATGAGGAGCTGTCAAAGAAATTGTGGGAAAAGGGCTGCAAAAGCTACAGATTTATAAAATCTATTTTATTTTCGTGTGTTTACTTTTCTAATGTGCCATGGGTTAAATGATACAAACTTAATGCAAAGGAAGAATATGTAGCAGCAAATGATATAGTAGATCAAGCAATTTGGATCAGAAAAATAATTGCGAATATACATATAAAGCTAAACGTGCCAACACAGATTTATGAAGAGAATCAAGTTGCGATTGCCATATCAAACGATCTTGTTTTTTATGGCAAGATTAAGCATTTCAAGATCAAATTGTATCACTCAAGAGAACAAAAGGTTGGGGATATTAAACTCCTATATGGAAAGACCAAGGATCAAGTTGTAAATATTTTAACCAAGGCCCTACCAAAAGCTAAATTTAAAGACTTAAGAAACAAGTTAGGCCTCTGCAACTACTAAAGCAAGTAGGAGAGTGTTGAATAATTGGTTAATGAACCATATTTTTTAGACATTTTTTATTTTGTTACTGCTTAATAGTAGAAATCTGTTAGATATCTTGAGAAAATACTTTATTTGCAGCTGGGCATCTATCGGATATGACTTGTAATTAGCAAGATATTTTCAATTTTTCTTGACATGTTTTAGCTCTATAAAAAAGGAGCAATGCAATGAATAAACATAATTCTCTTGATTCCAAATTTATTTCTATTCTCTGCTTTTGTTTCTCTGTTTTTGTTTGTGTTGTTCCACAATTGTTTGTAAAGTACAAGTAACAAGAAAGCATATAAGATATTACCAAATGTCAACAATAAATGCCTATAATACACACACTTTACCTCATCAAATCGAATAAGAGTGACAAACAAACGAATGTCTGCTTCAGTGAGTGTGTTGCCACATATATAGCGTTGCTTGCTTAGTATATTTTCACATTTGTCCAAAGCTCCATACAATTGTCTTGCAGCCTGCAAAAAGGAACCACCAAGTAAACAGTTGCAATCACACAAGTAGAACAGTTTTTAAACAAATGTAAACATTAGAGAACTAACTGTTACTATAAAGGATTAAAAATAGCTTAGTACCTCATTGTATGGTTCTTGCTTCTTTGCAAACCCACATTTATAAACACCATTATTTATACTATCGTATATCCACCCGTTGGTATCATCAATTTGGGCTTTTAAATCAGAAGGATACAAGTCCAAGGAGGGGTTTTCTGCAATATTGTTGAATTCAGTATTAAACATGCGGATTATCTCTGAACTCTCGTTGTTGACAATTGTCTTGTGTTTCTTATCCCACAGAACCTGTGCAGATCAAAATTCATCAGTTGACAACAAACATCTGCACAGAAAAGCAAATTATGAAAACCAAGGAAGAAGCCAGCATATCATCATACAGGAACTGTGTACTTTCCAGTGTAATTTGCACTCGCAATTTCATAAAGTTCCCTAATACTCTTCGCTCCATTCAGCAGATCAGGTTCAGCTCCAGGCACCTCGGTTTCTGAATCAGGAAAAACCCAACCCTTATATTCATCCAATTCACTTGTTCTTTCAAAGATGGGTTTGACTGCCTGATTTAAACACACGGGATATGAAATTGCATGAGGAACAGAACAATTATTCTACTACTGAGGAAATTACACTGACACCTCCTGAGGTTTCATGCAATTGCACAAATACTCCTTTTTTCTGATACATACACAAAAACCTCTACTTGTTTAAAAAACATCACACTTACCTCCATTTTATATTACACTAACAGCCCCCTCACCATTACACTCCTCCCCTTTAAGGGCTGAGGCTGTAACTATAAAAAAAGCAGGAAGTGTTTATGCAATCTCACAAAATCTCAAGGAGTATCAGTGTACTTTGCTAAACAATATTCAGCATGAATGCACCAACTAACCGAAAAACTGATGGCTTTGTTAAGTCCTTTGATACTCAAGTAAGCAAGGCACCTGGAAGCCCAAGGACAAGCATATGATATATAGAGATGATACCTCCCTGATTCCGGTGGAAACTGCGAATTCGGGTCCCTCGAAATCCAATTCCTGAATGTAGAAGCAGATCTCACAAATGCACCAGAGTCTGATATCTCATCCATTGAAGTTCGCGCCATCCCAACTATATGCTAAGCAGAATACAATTTACAAACCAGTCACAAAAACCACCAAATCCTCAAAAAGTAAAAGAGTGGAACAATGTAAAACTTAGTTCTACAAGAAATTCTGTTCAGTACATAGTTCATTCATGTATCATCCCACATAAAAAGGACTCAGAATTCATAAGATGCTTAAGCATATAACAATTATAAGTAAAGTGTAATTTTTTGTATCCTCCTGATAATCTCGCTCGCGATATTATGATTGTTGCTACTTCAACAAGTTTTCACATGTGGCAGGAATCAAACACAAGTTTTTTTTTTTTTTTTTTGCTACTTAAAATGTTTCTATCTTTTGATCAATGAATAAATGAGGAATTTTTACATGAACAAAATAAACAGAGAGGAGATATTACTTTAAATGGAGACTAACAATTAATACACGCAAGAATTGACAAGATGGGTATTTCATGGCTAAGAGGAAGAGAGGAAAAGAGAGGTTTGTGGATGAAACATACCTTGAAGTGGTGGTTGTAGCAAAAGTCAGAGAGAAGGAAGGTGCTTTTGGGATGTAACAATGATCTAGTACAAAACATGATTCACTTTATTTAGGTAGTGGAAAAGTAGGTAAGGTGGAAGTCACATGCAAGAAGAGTTCTTTAATAAATAATTATTTGTTTATATATGGTTTTAATTTGTTAAATTTAGAATAAGGTTGTTTTTATCATCTAAGTTAAAAATTAAAATTTTTTATCCATGAAAATTTAGAAAATTAAAAGATTTAATCCCTTGAGTCCATGATGCATCCCAGAAATTTACTTCTCATAGCATTTCTAGGTTGGTTTTTCCTATCTATACACGGTGAGAATAACTTGTGTTGATGTCCAACGACCGAACAGGATCATAAATAAATTTAATGACACATGTACAAGTATATGACATGTCTTAGGGTGTTTTTATAAAAGTTAACTTTTTTTTACCTTTTACTTTTAATATTTTTATCTTTATTTTCAATTTTATCTTTATAATTAGAAAAAAAAATCTATATCTCATTCAAATTACAAATAGTACACTACAACTATTTTTTTTATGTTAAAATATATACTCTTTTTCTTACAAATTTTAATTCAAAGTATATGGCATTTGACTCGTTAGCTATCTTTAATAGTCAAGTATCTTTAATATTGGGATAATAATTAGTTATTTAAAGGTAACTTTTATATATATATATATATATATATATATATATATATATATATATAAATAAGATTGTCTATATTAAATTTAATTACTTAAGCATGTAGCAAAAGAAGAGTTATTATATGTTAAATAACTTTATTGATAGTAATTCTTAACGTGAGTGGCATAAAATTGTGTGCGGAGAAGATTTTAATTAAATTCAAACATTAAATTTGGTGATAAATACACAGTTATTATATTACTTTTTCATGTAATAAAATCAATTTTCCAAACAATTGTAGTGTCATATTATAAATAGTTTATTATTCATTTTACTTTTTAATATGACATGGAAAATAATGAAAATTAATAAGTTCCAACAAATATTTTTATAAAAAAATTGAAATAATTAAATTGGAACATATTTAAACCCAGACTTAAACAATAAAATAGTAATATAAATTTTATCTTCTGAGAATATAATTATTTGAATTGAGAACAATAGGTAATGTAGAAGAGAATGATTTTGTATCTCATAATTAAATAGGGGTTGAATCATTGTTACCTTGAAAAGAAATTCAGAACAATGTTACATCCTATGGCATGTTGTTCATGGATCACCAATTAAATCCCTTACATATTATAATTTTTTGTGTGTTTGATTGTTACAGCTAAGGTTGTTATCAAAATATTAACAATGATCAAAATATTAACAATAGATACTAAAGTATAAAAATAACATAAATAGCAGGTGGAATTAGGATTTAGGGTGGAAGGACATAATTTATTTATTTTAATTCAATTTTTTTAAAAAAAATTTATTTTTATTTTTATTTTATTTTATTTCTTTTCATTTCAATTTTTCATTTTAATATATTATTTTTTATATTTTTTATTTAAATTTTTTTAAAATAAGATAGTGCACTTTCAAAAAGTAAATTAAAGTTATTTTAATTTATTTAATTAAAATTAATGTATAAGACAATAAAAAATACATTAACAATTGTTAAAAAATGTTGTTATGATTCACAATTTTTTAAATAAATATTTGAATGCAGCGGTAAGGATACTCTTTTCTAACCTGATGAAAAGAGACTTTATGATCTTGTTTTTCAGGCATTTTTCGATATGTGAGGAAGGTTTTTTCGAAATTGAATAGTCATCTTTTGGATTTGTCAAAACTTTAGGAAAAGAATTATTCTCATTCTTCTTCTCATGTTATGACTAAAATGTTCAAAAATTACATGTGGCAGAAGTTTGTAGTTTTTCTGTCTAAAAATTAATTTGGTGAGGGTTTGTAATTTTTTGTTCAAAAATTACATGTGACGAGAGTTTATAGTTTTTCCATTCAAAAATTACATGTAGAAGGAGTTTGTAATTTTTCCGTACAAAATTACACACAACAAGTATTTGTAGTTTTTCCATTTGAAAAATTACAAATAGTGAATTTTATATCTTCATAAATTATCAAACATCTTCGTGATACAAGATGGAAATGTTAATAAATGGTTAGAGAATGAGTTTTAGGACATGTATACTAACTGCTAGAAGGAGTTTTTTAAAAAGTGTACAAAGACAATTGGATTACAAGTGGTTGAGTTCAAGTTGGAGGACATCGAAAAGATTGAGAAATAGATAAAAACTTTGAATGTTTTTGTGAGGATACTCTTTCCTAACAAAATGAGACTCTTCAATCCTGTCTTTCAGTCATCTTCCGATGTCTTTCCGTCATCTTTAGCTGCTACAGGTTTCACTTTGAAGGATGTTTTCCCGGAATTGAATAGTCATCTTCTGCGATTTGTCAAAACTTTAGCAACACAGAATAATCATTCTCATTTTTCTCCTGTTATGATAAATGTGTTCAAGACTCTGGTAAAAGAGTGTACGAGGACCGTTAGATTGGAAGTGGATGATCTCAATGTGGAAGAAATTGAAAAGATGGAGAAGATTGAGAAATAGATAAAAACTTTGAATGTGGCTATGAGGATACTCATTCCTAATGAAAGGAGACTTTGCAATCTTATCTTTCGGTCATCTTTCGATGTCTTTCCGCCATCTTTGGTTCCTGCAGATTTCACTTTGAGGGAAGTTTTCCCAAAACTGAATAATCATCTTATGTAATTTGTCAAAACTTTAGCAACACAGAAAAATCATTCTCATTTTTTTCATGTTATGATAAATGTGTTCAAGACTCTGGTGACCTGATTCCAAATTTCAATTCACTTTTCTATGGTCAATTGTTAAGTGGATTGCTCAAACCAAAAAGCAATGGACAATTTTGAGGAGTTGAAGAGTTTTGTTCCTCGCGAGGGAGGACAGTCAACTTAAAGGAATTATACAGCCATTAGATTGTTTGGAATCAAAGATTATTAGAGGAGTTTAATAGATATAAATAGGGGAGAAGGATAGAAGCGAGTTGGAGACTTGATTATTTTGTTAAATGAGCATTAGCTCAATATGATACGAGAAATTCTTTGTAAAGAGGAAACCTAGAAGGAGAGTTTTTCTTCTATTCCTTATTTGTTTTCATTCTATTCAATAAAATCTCTCTTTACTATCTCATTTGAAAGGGTTCCTAATAAAGATGTAATAAAATATTAAACTCTATCATAGAACTTACAGAATAAGTAAGATCTTGGACTCTCTTAAGCAAGTAACTAGTGTATGCCTAGTATAGTAGAAGAGTTAATCAAGCTGAAACTGTTCAACAACCACTCCAACGAGATATCTAAATTTCAGTATGCATTGTTTATCCTTTATGAGCAGTTAAGGGAACAGGTGATAAAACACATTATAATCTTTCAAGATGTTCTAGGTATGGATGCTTATGATTTTATTGAGAATGGAATGGGGAACATTGTAGTTAAACTGAGCCTTTTGTTTCTTGTTAGCTGATGCAAACAGGTTATCCTATAGAAATCAAGTACTATGTCCATCCAAATTTCTAGTTGGCTAATACAGAATACACTACCAAGATTCATTGGATATTGGTGTTTGTTGCGGACCTGGACTGTGTTATTACGCAATTAGTTTTTCTTTTAATTGTCCAATTTGTGGTGGAGCTTCTTAAACATTATCATTTACATTATGTTTTAGTATTGACAAAATGATGATATTTTTTAATATATAAAAACTTTAGAGAATTTACTGAAATCTCAAGTTGGTTTCATGTTATGTGGCATAATTCTATGTAACGGTTTGTACACGTGAGTGTCAAATTTTACTTTTGGATTGATAAAATTTCAATACAGTACATGATACATTTGATAACTTTTGGTTTGAGCACAATAATAATTAATCGGGAAAAATGATTACAATAACTTTTGTGGCTAGTGCTAGATATTGGCATATGTGATGCAGTTCTAATGGAGGCTAGCCACATGTTTTTGGGAAGACCTTGACAATTTGACACTAGAATCATCTATGATAGTTATTCCAACAAGATCTCTTTTAAGCATTAAGATAAAAAAAAATTGTACTTAAAACATTGAGTCCTAAAGAGGTGTGAGGACCAAATTAGAATGAAAGAAAAATTAGCAATTGAGAGAAAGAGTGAAACACTTGAAAGCAAACACCTTTGTTTAATAACAGAAATGGAGGTAAGGAAGGTGCTTTAAGCAAGGAAGCCCCTCTATTTAATGTTTTGTTAAAGTCAAATTTTGTATGCTAACCAATTTGACAAGTTTGAATTGTCTTCTTGTATTGAGTCTCTTTTGCAGGATTATCAAGATATTTTTCCAGCAAGTGTATCAAATAACTTGCCACCATTGAGGGGTATTGAGCATCACATTGATCTCATTCCTGGAGCTTCTTTGCCCAATAGAACCGCCCACATATAGAAGCAACCCACAAGAGACTAGGGAGATTGAAAGGCAAGTGGCTGAACTCATGAGTAAAGTTTGCATGGGAAATAACATGAGTCCATGTGTTATACTTGTCATTCTAGTGCCCAAGAAGGATGGCTCATGGAGAATGTGTTCAGATTGTAGAACTATAAACAACATCAACATCAAGTATACGCATCCAATTCTCAGGTTAGATGATCTTCTTGATGAACTGTATGGTATATGTATGTTTTCTAAAATTGATTTGAAAAGTGACTATAATTATATTAGGAATAGAGAAGGCAATGAATGGAAGAATGCATTTAAAACAAAATATGTTTTGTATAAGTGGTTAGTTATGCCTTTTAGTTTGACTAATGAACCTAGTACCTTCATGAAATTAACCATATTCTTAAGGAGTTTATTGGCAAGTTTGTTGTGGTGTAATTTGATGATATTCTTATCTATAACACTAGTCTTGTTTAGCATGTTGAACATTTGCAATTTGTTTTGAATGTGCTTAGAAAATAGCAAGTGTATGCCAATCTGGAAAAATGCATCTTTTATTCTGATCATGTGGTATTCCTTGGATTTGTTGTTAGCACTAAAAGGGTACAAGTAGATGTGAAAAAGGTTAAGGTCATCTAAGAATGACCAAAACCTGAGTTTGTGAGTAAGGTGAGGGGATTTCATGGTTTAACAAGTTTCTATAGAAGATTTGTTAAAGATTTTAGTACCTTGGCTACACTTTTAAATGATGTTACTAAGAAAAACGTGGGATTCAGGTAGGGTGAAAAACAAGAAGAGGTACACCGATAATAGATATCATCTTTACTCTTGGAAGAGTTATCACGGGAAAGTTTATTGTTCTCCTTTTTATTATTAATACAACCATCATGATTATGTAATACTTTAGTCCCCTACCACGCCCACGTCCATGACCATGACTACGACCACATAAATTATTTCTTTTTCTAGACTTATCATATTTTGCAGCATTATTGTAAGGAATAGAGTAGATCCAGTAGAACGAGCTTCGTGATTTCTCGTCAATAGCTTATTGTTTTGTTCAGCCACCAGAAGACAAGAAATCAATTCAGCATATATTTTTTAAATTCGCGATACTGCTATTGTAATAACACATTGGAAGCATGAAATGTTGAAAAGGTTTTTTTTTTTTTTAACATGTCCTCATCAGATATATTTTCTTCACACAATTTTAATTGGGAACTTATTTTAAAAGTTGACGAATTGGATTCACTTACTGTCTTGAAATCTTGGAGGCGTAAATGCATCCAATCATAAGGAGCTTTAGTGAGTATCACTATTTTTTGATGGTCAAATCTTTTTTTTAGGTTGTTCTACTATTAAAGTGAATCTTTAACCGTTAGATATCCAACTTTTAACCCTTCATGCGTGTGATGGCGAAGAAATATAATTGTTTTTATCTTATTTTACCTAGATGCATCATTTCCAATTTTGATTACATCACCTGGACTTTTAGCGTCTAATGAATTTTAGCATCTAGTACCCATGACAAATAATTCTGATTAGATATGTCAAGTGTTACAAATTCGAGTTAAGTAAGGGTTGACATGACACAAGCTAATAACAAAACAATAACAATAATTAAAAAATAGATCAGTAAATTATGAGATCTTTGTAATAATTCGTATTAAATTAACAAAAACTAATTCTTGATAAATTCAATTTATATTTGTAAATCAATACAAAACAAACATATTATTATATAATTAACAATAAATAATTTGAAAGCTTACAAAAGAAAGAAAGCATAAAAATATATGAATAAAGTTATAATATATATTATATAAAAAAAATAAAGGGTATAAAAATAAAATAAAAAATTTGTATATCCATTAAAACTGAAATTATAAATCAGAAATTCAGAAATTTCTATGACTCTCAGATATATTGTTAAAAATACTATCTCAAAGTGTTTTTTTTTTTTTCTAATAACATGTTATAAAATAATAACGTAAAGAAAAAGAAAATAAAAAAAATAAAAAATGATAACAAGTATAACATGATTATATGTTTTTCTTTTTTTTTCTCAACCTTTGGTATATCTCTTTTTATATAGTTATAAAGTGTATTCTCAAGGGTCATAAAACATCATTAATCATATCAAAGATATTATTTCTCATCAATTAGAAGTTAAGAAAGATTATGATTGATTTTCAGAGTGTAAAAGCCATACACCACAGTCTTTACAATAAAAATCACTGAATCTTAAAAGTTATGCCAGCCTTTCATATAAAAAATTAAACACAAAAATTTATTAAAAGAAAATAGAAAATAAACCTTATCTATTATCAACCGTCAATTAAACTTCAAACGGATGCATCATCATTGACTTCTATGACTAGGATTTTGATTTGGTTGCGGTTGGTTTCGTTGCACATGTGATTAAGAGATATTAAAATATCTCATCCTGGTAGGATAGTACGACATGTTGCAACCAGAATGATTCAGTTTCATTAACAAAATTGTTATGCCCATCATCTACACGAAATATAGGCCAGTAGAGATATTAATATTTCATTTTCTAGATTCTTTATGATGCTATCACATATATTTATTATTATTTGTAATAAATTTACTATTATTGCTTTATCAAAATAAGTTTAATATAAATATATTACATTAACATTTATTATATAATTTATAATAATAAATAATAATATATTTAAAAATAAATTTATATACTTTATAGTCACCAATTTAATAAATATATTCGATAATGATATATATATATATATATATATACACTATTTTTTATATTTCTACTATTAAAACATGTATGATCACTAAAAAATAATAAAAATGACTGTATACAGAGATATTAGTGTTATACTTATTGAGAAAAGGACGATAAAAAAATCATTTTTTAGTTAAAAGAGGGTGTAGAATCAAAATTCTTAAGTGAATATTACTAGAAAATTTGTTATCAGCTCTGTTTTTGTTTTCTCCAAACATTACCCTTATGATTTTTTCCTAATAAAAGGCTAACCTGACATAAATTTGTGACTGAAAATTGAACAGTAATATCCTTTTGAAACTTGTTAATTTGTACATGTTTATATTGAGAGAGTAGATTGATAAAATTTTCCACGCACCGAAATTCATTAAGACAATTTCATTTATCCCTGAAATTCAGAAAACAAATTTATTTTTATGCACAAATCTTAGGACTCAGCTACCCTTTGAGCTGCTAAGTCAATGATCTATGAAATAATATTCATTTAGAATTATATTGTTCAGTATTGACCAAGTTTCCATAATATATGCCAGCTTTACTTTTACTAACAAAGGTTTGATCCAATTGATAAGGACCAGACTCATATCTTACAAGGACTTCTAGTTCCACCGCTGGTGTTGGAATCATGTTGTTAGATAATTTGTAAGTATATCTGAGTGCTTATAGAGCCAAAAAGGTTTGTCCTGACCCTGGTAAGTCCATGAGAAATAACTCACTTAAAATATTTTTCTACCCAAAAAAACAAATATCATCTTTACATTTGTTCAAATATTTATCCACAAATTCCACAAGACTTTAGTTCCTGTCGTTGTTTGTCAGTCTTATTGTACCCCAAAGTGATACATTTGATGACTTCCTCCTCACTGACCTCAATTCAAAATCCTCATATGCCTAAAAGTTAGTTAGATCTTGTAAAAACCATAACCTGCATCCTCTGATTTCAAATTCTCTTTCCAATTCTCAAATTCTGCTCCACCAAACATTACTAGCTTGACCCCAACAAAACTACCTAAAACAAAAGCCAAAACAAATTAAAAATAAAAAATAAAAAATCATGGGTTTAAGACAAAATATTTAATTGGTAAAAAAAGATGGCTAAATTTTTTTATGTAAACCTCAACATGTTCTCTCTCACTTAGGAGAGAGAGATTGGCAAAAGCCCCAATCAAAATGATAATCCATTACTATTTTCTACGTGAAATTGATCAAAAGTACTAATCATTCCTAAATAGCTTTGGTTAGTTGACTCCTTGTGATGTACATAAAACTGAAACCAAATTAATTGTTCAATAGAATTAGTGGAGATCATACTCGGAGCTTATCTGTGTCAATGCATTTATCAAAACATCCAGAAGCAATGGTTCAACAGTTCCAATATCCACCCTGTTATGTCACAAGAAGAAACCATTAGCACTTTAAATTCACATGTATAACAACAAAGCATTGACAAGGAACATGCAATTGGTGCTTCACCATATTCGAGCCAAGTTGTCTTGAACCTCAAGATCCCCAATGTTGTAAAATGTAGTTGGTTCCACATTTCCCCCCTGAATGTAATCATAACTCGGCCGTGCATCCATTGGGGACTGTGACAGCTGTAGGGACAATGCTAGTTCTATGAGCAACAATGCCATGCTTGAAACACCCAAATTCAAAACTTTTTCCTACTAAAATCACAGTGCATCATAGAGAATGTCCAACAAAAGGGTCACAGAGCAAGTTCCTTACATCACATATTAAGGAGACATCTTTTGCCAGTGGAACATTGAAAAATTCAAACCATAAATGAGTTTTAAAAATCAAATCTGTAATAACAGTATTAGGTGTGAGATAAACAGAATAAATTTTTTATTAAAAAGGGGAACAAATATTTAATTTTTGTATGTCATGCATTCTGACTCAAAGCAGAAACAAATTAAATTGTTATCAAATGAAACATGAAACTTACAACTATCTCCATTTTATTCAGAAATATTTCTTCACTGTGCTATTTTTCAAAGAGGGTATGAAAAGAGAAAGCATGAGACACGTAATGTGAAAGCATGCTGGAATTATCTGGTTTTCTCACAAATGAGAAGAAAGAAAGCATAGTGAAGTCAACCTCCGAAATTCCAATTAAATGCATGTATAACAGAAGGGATGAGAGGGGAAGCAAGAGGATTTTACTCGAGAGTGTTGTGGTGAATGAATGAGCAGTTAGAAAGAGAGAGGAGAGAATAAATAGGCATCAAGGAGCATTTCCTAAGGAACAAACTGTTAATGGAAATGGAAAGAATGTATAGGAGAGAGGAGGTGGGAAGAAAGTAGAAATAATTTGCCTTGAAAGCAAGGTATCAGAGGCTAATAGTTCTTTCAAAGAGGAAACTATTCTCTGTTTTTTCTGGGTAATGAGACTGGTCTACCTCCATGCTGGTTCATAGTGTTCAGTGCTGTCATGACTCAGGAAGTGTTGCCTCCATTATGTTTTTTCTGTTTGTCTTAGTATAGATTGTACACATCATTTTGTTAATAGAGCTCCTAATCCAGTAGGTCCAGAATGACACAGACGAGAATGGGAGAAAGATTGGAAGAGATAGAAAAGAAAATACTGTTTCCGGAATGGATGCCACATGCCATAACTTTTGCACCTAACTGACTTCATGATTTTCAGCATCCTAAAAACACGTTGGGTTGGAATTTAATTTCAGCAGTAGATATTGGTAATATAAACTTTTGCTTGTAAAAGAAAACATTAAAAAAATTGATGCACAAAGAATGTGGCTGAGCCACCCATCCTCGTTACTTAACAAATATTAATCAATTAAGCTGTAACATGTCTTGATGTTGTTTAGAAAATGCTAACTCCAGAATGATGAAGTATTTGCAGTAAACAAGATTGTATTTCAAAAGTGGCCAAGATATTGTGGAGAATTGCCACCTGACGAAGACGTACACATGAGAACTGGTGCATGTGTAATTTCAAACTTGTGGACTCCACGTTGAATCAGAACAATGGACAACTCTACAGTCCAAACCAATTTGGAAATCCTGTTCAACCAAGCTCCTGATTGACAACTTTTTAATCTGAACAACACAACCATATGGTCCAATAGTTAGGTGAGAACAAAGGACATTGGAAGATTTTAAGGATCCATACTGAAAGAAAACACAAAAAAGAAAAAGAAATATGCTGATTCATTTACCTTGAAGAAAACGGACAAACCTCTCTTGTCAGTGTTAAATCTATCACACACAACGTTTGCCGGTCTATTTCTACATTAAAACTTAGTTTCATGATCCTGCTACAGATGCAGAAGAAAACCTGAAAGTCCAATAATTTTAAATAGGTTATCATTTTCTTTAGATATCCACACATCAATTAGATGGATTGAACATGTCTACCAAAATAGAATTCAACACAAGGAATTTTAAGTCAATGTAAACTATACTATTGTTAAAATTAGAAAATAAGATGTCATAAAAGCAAGGCGTGATGGGAAACACCCCTCAGGTAAATAACTACATCTTTTTTATAAAACAAACCAAATCTTATTTCATATAATAAATTTTTTTAAAAGTAAAGTTTGTACAAGTGCAAATGTAAATTTCTCCTAAAACAAAATGTCTTAAACTTCAACATTCTTATATAATAGAAATTTCTCAAACGCGAAAAGAGAAAGTAATGGCATCATAATGTCTTTAAGAAATCAGGTTCTCCTCTAGCCTACGGCCTGGTGTCTCCAAGCAACTGTTCATCTTGCCCGGGTCATCACAGGGTGTCAACCACATACACAACCATAGGGTTAGCTCATAATTTAATGATAATAATAAAACCATAGGAACAATACACACAAACTACAGATATAAAGAAGACATGAAATTTCAATTTACAACTTATCACAATTAACCGTGCAACCCAATATGATGCATGTCACTCACAATTCACTCTCTCATGTCATGTGGTACCATCAAAACAATTGAGCGATATTAGGAGTACATGTCACATCTGACACTCTCACCAAAAATACTAGACAGTTACATCTAGAACAATCAGTGTTTCAACAGGAGTCACTACTAATGAGACAACTCAAGGAACTCAAGTAAGCTACTCAAAGAAAGAAGACTCAAGACTCAAGAGATGGAAGAAACTCAAGAAAAAAAACAAGACTCATGGAGACTCAAAACTAACAGGTGTGAAGATCTAATGTTGAAGGCAACCATGCTCTAGATACCACTTGATGAAGATGCTCTTGGAGGGTATTACAAATGCAGCTCCGAATTGCCCACTCTAGCCTCCAACACTTGCACCGATTCGAGATAACCAAGCTAAGGTGGCTCGGCCAAGGAGTTTAGATGTTTTCGGTTTGAGAAATCAAAGTAGAAAATGAAGAGGTAAGGAATGATGGTGGCGCCAAGGAGGAGACTCTCATAAGCCTAGGAGGAACCACCACAATGGTTGAAAGAAGCCATTGATAAGATTCAAGGTCTTCCCTAAGGGAACAAGAGATTCAACTCTCAAAGCTAGAAGCTATTTTCATTCATCAAAAAGGTCCCTTACATGAGTGTGTCGTGGGGTATTTATAGGCTTCTTAGCCTTGGGCTCCAAGTAAAGCCTAACCACGGTTGGGAGCCACTAACCATGGTTAAGGCTGCACCAATCTGTGGGCTTCCTTGCAAGCCAAGTAACCCAAGTGGTTACTTGGTTGTTAGGAAGCACATGGCTTCACATGGGTGCACATGTGTTTGTCCCACCTTGTGGCCCATGTGATTAGTCATGTCATCAATCCTAAACCTCTCTTAATCAAGGGTGGAGATCCTTGATTAAGCTTTGGCATGGATCCAAGGTTTAATCAAGGTTCCCTCCTTGTTAAGAAGAGTTTCAAGTCCACACAAGTTTGAAACCAAAAAAATGATTTTTAGCCGCTTCTAAAATCTTGTGTGGCTTGACTAGGAATGCGTGGCATGTGTAGGATCTATGGAACTCGAGGCCTAGGGCCTATGAAAACCCACGGGCTTTAGCCCAAATATTTCCTAAAGCTATTACAAAGTAGGGGTTAAATCATGTTCAAAGGAATTTCCAATTACATTACACATGATAAGTCCTATGCTAGCTTCATGGTCTTGAAGTCTTCCCACCTCTTCCTCTAGCCTTCTTTGCATGCTTCTAGTAACTCTTCTAGATGATTCTACATCAGCCGTAGTGGAAGCTTTCCCCACCGCGAATATCCTCCAAGTCCTAGTTCCATTCATCCTCACCTTTCGAAAACGTTTTCACTTTGTTTCGTTTAGCATTCATGATAATCCCTCCCATTCTTAAAACACAATGTTTTACAAGAATATTCATCAGGGGCAACCTCACCGCTCATGCTAACGGTAGGCATTCATCCCTCTTATTAAATAAACATTTAAAACAGATTATCATGAGCCTAACCGACTCGTCAATGCAATATGACCCGCAAAATCAATCTCTCAATCCATATCAATCATTTCCCCGTAATAAACTATTTAATTTAGCAAAAGGCATTTAGATCAACATACAATTAATTAAACATGTGTAACATCATATAGCTAAAAGGACTAAGCACTAATTAAATGGTAATTACCACAATCCAAATAACTTATAACCTAAATAAATAGCCATTACGAGAGTATTACTAAATGAAAGGAAAAATGATATAAGGAAGAATGAAGATATTAGAAAACTAATAAAATAATAATTAGCGGAAACAATTAAACTCATTGAGATTTATAGGAAAGCATAATATAACTAAAAGGAATGAATACTAATAAAGTAATAATTATCACAATATATCAGTTAATTTAAATAAATTATAAACCAAATAAATAATCATTTAAAATGGAATTACCAATAATAAATGGTACAAAGATAGATACCAGTAAATTAATAAATCCTAGAATTGAAATAGACCACACAACTTAATAAAATAAGAAGGAACAAATTTAAAACTGTATTGGTTATTAAACACTAGGTATATTTTGTAAAATTCCAAAATTTTCTTTTAAATATTCACTCTTTTTTTTCAGTAATTATTCTATAAATATTTTCTAAATTTGAATCGGTAGACAAAAGAATTATTTTTAAAAAAATGAGTTATTCATTCATCATTACCAGGACTCTCATTAAAATAAACGAAGCATCGTCCAAATATATTAGTCGACGTAAGAAAACAAGGCTAAGTGTAACCCGGTTATTCAAACACATAACCATATATGACAAGTCAAATAGGTTTACGAATTGCAACAGGGATTATTAACAAAGCAATTTTTACAAAAATGAAGAACTGAAATCAAATACTATAAACAAGCAAGCAATGGCAAGGTATAGCAGGTAAGAAACATAACCATGATAGCATGGAAAATAGGAAAATATTATTATTATTATTAAATTTGGAACTAAACTCGAGACACTCTGTGTGAAGAAAAATTGAATTTGGTAGAGTTTCGATCTTCACCCTCTCGTCAGACACTTCAATCTCTTTTTAGAGAAGAAGGCAATGCTAGAGTGTGAGAGAAAGAAAAGAAAGAAAGAAAGAATGAGAATGGACGTGTGAAAGTACCTCACCCTGCTCAACTATCCCTAGACATTTACTACCTATCAAAATTATTACGCTACATAATCAATTTTCATTATTTTTATTAAATTAAAATATTATAATTCAATTATTATTATTATTAAAATGAGACATTACATAATTAATTATTATTATTATTATTAAAAAGATGGGCTGTTACATGATGGTCTGACATATATTTATCAATATGTAATTTGTATAACATGCAAATCAGACACTTGTCAATCATTCACAACAACTTTAAAGTTTCACTAGAATTTCTTCTTGATTTTCCTTCTGATGTTAGTATTTTGGATTTGAAGAAACATTTGAAAATAGATAGCTACACAATATGTTACTAAAAGAACGACAGATGCAGGGAACAGTATCCTACAAACATTAAGCAAGAAAAGTTTAGAAGAGGCATGGAAAGAAACCTAACCCACATATAGGAATGCAAAGGTCAGTACTAAGTTTATTATTTCATTTTCTTTTATTATTCAGCAAAAGATTAATTATAGAGGTATAAGGATACAACCACTAACCCATGTACAGAAAGTTACAAAACCTGCCCTGTGGTTACCACCAATTTATATCAGTACAACAATATAAATAAACAGTAACCGAACGCAAGTGTCTCAGCCCCCAAACATGAGACTAGTTTTTCTCCCCTTTTCTAACACATACAATATACTATTACCTCCCAGTGTGTTTATTCCATGTTCGCTACGAGTCCTTGCAAAATTAAGTTCACAATGTTTGGCATGATTTCTCAAAGCTTTTTTGGTCTAAGATTGAGTCCAATTGTTTCCAAAATAAAAGAAAGTAGGATAACCAATACAAAAGATGCATTGTAAGAAAACTAGAAGAATAAAGGAATAATGAAAGAAAAAAAAATAATGTAAGGAGTATGAATAAAGAAGAAAGAAGAGTACTTGCAAGAAAACAAATATACCTTACAAGCTAAAAGAAGATGAAATCACCATAACTCTTAATGACAGAGTACTCTATGGAATTGATGTCAAGACTTCGCACTTCACTGCTTTCACCATTTTTCAAGTTTCCTAAATATAACCAACACATGTGGTTGGAATTCAACAATGGATATTGACAATAGAAATTCTTGCATGCAAAACATAATATATATAAAAAGACATTTGATGCTTGTAGAAATTGGCATAGCCATCCTCCTTTAACAATTTAGGTAAAACTTGTGTTGTTGTTAGTCAATTGGTAAATGCTAACTAGAGAGTGAAACAATTCAAATAAAGAAGATTGCATTTAACAAACTGCAAAGATGTTGTGGAGAATTGGCACCTGATGAAAAGGTAGACGTGGTGTGAATTTGACCATGTGGCTCATCTTATTGGTTCATCACCAACCAATATGTTTTCAATGTGAGCAATCTTTCCCCAATATTCGCTTTCTGGTTCAAGGCACTGCTGTTTGAGCAACAAACAATAGCTCGAAATTCTAAGAGTTGAAATGGATCTAGGAAGACCCTCCTCTGGTAAGCATTGGAGGCGGGGGCAGTCATCAAGAATCAATTCCTCAAGAGAAGACAGTTGGCAGAGACCCTTGTAGTCCAATTTTTCAAGCCACAAGCAACTACGGATTTGTAGAACTTTAAGAGAGATTGGTAGAAAATCTTCATCAGGGAAAGACTTCAGATGGAGCTTTCCGATAGACAGGGTTCTTAGACAAGTGTTGGTTCCCACAGCCTTTTTCAGAGAGGCAATAAGATTGTAGCAATTTGAGAGATTCATCCTTGTTAGGTTTGATGGCAAACCTCCATCAAGGATGGGCTTAACTTTTGGACAATCATTAATATGTAGGCTATCAAGAAATGGGAGGAGGGTATGCAAGTGTTTAGGCAATGATTCAAATTGACGGCACTCGCTAATTTCCATATCCTTGAGATGATTATGAGTGTGGCTCTGTGAAATCATTTGTAGATTAGGACACCTGAGCTTAAGCTGACAGAGTTTTGGAAATAAATCTAGTGGAAAAATCACTAGAGAATCACAACCATCACTAATCTCTAATTTTTCAAGAAAACCATAGCAAGGGCTTATAGGAATATTCATACTTGGGGAAGAGTCAATGAGCAAGAACTCAAGAGAAGTATGACATATGACATGCCCAACTGTTTCGAGCATTGATGCTTCCATGCTGTGTCCGCTAACAATGAGCCTCTTCAAATTAGTGGGATGATAATCAAATTGCAGCTCTCCACAGTCTTGTAGATCAACATCAGAAATTGCTAGAGCTGTGGGAGCAGAAGCCACAAGTTGTTTGCAATCATGAATAATCAGTTTCTTTAAATTTGGAATTTGTTTTGGCAGGTGCCCATTCAGTTTGGGACATTTCTGTATAGAAAGACGTTGAAGACAAGGAAAAACACACGTCATACGATCAGATTCCCATTCTTTCCATTCCTTCATATTGGAGAACTCCAATGTTTGCAAAGATTTAAATGGAGAAGAGTTACTCCCATAAAAATAAGCATAAATACCCACTATCCCATCAAGCCCTGTAATAGTCAGGTGCTTGAGAGATGGCAAAAGACCAAGGGGAGGCAAACATTGGCAATATTTACAGTTGTCCAACCTTAAGAACACCATATCCGATAATGAATTATTGAATAACCAAAGTGGAAATTGTGTACCACCATAATTGATGATTGACAACTTCTTCAAGTGTTTTGATGGTTGTACATTCTCAAATACTTCCTTTTCTTTCCATGAATCATCGGGGATCAGGCTCTGGTTCCAGGTCCGATTCCATTCTAACTCTAGCTCCACAAGTTGTGTATTATTTTTCAAATTCACCGATATTGCATCTGAGGGATTAACAATATTCCACAACTCCCCAATTGATAGCTCTCCGTGAAGATTGACTTCTTGTAGCTGTTCAATGCTGGACTCGCTACTTTTGCGGACATAAAATGAACGCGATGCTTTAAGATTCTTGACTTCTCCCAATTGCACTGGCACTTTTTCCAGTTTAGTACCTATAGATTCAAGGTGCGGCAAATCCACAAGTTTATGCAAGTTCAAGGGCAACTTCTCCAAATTGGCACAAAAGCTCAACTTCAGTATTTGCAAGTTATTATCTGAAGTACTGGACAAGACTAAGGAACCGAGATGCATGAGATTGCTTACAGAGGGAGGCACCTCTATAAGTTTAGTGCCTACAAATTCAAGGTACCGCAAGTTAATGAGTTTATGCAAGTTTGAGGGCAGCTCCTCCAAATTGTTACAATAGTTCAGCTTCAGTATTTGCAAGTTAGAGAGAAAACATGTTGAATCAGGCAGTTCTATAATGCCAGTATTGGAAAGGTCCAAGGAGCGAAGATGTTTAAGATTGCCTATAGAGTCGGGCACCACTGTGAGGCTAAAACACCAAGACAAAGATAAAACATGCAAGAACTTAAACCTGGAGCACAACTCACCTATCGACATCTTGCAAAACCATGAATTGGTTCCTGTTCTTATTGGCATAAATGTATGCAACCTTTTAGCATCATATAAACTCTCAAGCCCATCAATAGTGTGATCGATTGAAAATGAAAAGTGACGGGTGCTTTTTCGTGGTATTTCAACTTGCAACTCATAAGAGATGCCTGAACTAACAAATTTTGCCAAATCATGGAGAAGGTCATGAATGACAAAACATGCTCCGCCTCTGATTGATTGTTGAAAGAAAGACCTCCATAATAGATCATTAAAGTACTGTTCACCAACTTCTTCCAGACTCCTACTCTGCTGACATGGCAGAAAATTTTCAGCCATCCACAATAGAATAATATCCTGCTTAACAAACTCATAACCACGGGGGAACAAGGAACAATAAGCAAAACATCTCTTGAGATGAGATGGGAGATGGTAATAGCTCAATAATAAACCTCTCGTCACGGCATGTTCTGGTATGTCCCATATCTCACTTCTCAACACTCGTTCCCATTCGGAGGCGGATAACTTTGTGCTTAGAAGACTTCCAATTGTTTTCAAGATTAGAGGTAATCCTTGGCACTTCTTAACTATCTTCTTGCCAATCTCAAACAGATCAGTATGCGAATGAGGATTATCGTCTTGGAATGCATAGGCAGAAAAAAGAAACCAGGAATTATCGAGGGATGATTGCTCTAGGCGATGCAATGCAGTACTCCACATCATAGAAGCAACTTTTTCACTGCGTGTCGTAACAAGAACTGCACTCCCTGGAACCCCATACTTAAGAGAGGTTTGAACTGCTTCCCATTTTTCTTGAACTTCGTTCCAAACATCATCCAAAACTAGAAAAAATTTCTTTCCTGTCAATTTTTCTTTCAATTTTTGACGAAGCATTTCAAGGTGTTGTTCACTGACATCTTCTGATCCAGTGAATGCCACGAGAATTGATCTTGTTAGCTCGAAAACATCAAAATCATCCCCCACACGGACCCAAGCTTTGATATCAAATTTATCCTCCACCATCCTTCGATCATTGTATACAAGCTGGGCAAGCGTGGTCTTACCCACCCCGCCCAAGCCCACAATAGAAACTATCGATAGGTGGCTACGATTGTCAGTGTCAGATGTCAGCAAATCAATTATCATTTCTTTGTCATCATCTCTTCCATAGATAACATTCTCAATTGGCATAGTTGGCATTTTTTGTGACACTTTACTGTCTGGTCCAACACCAGAATAAGCAACCACTTGCAAGCCTAGAACATCTTTTAGGCTTAAAAGGTATTCTAGTTTCTCAATGACTTGTCTCATCCCTGAGGCAATTTCTCTGTTAAATGAATAGAAGGTAGCATTGAAAGAATTTGGTACCGTGAAAGTACTGGTTTTAGACTCAGATTCAGCTTCTACTTCATAGTTGGAGAGTTCACTGTGTATTTCATTCAAGAGATTCTCTGCATCAAGCACTGCACCATTCACTTCAAACAGCCAGTCTCCCACAGCTCTATCAGAGAATTGCTTTAGTTCAGCATCATCAGCCATAGCATCGACGGATAGCAGCAGCACCTTCAACTTATTCAGCAGTGTCTCATCAAGTTTTCTTCCACGAAAGAAATCCAAAACTTGAGGAGAATCCAGGTTGTCAAGTATGTCCTGAATGAAAGCAGAAACAAGAGCATTACCAGACATGGTAGGAAAGGGAGTGTCACAGAGGGTTGATTTAGGGTTGATTTAGGGTTGATTTCCTATCTCATCTGGTCTGTGTATAATTGCTTCATTTTTATGTTTCTTTGTATGAATATATCAAATTATTGAATGAAATTATTTTTTTTTTCCTACCCAGTAAGTTTTTTCTGTTGTTTAAGAAAATTTAACTGATAGTTGATAAATTCATAAAAATTTAACTCTTCCTTACAAATTTGCATAGTTCATGATATTTTTCATGTAATAAATTTGTAAAGCTGAAATATGCTATGTTTTAAAACGTGGATATTTACGGTGAGTTAAATGTTATAAAATTAAAAAATTTCTAAATTTTAATCAATGGATTCACATAATCTATGTAAACGTAAACGTGTTATATATTTACAAATTTATAACATGATATTTAAGAATTTATAAGTTTACAAATTCACCAAATTCATAAATTAAATTTAAAAAAATAACAATTTAAATTACAAGTCTTCATTTACAGATTTGCAAATTTAGGCTGCGAGCTTAAAAATAAATGGTGGAAGAAATCCATGAGCTTAAAACAAAACAAATCAACAATGAAAGGGCATTTTTGGTATTATAAAACAAAAAGAGGATGCACCGACACCCAACAAAATTTTTTATCAGGAAATGGTGATTTTCCTCTTACACCCATCCTTTCTGTTTGTTTCTGTACATTAGAAATTTTTGAAATTACAGAATTAGCCTTGTCTAAGTCACACGGATGAGGAAACACACTCCCTCTTTCCGAATAGAGTACAATTTTTCCTTTACACTTTAGTAATCCATTTAATAGGGTCCGGAATGGGGTGATAGATTTTATAATCCCTTATCTCTAGAATGATGGATCAAAACAACATATTCTCTTCTAATCAATACATTTAGAATTAAACACATTCTTTATTGAGTAAGTCTCCGACCCATAAGCTCCGAGAGTCCTAGAACTATTAATGATATATCACTTTACAACAAATACAATTCTAAACTTGTATTAAAATCTACGGGACAAAAAATAAAAATTTACAATCTATTTTGTCTTATAATAAGGATGTTTTAGTCATTTCACGAGTTAACGAGTTAGATAAGATATAAAAAATAAAATAAAAAAATTACTCATTAAGACAATCCGATTGGTCGTGTAACACTCTTATTCACCCTTAGTCAACACCCACTTTGCCAAAGCCAGCTTTTTGCGGAATTTCCTTGAAATATCTGTCAACATGAATGAACCTTTCAGTTCCGTTTCCTTGAAAGTTCTTGTCTATTCCTGAATAAAAAACTTACTTGCTTTGGAGAATTGAGAAAGAAAAAACACAGAGCACAACCAAGAAGCCAATGGATGTTCTCTATTGGCTGCGGAAGCCAAAGGGATGGAAATTTGTGTGTTGTGTTTCATATGTTGTTGGATTGCTCTGCTTTGCTCTGAGCTCATCTTTCCATGATTTATTCGGGAAGTGGACTAACTGGAAAATATTACTATACATTGTTTTCAGTTTCATCATGGGTCTTGCCCTCTGGTCCGCAAAGGCATTGGCGAAGGCAAGGCAGGGTTCAACCTCTCCCTGGCTTCAAGTTAATTCCTCCTTTCTGGTGTTGCTGACCACTTCTGTATACTCCTATTTCTTTGACAGACAAGTGAAACGAAAACCAGATGTTTATAGTCTGCTTTCATCCACTTCATTTGCTGTCATGTCTCTAGGCTTGTCAACTCTGAGTTGTTTTGGATTTGAGGTTGATCTCCTGACCTTTTTTATTGGTGTTCTAATAACACAACTCATGAAGATAAATGTTTGGCTAGTCCTCTTTGGAGGGAGTTTCGGTTATTCCCTTTTCTTTCTTGGTCGCACTTTAAATTTTTCTCAGGGAACTGGGGATAATACTGACCAAAATCATTCAGTGATTGATATTGGTTTAAGAACACTTAGCAGTGGTTCTCTAATGAATTCATCTCAAGCAATTGTTCATCCAAGAGCTTATGCCACTAGAGATCAAACTATTGCACAGTTTAGGGGCCATATAGAGGAGCTTAGGAAGCAGAATGGAAATCTCATAGACATAATTTCAGGGCATGTTCACAAGTACCTTAAGGCTAATGTTCTGAATGAAAACCAGATTTCAGTGCAGGAAATGCAAGAAGATGAGAACTTGGTGGTGGATGCATTGCCTTCAGAAATGATCAAACATCTTCGTGATAAAGGATGGAATATGGTGATAAATGGGCTAGAGAGGGAGTTCTACCACATGTATACTAGCTGCCGGAAGGAGTTTCTGAAAGAGTGTATGAGGACAGTAGGATTGCAAGTGGATGAGGTCAATGCAGAGGACATTGAAAATATGGTTAAGATTGAGAAATGGATAAAAGCTTTGAATGTGGCTGTGAGGATACTCTTTCCAAACGAAAGGAGACTCTGTGATCTTGTCTTTCGATCATCTTCCGATGTCTTTCCGTCATCTTTGGCTGCTGCAGATTTCACTTTGAGGGAGGTTTGCCAGGAATTGAATAGTCATCTTCTCGGATTTGTCAAAACTTTATCAACACAGAAGAATCATTCTAATTTTTCTCATGTTATAACCAATGTGCTCAAGACTCTGAGTGACCTGATTCCAAATTTCAGTTCACTTTTCTATGGTCAATTGTTCAGTGGATTGCTCACAGAAGAAGCAGTGGACATTTTTGAAGAGATGAAGAGTCTTGTTCCTCATGAGGGACCACAGACAAATGGGAGGGATTATACAGCTGTTAGACTATAATTTGGAATCCATGTCCAAATTCAAATCAAAGATTGTGAGAGGAGTTTATTAGATATAAATAGAGGGAGAAAGATAGAAGGAGTTGGAGACTTGATTATTTTGTTAAATGAGTATTAGCTCTTTGAAGGAGAAGTCCTTTGTAAAAAGGAAACTTTTGGAAGAGAGTTTCTCTCCTATTCCTCATTCTTTTTCATTCTATTAAATAGACTCTCTCTTTTCCATCTCATTTCAACTGTAAATTCCTACCAAAGAAGCAATAAAATATTAAACTCTACTATACAAGGTATTCCTAGTGTATACCTAGTATAGTAGAAGAGTTAATCAAGCTGAAGCTGTCCAACAAGCACTCCAGCGAGATATTTAAATTTCATTCTGCATGTTTTATCCTTTATGAGAAGTTAAGGGAACAGGTGATGAAACACATTGCAATCTTTTAAGATGTTCTTGGTAAGGATGCTTATGATTTTATTGAGAATGGAACATGGAACATTGAAGATAAACTGAGCCTTTTGTTTCTTGTTAGCTAATCCAAACAGGTTATCCTATAGAAATCAAGTACTATGTCCCAACTTTCTAGTTGGCTAATACAAAAAAAACTACAAAGATTCGTTGGATATTGGTGTTTGCTGCAGTCCTGAACTGCGTTGTTAGGCGATGAGTTTTTCTTTTAATCGTCCAATTTGTGGTGGAACTTCTTGAACATTATCATTTACACTATGTTTTAAAATGGACAAAAATGATGTTATCTTTTAATATACAGAGACTTTAGAGGATAATTTTTCAGAAATCTCAAGTTGGTTTCTTGTTATGTTGCATAATTCTATGTAACGGTTTGTACGTTTGAGTGTCAAATATTACTTTTGGATTGATAAAATGTCAATACGGTACGTGATACATTTGATAACTTTTGGGTTAAGCAAAATAATAATTAACCAGGAAAAATGATTACAACTCTGCTAATTGTTCAGTCTTATTGATACCCAAAAGTGATACATTTGATGACTTCCTCCTCACTGACCTCAGTTCAAAATCCTCATATGCCTAAAAGTTAGTTAGATCTTGTGAACACCATAACCTGCATCCTCTGATTTCAAATTCTCTTTCCAATTCTCAAATTCTGCTCCACCGAACACTACTTGCTTGATCCCAACAAAACTGTCAAAAACAAAAACCAAAACAAATTAAAAAAAAAATCATGGGATTAAAACTAAATATTTGATTGGTAAAAAAGATAGCTAATTTTTTTTTTATGTAAACCTCAACAATTTCTCTCTCACTTAGGAGAGAGAGATTGGCAAAAGTCCCAATCAAAATGATAATCCACTACTATTTTCTAGTATTGCTCATGAAATTGATCAAAAGAACCATTCATTCCTAAATTTGGTTAGTGACTCCTTGTGATGTACATAAAACTGAAACCAAATTGAATTAGTGGAGATCATACTCAGAGCTTATCTGTGTCAATGCATTTATCAAAACATCCAGAAGTAATGGTTCAACAGTTCCAATATCCACCCTGTTATGTCACAAGAAGAAACCATTAGCACTTTAAATTCACATGTATAACAACAAAGCATTGACAAGGAACATGCAATTGGTGCTTCACCATATTCGAGCCAAGTTGTCTTGAACCTCAAGATCCCCAATGTTGTAAAATGTAGTTGGTTCCACATTTGCCCCCTGAATGTAATCATAACTCGGCCGTGCATCCATTGGGGACTGTGACAGCTGTAGTGACAATGCTAGTTCTATGAGCAACAATGTCATGCTTGAAAAACTCATGAAAAAAGTTAATAAATAAAGGGAAAAGGAAAAAGAAAATCCGGTATCCATGGCAGAAGAGGAAAACATACTTGCATATTCATGGCATTGCATCCACCAAGGCGTCCAATAATGTGCCATGCTCGAATTGTCTGCAAAGACTCAAATTCAACACAATTTCCCACTAAAATCATAGAGCATCATATAAAATGCGCAACAAAATAGTCACAGAGCAAGTTCCTTACATCACAAATTAAGGTGACATCTTTTGCCAGGGGAACATTGTAAAATTCAAACCATATATATGAGTTTGAAAAATCAAATCTGAAATAACAGCATTAGGTGTGAGATAAACAGAATAGTTTATTTGATAAAAAGGGGGGAAATATTTAATTTTTGTATCAAAGGCTAAATAAACAAGCTTATTATCACACAAAACATGGACAGGTCATTTTTGGGACCAAGAATAAAATGTGAAAAGCATAGACTAGTTAGTTGATTATACATGACACATAGAATTATCTAAACAGGCAGAAAGGAGCATTTCCCAAGGAACAGGATGTTAATGAGAATGGAAAGAATGTGTGATGTGTGTGGGGGGGGGGGGGAGAAGGGGGGTGAGAAGGTACAAGAAGAATCATCTGCATTTCAAGATAATAGACATATAATTCTTTCCAGAGAGAACTATTCTCCTGTGTAAGGAGACTAGTTTACCTCCATTTCCGATCTTAGTGTTCAGTGCTATCAGAAGCTTACCTATGTTATATTTTTTTTTTCAGTTTGACTTAATCTAGATTATACAAATTATTTTGTTATTAGAGCTACCCATAGGTCATGAATGCCACAAATAAGGATGGACACAAAAACTGGAAGTGAGAAAAAAGAAATAGTGAGTGCAAAAGAATTCTAAGCTAGAGGTCTCCCAAAATCCAAATCATTTTTCCTGCCATTTCCCCTTCACTTTTCTCTCCAATCCCATTGGGGACTGTCTATTCTCTCACCCTTTCATTTATCCATATTATAATTCAAGGAATCTCTCCATTTGAAACACACTTTAACAAGCAACTTGGTGTTATATGAATTTGTTAAGTGGAACCTCTTGTATCTCCTCAGTTTCATCTGTTAAGTCAAGAGAGTCACAAGCTGAATCCAGGGTCATATATGGCCAAGATCAAGGCTAGCACCCTGATTGCAATCACACCCTTAGTGTAGATATTCTTTCAAAATATTGTTAGGATATTGAATATTTTGAAAGGAATATCGACATTAAAACATCTATTCTGAACCAAAAGCAAACTGGTTATGTGTAAGACTCATATAGCAAGTTGGAAATTCCATGACAGTTTGGTTGGATAGCTTAAATCTCATTTTAAGACAGATTCAAGAACCTGGATATATTTCATAAGAAACCAACCAAACCCTAGAATAGTTACTGCCCTAAATATTAATACATGCACAAATAAGCATTGCCAACAATTGAGGTCCACATATCATATCACTTTGATCAACAGAGAGCCTGCTTCAATGTTCAACATGCTAGTGTGAAACAATATGAAAGAGAAAGAAGGTATATATTGACAAATCTCAACCTCTATACGAATTTACTAACAACAACTTAACAAGCAACCTTCCCTCCCTCCCTCATAGAAAAACGCTTCTTACAGCTTCTCATTTTAAGCTCATTTTGGGTGCAAACAATTTAATAATTAAATAAAAGAGGTAACAACACCAGTAAGTTCTAGCAAGCCAAAGTGAGGAGAAATTTAAATATGATAATAAGGAGCATGCAACTACACAAGCACAAAAAACGGAAAACTGTGTGGTACAATTTCATATACATGCATGGTTGAACTTACTTGTTAAATGACACTTTCATCGGTTTTCCTGAACCAGTCTTTGTGTGCAGTATTTTATTCCTCTTCCTTTTTAGTCTCTCTTCCAACTGCAAATGTATCAGGTTCACTATGATTTAAACACAAATAATATCCCTTGGTATAAAAAATTTAACAAACATCATGCATTGAAACAAAGCATTCCACCCCCTCCCCTTCAAATATAAGAAGATAGAGTCTACTACTCAATGCAGAAGTTATAAGTTATCAATAAAGTGATGCTTACTTTGGACTGTGCCTCTTGGGGATTTTCTAAAAACCGCCCCATAATGTCACCAAATTCTGGATCTCTATCATAATCCTTCTCTGGCTTACCAGTATATGGTCCTCGACCTGAATATCCACCATCATCATCTTCATCTTCTTGTGCTTCTTCTTCATCAATTTCCTTTGCCTCCCTAGTAGCATACATTCCCGGAGCCGAGAACCCATCACTGCCATCATCTCCAAGCTCCTGATCTTCTTTAATGATGTCTATACCAAAGTCCCTACCATTTAAATCCTTCTGTCGACTTCTATCCCTACATAAGAATGTCCTTGTTCTGGCATTGTTCGGGATTAGTCGCAGAACCATTGAAGATGGCACAAAGTGATTGTCATGTGAAAAAGATTTGGAGCATGTAATGGTAGTGCAAGAAGGAAGGGGTGCAAAAGGGTGTAAGGCAATCATGGATTGCATAAGAAATTTGTAATGAAAAAGTGTATTGTTGTGTATCAGTTTAAAGTCAAGTTAGGTCGTGGAACGCAATTAACCTGCACCACAACATCAACAAAAGTGAATATATAACAAAAATTCCAGTACTCTCAATATGCCTAGCTCAATATAACCAACCACCTAAAAATTTTCAATTTTTGGACCTCTATTAATTTGCACCATAATGTTACCAAAAATCAACACAACACAAATTCCAAATACTCCCAATTTTCCTATCTTAATAAGAACACCTATAAATTTTCAATTTTTTGACCTCTATTAACCTGCAGTCCTGCACCATAATTTTACCAGAAATGAATGTATAACACAAACTCAAAGTACTCCCCATTTTGCCTAGCTCAATATAACTACCAATATATTTTCAATTTAGACCTCTATAATCCACAATGTTAACAGAAATGAATATATAACAAAAATTCCCAATACTCCCAATTTGCCTAGCTCAACATAACAACCAACAAATTTTCATTTTAAAGTTTAAATAACAAAACACTTAACAGGAAACGTTTATGCCTGGTCCACTAGAATTAAGCCAACCCAAATAAAAAAAAAAAAAAAAAAAAATTAACTTTTCACCAAACCAGCAAGTAAACAAAATAACTCCATGTACCAAACAAACAAAAAAATAGAAATGACCAGCAACAAAGTTGTGAAATTTGAAATAAAAAGAAACGAGAGATACACTGTTCCAGAATCTCTTGAAGAACTACCCTACCATTAGCTTAAAACAATCTCATCTTGCAGAAAAGTAAGCTACAGAATCAGCAAATAACATGATATGCCATGTAAAAGAAAGAGAAAGAAAAAGGGTAGTTGAAAAATACAAGCTTTTTGAGAAAAAAAAAAAAAAAAAAAAAAAAAAAAAAAAAAAAAAAGAGCAAATTGAGAAGGGTTAAAGGTAAAGAAAGCAAGAAAGGTTTATCCAAGTTGGTAGTTTATTATACTCACTCTCAGTGATGAGTGCAGAAGCAATTCAGCAAGGAGGTGTTTACACTTACGCGTTAATGAGACAACTTAGAAATTTTGATAGCGATGACACAAATGTCTACTTAGGTACACAATTCCTCTTTTATCTCACATCCTTTGTGTATATAAATTAAATTCAACCATGAATATGGAAAAATCTTCCTTTGCAGTGTGTATATATTAAATTTATATTAATTTTGATAACTATTTTATGAGCTTAATTGTTATATGCTGTTTGTATAAAATTCTATAATTACGGAAAACTCCGTTCACACTGTGTGTATATATTAAATGCTTAATTGTTATATTTTATTAGTGAAAACATTTTAACACGGTCGTTGAATCAGGATTTAATTAATACAAAGGAATTTTAAATTTACAGAAATTTAAATTTTGAGTTCTTTGAAATTTTAAAATATTTTGTTCTGATGAAATAATTTAAGTTCCTTAAAATTTTAAAAAAATTTGTTTGATTAAAATAAGTTAAATTCTTTTATTTAAAATTTTTTATTTTCTCTTTGATTATGTTTTAATAATACATATTATCGTGTAATTAAAAATAAAACACAAGTTTAGGGTAATACAGATATTAATATATATTATACTTGTGAATGAAATTCCTATTGAGATCTTTTGGGTGGAAATTCTACCCGCGGATACATGATTTAGAATAAATATAATATTCTAATTTGATGTGATATTATCTAAACCTAGAATTAATTTTATTTTTCAAAAAAAATAGTTAATTTAATTAATTAATAAAAAATGTGAGATTTAAAAATGTAAGATTTAGTTAAAACACAATGAAATAATTACATAAAGTTATTAAATATAAACCATAAACTCAAATATAAGATTATATGATTAATTGTGCATTAAACTATCATTATCATAACTACATCACCATAAAGGAATAGCCTAAGGTCCTACCATTTGATATCATGATATACAGAGAGAGAAATCATATATGAACACTGGAAACTTCTAAAATAAATAAAATATTTCAGCCCAAAAGTCTAATGCATTTAACATTAAATGCATAATTGATTTTAACTTTAGATAAGGTTAATTAATTTAATTAATAAAAATTTACATTAGTAATACATTTATTTTTTCTCTTTTATTACTCTTAAAATTTTGGCTTAATGGTATTTTTTTTTTTCATTCAATTTTCATGTTTTCTTGAATTATGATATTGAATTATGTAAATATACATTTTATCGCTCATAATTTTTGTATTCCAACTTCTAAACTTTCATAGATTTTCACACCAAACTTTCAAATTATACCAGTTAAAAGAGTGACAAGATTATGGAAGTCGAGTCACAAAAAATACTAAAAAAAGTAGCTTAGTGGAAAAAATTTGTACGATTATAGAAGCTGAATGACAAAAGTAGTAAGTGATATAGTTTACAAAAAAATTATAAAATTGTAAAAAATTGGTGGCAAAATGTGAGATTAAACAAAATCAAAATTTTAACTTAATATTCCAACAGTAATTTTAAGATTTATTTTTTAATATTATCTGTTACTCATTTTTTTCAATCTAATGATTTTAAAAGTAATTTACTTTTAACTGTGAAATTGAAAGGAAATAAAAAAAATAAACAATAACTCTTTTAAAATTATTGTTAAAGAATGATTTTACTTATATATATATATATATATATATATATATATATATATATATATATATATATATACCTATTTGTTTTTACAGTAGAAATATTAAAATTTTCTAGTTACCAATACATGTAAGTCCAGCAGCTGCAGTATACTACCCTGTTATATTACCCATTAATATTTAAAAGTATATAAATAAATGCATAAAAATATTATAATCCTTAATTTTTACAATTAGTTATTATTTTCATTTTTATATATACAAAGCTATTTTGTCATTATATTTCGTAATTTTTTACAATTTATTATATTTTAGTTAATATTTAAATAAAAATGACCAAACATTTTAAAATAAACTACTTATTTATATGTTTAAGATCTAAAATCTAATTAATATAACAATGTGATATAAAATTAAATACCCAATTACTATTTTACTTTTCTAAAAATTATGCAACAGTGTAAGACCATTTATAAAAAAAAAAAAAAAAAAAAAAAAAAAAAAAAAAAAAAAAATTCTATTTTCACCTAAAAATGTCATTAGTTTCTATTAGGTATACGAACCACTGTCTGAACCAATTTGGAGAATGATAGGTAAGGTCGACTACGGTAATGTTTGGAAATCAAAGATTCATGTGACCCAAAGATTATACAATAAATCAGGAATTGTAAATAATAAAATAAGATTAAGGTGTGATTAAAAGAAATATACAAACTAATAGTCTTAGTAATAGGAAAGTAGCCAAAGAAGTCTAAACAAATACCAATTTGATCATTGGAGTTTGGGAAATCATCTGAAGCCTTCATTAGATATTAAAGACTAGGACAAGGAAGAATAAGAGGGGAGAAGAAGGAGGAATTAACATAATATTACTCTTTAAGAACCTTTTGTAAAATATAAATATTAATCTCTCGTTACCTGTTTTTAAATGATATTCCAATTTACCTGTTTTTGACTTAATTGCATATTTGGTCCCCTATTTTACCAATTTCACAAATTTGATCCCTTAATTTTAGAAAATTAAAACTTTGATCGTTCCATCCAATTCTTGACCCTGACTGTCAGTTGCCAATGCATTGAACAATGTCTGACAAGAACAGATCCACATGACATGAAATTAGGGTTCTGAAAAAGTGGTAAAGAACATTCAAGGGATGAAATAGGAATCTGGAACACCAATTATAGGTTTTATGTTTCACATTTTCTAATTTCTTTTAAAAAATTAACTTAAACCAAAAGATTAATTAAATATTCCTCGTGTCACTCAATATAACATACTTCACAGTCAATGATAGTCCACTTCTTGTCAAGAACAAATTTCTGAATTTTTTAAAATAACCCTTCTTACTTTACATAGAATTTCAAAAAACAAAGGGTGAACTAAAAGGAGATTGGTCATAAAGAACACGGATTACAGTTGACAAATTTCCAAATACGAGGGACTCAAAAAAGAAAATTTGTTTTCTGAGAAACTAGACTATTTGTATATTTACATGGACTAAAAACAAATTTAACACAAATCCTACTTATGATTTTCTAAATATATGATCCTAAATAATTTAAAACGAATTGGAAACCCTAATATGACAATATTTTCCTAAAAAAATCATTTAATAAAGATAAATTTTCTAAAATAAAGTTATATCCTTAAAAAACACAACAAAAATTATCTTGACTCATTCAGCATCAACAATTGTGCCTGTAAGATCAAAAGGGTTCCTTGTTGTAAGCATTCCCTGGTCCCAAGTCAACATCCATAGTGTCGAGGATCATCAACACAGTTCTTCAGCAAATATCTTATCAAATACAAATTGAACTGCGGCCACAAGTCATACAGCAAGAAATGACATTAGTATGTGTTTAACTCACATAAACAGTTAATGTAATATCTTGTACTATCATCCAATCATGTGTTTGCCAAATACAGATTAAATTATAGGTACCAGAGAATGAAATGAAGTAAAAAAAAAAAAAAAGCAGACTCCAAAGTACTATATTATTGTGTCTGCATCCACGTGCATCTGGGTGCATTTTTACATCAATGGCAATGAAAAACTCAAGCTACAATTCGTAGCTTCTCCCTTCATGTGGATCCAGCAATCAACATTGTGAAACGAAGAACCAAACATGTACCAGTACTAAGACGAAGTCAGGCCTGTATCAAGGTGATATCAGGTCCTGTGTTTCTGAAATACACAGAGGAAATGCAGGAAAAAAAAAAAGGAAGATAACTAGAAACCAACTCTAGGCAATTCAATAGAATCCTGTCTCTCCCAGTTGTTGTTCCACACTCCTTCATAATACCCCTCAACAACCAAATCACATACTCACCCCACTCACCTCCTCTCCAGCTCAAATGTTAGTCTCAAGTGGAGACTCCCCCCTTCTTTATTTATGTTTTTTTACTATCTCTTGGCCTTGATTCCCGCACCCATTTGTTCTTGTTACATACACCTTAGTTATCTTAGGGGTCTATCCTATTGTTAAACAATACGAAAGACAACATTTCATAAAAGTAAATATATATTGTTCATAAATAAATTGTTCATTTTGTTCCATTTTTATGTTTTACATATTTACTTTTCCTAAAAATAAGGTTAGCACAAGACTTAATGTAAAGAGTTGGATAGTAAAAGCATTTCAAACCAATCCCTAATTCACATTTTTATCCTCATGCAATAAAGGAGAAGAGAAGAGAAAAAAGGTCTGAACCTTCAAGAGAAGTTCGTTAAAGCTTTCATGTAATTAGCAGCTGTGTTCCACATAACAATTATACTTGCAGTTATAGCTATGGTTCCCCAAACCTCAGAAATTTTACAAACTCCAATTTAGTTCAGAACAATTGAATCAAATTTTACATCTTATAATCTCTATAGAAGCAATCCAAATTTCTGAAGTATGAACAATGTACATTAGTGTATTCTATTCATCAACAAACAACAACAAAGTAGATGTGAACTTCAAATTAAAAATTACATAAAATTATTAAAGTAATGGTGTGATGTGCATATACACTTCTTTTATTACTAATGACCAAGACATTAATTCTATCCCCACAGATAATTCTAGCATACCTTCCTCAGTATGGATATTAGGTTGATCAACCAAGAGTTGCTGAAGTGCACCAAGATCACTGGCACTGCAATGCAGTTAATGCAAAGTGACCCACACAGCACAAAATATAATATTGGACACCAACAAAACTACAGGCATTGGAAAGTGAAAGGCAAGCATCATGAATAAAGTAAATGATAATTCTTGCTATCTTTGGGCATATAGAAATGGATGCAACTGCACATGAAACAGTACACAGATCACTAGTTTGCATCTCTCTCTTTGTTTTCCTTTTTCTTGTCCTTCCACGTGTTTAGTTTTTACTAAAATCCTTCTACAAATTAAAAAGCCAGAAAACTTTTAGAGCAGGTAGACAAAGTCCAGATGCCACTCTATTAGCAATCAGGTGGTGGAAGATGTTAAAAATAGGGGAAAAAATAAAATTGGCTGAGTTGGGTTTCTTAGATAGGAGAGAAAGGAAAGATTCTGATGCTCAATTTAGAAGGTGGATTTCCAGCTACATTTTCTATGATTATTAATAACAACAAAAGTATGTCATGGTATGGTGAAATTACAAAATAAGGAGTTAGGGAAGGGGAATGTTTTCTATTTTGTAACTATGTAACTGTAACTGGTAGAGAGCACATAAAAGTTTTAAAGTCAGTTCAAAGAAAGTTAAGGTTTCCACACCTTTCACTTCAGTGATGATTCAGACCTCTGAATTTTTAATTTCTGATTTACTATATTCATGGAGACTGTTTCTGTCTCGAGATAAGTTCAATTAAGAGAGGAAGAGCTGGTTTGAATGGGGAGAACAATATTCTTTTACATGCTTTTGGGGTGGCTTCTCAAAAGCTATCAACATTCAACAGAATGCACACAAGCACACTCATGCGCATGGACACACATCCACAGTCAAAGGAAAGAATCATGTATAGGGGAGATGTCCACATACACAATTATGACTTTTGAATGGTTAGACTATAGCATTAGTATTTTCATACCTGGGCTTTAAGGCCATTTCTGATAGTGCAGAGACCACTGACAATTTTAACAAATACCTATTTCAGAAGAAAAAACTAGTAACTATATTGTTTTCTAGAAGAACAAGTAATTCAATCCACAATGGTGTTATCAGAAGTAAAATCATTGAAAAGACCCCTTCTACAGTCTACACAGCTTCTATAACCAAAAGTTACGTTCCAAAAATCAATAATCATTTTCAGTTTAGCATTTGTTTCACCCAATAAATAATCATGATTGATGGTAAACAATCACAACTTTTCCTACCAACAACAGAATGAGAAAAGAAAACAGAAGATCTATTGCATTTTTTAGCTTTCAGAAACTTCTTGCCCAGCTATGAAGCTGAATTTAAATGGTCAGAATTAAGCCAAATTTCTTCTTAGACAATATCAGTAATAGATTCAAACAAACATAAAGTGAGTGTCCGTTTGTTTAAATTCCACAAATGGTTTAGATTCCACAATATGGGGGAAAACACATCACAAGGCACTCCCAACTCACTTTTTCTTAAGTAAAAAGCTTTAAAATTGACAACATACATGTATCATACCCATCGTCCATACCAAATCAACACATGATCAAAACTATCCAAAGAGTAAGAAGCCACATGTTGGAGCTCCCTTCAACCAATTTATGCTACCAACAGGTCAGCAAACTGTTATGGGGTGGAACTCTTCATAGATCACTAAAAAAACGGTGTTTCAATTTGTACTTTAGAGGACACCTTTCTCGCGGAAACAGAGGTAACTTAGATGGTAAAGGCCTTGAGTTTTCCTCTTTTTTTTTCTTTTCCTTTTCATATTTCTAATTCTTTGATAAACTTAATATGCGTATTACAAATCTATATTTTGGTTTGCTCTTGAAAAGGAGTCAAAGTGAGAGAAATTTTGTTTTGAAAAAAAAAAAAACAGTATCTAAGCTCCATAAATAAAATGTAATTCAACTATTCAATTGTTAATGTTCATTAAACTCCCTGCCAATCTTCTCTTGTGTCATATAATTTTATGCATTAAAAATTAAGTTTACATTGAAGCATTAACAGGTTGGCTAAAAGCACAAACATTATTCCTTACTCAGAGTTGTATATCTCATGTATAAACATCAGGCTATCCAAGCAATAAATAAGACTAGGTTTGACGCCAACTTGCTGCTGCAGTTGTTTCATGGAGAGTTGAGACGAACCACCTTTCACTAGTTGTCTACTATCACGATGAATTTTGTCAAGAGATAAGACAACACGGTGAAATTTTTCCCTGAAAGTTCAAATTCAAATTTAAAGAATAATTCACAGAAAAAATAAATCATCCCCTAAAGATCATCAAGGTTCATATCCTTGATAATAAAACCTTAACCAAAAAACACTTCATTTTAGATTTTCGTTAAGAACAGCTAAAGAAGGATAAAACCACAGTAAGTGAAAACTAATAGAAAAGCAAATTAGTTAAATGTTATACATTACCATTTCATCAACACCGTGAAGAAAGGAACCATTTTGCACAGATCCAAACTCTAGAATTTGTGCATGTAAATGATAAAATAAGTAACTTGCATTTATAAATTAGACAATATTCTAAGGCTAAACTTGATATAATGATGTTATCAATACATATCAACAGCTACTAGTGAAAGACAATTGGGCTAATTTTGAAAGTTGTTCTTAAGTAATGTTTGCCAAAAATATTTTAAAAGATGTAGCATAAATGGTTCTAGATACAGTAAACATTAACTTCCAATGTTAAGAAGACCAAATAAAACCAAAAACGTGATTTTGTGAAAACATTTTGGGCATTATACATGAAGTACAAAACCACAACTAGTCAATAAAACAATCCTCAAAGAGGAGTAGTAATTCCAGTATCTTAGCTAGAGGAATTCAACCAACAGTTTGGTGCGTATCTCCTTATCTTAAGCAGGTGCCATTCACAAAAATAGAGAACAATTACAAACTGGAAAGATGACACTGCATTAACCATAAACTTAAAATGCCTATCAATATTACACATCACGTTAGATAACTTTCAGAACATTTTAGCGATAATGAATTTGTTTAATCCTTCCACCATTCCGAAATTGAAAAGACTGCAAAGCTGAACAGAAACTCACAAAGTCTTTCTCATCGAAACCAAAATGTTCCTGAAAGATTCAATTTGATTTTCCAGAAGAGCATCTCTCATACCACTGACACAATTTAGAACACCATAATTGTTGGAATTTTGAAGCACCTGTTTACAATCACAATTCATACCAGTTAAATCAAGGTCAGAGCAGTAAATAGGGTAAAAAATTACAAATAAACAGTGAAGTAGAAGTCAAATTACCGGCAACCTATCAACAATATGGGCAGCATTCCTAAACTGTGAAACTAAACAAGATTGAAGCTCATCCCATTGACTCATTTCTTCACTAACTTTTCTGAATTTTGACAGAAATTTTTTCACTATAGCTTCCATTCTCAATGCCAAAACAACCAGTCACAAGGCAGCAACAAGCCTAAGACCTTTCACAGAGGAAAAAGTAATTGTCAGTTACTGGCTTACAGTTCCAACATGTTACTCACTAAGTAGTCAATCACAAATAGTGTCACAGAGTGGCCACCCCAAAACTGTTATAGCGAAATAGCGGTAGTGCTATGACTGCTATTGTAAAGCATTGAAAATGGTATATACAAACCATAATCGAGAAAAAGTACAAAATTTTATATAGAAAAATAAAGTCATATTAAATTTAAAGAGAAAAAACACAGTCACTAGTAATTTAAAAATTTAACCAACCCCATTTACTAGGAGATTTAGGTAGTTAAAATCAAGGTTGGGGACACTTGAAAAAACTTGACAGTGTGGCCAAAATCAAGGTGGCACACCATTTTTAAAAACCTTTAAAAAAAATGTCTGTGATCATGATTAGGGTTGCATTTCTCCACAATTCCCCACAGTATAAACAAACACATACCCATATCTAAGTAATAGGATCTAAGGAGAAAGTTTCAAGTAATGGCAAAGCTAAAGAACATGAAAAAATTTCCCCAAACTTAAGATTCAAATTCAAAGAATTAAAATAACAATGCAGAGAATAAGCTTTTCCACAACAACTACATTAATCATGAAACAGAGCGAAAATTAACAAGCAAGTAAATAAATAAAATTACCCACCCTCTTCCGTTTGATTCACAATTTTTGATTCCACACCAGACCAAGACGAATAGAAATAGAACAGAGTTAGACAAGAAATTTTTGACAACCATGTGTGCGCCAATATGTGTTATATATAATTGAGTTAACTTCGTGGTGGTTAGTATACGTGTCTATTTCTTTTGAGTATGTATAGGTTTATTTATTTTTTAAAAAAAAATTGTTTTATGTTTTTTTTAGTTTAATCTTATTTTAAATTAAGGTGATTTAACATAATTTCATTTAAGATATTTTTATAATTTTTTTTAAAATATTAAGTTAAAATTATTTATCTCATTTAAAAATGAAAAAGACTTTTTATCCTAAAAATTAACAGAATAGGTTATGCTCACAGTAATTTTGTAAAATGGCACTCTTTCTGTATTTTTTTTCAGAATTATTTTTACATACTTGTAAATGCTGTTAGTATAATACATTTCAAAAATTCATAATATTAGTGTATTATTTTTTAAATAATTATAAGATTTTGTGTAGAATTATAAGAAATAGAGCTGTTTATAACATCTCATGAAGTATAAAGAATGTCAGTATAATTTACCTAAATTATTAGGTAGAACCTTACATACATGGTTAAGAATTGATTCATTCTTATTTTTTACTTATATTTAGTTTAATTTAAAAATTATTATGATAATAATTATGAAAAATTTTCATTATAATATTGTTAATAAATAATTAAGAGACTACAATATAAAATAATTGATTTATATAGTCATAAACTAGTATCTAGGAATTTTGTAAATAAAATGAATTTTGAAAAATTAAATGCTAGTTAAATTTAAATTAAATTTTATTTTAGAAAATAATATATATGTAGTTTTTAATGGACCAAATTATTTTGTCACAATAACTTGTGGTCACATTTATTTTAGTCCATGAAACTATGACTAAGTTGTTTCCCTGAAAAATCTGAAAATGAAGAGTTTTGCCTTAAAATAAATTTTTGTGAACATTTTCAATTTAAATATGTTTGATGTGGGCACTAAAAAAAAATTAATTGAATTTGAAACAATGAGTTTTAATTCATTTTTTTGTATTATTATTACAAAAAGTTATTTCTGAAGAGAGAGTTAGGGATAAATTATGAAATAGGTGATATTTTTAATATGTATACTTATAATCATATTAATATTTTTTTTTAGATTCTTGTATTATTGAAGAAAATATAAAATAAAATGAAAAGTTCACATTAAGAAACTTTCATTAGTAAAATAATAGATAATTATATTTATTTATTTTTCGATACAATTACTAATCCAAATTTTACATTACTACTTGTTGAAGTAAAAAAATTTCTTATAGTTTAAATAATAGCGCAAATTTTTAACTTTAATGTCTTCTAATGTAATTCAGTTCAAATTAATTCAATAAAAAAAAATTTATTCAGGAAAAAATATCATTGATAAATTCAAATGAGGAAACTAATTAACATACTATTAACAAAAAGAATTATTAGATACAATTTACACTAAAAAAATATTACTTCATAAGCCATTTATCATACTAGTTTTTTACTGTATATTTTTTTAATAAAATACAATTTAAACTAAAAAATTATAAATTAAAATATTTTTATTATATTTAAGCATTGAAAAGGAAATAAAATACTCATTTATTACATTCTTCCAAATAAAAATATAATAAATATAATTAAATGAATTTAATCAAGTTTCATTATTAATTAATTACGTTACAGAGGTAAATATCAATGTAATAAAAATGTTTAACTTAATTTCATATATAATTTCCTAAAAATATCAACTAATACATTGACTAACAACTTAATAATTTGCATATTATATATATATATATATATATATATATATATATATATATATATATAACAAAATATAAATTAATACGTAAAGAAATTTAGAATCATTGATAATCAAACAAAGAGATAATATATCTTTGAATCTCAAGATCACATTTAAAATTTTAATTTTTTTTAAACTTCTTTACTACGGTCAGTAAAAAAAAACATATTTTTTAATTAACTATATTCACATTCTGGACAATTTATGATGCATTAGTTGATCACATTTAAATATTTTATGACGCATCTTTCTAAACAAAATCTTTACAAATGTAGTTTTAATTTATAATTTTTAACTAAAATGAATGATTAATAAATAAATGTTTGATAAATAATTATTAGTTTTAGGAGATACTTAATTTTTAACTATCATGAGTGATTTTTTTTTCAATTTATATGTATAAAGAATAATTTTATAAATGTTATAAATAATATCAAAAATATAAACATGAAAATTAATCATATTTTAATTAATTTAATTCATTATATTTTAAAAATAAATAAGTAACAACTTCTTCGTATTTTTATTTTTTTAAGATACATTTATTTTAAAATTAATTAAAACATCTCAAACGAATCAACATAATGATATGTGTTATTTCTTATAAAGTAGTTCTCACAATGTCACATTAATTTATGTAGCTTATGCACATTTTGCTCTAAAAACTTAAACAACTTACATATTAATATTTTTTTTATTAGTAATCAATCTTATTTTAAATTAAAATATTAATTCAATCAAATTTAATGGATATATCTATATATAAAAGATAAATAATTTAGAAATTGTGGGGTGTGCCTAATTCAACCTCACAAAATCGATTTATGAGGTAAGGTTTGCTCCCATTTATATACACGCAACAGTCTTATTTAGGTGACGTGAGACTTCACAACACACCGCTCACACGCCGAGGACTGGACTTCTCCAATTTCTTCATCGATCCTAGGATAGACTCTGATACCATCTAAAAATTGTGGGTTGACCCTAACTCAACCTAACAAAACCGGCTTATAAGGTGAAGTTTGTTCCACTTATATACACGTAATATATCTAATCTCTAGGTGATGTACGACTTTACACCCCTCCAATGTTAGATTTCCAACAAACAATTCCTAGTAAATTTTTGCCCACGGTAATTCACTTTTACAAAAGGAGAAAATGACATATTGTATGTATTAGTATACTATCAAATGTCCCGAGTTGTTGGAGTTAAACCAAATTATGCTCTAAATTAACACAAGAAATAGTACATCTTCTACTTTTATGAACAATCATAGAAATTTTTGCATGAAAGTGAGTAATACTTGACTCCACCTTCTTTGTTTTGATTTTGTGCAAAAATTTTCAAACCCCAGATCCAACTTCATAGGTATATTTTTTTATAAAACATGAAGTTCTTCTTCATAATCTAATACCATTCCAACCTTTGGAATGTGTTGTTCAAGGTCAGCTGAACATTTTCAAGCTCGCCATTTTCTTCGACATTTCCGATGTTTACCACAACAAACATTACAAGATAGTTCTAATTAAAATTTGTAAAATTTTAATTTTATGGAAATTACTCTTAATAAAATATGCTAAATAAATAAATCAAGAAATAAATGAATTATTTCTAACAAATACATAGGGCAGGTGCAGAAAGTGAACATAAGAAAATGGCATTCCAATCCTATCACATTTTTATATTTGTTTACAATCATTATTTATACTCTTTTTTAATAAAATAAAACACTTATATATATATATATATGTATATATATATGGTATTAAATAGTTACACATGTGGATTAAATTAATATTTTTTATTTTTATTGTGTATGAATGAGATAGAAGGATGACGGATAACGACGCATTTATTATATTTCATTGCACTTGAAATTTATAAAAGTCAGTAAGAGATTGGACAAAATAATAATAAAGGTAAAAACTTGTAAATGCAATTTTGTGAAACATATTTTAGTCATCATATTTATGAGTTCAATACAAGACATTCCAATTAATTCTACACAAATGTGATTCCATAATATAAAAGGAGAATTACTCTTTTTATCATAGACCATGACCTCTAATTTATACCTATATCTATAATAGTTTTTTAAATTTTTTACAATTTTAAAAAAGTTATAAAATCAAATAAAGTATAAAAGAGTAATTCCATGATGTCAAAATAAATTATAACAAAATCACAGAGTCTTTAACTAATAACTAAGATAACAAGAACCACACAAAAATTATAAAATAATTCCTTATCGTAAAAGGACGATAAAACCTTAAACAAATAGAAGCAAAGCAAGAAAAACAAAAACTAAAATCCTATAACAATTTGTTCACAAAGCATAAGGTAGATAAAGTTTAAAATAAACCATTTTAATGTACTTTGAGACAGTGTAGATATTCGTAATGTAAACCCTAAAATCTTCGTACCAAAATATAATACAACAACCTAAAAAAAAATGTTTCAAAAAAGTATAAAATTATGATTATAGATAATGAACAAAATAAAATAAAATCGCCACTTATGGTCACTTATGATAACACACAGTAGAAGAGATAAAGAAAAATTAAAAAAGGATCCAAACCAAAGAAAATTGGAAGAGAGGATAGATAGAAAAAATAGGAAAAAAAGAATTTGTAGTAGTAATTCAACAAAAGGATCATAACAAAAATAACCACGTACCAAGAACATGTAACAACAATAGTAGGGGCGGAGCCAAATCTAGTGGAGGGTGGGCCCGAGATATTTTTTTTAATTTTTTTAATTTTAATTTTATCTTTTATATTTTTTCATTTTATTTTTTTATATTTTTTATATTTTTTCATTTTATTTTATTATTATATTTTTAATTTATTATTTAATTTATTTAGAACCGGATAGTATATGTGTAAAAATAAATTAAAATTATTTTAGTTTATTTAATTATAATTTCTAGGAGAAATAATAAAAAACACATTATTAATAATTAAAAATTATTGCTATAATTTTCAGGTAAAGTAATTAAAAATATATCATTAATGGTTAAAAGTTATTGTTATAATAAATTTTTTTAAAATAAATATATGATATGATAATAAAATTATAAAATTAAAGATAAATATTAAAAATATTAAAATTAAAAATCATTTAGATAGGAGTTTAAAATTAAAGATAAATATTAAAAAATTAAAAATTAAAAATCATTTAAATAAGAGTCATAACTATTTATGTTTTTAAAATTATATGTAAAATTATATATAAAAACAAAAAATCATTAAAAATTAATTTTTTTTTTATTATTATTATCACTATTATTATATATATGTATACAGGGGTGGAGCCACAAATTTGGGTTAGGAGGGGCGGAAATTTTTAAAATTTTTTTTTTCATTTAAATTTTTTTTTTATATTTTTATTTAATTTCTTTGTAAAAATTAAGTTAAATTTATTTTATTTTATTTAATTATAATTTTTGAGTAAGATAATAAAAAATATATTATCAATAATTAAAAATTGTTATTCTGATCAAGAATTTCTTAAATAAATATATAATATGACAGTAAAATTTAAAAAGTTTAAAGATAAATATTAAAAATTTTAATTATAATTTTTGGATAAAATAATAAAAAATACATCATTGATGGTTAAAAAATTGTTATATTAAGAATTTCGTAAATAAATATATGATATGAAAATAAAATTTTAAAATTATAGATGAATGTTAAAATTTCAAAACTAAAATTATTTAGATGAGATTTTAAAACTAAAAATGAATATTAAAAATTTTTAAATTAAAAATAATTTAAATAGAGTTTTAAATATGTGTATTTTTAAAATTATATATAAAATTATATATTAAAAACATAAAATCATCAAAAGTTAAAACTTATTATTATTATTATATATAATATATATTATTTATTATTATAAATTATTATTTTTATATATAATTATTATTTAAAATAATTATTTTAAGAATATTATAATTATTTATTTAAAACTATAAAACTAAAACTATAATTTATTTAAAATTATAAAATTAAAATTATTACAATTTATTTAAAATAATTATTTATATATATATATATATATATAAATGAAAAATAAAAAATTTTGGAGACTATTGTCTCTTAATGCTACTCCGTATGTATATATGTATATTATTTATTATTATAAATAATTATTTATATATAATTATTATTTAAAATAATTATTTTAAAAATATTATAATTATAATTATTCATTTAAAATTATAAAACTGAAATTGTAATTTTTTTAAAATTATAAAATTAAAATCATTATTATTTATTTAAAATAATTATTATTTATATATAAAGAATATATATATAAAAAAAGAAAAATAAAAAAATTTGGGAAGAGGTCACGGCCCTTCTACTAAACAATAGTGTCAAGCGCCGTGTAATAATAATGCAATAACCTTCAACAAACAAAAGTAAAGCAAACAAAATAACAAACCAAAAATTTATAATAACAATTCAATAAAAGGAAGATGAAGTTCAGATAATATAAATTTATTTTCGTCCAACATCTAAAAAGTAAACTTTAATTTTAAATTTTAGATACACTTATAACTAACTTTGTTTTATAATTATTATGAGATTTATTATTTTACCTTTATAAGTTAATACATCCAACGTTAGTATTGAAAAAAAACTTAAATATTTTCTAAATTAATAATTAAAGAAGCGATAAAAGCGACACAGTACTAACAATTCAAAATGATTAAAACAAAAAGACAATTAAAAGATAAACATGATGTAACTTGTCAAATATTTCCATTTTGTACTCATCATGCTCTTGTACGACTTTCTATCAATGGAAATTTCAAGGTCTCTCATATATAATTAACTTATCATCCCAGAGAAAAATAAGCACACAGAATGTATGTATAATTAACTTATCATCCCAGAGAAAAATAAGCACACAGAATGTATGGATCCTTCCATTTGACGCTTGGGTGTTGTTTATGCCCCAAACTTTCTGCTAGAGATATGACTCCACCACCTCCATGGTACTTAAAACCCAAACTCACACTTTGTCCTTGTGCGCTCGCATAGCCTCGCATTTGTTTCATTGCTTCTTCAACATCACATGCTACTCTGTTGCTTGTGTGAGGTCCCTTGTGTCACACAGGCAAACCAGACCAACCAAGAAATACTCCAAGATTTAGTTTTCTGCACTAGGTTTGGCCTGGGTAACCAGCAGCTCAAATTCTTGTACATATTGCTCGACCCGTCTGGTTTGTCTTAAAGAAGTCAATCTTTCATACAATGTTCCTCTCCTATTCCCTCCAAACTTTCTTATCAACGCATCCAAAAATTCTCTCCAAGATGAGTTCTTGGATCTAAAGTTCTAGTTCTGAACCAATGTCATACACTTCCCTCTATGCAAATTAATGCTAGACTTAACTTCTCAGAAGGTTTAACTTGTTGCACCTTAAAGAATTTTGCAACTCTACTCAGTCACCCCAAAGGATCATATCTGTCGAGAGAGTAGGGAATTCTACTTTCTCTTTTTCACTCACACTCTTGTTGGCATCATACATTGAATGCTCTTCGTCTATTAAGGGTGTTTTCTTGTTGTCCAGCTGTAACAGTAAGTCCCTAATGGAGTCTAAATCAGCCTTCATCTCATTCAATCTATCATCGTGTTCACTGACAACTTTTTCTACCACTATTATCTGACTCTCTATTCTTGATTACGATCTTGAATTTTTTTTACCAAACTTATTAGATATCTCATCTTGAGATTGAAAACTTGAAAACCCAACAATTTAAAATTTTCTCCACAGTAGAGTTAACACAAAAATTTTCCTTTTTATTAATTCCAAGAATTGAAAAGTATAAAAGAACCAGGATAAATAAGTTACTCTCATTTTCTCAAAGGGAATTAACAATTTTGATGATATATCTCAATCTACTGCGTTTTAACTGAAAGAAATTCCCCATAAAGTAAATAGGACTATTAACCAGTCTAAATGATTATTCTCTTGTTTTCTTTCATTTACACGAGAAAGATTGCAAAAAGGAATTCATGCCTCCCATCTAACCTAACTAACTAACAACATTTGTAACAGCTGTACAACAAACTAACATCTACAACTAACACTTTATCTCTTCATTTGTCCAAGTTAGTGTGTGCTTTGAAGTCATTCCCAACATATGCAATGGAAAATCATACCTTGATCTTCAACTCTCAAACCATGAGACTTTGTATAGTTAAAAACAACATTTTTAATTTTCTCATCTTCTTCTGGTATAAACCATTTTCTATGCAATAAGCCATCACAACAAATATCCACTTGATCAGAAAAAGTTATTCGCATGGGTTTCGGTGAGCCACTAGGTGCAGTATTAGGTGATTCACTAGTATCTGTCTTTGTTTTCTTCTTTGCTTTCATTTTCTTGCTTTGATCATGGACTTCATTGACAATGCATTTCCATCTCTCGACTTGAGTGAAGGTGGATCAACTTCATATCTTGCTATTAAACTCACAATTCTCCTTACTATTGCTTTCATCACACACTTCGTTTTCTTCTTTGTCTTTTTACCTTGGTCATTATTACTTTCAAACTCATTATACTCCTTACTTTTTCTTTCTCATCCAATTTTACATTCTTTTTCTTCTACTCCCCTTTCTTGTATTGGAAGTCACATGTTAAAAAGAACTTTTGTGAAAGAGTAGGAAATTGGGAGAAATATCTTCTATTGATTGAAGAATAAATTTAGCTATTATATAACCTTACAAAATAATCTGAAATAAAAAATAATAACCCATGTTTAACAACTCCTAATAATGTGGCATGACTAAATCAAACAAATATCAACTAACAGACTGTAAAGAATAAAACACAAGAAATGGGGGTTGAATTGTGATTTTGATAAAATTTTATCCTATCGTCTGTTGTTTTGAAATCAGTACAGACGATTTAAACTTATCTTTGAAACGGTTGATTTAAGAAGTTAAGTTATTCTTTAATTATCCCCGTTAGTCACAAGATATAATCCAGAGAACATAAAGTTTTTATATTGGTTCGTCTATATCAGACTACGTCCAGTTACTCAGCAAAAATTGAGTTTTCACTATCAACCGTGAAAATGTTACAAGTATTGTTTGAGCACAGCCACTTCTGACTAATACAAGATATTCTTTGATCACAGCCTTCTCAGGCTAACCCACCAAGTATTGTTTGAAACACAGCCTCTTCAGGCTAAAAAAAAAGGGTATTCTTTGCAAGCACAGCCTCTTCAGGCTAAAATACCACAGACGTGGATTTGAAAGAGTTTAAAGTAGTTAAATTTTCCTCTTCACAGAAAGGGTTTATACAATGAAGAGTAATATTAAGAGCGAATTCAAATAATCAGCTTGTAATAGCGTTTTTCGCCAACTTGAAATGGTGAGGTGAAGGCCTTTATATAGGCAACAGTCTGAAGATATCCGTTAGACTCAAGAAATATGACTCTTGTCCTTTTTCTTGAAACTTTCCATCAGTGGCAGAGATTAATTAGAATAATTAATTATTCGCAGCGGAGTCAGCGCATGTTCTGCACCTTTTTCTGACTTGATCAGTTTGGATGACGAAAGTGTGATCTACTTTTCGTGTAGCAGAGGTTTTACACAGTATCCAATAGCCTTTTTAGAAGCTTCTAAGAGTAACGACTGAAAGAGACATTTTGCACGCGTAACTTCGTCTGTCTACATTCTTTTTCTAGTAGACGCTGGGTCTTTAACAGAGCACAAGACGTTCAGCTAACGCTCTATATTGATTGTCGTCTTCATTCGTGATTGCATCGTCTGTTCTTTGTGATGAGACACCTTTGAGGAAGCATGGAATAAGTCTTACAGATTGAGGAATCTCCTTTCGTCTATAGTCCTCACATCGTCTACACTTGTATCGTCTGTTCGTATCGTCTGTCTTATAGTTATCAAAACTTAAGAGTGTTAATCCCCTTGATCTAACAATCTCCCCTTTTTTGATGATTACAGACCATACCAACACACAGGAAAGACAAAGATATCTGCATAAACAAAAGTTAGTGAAATAATTACCAATTATACCAGATCTACATCAAGACGATGTTTTCTGAAGAATGCTTCTTTATAAGTTTGTTACATCACAAAGATGTAATCAATTTCAGAAAAGAAACAATTTACAAAGTAAGTAAAAAAAATCACAAAGAAGAAAAAAAAATACAAGACTCTCCCCTTGAGTCTAACACCCATTGTACAAGAGCTCTCCCCAAAACTCACAGTAGACGACGCTTGTCTTCATATGCTCCCCCTGAGTAGATACTCTTACCTTCTCCCCCTTGGGCTGAAATCAACCAAAAAGAATCATGGAGGTGGCTGCTGCTGCTTCAACAAGGCAAAAACAAGACCTTGAAGATGTTCAACTTAGGCATTAGTGGCCTGTTGAAACTCTTCCAGCTCCCTATTCTTCTTCTTTAAGTGGTCGTAGTTATCCGCAAGATCATCATACTTTCGCTTCAAAGCATTGTACTTATCAGCAGAATCATCTGATGATTGAGGTGATCGTGGTTCAGAAAATGGTCCTCCAGCTTCAATCAACTGAGGTTGGCTAGAAGTAGGCATCATTACTTCTTCATCTGAATCAGCCTCTATCACAATAGGTTCTACTTTTGTTGCCTTTAAAATTAAGGTGAACAATGGAAAGTCCATCTTAGAATTGAAGTTTTCTTCCCACTGCCATTTGTAGATTCTGTTGAAGGTTGTCAGTTGATAGTGTTGAGGCATATGAGGTGGAAGAGTGTACGCATAGGCTCCACTAGGATAAACTCTGCCACATGTGACAGACTCTTCATAAAAAATAGTACCGGAGCAGAATCTAGACGTGTTCTCATGTTCTTCTATCATCCTCTGAATCTTAGGATTGATAGGCCTTGTAGAGTACGTTTGAAAGGCTTTAAGATGATTATAGACAATCAAAGGTAGACGCTTGACAATGTATCTAGCATATTTGAATTCCTTGGGGGAAGAATATTCTTTCTTCTCTTTTCCTATTGCAAGCATTCTTATAAGGCATGGTCTTGAGCGGTCCATCCTTACAAAGAATCTTGTTTCATTGGTTACAAGCGCAAAGAATTGAGAGCCCATGAGAAAGGGAAGGAAATGATTTTCTTTCTCGGCTCTGTTTTAGATAAGACGGAAGGACTACAGTCTGTCCTTGATCTCATTTTTGTAGGATCTTGACATTGCATTGTATGTCGCATCATAATCAATTGGCAAGCAATGATAGCACTCCTCAGGAGTTTCATACTCGTTGAAGTTGAGGAAGTAAGTTGGTTGAATGCCATAGCAATGAGGTCTTAGCCAAGGAAGCGTTAGGCTAATAGTGTATCCTAATCCAATGAACTCCGTCTTGTTCATTGGAATGGTGAAGGGTTGGGGATCATGCTTGTCCATTGCGTCTAGATGCCAGTGAGAGAAGCATTCTGGAATAGATATTTGAGACATAAAGTCACCAAAAACACAGAGATGATTAACAGGTGCTTTCTCAGCATGATAACGAATGGATCTTCTAGACTCAGGTCTAGGAATAATGTTGGGTTCATATCCCAACGCAGGTCCTTCTTCAAGCAGACCATCAAGATGGCACTTGTAATCGTCTATACCTTCTAAGCCCTTAATCTTCAGATCAGCAAGGGCATCCCAAGGCAGACGCTTCAACCAATCCTTCTTCTCTTCAACACTATATTTCTTTGATAGATAAAGATCAGCAGGCTTCAATGGTTGGAAGTATTTGATTGGATTAACGAATCTTCCTAATTGGAACCCTTTCTTCCCTTTATAATTGTAAAGGTCGTCCAATTCGATGAAAGGAGATTCTTGCTCTTCAACAGACGAATCTTCATTGTCTGCATAGTAGCCATCACAGCTAGACTCAGATCAATCAGAGTCAGAAAAGTTAGAGGCTTCCATAGCATGATCTGTAATAATCCAATCAGGCTTCTTAGGCCTCTCAGCACACCCAATAATATTTTACCTTTGCAAAACAAGGTCGTTGAGAAATGAATAGTCCATTATGCACTTGGGAGGTAGTTCTCCTTCATTTAAGACCACTGCTGAAATCTTTAAGTTAGGTGCCACATGTCTTGTAACAAGACATTCTTCGTCGTCTGATGATGATGATTCTACACTGTAGAAGACAGACGAAGGCTGCATAGAATGCAGACATCTTCTTTCCTCAGACTCAACACTTATCGTCTGAAGAGGGATGGCATGGATAGGAGACGAAGTCAAGACTACAACGTCTTGTCTTGATTCGTCTATTAGAGTTGAAGATTCAAACTCCATAGGAGGCACATCTTCACTGAGCATATTAGACAGTTGCTCAGCAAGGATTGCGTTGTCTTTTTGGATCTGGGCTTTTTCTTCAACGTCTATGCCCTGAACTTGAGAAGTTCCAGACGATCCAATACCTCTTGCGCTATCTCTGAATCTTTGCTCTCTATCAGCTTTAGAGAGAATGGATGCTTTTCTTGCTTTTTCTAGTTCCCTTTTTTCATCCAAGATTATAGAGGCTTCAGCAATTCCTTTTCTTGCGCCTTTATTATAAGCTTTGCACATCTCTTTATCAGTCATATAGGCATCGTCTAGCTTTGCCTTTTTGCATTTGTCTGCTTGCTCCCCAGCAGACTCAACATCCTTAAATGCTTTTTTGGGAGATGGATTGTCTTGGGTAGACGAATCCTTTCTTGGCATTCTCAACTTGATAGACCTTGATTTTCGTCTAATAAGAGGCACTTCTTCAGTTGTCTCATAAGGAACCTCTGTCACTTGTACAAGAGGTTCATACAAAGCATGGGGTTTGGATGGAGGAGGGTTAGGTGTTTGGGCTTTTGTTTGAGCTTGAGTGGGTGCATTTTTGGATCTTTTTATGAGAGTTTTGTGTTTTGTGCGAGTTTGTTGAGGTGCAGGTTACGATTGTGAGGTTTGTGTATGGGTCAGTGTTTGTGGTTGAGAGGGTTGAGGTTGAGAAGAGGAGGATTGAGAACCCTTAGGATTAAGGTACTTCTCATGCATTTCATTTATCGTCCATGGAGCAAGGTCCAGACGCATTCTTGCAAAAGTGCCTTGCTTGATTTCAGGGCCACTTGCGTACCATTCACATCCTCTGATTTCAAACTCTTGGTTTTGGATGATCTTGGCAAACACAGCAGGGTAAGGAACACTTGATTTCTTGCGAAGGTTCCTTCTCCTCAAGCAGTCCATCCAGTGATCCATAATCACATGGGGTAAACTAATCTTCTCCTTCTGAAGAAGATAGAAGAGACAAAATTGTTCTCTGTTGCTAACATTATCACGAGAACCGATTCTTGGTACGAAGATGTTGAAAAGAAGATTATGCAATACTCTTCCTTCAGCATTGGGGTTTCCAGCTCTCAGGTACTTGACACGATCAGATGTTCTGGGCTTCCCGTAGAGCGTCTGATCGATGAAGGCTTCATCAATACCTTCATGCCATTTGGGAGTGTAGACGATACCCTCATTTTTACACTTCCCAATCGCTACCACAGCTTCAGCATTGATAAGGTACTCCTTGTCACCGATTGTTCCCACAATGTTGTCATCTATGATTTCGGCCTCAGACCAAAACTCAGCATACGACTCCATCATCCATGGTCCTTCCTAGGTAGCAAACTTCATCCATCCAGCTTTTTCCAAGAAGTCACAGGTGTGACCGGAGAGATCAGCGAGGGTGATTCTCTTCACCTATTTGCTCGGTAGGAAAAGGTCTTGAGCAAAGAATCCTTCTTCTTCAGGGGTAGTTTGTTGCACATTCTTGGCGGCCATTTTTCTAGGTTTGAAAAAGAAAGAGTATTTGAAAGTGAGAGTTCTTAGAGAGATGATAAATTTGAATGCTTAGCAATGTAAATAATAAAAGAGGTAACTTTGACTCTTTTATAGTGTAAAAGATTGAACGGTTATTTTCAGTAGACGATAGAATGTAAACCGTCCCTGATTTGACGTTTTCTCCCATGATTGCCCTTTCAATGATTGATTTGACTTCCGTCAGTTACGGCGCATGCTCTTGGACTTCCTAGAATTGAGTAATAAATGCCAGACGCATTTAATGTTGCATTTATTGTCTTCCTGCACACTCAACTTTAAATTTATTAAACAAAAACATTGCGTCTGTTGAATGACTTTTTACTTATTTAACTTGATCAGACGCAAGGCTTTGTCTTAACACGAATTAACAGACGATAAGTATAGACGATAACTATAGACGATAACTTTAATCTTCTAAAAAAATAATTCCTAAATTTTCTTTAATAAAATTAAAGCGTGTTTTGTCTAAAACTTTTGTAAATATGTCTGCCCATTGAAAATCAGTTTGAACAAACTATATATCGAAAACACCTTTTTGAACATAATCTCTTATAAAATGAAATCTAATTTCAATGTGTTTAGCTTTTGAATGTTGAATAGGGTTTTTGCTGATATTGATTGCACTAGTGTTATCACATAAAACTGGGATTTAGGTTTCAAACCTGGAGTAATCTTCAAGTTGATGTTTTACCTAAAGAAGTTGCGAATAACATCTAGCAGCAGCTATGTATTATGTTTCTGTGGTGGAGAGGGTTATAAAGTTTTGTTTCTTGCTAGACCAAGAAATGAGTGACTTGCCAAGAAATTGACATCCACCACTTGTACTTTTTCTCTCCATTTTGTCTCCAGCATAGTCAGCATCACAATAACCATTCAAACTAAAATCATTGTTTTTCTTATAAAACAAAGAGAGATTAGTGGTTCCAATAAGATATCTGAGAATACGTTTAACAGCTTGTAAATGAGATTCTTTAGGATCAGACTGAAAACGTGCACATAGACAAACGCTAAACATAATGTCTGGTCTACTTGCAGTTAAATAGAGCAGTGAGCCAATCATACCTCGATATACCATCTAATCAACGGTCTTACCTGATTCGTCTTTGTTGAGACTAGTACCAGACAAATGCATGAGCGTCTTCATTGGCTTTGCGTTGTCCATCTTGAATTTCTTGAGAAGTTCTTTTACGTACTTCTGTTGATGGATATAGATTCCTTCTTTCGTTTGTTTGACTTGAAGTCCTATGAAGAATTTTAATTCTCCCATCATACTCATTTCAAATCCATCCTGCATTAACTTAGAAAAATCTTTACACAAGGATTCGTTAGTGGCTCCGAAGACTATATCGTCTACATATATCTGGACAATAATGAAGTCTTTTAAAACACTTTTCTTGAAGAGAGTGGTATCAACTTTTTCTCTAGAAAAATCATTTTTAAGAAGAAAGGAACTTAGTTTATCATACCAAGCTCTAGGAGCTTGCTTAAGACCATAGAGTGCTTTCTTTAATTTGAAAACATAATCTGGTTGAGATGAGCTCTCAAAACCAGAAGGTTGTTTTACGAACACTTCCTCTTCAATAAATCCATTTATAAAAGCACTTTTTTACATCCATCTGATATAAGACGATGTTTTTATGAGCAGCAAAAGCAAGTAGGATTCTAATAGCTTCTAATCTAGCTACTGGAGCAAAGGTTTCAGTGAAATCAATACCTTCTTGTTGATTATAACCTTGAGCTACCAACCTCGCTTTATTTCTTACCACTTTTCCAGCTTCGTCTAGTTTGTTTCTGAACACCCATCTTGTTCCGATGATGCTTTTATTCCTTGGTCTTTCTACTACGGTCCAAACATCATTTGTGGTGAACTGGTTTAGTTTTTCTTCCATAGCTAAAATCCAGTCATTGTCTAGTAGAGCTTCTTCAATGTTCTTGGGCTCTATATTTGACACAAGAGCGTACCCAGATGATTCTCTAACCCTTGATCTTGTTTGAACACCTTGATGTCTATCTCTAATGATAAGATCTTCTGTGTGGTTTGAGGCAAACTTCCAATTTCTGATAGGAGCTTCAACATCATGGTGATGAGTATTAGACGAAGAGGGTTCGTCTGTACCTCTGTCGTCTACTCTTGCGTCTGTACTTGTATCGTCTACTCTTGCGTCTATACCTGAGGGGTTAATTTGTAAATTATCAAACAAATTTTCCAGGTCTGATATTTCCTTATCAGCCTTTGAGTTATCTTGAAATTTTACATGAATAGATTCTTCTACAACTTGCGTCTTAGAGTTGAACACTCTATAGGCTTTAGATGTATTAGAGTATCCAAGTAAAAAACCTTTAATTATCTTTGAATTAAACTTTCCAAGTTGATCTCTGGTGTTAAAAATAAAGCACTCACATCCAAAAGGATGAAAGTAGGATATGTTGGGTCTTCTTCCTTTCCATAGTTCATAAGGAGTATTGTTTAATATGGGTCTTATCAATATTCTATTTTGAATATAACATGAAGTGTTTATTGCTTCTGCCCAGTAGTACTTTGGAAGAGAGCTTTCATGCAACATTGTTCTAGCCATTTCTTGTAAAGTACGATTTTTCCTTTCCACAACTCCATTTTGTTGAGGAGTTCTTGGAGATGAAAAATTGTGAAAGATACCATTTTCAAAACAAAAGACTTTAAACTCAGAGTTTTCAAATTCTGTTCCATGATTGCTTCTCACATACGCAATACATATTCCTTTTTCTTTTTGAACACGTTTATAGAATATTTCAATGGTATTAAAAGACTCGTGTTTATGGGCTAGGGAGTATACTAAGTAAATCTAGTATAGTCGTCTATAATGACAAACCCATATCTCTTTCCTCCAAGACTTTCAATCTGAGTAGGTCCAAAGAGATCAATATGTAACAGTTATAAGGGTCTTGTTGTGGAAACAACATTTTTTGATTTAAAAGAAGCTTTGAGTTGTTTCCCATGCTGACAAGATTCACACAGATGATTAGACTTCCAAGATATTTTTGGCAAACCTTTTACAAGATCCTTTTTAGAGATTTTTGAAATATACTTGAGACTCAAATGTCCAAGCTTTCTATGCCAAATATCTCGTTCATCGTCTTCTGAAATTAAACATGTTACATTCTGATCACTAAGGTCCGAAAGACAAACTTCATAGAGATTGTTCCTTCTTTTCCCAACAAACAGAATAGATTTGTCTTTATTTTTTACCATACATTCATCAGCATTAAAGGCTACTTCATATCCACTATCACAAAATTGACTTATGCTAAGTAGATTGAAGTTCAGACCATTAACGTAAGACACATTTTGAATGAGAGGGTTGAGTGTCTTACCAACAGTCTCAATCTCTAGGATTTTACCTTTCCCTGCACCATAAGACACAAACCCTTTACTTGGTCTTATGTCGTGGAACATAGACAGGTCTCCCGTCATGTGTCGTGAGCATCCACTGTCCAGGTACCAGCTTGAAGTCTTCTCTCTTCCTATTAAGGATATCTGCAACAGGAATAATGAGTGACTTTGGTATCCAAATTCTTTTGAGTCCTCCTTTGTTAGTAGAAGAAGACTTCTTTCTGTTCAAGGTCTTAGTGTTATACTTATAATTATTTTGAACCTTGTTGTAACTTTTGTTCTTCTTCTTAGATGAGACAAAGTTTGTCTTCTTTTCATTTGTCTGCTCAACATAACCTAATCCACTTGTATCTGAAGTGACCCTTCCATATTTTAAAATATTTTCAAGCATAGAGGATCCTTTTGTGAACTGAGTTATATCCTTGAGTAAAGAATCATTTTCTTTCTTTAATCTCTCAATTTCAGGAATTAAAATGTTCTTTTCAGAGTCAGACGATATATAGTCTGATACATTCTTCTTGAACAACTCTTTTTCAGATTTTAAAGCAATATTTTCTGCCAAAATTTGTTTCAATTTTGCTTTGCAGGTTTTGTATTGCTCAGCAATAAAATGAGAGTTTGCTAGAAGAGTATCGTATGATATTTCTTCTGATTCTGATTCTGACTTAGATGAAGTAGTCGAAACAGAAGAATCATTTACCTCAGAGGAAGTGTTGTCTCCAGCCATGAGACATATGTTTGCGGTTTCCTCTACCTCTGTGGAATCATTTGAACTGTTGTTGTCAAGGTCTTCCCAAGTTAGCTAACTCTTCTTCCCTTTTTCTCTACGAGGACTCCACCTTTTCTTGAGCCTTGGACATTCAGATCTCATATGCCCATGCTTTCTGCATTCATAGCAGACGATCTCAGATCCTTCCTCTTTATTTGAAGATTTTTCAGGAAACTTTTTCTCCTTCTTTTTGAAGAATCGTTGGCCTCTTCCTTTCTTCATCATCATCTTCTTGAATCGTGTAGCCATGAGAGATATCTCATCTTTAGATGATCCATCAGATGAATCTGATTCAGACGTTTCAGCCTTGAGAATCTTGGTCTTCTTCTTTCTCTCTTTCTTGACAGTTTCTTCTTTTGGAACTTCATCTGTGGACGGAAGAGCTATAGTATCTTGAACTTTTATCTTGTCTCTTTTACATAGGAGTACCCTTAGAGCACCTATTAACTCATCAAGAGTTAATGTTTTCATGTCACGTCCCACGAAAATAGCAGTAGACATTGCTTCCCATGGAGTAGGAAGACTATCCAGAATCTTCATGTTATTTTGAGCTTTTGTGAAAGTGATTCCCAGCGAAGTGAGACCATTTAATATTGTTTGAAATCTTCCAAACATCATTTCAATGGATTCACCTTTCTTCATAGAGAACATCTCATATTCTCTTTGCAATGTAACAGCTTTTATCATTCTAACGTCTTCAGTTCCTTCATAAGAAATCTTCAAAGCGTCCTAGAGTTCTTTAGCTGTTTTATAGGCACAGAATCTATTGTATTCTGTCCTAGATAAAGCACATGTGAGTGCATACCTAGCTTTGTTGTTCAGCTCCATGAGGGTATATTCCTCATTTCCCCATTCAGTTTCTGGTTTAACAATGGGAATATCTCCCTAAGTGATAATCTTCCAAAGTCTATATTGAGTAGACTTTATGTACATCTCCATCATGTCTGCCCAGTAGGGATAGTCATCCCCAGAGAAAGCTGGCGGCTTGTTCATGGAGGAATCTCCTGAAAGGAATGCTGGCCCATGTGACTCCATAAAGATCTTTTCCTCTAGCAGCTGTTAAACGCTTAACCCTTAGAGGTTGAGCTCTGATACCAAACTGTAAACAATAAAACAAAAGAAGGGGGCTAAATTGTGATTTTGATAAAATTTTATCCTATCGTCTGTTGTTTGGAAATTAGTACAGACGATTCAAACTTATCTTTGAAACACTTGATTTAAGAAGTTAAGTTATTCTTTAATTATCCCCGTTAGTCACAAGATATAATCTAGAGAACATAAAGTTTTTATACTGGTTCTTCTATATCAGACTACGTCCAGTTACTCAGCAAAAATTAAGTTTTCACTATTAACCGTGAAAAGGTTACAAGTATTGTTTGAGCATAGCCACTTCTGGCTAATACAAGATATTCTTTGATCACAGCCTTCTCAGGCTAACCCACCAAGTATTGTTTGAAACACAGCCTCTTCAGGCTAAAGAAAAAGGGTATTCTTTGCAAGCACAGCCTCCTCAGGCTAAACTACCACAGACGTGGATTTGAAAGAGTTTAAAGCAGTTAAACTTTCCTCTTCGCAGAGGGTTTATACAATGAAGAGTAATATTAAGAGCGAATTCAAATAATCAGCTTGTAATAGCGTTTTTCGCCAACTTGAAATGGTGAGGTGAAGACCTTTATATAGGCAACAGTCTGAAGAGATCTGTTAGACTCAAGAGATATGATCGTTGTCCTTTTTCTTGAAACTTTCCATGGCAGAGATCAATCAGAATAATTAATTATTCGCAGCGGGGTCAGCACATGTTCAACACCTTTTTCAGACTTCATCAGTTTGGATAACGAATGTATGATCTACTTTTCGTGTAGCAGAGGTTTTGCATAATATCCAATAGCCTTTTTGGAAGCTTCTAAGAGTAACGACTAAAAGAGATATTTTGCACACGTTACTTCGTCTGTCTTCATTCTTCTTCTAGTAGACGCTAGGTCTTTAACAGAGCACAAGACGTTCAGCTAACGCTCTAGACTGATTGTCATCTTCATTCGTGATTGCATCGTCTGTTCTTTGTGATGAGACACCTTTGAGGAAGCATGGAATAAGTCTTACAGATTGAGGAGTCTCCTTTCGTCTATAGTCCTCACATCGTCTACACTTGTTTCGTCTGTTCGTATCGTCTGTCTTGTAATTATCAAAACTTAAGAGTGTTAATCTCCTTGATCTAACACAGACCACTAAAACAACTATCTAAATTAATAAAACTTATCAATTCCTCCCTCAAACTGAACACTACAAGGATTCAATTTATATCCATCTCAGAACAAACTCCTAAGAGCCTTTTCAGCTTCAAGAAAACATCCAATTGTTCTGAGCCTTCTCAACTTCAAGAAAACATCCAATTGTTCCTATGTGTCATAATGCAACAACTCAATAGTACCTACCTTGGTGAGCTCTCGAAGGAAATGGGCACATCTATGTGCTTACTACGACCATGCATTACTGATTCTTTGAAATTTTGATTGCGGAACTACTATTACAGCGAATAATAGTTGGCTTGTCTTGATTCTGACCCTGCATTTCTAACACCCTTTCCAACCATACTATCTGGCATGCACATGAAGCTGCAACTATAAATTTTTCCTCTGTGGAAGATAAACTTACTATTGGTTATTTTTTGATGACCATGATAATGCTCCTGAACTCAATAAAAACACATAATCAAAGTCTCCAGCATAATCACTGTCAGTGTAAGCAACAAATTCATCACCTCCTCCTTTCTTGTAGAAAATTTCAAACCCAGTTGTTCCCTTCAAATATCTCAGTACCCTCTTTGCTGCTTGTAAATGAAGTTCAGTAGGATTTTCCATATACATGCTAATAAAGCTTACCACAAACATCATGTCTGATCGAGTAGTAGTGAGATACATAAGACTATCCACAACTTGTTTATAGTATGTCTTGTCCACCTTCACTCCACCTTCATCTTTTATGAGTTTGCAGCCAGGGACAGTAGGATTATGAACATAATTACTTTTGTCCGTTCCAAATTGTTTCAACACCTCTAATGCATACTTTTTCTGACTGATAAAAACACCATATGTTCTTTGCAAGACTTCAAGACCAAGGAAATACCTCATCTTACCAAGATCTGTCATGTCAAACTCATGCTTCATAGAATTTTTAAACTCTATAATCATTAATTCATCATTTCTAGTGAAAATGAAATCATCAATGTAAAGACTTACAATTAATACCTTGCCTTCTTTTCTTGCCTTGATGAATAAGGTATGCTCATAATCACACTTCTCAAAGCCTTCCTTCATGAAGTAGGTTTCTATACGACTGTACCACGCATGTGGGGCTTGCTCAAGCCCATAGAGTGCCTTCTTTAACTTGTAAAATTTTTGTTCATGTCCTTTCTGCACATAACCACAGGGTTGCTCCACAAAGACCTATTCATTCAACTCACAATGTAAAAATGAAGATTTCACATCCAACTGGTAAATGGACCAGTTGCTCTGAGCTACAAGTGCAATTGCCAAACAAATTGTCTCCATGTGTGCCACATGTGTAAATACTTCAGTATAGTCTACCCGGTGTTGTTGAGTATTCCCCTTCGCCACAAGCCTAGCCTTGTATTTGTCGATTTCTCCATTTTCATTAAATTTAGTCTTATAAATCCATTTTACTCCAACCTTGTTTCCTCCCTCAGGTAATTTCATCAATTCCCATGTGCCATTTTTGTTTATTGCTTCAATTTCCAGATCCATGGCTTTCCTCCATTTCTCACTCTTCAAGGAATCTTCAAAGTGGATTGGATATGTAGTTGCCAACATGGCCAAATGAGCTTCATTTTCTTCTTCAGAAAGGCCTTATCCTGTTGCATAATCTCTCATCCAGATTGGTGGTCTCCTATTCCTCCCTTCATGTGGACTAGGAAAGTTTCCTTCGGTCAAGGAGTCAGCAGAAGGATTCTCCTCCTCTGTTTCTATATCAGCTTCAAGATCATATTCACTACCCTCTCCATTTTCATCAAACACATATTCTTCCTCTTCGTTATTTCCCCATTCCAAGTTTCACATAATGGATTATAGGTTTTATCCCAATCCCAATTTTTTTCTTCTTCGAACACAACATCCTTATTCATTATGATCCTTTGTGAAGTTGGATCATAAAGTCTATAAGCCTTGGACTTTTCACTAACTCCCAACAAAACACAACTTAGGCTCTTATCATCCAGCTTAGTTCTTTTACTTTCAGGCACATGAACATGAGAGATGCATCCAAAAACTCTAAAATGACTAACTGAAGGCTTGATTCCACTCCAGGCTTCTTCTGGAGTCTTATTTTTTACTGCCAATGTTGGACTGCGATTCAATACATACACTGTCCAATTGGCTGCTTTAGGCTAAAAACATTTTGGAATTTTCTTTTCGAAAATCATACTATGAACCATATTCATAATAGTTCTATTTTTTCACTCTGCAACTCCATTCTGTTGTAGCGTGTATGCAACCGTCAATTGTCTCTGTATACCATTTTCATCACAAAAGTTATTGAACTCATGTGATGTAAACTCTCCACCTCGATCAATACGTAAGGCTCTAATAAATAGGTTTGTTTCCTTCTCAACATGGATCTTAAAATTGATAAAAATAACAAAGGCGTTAGATTAAAGAGATTAAAGTCTCTAAGTTTTGATTAATTACAAGACAGATGGAACATCTCAGACAAAGCGTTACAAGTAAAGTCAGACGGAACAAGCACAGACGGAAAATGACCCCTCAAAAGTGAAGTCATTCGTCTGTCACAAAGCCAAGTCTTCAAACAAAAGGATAGACGAAATTCTTCAGACGAAACTTACAAGTCAATCTTAAGACTAAAGATCTACATCGTCTGTCATAAGAGTGAAGTACAGTCTGAGTAACTCGCGCCAATTTCAAATCTGCTAAAGTACTCATCAGAGCTTCCAAGATCAATATGAGGATTCGAGCTTACCTATGCTACACGAAAAGGGTTCTCCTTTTCCAAGAAAATTTATGTACAAGTCAGAAAAAGGACCGAGCATACCATCAAATCCACTGCGCACGCTATCTATTACTTGATTGCACTCTGACACCTTTTTGGACTGCACTTGGAGAAAGCTCAACGACATTCTTCTGTCTCTAACGGATATCTGAAGACCCTGCCTATATAAGGACTTCACTCTTCCAAGTTTCAGTTGGCGAACACGCTTATATTGCTAAGACTTTGTGCTTTTGCTCACTGCTACTGTTGTACTTCATTGTATATCCCTCTCTGCGAAGAGGAACTTTTCTTTCTTAGAAATCTTTATAAATCCATTTGTGTGGTGTTTTAGCCTGAGGAGGCTGTGTGTTCAAAGAATACCGGGTTGTTTAGCCTGAGAAGGCTGTGCTCAAAGAATATCTAGTAGTAGCCAGAAGTGGTTGGGTTCAAACAATACTTGTAACCATTTCACGGTTTGTAGTGAAAACTCAGTAGTTGCTGGGTAACTGGACGTAGTCTTAAATAGACGAACCAGTATAAAAATATTTGTGTTTACTTTCTCTGAACTTGTGACTAACGGAGATAACCAACTTATAACGTCTGTTAATTAAAATTAACTTTTGAAGATAAGTATTGTTTCGTCTGACTGCATTTAAAACAACAAACAAAAGGAGACAAAAATTTTTTATTAACACAATTCAACCCCCCTTCTTGTGTTTTATCTTTTACAATATGGTATCAGAGCTCAGCCTCTAAGGGTTGAGCGCTTAACAGCTGCTAGAGGAAAAGATCCGAGATGGAGTCGCAAGGACCCTCGTTCTTGTCTGGTGGATCATCCATGAACAAGCCGTTGACGTTCTCTGGTGATGACTATCCTTATTGGGCTAACAAGATGGAGATATACATCAAGTCTACCCAGTACAGACTGTGGAACATCATTACCCAAGGAGATATCCCTATTGTTAAACCTAAAGTTGAATGGGGAAGTGAAGAATATTCACTTATGGAGCTCAATAACAAAGCCAGATATGCTTTTATATGCGCTCTTTCAAGGACAGAATACAACAGATTCTGTGCCTACAAAACTATAAAGGAGCTCTGGGACGCCCTCAAGATTTCCTATGAAGGAATTGAGGATGTCAGAATGAGGAAAACTGTCACTTTTCAAAGAGAATATGAGATGTTCTCTATGAAGAAAGGAGAATCTATTGATATGATGTTTGGAAGATTCCAAACCATATTAAATGGACTTACTGTGTTAGGAATCACGTTCACCAAATCCCAGAACAACATGAAAATTCGGGACAGTCTTCCTCCCCCATGGGAAGCTATGCCCACTGCTATTTCAGTTGGGCGTGATATGAAGACATTAACTCTTGATGAGTTAATCGGTGCCTTGAGAGTACATGAGGTACTTCTTTGTAAAAGAGACAAAATCAAAGTTCAAGAGCCCATAACTCTTTTGTTTGTCAACATAGTTCCAAAGGAGGAGACTACTAAGAAAAAAAGAAAGAAGAAACATAAAGTTTTGAAAGCTGACACCATTGAGTCTGATTCGTCTGATGGATCGTCTGACGATGGAATTTCTCTCATGGCTAGACACTTCAAGAAGATGATGATGAAGAAGGGAAGAGGTCAACGCTTCTTCAAGAAGAAGGAAAAGAAGTTCCCTGAGAAGCCCTCAAGCAAGGGGGAAAGCTCAGAGATTGTTTGCTATGAATGCAGAAAACCTTGACACATGAGATCTGAATGTCCAATGTTGAAGAAGAGATGGAACCCTCGCAAAGACAAGGGTAAGAAGAGCTTTATCAAGAAAAGTGTCTAAGGTTCAAGAAAAGTGTTTCTAAGGACTTTATCATTGTTCAAATTTATGTAGACGATATAGTCTTTGGAGCAACTAACGAATCCTTGTGCAAGGATTTCTTTAAGATAATGCAGGATGAGTTTGAAATGAGTATGATGGGAGAATTAAAGTTCTTCCTAGGACTTCAAATCAAACAAACGAAACAAGACATCTACATTCATCAACAGAAGTACACCAAGGAGCTTCTAAAGAAGTTCAAAATGGAGAATGCTAAGCCTATGAAAACACCAATGCATTCATCTGGTGCAAGCCTCAACAAGGATGAATCAGGTAAGACCGTGGATCAGACGGTATACAGAGGTATGATTGGCTCTCTACTCTATCTCACTGCTACTAGACCTGACATTATGTTTAGTGTCTGTCTATGTGCACGCTTTCAATCTGACCCTAGGGAATCTCATTTGGAAGTTGTAAAACGTATCTTGAGATTTCTTATTGGAACTACTAATCTCTCTTTATTTTATAAGAAAAACAGTGATTTCAATCTTAGTGACTATTGTGATGCTGATTATGTTGGAGATAAAGAGGAAAGGAAAAGCACAAGTGGTGGATGTCAATTTCTTGGCACATCACTCATCTCTTGGTCAAGCAAGAAGTAAAACTCTATTGCACTCTCAACCACTGAAGCAGAGTATGTTGCTGCAGTTGGGTGTTGTTCACAATTACTTTGGGTAAAACATCAACTTGAGGATTACTCCAGATTTGAGACCCAAATACCAGTGTTTTGTGATAATACAAGTGCAATTAATCTCAGCAAAAACCCTATTCAACATTCAAAAGCCAAACATATTTAAATCAAATTTCATTTCATAAGAGATTATGTTCAAAAAGGTGTTTTAGATATATAGTTTGTTCAAACTAATTTTCAATGGACAGATATTTTCACAAAAGCTTTAGACGAAACTCGTTTTAACTTCATTAAAAATAATTTGGAAATTGTTTCTTTAATTGACTAAGTTATTCCGTATGTACCTTTTAACTTTCTTTAAGTTGATCCTTAGTATTTAAAATAAAACATTCACATCCAAAACGATGGAAGTATGAAATATTGGGTCTTCTTCCTTTCCATAGTTCATATGGAGTCTTATTTAATATTGGTCTTATTAATATTCTGTTTTGAATTATAACAGAAGTATTAATTGCTTTTGCCCAATAATATTTTGGAAGAGAGCTTTCATGAAACAAAGTTGTAGCCATTTCTTGTAAGGTACGATTTTTCCGTTCCACAACCCCATTTTGCTGAGGAGTTCTTGGAGACGAAAAAATGTGAAAGATACCATTTTCAAAACAGAAGGCATTGGACTCAGAATTTTCAAATTCTGTTCCATGATCACTCCTAACAGACGAAATACAAATTCCTTTTTCTTTTTGAACACGTTTGCAGAATATTTCAAAGACACTGAATGACTCATGTTTATGGGCTAGGAAGTATACCAATGTGAATCTAGTATAATCATCCACAATTACAAATCCATATCTCTTTCCTCTAAGACTTTCTGTTTGAGTGGGTCCGAAGAGATCAATATGTAACAGTTCTAAGGGTCTTGTCGTGGAAACAACATTTTTAGATTTAAAAGAAACTTTAAGTTGTTTCCCATGCTGACAAGATTCACACGGACGATTGGATTTTCAAGATATTTTTGGCAAACCTTTCACAAGATCCTTTTTAGAAATTTTTGAAATGTACTTGAGACTAAGATGTCCAAGCTTTTTGTGCCAAATATCTCGTTCATCGTCTACTGAAATTAAACATGTTACATTTTGATCACTAAGGTCAGAAAAGCTAACCTCACAGAGATTGTTCTTTCTTTTCCCAACAAACAGAATGGATTTGTCTTTGTTCTTGACTATACACTCATCAGAGTTAAAAGCTACTTCATATCCACTGTCACAAAATTGACTTATGCTAAGTAGATTGAAGTTGAGGCCTTTAACATAAGACACATTTTGAATAAGAGGATTGTGTGTCTCACCAACAGTCCCAATACCAAGAATTTTACCTTTCCCTGAACCATATGAAATAGACCCTTTACTTGGTCTGAGATCTTGGAACATAGACAGTCTCCCCGTCATGTGTCGTGAGCACCCACGGTCCAGGTACCAGCTTGAAGTCTTCTCTTTTCCTATTAAGGATATCTGCAACAGGAATAATGAGTGACTTTGGTACCCAAATCTTTTTGGGTTCTCCTTTGTTAGTTGAAGAAGGTTTCCTTTTGTTTAAAGTTCTTGTGTTCTTTCTATAATCATTAGGAACCTTACTGTAGCTTTTGTTCTTCTTCTTATGAGCAGACGAAACAAATTTATTTTTCTTTTCGCCCACACTCTTCCTCCTCATGAACCTTAGTACCTTCAACTTACTACCTTCAACAAATCATATGCAAAACAGATGGAACATCTCAGACAGAGCGTTACAAGCAAAGTCAAACGGAACAAGCACAAACAGAAAATGACCCCTCAAAAGTGAAGTCATTCGTCTGTCACAAAGCCAAGTCTTCACACGAAAGGATAGACAAAATTCTTCAGACGAAACTTACAAGCCAATCTTAAGACTGAAGATCTACATCGTCTGTCATAAGAGTGAAGTATAGTCTGAGTAACTCGCGCCAATTTCAAATCTGCTAAAGTACTCATCAGAGCATCCAAGATCAGTATGGGGATTCGAGCTTACCTATGCTACACGAAAAGGGTTCTCCTTTTCCAAGAAAATTTATGTACAAGTCAGAAAAAGGACTGAGCATGCCATCAAATCTGTTGCGCACGCTATCTATCACTTGATTGCATTCTGACACCTTTTTATACTACACTTGGAGAAAGCTCAACGACATTCATCTGTCTCTAACGGATAGCTGAAGACCCTGCCTATATAAGGACCTCACTCTTCCAAGTTTCAGTTGGTGAACACGCTTATATTGCTAAGACTTTGTGCTTTCGCTCACTGCTACTATTGTACTTCATTGTATATCCCTCTCTGTGAAGAGAAAATTTTCTTTCTTAGAAATCTTTGTAAATCCACTTGTGTGGTGCTTTAGCCTGAGGAGGTTGTGTGTTCAAAGAATACCTGGTTGTTTAGCTTGAGAAGGTTGTGCTCAAAGAATATCTTGTAGTAGCCAGAAGTGGCTGGGTTCAAACAATACTTGTAACCATTTCACGGTTTGTAGTGAAAACTCAGTAGTTGCTGGGTAACTGGACGTAGTCTTAAATAGACGAACCAGTATAAAAATATCTGTGTTTACTTTCTCTGAACTTGTGACTAACGGGGATAACCAACTTATAACGTCTGTTCATTAAAATTAACTTTTGAAGATAAGTATTGTTTCGTCTGACGGCATTTAAAACAACAAACGAAAGGAGACAAAAAAAATTTATTAACACAATTCAACCCCCCTTCTTGTGTTTTATCTTTTACAAAAGGCTTGTAATTTCTCTGTTAAAAAATAAACTCATGTTTTTCTACTAAAGTCATTAGTGAAAGTGATCAAATACCATTTCTTGCTATTTGAGATGGGTTTGATCAATTCACAAATGTCTGAATACACCAATTGGAGAATTTGTGAAGCTCGCCAAATGCTTTTCCTTGGAAACGAGTGTCGTTGTTGCTTGCCTACCAGGCAATCTTTAAAGAGTCTCAAAGGAGATTTAAGTTGTGGTAAGCCATTCACCATGTTCTTTTGTTGGAGAGTCTTTAAGCCCTTAAAGCTCAAGTGTCCATATCTACAGTGCCAAAGGTGTCCCACATCTCCGGTGATTGTATTGAAACAAGTGGATGCTATAGGCTGAGATATAGCACCTAGTACGAATGTTCGATTCGAAGACATGTTTGGCTGCATGATTAAGCCTTTCTCAGGAAGAAACACTTTACACTTTTCATTCTGAAACAGAATGGTAAGCCCCCTTTCTTGCAATTGCCCGATATTTAGTAAGTTGGTCTTCAACTCTGGCACATATAATACTCCTGTGATTATTTGTGTTATTTCATTCACTTGTAATTGTACATTACCTTTTCCTATTACAACCATATTGGAGTTGTTGCCAGCTTCACTGAATCTTGAAAACTTCCGTCAAAATCAGGGAAGTACTCCTTCTTCCCAGACATATGATTGTTACAACCCGAGTCAAGGAACCACATATCTTTTCTATTGGCCGGATTCATATCCATGCAAGCCATCAACAACATCTCTTCTTGAGTCTCTGCATAGTTAGCCTCCTTCTCCTTGTGTGGACATTGCCATTGGAAATATCCTAGCTTGTGACAGTTATAGCACTCCACTATGGCATTGTCAAAGCGTTGTTTGCCTCGTCCTCTTCCTCTTCCTCCAGATTGTTCTTCATAGGTGATCTACAAAGTGTGTTCTTCTTAAACATGGGAACTCATGCGTTGTTCATGCACAAGCAAGATACTTTGTAATTCATCAATGGTTAAGGAATTTGTATCCCTAGATTCCTCAATGGAACACACAACATAATCAAACTTGGGAGTCAAAGATCTCAAAATCTTTTCAACTACGGCAACATATCCTTTGTGCTCACCATTTACTTTCATCTTGTTGGCTATGGTAAGAGTTCGAGCAAAATACTCATTCACAGATTCTCCTGCCTTCATGTGAAGAATTTTAAATTCCTTCCTAAGAGCCTGCAAGTGGGCACGCTTTACTTGTGTCAAACCTTGATACTTTTACTTCAAAGAGTCACATATGTTCTTTGTTGTATCCTTGTTAAGGATCGTCTTTAAGACCGAACGATCTAATGCTTGAAATAGATAATTCTTTGCTTTCAAGTCCTTCAACTTCTGATCTTCAATGTTCTTCTTCTGGGCATCTGTGAGAACAACGCCTTCTGTTGCTACAGGAATCCCATTCTCCATCAAGGCCCCAGTACTCTTTTGAGCGCAAAAAGTTTTCCATGAGCATCGCCCAATGATCATAGTGACCATTAAACTTTAGCACTGGCCGCACAAATGAGCTCGCTCTCTGTCGTCATACTTTGATAAACACACATAAAAGACTGCGGCTTCTAATTTTAATCAGGTCTCGTGATAGAACTCTGATACCAAATATTAAAAAAAAAAATTGTGAAAAAATAAAAAATTAGGAGAATTCTCTTCTATTGACTAAAGAATAAATTTGGCTATTATTTAACCATACAAAATAAATTGAAATAAAAAATAACAACAATCCGTCTTTTAACCATAATAACTTTGGATGACTAATGACTAAATCAAACAAATATCCAATTTTTATCTTTGTCTGCTTACTATTAAATTGATAATTTTCCTATCACAAACTTTTTTCTTCTACTTAATCTTTTGCCTTGGTCATTTTCTCCGTTATTTCAAACTCATTATACTCCTTGCTTTTACTTTCTTCACTCAGTTTTTTTTTTCTTTGACAGACATCTTTATCTGCGTAACTTTCAAATTCAATGCTTGCCTTTTATCACTTTCATTGTTTTTTAACTCATTATCCTTCCTCATGTTTTTGCTTGGTTTTGAATGACTCAGCATTCCATTTAATGAAAAATCATTATTTTTTCTTTTCTTCATTCTGTTTTCTTGCTTGTCGTCCAATAACTGTACTTCTTTATCATCAGCAGTGTTGCTCTTCATTTCTTTAATCTCTTTTCTCCCCTTTTCCTGGATTTGTCATTAATAAAAAAAAATATATATAGATTAATATATTAATATAAGGTTGTGGTTATGTGGGTAAGGACACAACCTTACACGTGCATAGAGGAAGTTTACAGGATTTGAAGTTGTGACCTCTATGTCACAAAACAGCAACCTTACATTCCATGGGAAGGAAAGCATTTTCTTAAAGAGATTTGTAAAAGTTACTATGTACAACCCCTTATTATGCTGGTTCTAGGAGCAGTAGTTATTCTAAGGTTTAGTCACGTCGAAAATGTTGGATGTGTAGGTGGTACTTTATTGTTACTGTTTCCCTCTATTCTTTGATTCTATATTGTGTTCAGACAGACAATTGGAAGTTACAGAAAACTGTATGGCATCTATTTTTGTACCTTAAAGACTGACTTTTGACTATTTGTTACGGATGTCTTTAATTTTAAAATTTTTAGGTGTATTGATTAAATTATTTAATCTGTATTTATAAGGTTCAGTAAAGTGGCTATCTTAGTATCTATTATCCCACTATAGTGGTTTCAATTTTCAAGATTGGCCACTATGCATCACTATTTGGCTTGATTAACATGCATAAAAATGAATGAAGCCAACTACTTAAAATTGTATTTGACAAAAGGGAAACTACAAAGGACTGACTTAATTACTTAATTGTTAGAAGTTCAAATGATTCAAACTGCCTGATAATTATTCGTGACTTTTCAAATATCAATTCATATAGTCATATAGTTAAAGCATAAGTGTTGCTTAGTGAGATTCTGAATTACTGTTAACAAAGATACCAAATGTAAATTTTCATGACTCAAAAGATGAAGGACTATCCGAGCTTTATAATAACTGCTTGACATATTTTTATTTTTAAGTTGGATCTCAACAAATTAAAACAAATTTAAGCAATAAAAATGGATTCTGAACAGACCTTGTTACTAAGTTGCTTGACTCATAATTCATTCAAACAATTTTGATATATTCTCCTACGTGAAACAAAACAAGTCAAAATTTATCAATTCTGGACTCAGGATCAATTTTGTTAAAGCCAAACACGCAATATGTTAGCATATCTCTAATGGACCCTGATCTTATCAAATCAGAACAAAATTAGGCAATAAAAAACACTAAAACCTGAAAAATCCCAATTCCTGAAACTTGATAACAAAAATCATGTCTACTTGCTGGAGAAACAAACAGAAAAGTTAATGATAGAAAGAGATGAAGCCCTTACCAGTGAGCATGATGATGGAAGATTCTGGAACGTTAAAATTGTTGAGTTGAGAAGAAGGTAGAGCATGCACTTGGCGTGTGGGTTTTGTTAATTTTCGTAATAATTTTTTTTATATGAATTTATAAAATCTAATTTATAGTTAATTAATTACATAATTCACTTCGTACGATTATTCGTGAGTAATATTGAGTTTAAAACCTTAATTTATACATATAATATACTGATTGATTGGGTATAACTTAAACTTGTACCTAAATTAAATATTTTAAAATAAATAGAAAATTTTATATATATGACAAAATATTTACGTGCGATGTAATTAAATTATATTTTATTTATTCCAGAAAGGTTTAAATTTAAAAGAAAAACAGTGAGAAAAATGTATTTCTAAAAAACTTAATGAATATTTATTTAAGCGTTCTTTGGTTAAGTAATTTTTTTTTTTTTGGTATAGTTCCTCTTCAAATATTAATATCAGTAAAATGTTGAAAAAATAAATTGAAATTTGCATAAAAGAGGAAATAACTTTTTTTATTATCAAGAAGACTAATTTATTGATAAAAAATCTTTGTTTTTAAACTTTAGTCTTGTTTTTTTTTTATAAAAAGTCTTATAACATTCGATTAATAGGTTGAAATGATATTAAAAAGTTTTGCAATATTTAACTAAGATAATTGTGATTTTTCTTAAAAATATTTATCATAGTCTTATGTTATTCAATTAAAATAATTATGAATTTTTTATATAGTTACGAAAGTGTATGGTATTTAATTCAGACTTTTTATAGCTTAAAAAAATGTTACAATAGTTAAAAGTATATAGATTTTGATAGTTTGTTTTATGTGATAAATTTTATAAAATAAATATAAATAATTAATTCATTTAACTATCTCATCAAAACTTATTTTGCCAAATTCTTCTGATCATTGTCACTATTATCATTATATATTATCATCACCACAACTTCTATCTTCATTACAACCATCATCAATATTATTGTCATTAATCCGTCACGATTCTCATGATATCTATAGAAATGAAAGTGTGTATGACTTGATAATAATAATTCACAGTAATAAAGGAAAAAAAAATGATAAGATGATATTTTATAATTTAATTTTAATTTTAACTATAATTGAATAATTTTTAAAAATTCATGAAATTTTTTAAAATCTTATAAATTCATAAAATTATTTTTAATTATTAAAAATTTATAAGATACAAATCCAACAAAATTCAGGTTTGTAAATTATTATATTTCTATGAATTATAAAATTCTTTTAAATTCTTTTATAAATCGTTATATTCCTATAAAATCTTTAAAAAATTCACGACATATTTTTACATTAAATGATATTTTAAGATCTCATATCCAACGCACTCTTTTATTTTTATTTTTATTTTAAAACACCCTAATTTTCAGAACGTCTTTCAAGCTTAAAAGATCGATTTATAGAAATGTGTTTTTTCTACTTTCATTCAAATTCTATTTTATTGAGTTTATAAATAAATGCTTTAAAACTTGCTAAACAATTACATAATTATTGTTCTTTTTCATATAATTGATTAACACATCATTCCCAAGTCTAGACAAAAAATTATTTTATTGTATATGCTTCTCTCCTTTTTTTACCAAGCATAATACAACAATAGATGGTTGTAAAATTCACCTGCATACAAGCATTATCTATAAAATTTATTGCATAAGGATGCCATGACTTTCCTCCCTCTATACAAGGATTGCAGCAGATATAGATAACAAATCTGTTTTCTTAAAGCAAATAATCAAAAGATCACATCCAAGAAAACATTAAGCCTATGCGACTAATGCAATAACAAAAATGTTTGGTAGATAATTACAATACTCAGATAACTGGTTATTATAAAATGTAAAGAGAGAAAAATACATGTGTATAAAATGTGAAAAGAGAAAAAAATATATATATTTTATGAGTCAATTGACCAATTGGTTGCGTATTATAGTTATTAGTGAAGTAAAATTGTTGTAATAACGAGCATGAAACTGTTTAAACTAGTGTAACCATGATTGATAAAAAATTATGTAAACAAATATTTTTCAATATTTATGGAAAAATATCAAATTTCTTAAAAAAAATATCAATATTTTTATTACAATATATATGTAACGACTTTTTTAATAATAATTATTATTAATAGTTAAGATGAAAGTATAATTAATAAATTATTTTAATCGCTAGAAAATAGTTAGACAAGAATGAATGTGAGAAAATGAATGAAATGGTAGAATATAGTTTAAAAAGTGTAATTATTTTCATCTTTGAAAGTACATGTAGGAGGTAACATGTTTGTTGTTTTTATTTTAAACGATATTAAAGATTATTTTAATCTTAGAATATATTATTTATTATTATTTTAATTCTCAAATTTTAAAATAATAATAAATATTTTTTAAAAAATTATTTTATTATCTTTTATATTTTAAATACTAAAGACTTAATTACGTTTTTTATTCTCTCTAGTTGTACAAACTTTCCATTTTAGTGCATATAGATTATAAATAGTTAGTTTAGTCTTTGTAATTTACATTTTTTTTCTTTGATCTATATGTTAAAATTTTAATAACTTCATTAATAGCATAAATCAAAGAGAAAATATAAAATTATAATGACTAAAATGACCATCTACAAATTATAAGGATTAAAAAGGGAAAATTTCTAAATCAATAAAAACCAAAAATATAATTAAATCATAATTCAATTAAAATTCCTAAATTTATTTATATACACACACATTTAAGAAAATAATTATAAATATAGAATTATATAATATAAATAAATTATAAAAAATTATCCTTACATTTTATATATTACATGGAAGATGCCATCATTTAAAATATTATTTTATATCCATTGTGCAAATGATCAAATATTCTGATCTTAAAAAAAATATTTATAATATATAAATCTTCAACTGGGATCGATGTTATATTTTTTTAATCACAAACTTTTATATGTATTTTTCATTTACTCTTTCGTCGTAATTTATTATGTTTTTCTTCAATTATTATTCATTTAATTACTCAATTAAAGTGAAAACTTATATTGTAACAATAAAAGTACATAAGAGACAAGGTTGAATTATATATTAAAATTTTTTATGTTTTGTAATTATTTTTAAAGATTTAGTTGATTGAGTCAAACAGTAAAAATAGTTCAACAGATAACGTAAAGGAATTTTTAAAATTAAGTTTAATCAAATTCTAGCTAGTGTGATTTTAAGTAAAAAAATAAGAGAAAAATACAACACATTTATAGTAATTTGTCTTATGTAAAATTATATTTAGTTTCTTAACAAAAGTTAAGGTTTCATCGTTACTAAGTGAAAACAGGTAGTTATTTGAGTCTAGTCAACTAATAGTTAATCTCAAATATTGTTTGGAAAGTAGTTTCTTCCAACTAAACCAACCTAAATATTATTTAAAACTCAATATGTTCATGTTAACAACTCCATAAATTCTTCTAATATAACATAAATTAAGTATCATAAAAGGTATATTTTTACAAAAGTTTTGTTTAACAAAAAGATTTATTCGGTACATAAAAAGGAATTATACAAAGAAGCACAAACTAAAAAGCTTAAATACAAAAAAAATAATTGAGTGAGAGATAATCTTAAGTTCTTTGAATTTTAGTGTTCTTGCCAACTTGGGACCTTTGAACTTATGCGTTTATATAAAAGAAGGCTTGAAATGGCAGTTAGACACAGCTGAATTCAAATATTTTTTCTTGGGCAGCAGAAACATGGAATATTTTTTAGCATTTAATGCAAGTCAAATTTGATAAACTTTACATAAATTGTTCTAAAATGTTGATATGATTTTTACTCCGAAACTCTATACTTCAAAAACATGTTTTTTTGCTTTTTGAACATTTCTTTCAATATTTATTAGATTGACATTTACATATGCTAATATCAAAGTTAGAGTTTAAGAATACTATATATGAATAATGGACTGATACTTATTTTTTGTCTTTATTGTTCATTTGAATTTTTATTAGTCTGCACTCATCTTTATTTAATACGTCTTTATTTAATAAGACAATATTACATCTACAAGTTATATTATTCGTCTGGTTAGATACAAATAAATCTAATAAATTTATTTATCTTTAGACTTATATAATGTAATAATGTAACTTTTATATGGACAATCATTAAATTTTATGCTCTTTGAAATTAATATTAAAATATCACATGAAAAATAGTAATTAAAAAATAATTAATTGTATAAAGATATAATTAACCAAACAAATTGTTATATACTTTTTTTTATATATATATATATATATATAAGTGTTAATTTTATTTTCTAATTTAGTTATTTTAAAATATATTTTTATAAATAGTAGTAATTAAAAAAGAATTTTATAAATATTGCTTAATTTAAATTAAATTTATTTATTTAAAGAATAATTAAATAAAATAAAAATAAATTAAATTACAACCTTATCAACTTTAATTTAAAATTTAATTACCTTTTAGTTTTTGTAATTTTAGAAAATTTCCTTTTTAGTCCTTATATTTGATTAATCCCCTAATTTGTATCTTTTCACTTTAGTTCTCATCGTTAAAATTTCGATAATAATGTTAACCGCAAAAAAAAAAGAAGATATCAATTAAACAAAACTAAATCAACCACTTAAAAAATACATGAATTAAATGAAAATTTTGCAAAACTAAGATAAAAAGCTAAGCCATTAGAATTAAAATGGTATTTTATATTATGTTTAATATATAATATAATTCGAATGACCTTGGCAGGGGTATTATAGTCATAGTGCATATAAAAACCCTAGCTGCTCCCACTCTCATATTAACGCTGTTCTGTCTTCTCCTAAACCTAGTCGCATTGCATTGCTTCCGTGCCGCTGCTTCTCTTTCCCTTCTCTTCAGATTCCATTCCCAATGGTAAGCTTCTGCTTCTCTTCACTTCTCTATGCTCTCAATCTCTTTCACACGCTTCTCTCTTTTTCTCTCAAATTTCAAAACCCTTTTGTGTTTTCTACTTTGTTCCAATTAACAATAGGCTTCGGAGAAGAAACTATCGAACCCCATGCGGGAAATCAAGGTCCAGAAACTCGTCCTCAACATTTCTGTTGGTGAAAGTGGCGATCGTCTCACCAGAGCTGCCAAGGTTCCTTTTTTGTTTTTTTTTTTTTTTTTCAAATTGTTGTATTTTTTTCTTTGTTGTTAACCCCCTTTTTCTTAATCTTACTTTGTTGTTGTTACAGGTGTTGGAGCAGCTTAGTGGCCAAACCCCAGTTTTTTCCAAAGGTTGTTTTTTTTTTTTTTCTTCTTGTTAGGGTTCAATTCGGCAATTTTCACTTTTAATCCCCTCAAAATGTATCTGAGATAGAAAAGAGTTGAATTTTCATTAAGAGACTTGAAACAAATATTGATGGGGACTGAAATCACACTAAACCCTTGTTTGTTTTTTTTAAATATTTAATTTAAATATATTATAATGTGTTCTTTTTTTTTTTTTTTAAATGTATGTGGTTTTGATGCATGGTTTTGCTGTTTTTTCCTTTATGGTTGTGCCGTACAACAAGTTACTGCAGTTTTCTGTGTTGTAATGGTATGGTGAAAAGCCATGAAAATCTTCTTTCAGTTTTCCTGAACTGAAATATGTGGTTGATTGTTACTTTATCTTTTGGAGAAATAAATTAATTGCCTGGTTTTTGGAATTTGAGGAAAATAGAAGCAATTGCTTTTCTAAAATTGTGTGAATCAACTTGCACTGCTCTATTTATTGTCTTGAATTTAGTTATGCTTGAGTGTTTAGTTTATTCTTGTTCACTGCTCTGTTGTGTGAATGCTTTGTATTTGTTTGTGTTTACTTGATGTGTTTAAATTGCCATTTACCTTGCGATTTAGGTACCAATAGAAGTTAATGGTGTGTAATTTATAAACAAATGGGGACAACATTTTAAAAAACAGTCTGCAGCTGCAATTGTTGCCACTATGCTAAGGTGTTTTTGGTCTCTGCAACGGTGCAACTGCATCATGATTGCAAGCCACATTTTTCTGCCATTTTATGACAATACTGTGACCATGGTTTCAATTTGAAACCATGTAGTGGTTTTTCATCTTCTGAAAACAAGTACCAATATTAAGGTTTTTAATCTACATTGCAGGCACAAGCTGCATTTGTCTGCAATTTTTTACATTCTATGTCTGCAATTTAAAACTTACTTTGTGATATCAACCAACAAATGTTTTGAATGGGGGTATTTTGGCTCTATAATTTGAGTCATCAGCAGGGGTCCATTCATTGGCCACCTGTCTGCCGCTTGGAGCCAAAATGAAAATGCCAGAAGAAGATCCTTGAAACCCCTCAGGTTGTTTTCAAGACACAATATCTGGTGAAATACTTGTATGACTGTTTATACTCTACATGTGTAGGCAAATTGTATTAAACTTAGGTTCTTTCAGTTTCTGAAAACAAGTAAAAATTTGAATTGATCATGTTTGATATTTCCCGTTTGACCTTTGGTTTTGAACTTTTACCTCCAAAACATGTTTGAAGGAGATGGGGGTGGTTGTTCCTAACGAGTGACATGCCTGTATACACAACATGCTTTGGTTTTAAATAAGCTGTTAGACTCACCTTGTCCTCATCCATTTAAAAGACAAGATATTTTTCTTGTTGTGGACTGCTGTTCTGTGATTCTTTCTGAATATTTTGTGGTTGATGACAGCAAGGTACACTGTCCGATCTTTTGGTATCAGAAGAAATGAAAAGATTGCTTGCTACGTCACTGTCAGAGGTGACAAGGCAATGCAGCTTTTGGAGAGTGGATTGAAGGTGAAAGAATATGAACTTCTGCGAAGAAACTTCAGCGATACTGGATGCTTTGGCTTTGGTATTCAGGAGCACATTGACTTGGGAATCAAGTAAGCTTGAAATCTATTACAGTTTTTATGAAATAAATTTGTTATACATTGTTGTTTTATTTCTTTGGCAGTAAGTGAAGCTATTTTTTAACTGATTAAACTGTGCATGAATATTTCCACTTGATTTACCGATTTATCATTTAATAATTATACAAAGGAAAATGGGTCATGTAATCAAGTATTCAAAAGTAAGTTGTAGCCATTCCTTACTGTTTCTGCACTGGTGCAAAAAGAGATTTGTTTAAAGCCTGGTAGATGCATCAATGTAATGCAGGTTTAATCTACATTTATGAGTTTCCCTTGTTTTGCATTGTACTGTCTCTGTAACTTGAAAACATATAGAAATTTATTCAATGACTCCTGATGTGTCATCTTCTGTGTCGACGAATTTCATTTCTTCTCTCCTATCTGTATTATGTTATTGTAATTCACTTACAATTCTAATGATAATCAATCATCAAAAGTTTGTGCAGTTTGTGATAAATGTTGGTTCTTCTTCAGGTATGATCCTTCAACTGGTATTTATGGAATGGACTTCTTTGTTGTTTTGGAGCGCCCTGGTTATCGTGTTGGACGTCGCCGCCGATGCAAGTCTCGTGTTGGGATCCAGCACCGAGTCACCAAGGATGATGCAATGAAGTGGTTCCAGGTCAAATATGAAGGTGTGATCCTCAACAAGTCACAGAATATTGTTTAGTTAGATTGAGCTAGTTGTTTGAGGTGTTTACAAGTTTTGTTATTTTAAATTTGATGTTTCTTAATTTCAGTAGCTTAAAATTCTTGAATATTAATACGACTGGTCCCTTGAGCTGTTTTAAAATATTTGTTTTTGCCATCTATATTGATATCATGCCTTGGACCCTCTCCTCAATTGAATGTTTCTATAATTTGCATTTCTTCTAGCCATTTGGCTTGAAGAAAGTTACGAGTAACCGATCAAGTTCTTCATTATTTTTTGTGTGAAAAGTGTATCTTATGATAGAAATACGGGTCTTTTATGTGGTATGTGCTTGCTAAATTGATTATGATTGATTACAATTTGGGCGTTGATTTAAAAAGTTATTAACGATACATGACAGATGTTAGTTGATACAAGAGACTTTACTCATGATACGATCAAAATTTCGGTTTTATTTTACGGCTGTGTTTACCAACTTGTTTTTTTACTATAACAATTTAGGTTTGGCTTCGAATTTTTTATTAACTTATATTTTTTACATATTTTCTTGAAGTTTTTGAACTTATAATCACAACATACATGTTTGTCAAATCATTTTCATGACCACAATGTGTTCAAATCCTTTGGTAAATTATGGGTTGGCCTCGAATATTTTCTTCTCGATATTGGATACAATTTTGTTTGAATTTGAAGGTAGGATTTAATTGGTATCTACAGTAAAGTTTTATACAATCATTACTAACAATTTATTATAGAATAATCGTTCAATAACTATTCATTATAGTATATCTATTGATTTTTATATAAATATTTTAAATGTCATTAGCTAAAATTTATTGTAAATTTCTTTTACATTGAAGGTGTATATTAATTAAACTTGTGAAGTTATAGGTTAAATTAGTATAATTGATAGTTGATTAATGTGATGATATCACAAGGGTATTTAGAAACGAATCGAATTATTTAAACTGAAAAATTAACAAAATTAAAAAATTAAATTAATAATAAGAATACATTTTGTGTTGCAATTTTGTATGGAATATAATATGAGGCTGGTCAAGCAAGGTGGTCTCTAAGTTACCTACGTAACTCCCGGAATGAATATTTTTCATCAATCTTAGCCTCATGTTCTCATTCTTACACCATTAAGGTGTACTCTTGACATTCCAGCAACCTCTCTTGACCATTGTATGTTGTCGTTGGAAAGCAGATTTCGATCAGGGTTTGTATTTAGTATTTTTTTTTTTCTAAATCATTGTTTTATCATACACGTGCCGTCTAAGCCAAACACCACTTTTTCAAAGGTGCTAAGAGACAATAGTTCAAATGATACCAAGAAAAGAAATGACTGACCGCTACTCATAATATAAGGAAAGCTATTCAAACATCAACGATTTGTGCAAAAGTTCAAAGATTTGTGCAATAATTTGTACAACGATTACTGTTTTGGGTTTATAACTTGTGCAGTAGTTTAGGGCTCTTGGTGCTCATACAAACTCAGCCTCAATGCACGGAAAGAAAGTGTGAAAAGACATCAATTATAAGCCCCCTTACTCAATAAACTCTTTTACAAGCATGTGAATCAAATCCTTGAAACTGAAAAAAAGAAAAAACTCAAGAACCTAATTAGATGAAATACCTTATAGTTATCAATGGCTAAATGAGATTACATACTGTACCGGGCAGGGGTGAGTTGCCGAGCTCATCCCACTTGATGCCGGGCTTATCCCTTTAACCCGGTCAGGATGGGACAACTGATATGGACCCAACCTACCAATCCCATCAACAGTACCCATTCCCTGATATCCTGGGATTTATGCGTATGACAGTATGATCACCGGGATTTACGGACCTAATGTAATCATAACATTTTCCCTTGAAGCTTATAAAAGAAGGCATTGAATCAACAAAGGGGGATTCTGATCACTCAATTAAAGAGACCATACACTAAACAGCGAGGGAACCCACCCCTCCGCCACCTGAAAAACAGAGGGCCGAGTAGAGCTCGGACACCTCTAAAACCCGGCAAGAACATTTGGCGCCCACCGTGGGGCGAGATAATCCCTTATCCCACCACCACAATCTTATTCTCAGTTTCTAAAAGCCTTCAGAGCACACTCAAGTTCTTTTCATTCGAACAAGATGGTCTATACGCGCAATCACTCTAACGCCACGGTGGATCCCGCCGTGGCAGACCTCATACAATCAAGCATAGAGGCCGCCTTGGCTGAGGCACAGGAAAGAATGGAGGCTCGCATGGAGGCTTTGCGAGTCCACAATCGAGAGACTGAAAGAGCTTTGCAGAGCACACAGGCGAACCTAGCTGCTCTTCAACAACAGAGAGAGGCGGACCTTTTGGAGTTAAGGACTTTGCGATAGAGGAATCAAGGGACAAATGGTAGAGCTCCCCTTGGTCTTAGTCAGAATGAGGAACCAAGACATAGGGAGGAGTCTAGATCTAACTCACGCGCTGGCCCCAGTCAGCCCCGAAACGCCGAAGATGAAAGAGGTTCGAACGCGACGAATCGGATCGGCATTCGAGTGTGGCCAAACGCATCCCCGGCTCATGGGGAGTGCTCGAGTCGAGCTCGGCGGCATGAGCTCGGCAGCATAACTCAGCCATTCACGGACCAAGGCCCCCCTCGTACACCGGGATGGGGTAATGTATGGAATTTGCATCCATTCATCCCGGCAATTCTGTCTGCCCGGGTCCCTGAGTCTTGGAGATGGCCATCTCAAGATAAGTATGAGGGGACCACAGATCCAGTAACTCATGTACGGGCTTTCCTCACCCAAGCTTCTATGACAACAGGACGACTACGTACTTTGTCGGATGTTTCCCTCTACCTTGAAGGGGATAGCATTGGATTGATACTTCTCACTCCCTCCTCTGTCAATAGACTCATTTGATTCCCTGTACCATCACTTCCAGGCTCGTTTTGCTGATGCCAAGCCAACACCAACTACATCATTGTCCCTTCATCATCATCTCGTGCAAGGAGAAAAGGAATCCCTCGGGGGATTATATGTCTCGTTTCGCCTTGGCATGTCGGAATATCCCGATCTTCACCCCAACAGAAGCACTACATTCCATACAAGCCGGCTCAACCCCGGCCCCTTCTCGGATTCTCTTTTTCTTTGAACCGCCCATTGACATGAACGACCTTCGTTCCCGAGCTGCCCGCTTCATGAGTATAGAGGAAAACTCGGGCCGCTAAACGCGAGCTCGAGAGCGGGGTCTCCCACCCAAACAAAAAGAGTCTTCTTCTCGTCGGCGAGTCAAGAAAGGAAAGACGTGCCAATACGTATTCCTCATACACCCTTTAAACGCGTCGCGAGAAAGAATCTTTAGGGAGACTGTGCACTTGAATCGGTCAACCGCCCAAAGGCTTCTCAATCACCCACCAACGCCGATCCAACCAAGCAATGTGCCTATCACCAAAACACGGGGCACACCACAGAAGATTGTCGTCAAGTGCGGGACTTGATAGAACGCCTTGTAAGATCGGCGAGTTAAGGAGGTTCGTTCAAGAAGAGCGAGAAACACCCCGAAAAGTATCTTTGGGACGAGTTACAAGACAAGACCCGGATTCGGAGCGTGATCCCCGGATGGCCGAATAAGCGAAGAAACGAAGTTGGGGTAAAGAAGCCGACGAACCCGGATAAGGTGAAGGGGACCATCAACACAATAGCCGGAGGATTTGCGGGGGTGGAGCGACCTCATCATCCCGGAAAAGATACGCGAGAAGCGTTAATCACATAGGGACTCCCAAGAAGAGAATGTTGCCCCCATCACTTTTTCTCGATGCCGACTTGAAGATAGATGACCACGACCGATGATCCCATGGTCATCTCATGTACCATAGCCAACTGGCGAGTGCGTAAAGTGTTGATAGATCAAGGAAGCTCAGCCGATGTGCTGTATTGGTCGGTGTTCAAACAGCTCGAAATTCCTGAGTCCATGATCAAGCCATACCCCGAGCCCCTGCTCGGATTTGCTGGAGAACGAGTCCACTCCCGTGGATACATTGACCTCCTTACCACGTTTGGTGGAAGTGATGCTTATAAAACGTTGGAGGTAAGATACATATTGATTGACGCTGATACCTCCTATAACGTCATCATTGGAAGGAGGACCCTAAATCAGCTTGGTGCCATTGTCTCCACCCCATACATGGCCATGAAGTTCCCTGACGACAAGAGTAAGATAGTTACTGTCAAGGCCGACCCGAAGACAGCCCGAGTATGCTATGCTCGCAGTTTGAAGGTTGCGCCTTATTCCATCAGGAAAGAAGAAAGAGGACCGACTTCTAACATTTGCTCTCCCATAGTAACGATGAGCTGGGATATGGACCCTAGAGCCGAGTTTGAAGAGGAGCGCCCCTCGTTCGCCGAGCCACTGGAACCGATACAACTCGGCAAAGAGACCGGTCAGATGACCAAGGTCGGTACTTCTATGCCGACCTCTTCTCTTCAGGATGTGATAACCACCTTGCGTGCAAACACCGATCTCTTCGCGTGGAAGCCGGCCGACATGCCAGGTATTGATCCAAACTTGATGTGTCATAAACTTTCTTTGCTTCCTCATGCTCGACCTGTAGCACAGCGAAAAAGAAAGCTAGGCGAGGAGCGCCGCCTAGTGGTTCAAAAAGAGGTCAGCAAACTCTTGGATGCGGGTTTCATCCGAGAAATTATATACACCACTTGGTTAGCCAATGTGGTGATGGTTAGAAAGTCTAATGGCAAGTGGAGGATGTGCACCGACTACACCGACCTGAATAAGGCCTGCCCCAAGGATACTTATCCATTACCTAGCATTGATCGCTTGGTAGATAGCACAGCCGGGTACGAGACATTCAGTTTCATAGATGCATATTCCGGGTACAATCAGATACCAATGTATCCCCCTGATGAGCCGAGTACTGCGTTCATGTCCGACACTGCTAATTATTGTTACAAGGTTATGCCTTTCGGTCTCAAGAATGCAGGGGCCACTTACCAGAGATTAATGGATAAGGTTTTCAACGCTCAGATCGGTCGTAACATGGAAGTCTACGTGGACGACATGGTGGTGAAGTCCAAAACCCATGCTCAACACGCCTCCGACCTTAAAGAAATATTCTCCGAGATACGCCGACATCAAATCGATTGAACCCGGAAAAATGTGCCTTTGGTGTTGGAGGGAAAGTTCCTTGGCTTCATGATCTCACAAAGGGAATAGAAGCCAATCGACAAGTGCACGGCTATTACTAGCATGCCGAGTCCAACGTGTTTGAAGGATTTGCGAGAACCGAATGGCCGCCTTGCCGCCTGTCTCGGTTTCTGCCCAACCTTGCCGAGCAAAACAAGCCCCTCTTCGCATTATTAAAACGAGCTGCCCGCTTTGAATGGAATGAAGAATGTGTATCTGCGTTTGACAAACTGAAGGCTCAAATAGCCTCACCGCCGACTTTGACTAGTCCTCACCCGAGTTGCCTTTATATGTATACTTGGCAGTTTCGGAAGTGGCCATCAGCTCGGTCCTAGTCAAGGAGATTGATAGGATACAAACCCCGGTTTACTTCGTGAGTCGAACACTCCAACCGGCTGAGACCAGATATCAAACAAAGAGAGGGCGGGTGCTAGCTTTAGTTTTCACCGCTCGTCGTTTGAGGCATTATTTTCGCAGACCATGATGTGACCATAAGGACGGACTACCTATCCGCGGATATTGCAACGACCCGATCTCGCTGGTCGCATGACGGCTTGGGCCGTGGAGTTGTCCGAGTTCGGCCTGAAGTTCGAACCCCGAGGTCCCATGAAGGCTCAGTTCTTGGCCGAGTTCCTCACTGAGTTACCCGAAATCGGCAACGGTGATCCCACTTGGACTCTGAGAGTTGATGGCTCTTCTAACAAAAAAGGGAGCGGAGCTGGAGTCATTCTTGAAGGACCGGACAATATCATACGGAGCAAGCGATACGCTTCTCCTTCACGACTTCTAATAATCAAGCCGAGTACGAGGCCACCTTCGCCGGTCTTAGGCTAGCCGGGATATGGGTGTGCGGCACTTGAAATGCCTAAGTGACTCTCACCGGGTCACCTCTCGGGTTAAGGACGAGTACCAAGTGAACGAGCCTCTCTTGCAGCAATATTATCACAGGGTGAAAGGTATGCTCTCCAATTTTGCCAAATTCGAGATTGACCATGTCCCACGCGAACAAAATGATAGAGTGACATCTTGTCCAAGTCCGGCTAGCTCTCGTCAAGGAGGACAACACCACTCTATCATTCAAGGGATACTTGTTTCTCCGAGCCGGGATAAGGACGAGGTATACTCGGTTAGTACGAGCCGGGCTCATGGATGACCCCAATCATATCTTACCTCCAAGATAATGTTGTACGAAGACAAAAATGAGGCTCAAAAGCTACGCCAAGCAAGCCTCTTATTACATTATGAGGACCAAGAGTTATTCCGAGAGGCTTCTCAACTCCTTTGCTCAAATGTTTAACTCCGGAGCGAGCTCAATATGTGATGGACGAGCTCCATATAGGTATATGTAGCATGCACTCCGAGCTAGGAGCATGGCAGCCCCGTTGATTCGAGCGGATACTACGGCCGACCATGAAAAAAGATGCCAAGGAATATGTTAAGCGTTGTAAAAAGTGCCAAGAACATGCTCCCTTGCCAGCAGCTCCACCAACCGCGCTTCACCTCGTCTCTTCACCTTGGCCCTTTGCCCTGTGGGGGATGGACATTCTCGGACCATTCCCACCTGCACAAAGACAGATTAAGTTTTTGCTTGTTGCCATCGACTACTTCACCAAGTGGATTGAGGCCGAACCTGTAGCGACCATCTCAGCAAGACAAGTCCAAAAGTTCGTGTGGAGGCAAATTGTTTGCCGGCATGGTATACCTTATGGATTGGTTACTGACAATGGAAGACAGTTCACAGATTCCACATTCGAGACCTTCCTATCTCAGCTCGGCATTCAACACCGAACCTCGTCAGTAGAACATCCCCAAACCAATGGGCAAGCCGAAGCAGCCAATAAAGTCATCCTTAGTGGGTTGAAGAAAAAACTCGACCTCATAAAGAAAGACTGGGCAGAAGAAATACCAAGTGTGTTGTGGGGATACCATTGCACTCCTCAGTCTTCCACCAACGAGACACCATTTCGTCTCACTTATGGGTTTGATGCCATGATCCCGGTAGAGGTGGGTGAACCCTCATTGAGAAGATTGATATTTACCCCCTCGGATAATGAGACCGCCCTCAGGGAGGAGCTCGACTTTATTGAAGAAGTACGGGAAGAAGCTAAAGTAAAGGAGTTAGCCACGAAGTTAAGAGCAGCCCGTCGCTATAATTCCCGGGTTAGAGAGCGGTCATTTGTTCCAGGTGACCTTGTATGGAGGAAAACCGGGGATGCCAGACGAGACCGAGCTCATGGCAAGTTGGCGGCCAATTGGGATGGCCCCTTCCGCATCCTTGAGGCCCATCAAAACGGAGCCTATAAATTGCAAGAGATGGGAGGACGCCTAATTCCGAGAACCTGGAATGCTAGCCACTTAAAACCGTATTTTAGTTAACTTCCTTTACTTAAATTTATTGTCGTTTTGCATATTGCTAAGTTTATCATTTAGATGTACTCGGATTAGCTTTCAATGAAAGGAAGTTTCAGCTGTCAATCGTTTTTTTACCGTACTCGGCGGCTACCGAGTTAAAGGAGACATCGCGTCCCTTTACTATTCTTTACCGTACTCGGCGGCTACCGAGTTAAAGGAGACATCGCGTCCCTTTATCATTCTTTACCGTGCTCGGCGGCTACCGAGTTAAAGGAGACATCGCGTCCCTCTATCCTTTATCATACTCGGCGTCTACCGAGCTAAAGGAGACGACCAGTCCCTTTATTTTATTTCACTTGGCGGTTTCTGAGTTAAAAGGTGACGACCCGTTGGAAGTCGGTCACATGATTCGCTGAGTTCAATTCTAAGACCCGTTGGAGGTCGACTTGGGAAATATTAATACGATAAAATGACTCAAGTAAAAGCAAGACGAGCAGTGAGAAGAAGGTAAAATAAATAACTACATTAAGGTAAAGAGTATTCGGCCCAAAGACCTTCATTACAACTCAAGACCGACCTTAAAGGCCGGCCGTAAAAAAATAAAGTATTCACACTAAGTCTACCAGCTTCCCGTCAACCACATCCTTGAGCTCATCAAAGGAGTCGGGATCAAGAGCGGGAGCCATGAGGCATGCTTGGCGGACAGCTCGGTCGAAGCCCGTGTTGAAGGTTGTCACCACGGCATCTTCCATTCTTTCCACTGTAGCTTTGAGGTCTTCATTTGACTTCTTAGCTTCCTCAAACTTGCCCGTGATGACCCCGAGCTCTTCTTGTAACTGGATGACCTTCAGCTCGGCAGATGTGGCCCGGTCCCCGGCCGAAGATACCTTCCCTTCTAGTTCTTCCTGAACAGCCTTGCTAGCAATGAGTTCCTGCACGAGCTCATCTTTGGCCGATAGGGCAGCAGCAAGATTCTGCTCGGCCTGTTCCTTCTCCTTTTCGGCCTTCTCCTTCTCCGACTTCACTTGTCGGCCTCCACCCCCAAGAAACTAATCGGGTAGCGAATCCAGATTCGCGCGGGCGAGGCATTCTCCGGCTCATTGCACCCGACCTTGAAGCTCGGCCGCACGGTCGCATACTTCTTAGCATGACGAGTGATAGCCAACACCGAGCTAAGAGCACCTCGGCCCCATCCAAACTTTCCCCTAACTCCTACCGCATCTAGAAGGGAGCTGTCATATGAGCTGGGGAAAGGATTGTCAAGCTTTATGTGGTCTCCCCGGACAGACGAATCCCACAGCGATTGCCCGGGAAGGACATCAGCCATTATCTGCTCAATACGCGGCTCAGTGCCCTCCTTGCTACACCATGAAGCTCCTAGAGGGAGTTTGGGAGAAGTCTTTACGGAAGGAGCCGGGGCGAGTGAAGGAAGGGAGATCTCCGTCTCTGCCATAGCCGAGATGGCCATAGGAGCTGGGGTGATTGAAATAGGAGTTGGGGTGGATACAGCCGGAGGAACCGGTATGTCCTCAACATGAGGAATGACGGCGAGAGTGGAAGTATTCTCGGTCACCTCAACTCTTCCCCTTTTGGTAGTTTTAGAAGGGCCCTCCTCCCTTGATCTTTTGGCCGGGGTAGGAACAGGAGGATCAACGGCCGGGCTTGTCTCTTCAACCGAAGGTGCCAGTTTGAGAGCCCCCCCTGATTGAGCAGGACCGCCTCGGATTCTTGCACCTGCACGCAAACGACGAGCTTGAAGGATGCGAGTAAGCTCGGTATTATCCGCCATTAATCCTGCAAACAAAGAAAGAATACGATATGTTAAAAAGCCAATCAATAATAACATCAAAGGATTGATTGAGATTATTACCTAAGAAATCTTTGGTAAGGATTAAACTTGCCGAGCCGAGTGAATCAGAGCTCGGCTGCTCGGGGGCAGGGGAAGACTATCTAAAACTTGGATAATGTTCCTATCTGCCGAGGACAAGTCCTCCTCGGGAAATTTTGTGTACTTACGAGGAATACACCAATATAGTGGATACCTCGGCGACAAGTCTTCTTTCAAGAAGAGAGCCTTGACGACATGATTATTTACTGGGGCTAATTTGAAGAACCTCTCCTTGAAGTTCTTGTATGACTCGGTGTATGGAATAAGTAACCCTTTGGCACGGGCACTTCTCAGAGAGACCCAGCCTACCTTACGGCCACACCTCAATTGATGATAATAAAGAAAAACACGGGAGCTCGGCCTAAGGCCGAGCAACTTACATAAAATTTGAAAAGCACGAAGAAAACCCCAACTGTTAGGGTGAAGCTGACTAGGGGCTACGTTCAAAAAAGAAAGCACCTCAGTTTCGCAACGGTTTAGGGGAAAGGCTATGTCAAATTCCTTGAACATGTACTCGTACACCGAGATGGCATACCGACCGTTTATAAGAAACCGACTATGAACCCTCTGATGAGGTTTACATACCCGACACATAACCCCATCCTCAAAATCCTCACCTACAATGGCATACATATCCACTAAGGCTTGAACACTCTCCCTTGTGTCTAAGCAAGAAGCCCGATTAGATACTTCTGCCAAGAGCCACGAAAAGTCGGGCTCTTCATCAGGAATGGGAACGATGAGATCGACCCCCCTGTTCGGTCTCGCTGTTCCCTCTGTAGCATTACCGAGAGAAGTGTTCCCCGTGTCGGCTACATTTATAGCGGCATCGACTTCTCTCACCTGAGTCTCGACAGAAGAGATCTCGACGATATGAACGGATTGCACCTCGGCTCCACCTGGGGGAGCTCCGGTAGCCGAAGGAGGTCCCGATCTGAGATCGGAATCCTCCGTGGAAACTTCAATGGAGGAAGTTCCCACTGATACGGGCTCAGAACCCAACGCAGAAGAAGGAATATTGCTCTCAATACTATGAGTAGCAGACGAGTTTGAGGAAGACATACCTAACGAGTTGAGAAGCAGAAGATGATGGACAAATAGAGAAGAGCACGAAACTACGAAGAATGAAGGAGGAACTTTGAAGTAAACAAAAATGGCAGCAAGAGATAACTCTGAGAACGAGGGAGAAATGCAAATGAAACTTCGAGAGATTTCGAAAAGAGAAAATGCAAAGGAAAGTGAAATGAGAACGAAGGGCAAGTCATTTGAAAAGGGGAAAAGCCGTTACCAGAAGAGTAACGGTCAAGCCCATCATTGCAACGGCCCATTACCTAAACTCGAGGCCCATTCATTACATTTAATTAAAACGAAAAAATTTAAATAAACCTTAATTAAAGAATATCAACCGTCATGGTACCTCTACTCATGAACCTCAATCGACCAAGTACAACTCATGACCAATGACTTGGACATGAGCTCGGGGGGCTGATGTACCGGGCAGGGGTGAGTTGCCGAGCTCATCCCACTTGATGCCGGGCTTATCCCTTTAACCCGGTCAGGATGGGACAACTGATATGGACCCAACCTACCAATCCCATCAACAGTACCCATTCCCTGATATCCTGGGATTTATGCGTATGACAGTATGATCACCGGGATTTACGGACCTAATGTAATCATAACATTTTCCCTTGAAGCTTATAAAAGAAGGCAGTGAATCAACAAAGGGGGATTCTGATCACTCAATTAAAGAGACCATACACTAAACAGCGAGGGAACCCACCCCTCCGCCACCTGAAAAACAGAGGGCCGAGTAGAGCTCGGACACCTCTAAAACCCGGCAAGAACACATACAAACCAATTAACAGCCCAAGCGAAAATAATTTTATATTTGAGATATTCAAATAGACATTCCACCACACCTAACAAGATAACGAGCGGTTACTATGAGGCGGCTAAGATCAATATATTAAATTTTAATTTATCTTTGAATATGTTATAATGACAAAATTAGTATTTTTATCCGAATCCGAAAGGAATACTATGAGATGATGTGGGATAAAAAGTAATCGAAGGGGTGTGAAATACTTTGTGAAAGGATGATCAATCTTCTCAGGTGGTGGAGTATATATATAAAAACAGTTAAATTAGTATGTGATCGAGTATTTTATAATAAAAAATATTATATTTGAATATAAGATGATTTTATCTTGGTCAGATGTATTTTTGTGATACATATGCATATATGCAGGGGATGAATGACATATTAGTGATGTTATGTCTTCTAATGACGTGACTTAATTATGTTTTTCTGATTGTGCCGATATTATGGTGAGACGTGCTAGTAGAAGGGTATGACTTGATTATGTTTCCCGTAGCCAATTCCGAGACACAACGTGATGCGTGATGTAGGAGGTAGAGCTAAATAGTAAAATTAGTATTAATATAAGATTTAAAATTTATAAAATGAGTATATATATAAAACATGGAAGGATAAAGGTTCGTCTAATGTGTTTGTATTTTTTTTTTTAACTTTTAAACTTTATTTATCTACTAGTATCTACTACAGAAAAAAAATATTGATTTTATATTTTAGAGAAACGAAAATGCAAAGATATTTTACAAGGACCAAAATTAAAAATTGTTTATTTTATAGGAACTAAAAGTACAAAATTTCAAATTTTAAAAAGATTAAAAAAATTTGTTTTACAAAAATTAAATAAAAACTTGGTAATTAAAAACATAATTAAATATAGAATATGGTATATATTTTACAAGAACCTAAATATAATATACTTATTCCCAAGAGCCACATTTTATTATGTCTGGTTTCGGGAAAGGTGATGCCCAGTGGAGGAATGAGCATCAATTTATTTTTAACTGTTATTGTAGATGACACATATTTATTTTTTATATAAATATATAAATATTTTAAATACATATTATATTATAATTATAATATGATACAGAAATATTGTAAATATTAAATCCTAATTTATATTTATAATAAATAATTTAAATTATGATATTCGATTATTTATAAATTGAAACAAATTAACGGTTGAGAAATTTAAGTAAACCAACAATACTATAAATTGAGAGGAATATTATTTTTTTGGCTAGCTAAACTGGGCTATAATTGTTCTTATCAAATCTTGAAATTGTAATATTTTAATTCTCTCAAAATTGTAGCACTAATAAGAAATTCTATTTGATAATTGTTACTTTCTTTGGGTTAGATCTTTGAAAACTATACAGTAAAAATGGATATTTTTATTCAAAGAAATAAATGAATTGAAAATTAGGCGTGCTTATGATCCCAAATTGTAATTTTAATTTTTATTCTAATTTACTAGTCTAATATTTTTTACCACAATTTTGTATCATGATCATTTACCCAATAACATTTTTCTTTTATTTTAAAAGATAAATATATATAACATTTAATATGATTATATATTTTATAAAATAAATTTAATAAAATTGTCGAGATGAGTCTAGATTTGTGGGCCAACCTTATATATATATATGTTTTTTTTTTCTTATATATATTTTATTTATTTAAAAGTAATATGAGGGTGTAATGTGTGTATTAATTGCAGTGGTTGCCGTGGCGGAACGTTCTGGTAGGGTTGGGGGCAGTCTGGGTTGGTAATTGGTCACAGCAGTCCAATCAAAATTTGTTTTTATAATATATAGATAAGATTGGCGCAATATTTTATATTTTTATTCTTCAAATTCGACAGCACGCATATCATAATACAAGTTTATTATAACTTCATAATGTAAATTAAATGGCCTAAGATTGTCTTAATTTAATTTTAAGTGTTAAGTTCAAAATTTGAGTCTAACTGTTCTGAAATTGAATCCGGTTCATTGGTTCAATTAATTAAATTGTCATGATCAGTCTGATCCGTTTAAAAAACTGTAACACTTTATGAGAGTCAACAATGGCTTAAATTGATTCAAAATTTAATATTAGTTTAATTCGATCAAATGTAAAGAAATCATATATATATATTTAGAGTTTTATTTTCTAAATTCAGTTTAAATTATTTTAAAAGTACATAAAACAAATATTTAATAAGAATTACAAATAGATATAAACTAATATTTTATTTTGATTTTAATGTTACAAATATAATAATATTATGTTTATCTAATATTATTTTATATATTATTTGATTATTATCTATAATTATTAATAAAGAAGATTCTCCTTCTTATAGTGAATTTCTGTCTTTATTTTTTAAATAATTTTACCTTTTTAAATTTATAAATTTGTTTATTATAATTTCATATTTAAATCATTATTTTTTTTATCTCCAAGTTATTCTCATTAAAATTTAAGAATTATTTTAATAAAATATTTTATTATTCACAACTCAATTTGTTATGATTTTCTAATTTATCTAAAAAATTCAAATTGTTAAATTTATTATTTCTACCTATTTTAACCAAGTTAAAAATAAAAAACACATGAAGTACGCATATTTTTATTTTCAAGATCTATTAATGTCAATTTAATGCTATTTAATCATTAAATCTTAAACTAATGTGTGTTAACTAATTTAATGTGCAGTTCAACTTTGAAAACAATGGTCTCGATCTTGATTAAAAGTATCTTCATGTCATGTGATCAATTTTTTTTTTTCCTTGAAGAGATCTAGAAGGCCATTGCATTTGCTATATATATATTATTAGCCACCTTATCACAATCCATCACTCTCCCTTAAACTCCAGTTCATAGCATAAATGGGGTTTCCACATCTACTCCTTTTAGCTTTATTATGTGTAAGTGTAAACCATATTCATCCATCTTAATTTGCTTCATATTTTCAATAATCAAGAGACCAAGTTATAAAAATTTTGTGATAAAACTCAGTGATCAACAAAATTAGTTGATATTTTCTGTCTATAATATGATACTAAAAAAAATCTCAGATCTAAAAATTAGTCATCATAAAATAGATATGTTTATTTATTTTTTTATTTATTTTTCATTTTTTTCTTCATATTTTACTAGTAATGATCTGATTGTCTGCATATTAGAGTTGAGAGTTGTTTACTGAGTATTTATCTCTGACAAAAGCATGATTATAGATGATTTCATTTTCCTAGACTATAATTTCATTATCTTAGACTATAGATGATTATTTTGAAGTTGTCTTAAGCAGTTGTTACCGTAATTTTTTATTAATTCAAACTAAGTAACACTATTGTGATTTGTGTGATCTAAAATTGAACATTTTGTTGCAGATAACTCTAAGAGGAAACGATGCGTCGCAATCGGCGAAAGATTACTGGGAATCTGTTTATCCAAACACTCCGGTGCCGAAGCCTCTCTTGGATCTAGTGTTGCCTAGTAAGTTACATGAATTATTAATCTTTGCTTCTAATGTTGATTAACCAGTGTTTAAGTTATTTATTTCATGTACAAATATAATAGTACTTAATACATGGAATATATTGTTTTTTACAAATATTTTAAAAAATTTTATGCATATTAAAGAGTTTATTATTCAATTATTTTATTTATTTTAGAATTATATATTTTAAATTTAAAATAATTATACTAAATATAAGAATTAAATGATTTTAATATAAAATTGAAAAATTAATAGTTAAAAATTAAAGCATGAGTTTGTGTATACTTCATTTAAAATATTTAAAATAATTATACTAAATATAAGCATTAAATAATTTTATTATAAAAATTGAAAAAATGATAGTTAAAAATTCAAGCATAATTTTGTGTATGCTTCATGTAATAAAAAATTATTATTTTAAGAAAATTTTATGTGATAATTACTGTTAACCCCAAAATTATTCTAGTTTTCAGTAGTAAATAATAATCTTGAATTGAGCATGCAATTATGTTTAATTCTTAGAAGAATAATTTCACTGTCTATAATGATTTTATTTAAAAGAAATGTATTAATTTTCATAAAAGATACCTACATCTATACATACAAAAACATTGTTGAAATATATTTATATAATGTATGAAACAGTTAGAAACATTTTATTATCATGTTGTTGAAAGTAATGAGTGAAGATTTTTTAAAAAATATATTTTATTTAAAGTATTATTGAAGAACTAATTTAAAATTTTAATTAGAAGATTATTGGCCAATAATATATATATAATTCGTATATGAAAATTTCTCCATCTCTATATCTACCACTATATATTGAATTAGAACATTTATCTACAAAAAGTATCATTTAAAGTGTAATTGAAGAAGTAATTTAAACATTTAAACAGAAGATTATTGGTCAGTAATAAAACATATATATATATATATAATAATAATAATAATAATAATAATAATTCTAATACATTTATTATGAGTTTTCTAACGATGATAATGTCATATATAATATTATTTTATAGTAAATATATTAACTTATCAGATTTAAATTATTTTCCATTAAAAATTAGAAAAATTTTATTTATAAATTTTTTAAATAATAATAAAAAATTAATTTATAATTTAGCAAGCTATACAGAGTTATTGAAAGTGGAAGAATAAATATAACTTGTGTATTAATTGATCCTACCTCTCAACATGGAATATTGTGATATTTTATGTTAATTTATCCATATATATTGGGCAGTTTATGGATCAAATTCTGACTAACTTAATTAAGTGGTTAAGTAAATATTTTTGTATTAATATTGTAGTTAAAAAATTAAAAAAAATATCATACTTTAATTCTTACTCTACCATTGAAGATTTACATAATTGTTGTGATTTGTAAGTATATCTATAATGGTGTAGCTAGGAAAACCAATTTACCTATTAAAGTAGAAGAAGAGAAAGAGTATTGGACTCTCTTTTTTGAACATGATCTTCACCCTCACAAGACAATGCATTTGGGCCTCCACAAGCATTCTGATACCCAAACCACAATAAGGCCAGGGTCAAAAACAACAAGTCAACCTTTTGGAGCATGGTTAAGTGCAAAAGTAAAAGAGAGTTATAATCTTGATGAGGTTTGTGGTAGAACAGCTGCTATAGGAGAAGACAAGTTTTGTGCAACATCCTTGAAATCAATGATGGGTTTTGCCACTTCAAAGCTTGGGAAGAATATTAAGGTGATTTCAAGTTCCTTTGCACAAAATCAAGACCAATACATGGTTGAGGAAGTGAACAAAGTTGGAGATCAAGCAGTTATGTGTCATAGGCTTAATTTTGAAAAGGTTGTGTTTTATTGCCACAAAATAAATGCAACAACAACTTATATGGTTCCATTGGTGGCTCCTGATGGAACTAAAGCTAAGGCACTAACTATTTGCCACCAAGACACAAGAGGCATGGATCCTATTGTGGTTTATGAAGTTCTCAAAGTCAGAACTGGAACAGTGCCTGTTTGCCATTTTGTTGGAAATAAAGCTATTGCTTGGGTACCCAAAGTCACCAAGGAATCTTGTTTTGTGTAGATGTTATGATGTATTTGGTAAGAAAAATATGACTTATCTTAAAGTGTTGTCTATGTATGTACTATATATCTTTCTTGTATGATGTATTTCAAATAAACTAATAGTTCTAAGCTAGTTAGAACAATGTGTGTCATTAATTATGTTTGTACCAGAAGCCCAATTAAGGGGATGTATATTTGAATTTGATAATTCAATCATAAAATGTTGTGTTCAATGTAAAATCTTCTTGATATATATGGGATATAGTTGAAACATAATTTGCAATTTCGATTTTGGGTATAATTGAAATCGAAATTATGCCGGACCAAAGGCATATTATTAATTCACAAAAGTGAACTTGTATGTACAATGCCAATCTTTTAGTTACAATTAGTTCTTTAATCACTCCTACGAATTATAACAACTTCAATGTAATACTTTGTTGGGCTTCATTTGTTGGGCTTCGTTTGGAACACACAAAATACATAAGAGGAGAATAAAAGTGCATGTAAGTATACAAACTTCCAAGTACTTACGTTATTTGGAACACAATAAATGATATCAATATGTTAAAAACTTTTGTTGGACCCACGCAGAAAAATTTCTTCACAAATTTGAGAAGAAATCATATACATGTGCTTCGACCACATCTATATGTGTGATAACCGTCTCTGGAAAATTGAATATATTTCAAAATTTGGCGATTACTGTTGTACCTCCCTTTTTTACTATATAAACCCCTATTTAGATAAATATTAAAATAAAAGTAATATAATAAAAATAAATAATTTCAAAATTTTCTTTTAGATTAAAAAATCTTTTCTCACTCTTTTTCTCTTCTCCCATATTTTTTTTTTATTTCCACTCTATGTTATTTCTCTTTATCTTCTTTTTTCTCAATTTCCTTCTCGCTTCCGAAAACTTCTTAATAGGAATTGATAACACAGAGAAGCAAATCAGAATCTATCCTACTGATTCTTGATTCAGATTTAGCGTGATGGTTCAATCAACCCTTTCCTAACAGAATGTAAAATTTATTATAGATGAAGAATAATTCTGCATTTCCAAGGCTAGAAACTATTCTTCAGCATCTCATAAGCCACCTTCTTCGTTTTGTCACAGTTAAAAAAAATCTCTTCCACATAATAAATTTATAACCAGGCCTAATTCCAAAAATAGTTTCCATAACTAACCCATTGCTGTCATTTAGCTATAACTCTATACACCTTTGAACACAGACTCATTTAGTCATCGCAGTGCTTTGCATGTATACACCCCACCTCGTTTCTCGAAACGGACATTCACAAAGGACTACTCTTACAAAGATACGATCAAAATGTAATTGACAAAAAAAGTGCTAGTTTGTGAAAGAGACTGGATACAGACACAATAAATAGTAGATGTTATTGTGTTAAGATGTTAATGCTTGACATATAATATCTGTGGGACTTCATATACACAACATTAAGAACTTATTAATGTAAAAGAGTGTTGAGTTTTAAGATCCCATTGTTGATATAAACAAATAAAAAAGAGTATTGAGTTTTGGAAAGATACAAAGGACGAAGATCCTTAAACAAGGGAACAAAAGCCACAAGCTAATCTCATTAAACAAGGAAGGTGCTTTGGTTTGTACTCTGTCACTTTGCGTTGGGACAATTCACTGTACATAGATCTTCAAACCGGGAAGAAGTTCCTTGCACTATTTTACATTCTCCTATCTCCAAGATGGCAAGAGTCCAAGGGAGGCAACAAGACAATTTATAAAATTTCTGAACTTTAAGCTTCAGTACTCCACATTGGATAATGAATCATCTCCAAAGTTGAAACCAATCTGGAAATCTTGTACCACCACAACTCCTGATTGACAACTCTTTCAATCTAAGTCATAAACCAATACAGTTCAATAATTAGATGAGAAGAATGGAACATCAGATATTTTAAGAATCTATACTGAAGAAAATAAAGTTACATTTCTGAAAATGAGTAAACCTCATGTGCCAGTGTTGAATCTATCACACAATATTTCCTAGCCTATTTCTGCTCCGAAACTTTGTTCATGGTCCTGCAACAAATCCAGAAGAAAATATGAAGGTCCAATAGTTTCACGTAGGCTATCATTCTTCAGATATCCACAGACCAATTAGACGGCTCATCGTGTCTAGCAAAATAGAATTCAAGGAATTTTATGTAACTGTAAAATATACAATACTAACTAAGAACTATGATTTCATAATGGTGAAGTCTAACGGTCTCACATCATCATGTATATCAGTATGTAAGTTGTATAACATCCAAACCAGAAACTTAATAGTCTTTCACAAACAACTTTAATGTTTGATTTATTAGAGTTTCTTCTTCAATTTCCTTCCGAAGACAGTGTTTCTGAACTCAGGAATCATTTGAAAACCTGTTACACAATGTAAATAACAAAAAGACAGGCACCTGGAACAATAGCTTAAGAATATCAAGCAAGAAAAGTTCCGAAGAGACAGGGAAAGAAACCCAATCCATATCATCAGAAGCTGTGCAAAGAGCATGGCTAAGATTATAATGCTTATTAAGTTTTCTTAATGATTTTTTGGTCTAAGATTGATTACAAAATAAAATAAAATGTCATCCAAGAGAGAAAAAAATCTTTTTCAAGAAAGCTAGAGAAGAAAGGTATATTGAGAAAAACAAAATCCTCAAAATAATGAAGTAGTATAAACTAAGGAGAAAGAAGAAACAGTATGAGCTAGAAAGAAAATTGACCCCACAAGATAAAGGAGGATAAAACAACTCTAACTCCCAGTTACAGTGTATACTTTATGGAATGGATGCTAGAACTTTTTCACTTTATTGCTCTCACCATTGTCCTACTGTCCTAAATATAAGTAGGGTGCATGAGTTATTGTAAACACCTGATACCCGTGCTTAATTCCTACAGATTAAAAAGAAAAAAAAAATATAAGTAACACATTTTATTGGAAACCAACTTCAACAGTAGATATTCATAATAAAAATTCTTGCAAATAAACCAGTATCGGTGTTACTCAGGAATAGGTGTTACTTGTGTTGCTATCATTTTTAAAATGCTAACTAGAAAGTGAAATATTTCAAACAGGATTGCATTTCAAAAGCTGCAAAGATATTGAGGAGAATTGGCACCTGATAAAATGGTAGACATACGAGAGTTGGTGCATGTGTGGTTTGAGACTTCTAGAGAAGTATTGTGTCCCAAAGTCTCTTTCAGTAAGGCGATGAGTTTGTAGCAATTGGAGAGTTCCATCCTTGTTAGATTTGATGGCAAACCTTCGTCAAGGAACAACTCAACTGTTGGACAATCTTTAATTTGTAGGTTATCTAGAGATGGAAGAAGAACATGCATGTGTTGAGGCAATGATTTCAAATTCTCCAATCCTTCAACACTAAATCTCTCTAGCAGTGGCACAGATAATCTGTCACCATGAAATGATTCAAATAGAGGGCACTATCTGATATGCAGTTTCTTGAGACGGTTATGAGTGTGCTCTTGTGAAATCATTTGTAGGTGCGGACACCTGATATCCAGCAAACTGAGTTGTGGGAAGAAATCTAGTTGAAAGGTAGTTAGAGTCACTACCACATATCTTTAATGTTACTAGGAAATCATAGAATGCCCAATTAGAATATTCATCTTTAGGCAAGAATCAATGAGCAAGAATTGAAGAGAAGCATTAGATATGATGCTTTCATGTAGGCTCCATGAATGATGAGCTGTGTCAGGGTAGATAAATGATAATCAAACTGCAACTTTCCACAGTCTTCTAGATTTAATTCGTAAATTTCTAGAGCCTTGGGAGCAGAAGCCACAAGTTGTTCACATCCACAAAATTTCTAAATTCTTTAAATGAATAAGTTCCTCTGCAGGTGCCCTCTTAGCATAAGAAACCACCATATACAAACTTATATCAGCTTTACATTCCCATTCTTCCCATTTCTATAGTATAACAGAAGTACAATGATTTCATGGACATAAATGAAGTGCTACTCCCATAAAAATCAGCATCAGTACTCATTATTCCATCAAATCCTGTGATTGCAGCATCTTGAGAAATGGTAAAAGTACAAATGAGGCAAACAGAGGCAATTTTCATATCTGTACAAAGTTAAGGACACCATTTTCAACAATGAATTATCAGATAACCAACTTGGAAATTGTGTACCACTATAGTTTCTGACTAACAGATTCTTCAATTGTTGAAGACTGAACTCTCTACTTTTGCCAACATAAAATGAACCCAATACATCAAGGTTTTACTTTCCCCAAATGCATTGGCACATTTCTAACCTGGGAAGCATAAATTCAAGGCAATAATGCAAATTGGTGTGTTTTTGTGCCAATTCAAGGGTAGCTCGTCCAAATGTGAACAATGATTCAGCATCAGAATTTGTAATAGAGTGAGCAAGTTGAGTCAGGTAGTCTTTTTATACTAGTACTAGTCTAAGGAACTGAGATGTTTAATTTCGCCTATGGAGTTAGGCACCTCTGTAAAAGCCAGAATAACGAGACAAAGATAAAATACATGAGAACTTAGAATAACGAGACAAAGATAAAATATATGAGAACTTAGAATAATACATGAGAACTTAAACTTGGAGAGTAATTAGTGTATCGATATCTTACAATGCAAAATATGGCGTGTATGAGCGTGATAATCAAAAGAAAGACCTCGATAATAGATCATTGAAGTGTTGTTCACCAATTTCTTCTGGATTGAGGACATGGTAGAAAGGATAGGATAGAAAGTTTTCAACCATCCCCAGTATAACTAAGACTCTCACTAAGAGTGAGAGTTCTTCTGAACTGAGGACAGGGTATTAAGTTTTCAACCATCCACAATATCATTAAACTCTCACTGAGAGTGGTCCAAAAAAAGATCTCAATAATAGATCATTGAAGTATTGTTCACCTTCAAGACTTTTCTTTCTTTAGACTCCGAATAGTTTTCAAGGCTAAAGGAAATCCTTTGCACTTTTCAACTATCTTAAGTATCAATTTCTTTTAATTCACTAATCAACTATGCATTATCATCTTGGAATGCATGTTTAGCAAAATTTTGTGAACAATTATTTTCTTGTGAATGCTCTAGTTGACTTGCCTTGTTTGTTGTGACAAGAATTTTACTTCCTTGAATCCCACTGGTGAGAGTTCCCAGGTGTTCCGTTTCTCATTCCAAACATCATCTAAAACAACAAGAAATCTGTTTTCTTTCCATCTTCCATTAACCATTTTTAGGTCACCACTGTCATCTTTTGATTCACTAATTGCCTGAGTTGCTCGTCTTGTTGTTAAACCATCATAACACACAAACCCAGTCTTTGACATCAAAATTACCCTCTCCATCCTGAGGTCATTGTATACATGTTGGGCAAGCATGATCTTACTCACCTCGCCCATGCTCACAATAGAAAACATCAATATGTGGTTACTATTCTCAGTGTCAGATGTCAACCAATTAAAGATCATATCTCTGTCATCATATCTCCCATAGATAACACTTTCAACCACCAAAAATGTTGATGGCAATTTCTGTGACACTATATTACTCGATCCTAGTCTAGCCCTAACACCCCTAGCCTCTTTCAAGTCAAGATCTCCCTTTAGGCTTGAGATAAATGCTAGGTTGTCAAGGACTTGTTTCATTCTTGATTCAATTTCTTTCTCAAAGGAAACGACAGAAAAAGAATTAAAGAAATTCAACACCTTGCTAACGAGCCTGTCAAATAACAGTGAGTCGCTTGAATTCTGCGAGTGCATGCGAGCTCTTGGTCGGAGTTCATGGACATTTGCTCGATGTCAGTGCTATCAAAGGAGAGGAGGGATTCTGTTCGCGTGAATTCATGGAGATTCCGGTGGTTGCCGTCAACACCGGTCTACAAGGCAGAACCACCAGCGTCAATCAAGGCTTTTCTTACCCACACCGTCCACGCTTAAGGTGAAGAACAGGGTTGTGAAGTTAAATCGAGAGAGAACACGAAGAGAGAAGGTATACGGCTGAAGAAGATAAGAGGAAGAATCAATAGGGTTTAGAGACCCCAAATGGAGTGATGGTTTTTCTCCCTCCACCTGTTTATCTCTTTCTTAATACAACTTATTTTGGACTTTTAATTTTTTAGATTGTAGTATTTCTTATTTAGAAAATAAGGAATTTGTTTCATGGTCGTGAACTTCCTCTCTTTGTTTATATTTTTTAAAATTTAAATTATAAAAAGAATAGTTTTAGTTTTAATGGTATAGTTTCATCATTTTAAATATTAGATCCGAAATTAATCCATAAGTTTCTATTGGGTTAAATAATTCATCTCACTTAATCACAAACTACTAGTTTTATTATTATAATTTTATTCCATGGTCTTAGTCGGTCTTTGTAAATATTTAAAATAGAAGAATGAATGACCATCTCACGTGTGAAATCTCTGCTTTAGAAATAACCTACCCTATACATATCGAGGTTAAAAATTAATGATCACTCAGTTATGTCCTAACTAGTAAATTCTATGACAATAGAAGTTAGAGAAAACTTCTTACTTTTTAAAACAACTAAGGAGATATGAGAGACGGCTCGTAAAACTTACTCTGGTATAGAAAACTCCTCAGAGTTACTTCAGATTGAAACCAAATTGTATGATTTACGATAAGGAGAATAAAATGCTACTCAATATTTCAACACCATTACTTGATATTGGTTGCAATTGTACATGTATAACATTAACTCGTGGAAGGGCCCGAATGACTCAGCTTTATATAGGTAAAATTGTTGAACAAGAGAGAACAATAAAATTTCTTCTTAGTCTCAACAAAGACCTAGACGAAGTCAAAGAGAGAATCATGGACATTGAGTCTTCCATACCTTCCACGAAGGAAGTACAAAACTTGACATGTAAGCCTGTCAAATAACCATAACTCGCTTGAATTTTATGAGTGCATGCAAGCTCTTCATCGGAGTTCATGGATATTTGTCGATGTCGATACTTTCAAAGGAGAGGAGGGATTCTGTTCGCGTGAATTCATGGAGATTTTGGTGGTTGTCGTCAACACCGGGCGACAAGGTAGAACCACCAACGTCAATCAAGGCTTTTCCTCCCTATACCGTCCACGCACAGGGTTGTGAAGTTAAGTCGAGAAAGAACACTAAGAGAGAAGGTGTAAGGTTAAAGAAGAAAAAGGAATAATCAAGAGGGTTTGGAGGCTCCCCAGTTGGAGCAGTGGGTTTCTCTCCTTGCACCCATTTCTCTCTCTCTCCCTTTTTTTCAATACAACTTATTTTACACACGAAGTACCTAAAATATCCATACAATTTAAAAAGCACACCCACCCCCTCTTGAGCACACCTTTCTCTCTCTGCCCCCTCTTTCAGTTATACTGGTTCATCTCTTTTTTTTTTTTTTTTAAAAAGAACTAGGTCCGTTAGAAATATATTACACATATGAGCCTCGTTAGAAACATATTACACATATAAATTAGTTTAGTCGCACTCTGTGCAATATGCGTCCGGACTTGTGCCAGAGCGTATTCTTTGCTGGCCTCTGTATGCAATAGAACGCCCACATGTTGGGCGTGTCATGTGTTAATTATGGGTTGTAGTGGAACGCCCATATATTGGACGCTTTATGTGTTAATTGTGAGTCACTTTAGCCCAACATGATGCGGGCTTCCGTAGGCGAATGTGGTGCAGGTTCAAGAAAAAATTTTGCTGGCCACAGTGTGTAGTAGAGCCCCCACATGTTAAGCACATCATGTGTTAATTGTGGGCCACTTTGACTCAATGTGGTGCAGGCCTAGATGCCACTCACATGCTATATATACCTCCCCCCTCATTTGAGATCAGCACAATAAATCCAATTGCAAGTAAATTCACAATTTTTATTTTTTATTAATTTTTTTATAATTTACATTTATTTTAATGATTTAGTGTCTATTTCTTTTTTTTTTTAGGATTTGTTGAGTAATAATACTCCTTATCAAAGTGAGACATTGGTAATTGGCGCTAATTCTATTTGATATATTATAATATAAATTTATAATAACCATATTCATTTTTTATAACGTTTAATATTAAATTTGTTGTTGTAGAAAATTTGTGGAGAAATGACTTCTGCAATTATTATCGTTATGTACATTAATGAAATGATAATCGATACTAATGAAAGAATCATGTTTGAAGGACTGAGAAAAGCTTTACAAATAAAACACAAGATAAAATTTAATTCGTTGAAACATAGAATTCATAATAAATTTAAGTTAAATTCTAATCAAGTTATTGGTTCCATGACAACAAGATATTTTATAGGGAATCAATATACTGCACTACAAATATTCAACGGTAAAGATGTCGACATTATGTTTACTAATTTTCTTCAACAAGAGGATGTTGGTCCTCTGTTGGTTTGGAGTTTGATAGCAAGGTGAAGTGCAAACTGTTATAGCAAGATACCTGATGAATGTGCATCAAATGATGAGGGTGCATGAGTCCAAATCAACAAAGTATGTTATTTATTACCCAAAATATTGTTCTGAACCTCCTTGTCCTTTTAATATGCGAGCTATAAAATCGAAAAGGACAAATAGGTGAAAAGTAACACAATGGGGTGGACCATATACTTATTTAAACTCTAGTTTAACTCAAGACCATGTGAATCTTGATTCAAATTTTATTAGTAAATGCATTATGGTTAAATAAAATAATACATCTTTGAATTAAGTTTTATTGTATTATAGATTTATATTTTAACTTAAATTTTTTAAAGTTTGATCAGGGAAGATCCATCGATCAGAATTGGAAGTATGTTTAACTACAAGATTTAATACAGGAAGACATGGTTAGCTAAATAAAAAGCAATGACCATAGTGTTCGACGATTGGGAAGAATCATACGCCGAACTTCCTGTTTGGCTTAAATGCATGCAAATTCACTCTTCGGGATCATAATATCAAATTTTTGATGATGATTATTTAATTGCCAACACTCTAGTCCGTGAATACGAATAATTTAAACATGTGTTTTGGACATTCCGACAATGTATTGATGCCTTTAACTTTTGTAAACCAATAATACAAGTATACGAAACACACTTATTGATGGAGGACCATCTCCATTAAACACACAAGAAGGAAGAAGATTACAAGGTCCATGCTCAAGAAGATATAAGAGCAAATTCAAGAAGAGGTGACTAGAAGTCAAAGTCAACAGTCAACTCAAAGTCAACTGTTGACTACAAGTCAAAGTCAACAGTCAACTCTTGAAGACTTTACTCTTGTAATTAAATCTTGTAATTTTCTTCATATTTTGTAATTGTTTTTCTTAGGAACTTAAACACTTGTAATAAGTAGTTTTTGGCCTTGGATTGGAGCTTGAAGCTCACGACCTTGGTGGACTAAGTGTGACCAAAAATTTGGCAAGACAAATGGGAGAGAGTGGCGCACACTCTCCATGGGAGAGAGTGGAGAGAGTTTTGGATGAAAAGTAGTGGCAATTTCACTAACTCTTAAGCAAGCTTAACCATTAGATTAATTCCAAATCAAATGGCTAAGAAAGCTCACATCCAATGTGGCATGATGCATTCTTCTAAGACCAATTCGTAGCTCTTGATTTAAATTCCATCAAAGGGTTGACATTCAATTTGAGTCACATGTTTCACGCCACTCAAGAGTGAATTTTGACTCCATGATCTAGATTTAATTAAGAGGGTGAGAATAAGTCTTAGAACACATGAATCATGCTTACTCTAGCTAGCACCGTGACCCTTGATTGTTTTGCTCATCCAAAGGCCAATGCTTGAACCGTATGAGGTGCCTAAGTGAAGGCTTTCCATGCGTCGATCAAGCATTGATCCAAGGGAGAGCAAGCCATCCAAAATTTGCCTTAGTTCTCTTAGAATAATTAGGTGCATTTTCATTGTGTAAGAGGTCTTTTGATCATTTGATAATTTGAATATAGCAAGAGCTCTTTCTTGAGAGTGTTCTCTCTTGGGTTTTTCTAAGAACCTTGAGTCTTATCAATGGATGCTTATCCTTGTGGCTATTCTTCATCTTGACTTATTTCTTAGGCATGGCATCACCACCTTCTATTCTTCTTCCATTTTCTTATTTCTTCTAAGTCCTTGAGTCTTTGAGTCAACATTGCTTTCGCCATTACCATCAATCCGTGGAGCTTCTAATTGGAGAATGAAGATTGGGCCAAATTCAAGCTTCTCACCAAGTAAGCTTGTATCACTTATACGAGAGATATCACGTAACACTTCTAATTGCAACAACGCAAGATGTGAATGACAATGTATTACCACTTGCACCAGAGCATAAAGTCAGCTATTGGATAAAGTTGACCTCACACTTACCATGTATACTGCATTAGACACATTTTTTCAAATTTCAATCACAAATTTAAGAACCAAAAACAAAAACAAATGTTGGCAAAATTAGGTTAGTTAATGATTCAACGTTTCAAAGTCACCATTTTTGAGATTTAACTACATACCTTATTTTAATTGAATCTAATGAGTTATTCATCTATTTTTTTGTTGGTTATACTCCTTGTAAACACATTTTTGATAGAAATCTTGAGAAATTCTACGAAGAGAGCCCTGCAATCGCTAGTTGGATTCAAGGAATATTGAAGAAAAAATGGAGTATGACCTACAACAAGGAAGAACATAGATATGGAAACATGACCACAAATCTATCTGAATGCATCAATAAGGTTTAAAAGGCTGCAAAAATCTTCCTATAACTGTTTTGGTGAAGTCAAGGTACATTCGCTGTCGTGAATATTTCGTTGAAAGAGGTCATTGGGCGCATGAAGAACTAAGTAATGATCGTATTTATTGTTCAAGAATAATGCACGCTCTTCAAAGAAATCAAGTTGAAGCATGTCTCACATTGTGCATGACATTTGTCAAATACAATTTGAGGTTGAAGAGACATTCAATCCATTGATACAACGAAGTGGGAATAAGTGGGAAGTAAATTTGACTGATAGATATTGTTTGTGTGGGAGGTTTACAACTTTCCACTATCCATGTTCACATACTATTGTCATGTGTGGACATGTTAGTATCGACTTCTTACACTACGTTGATGATGTGTACAATAATGAATACATCTTGAAGGCTTATTTAGATGATTGACCTTTAGGAAATGAAGATGCATTCGATCCGTCCAAGCAAGAATGGAAATTAATTCCAGATCCATCAACCATTCGAGGTAAAGGAAGACCAAAATCAATAAGAATTCGAAATGAGATGGATTGAGCTGAACCTCCACAACAAAAGCAAAGATATAGAAGATATGGTCAACATAGTCATAAAAGTTGACTTTGTCTTGTTAACTCTCAAACGTGATTTTAATCAACAAGAATTTCAATTATTCATGCATTCGTAATTGTTGAAGAAATTTGTTCATTTATTGATAACTTGTTTTAATCTTTAATTTTTAAGCTTACTATTTACTATCATGCATTCAAGAAAAACATAAAAGACTATGAGAAAAACATAATAAAGCTATTGAGTCAACATAGATGTTTAATTTACATATGAACTAATGATTAAATAAAACGTAGTTAACATCATACAAAGCAGATTTATGTCGGCCATGATGACCACTGGTACCACATGGTGTGTCCCATCCACACACTTGTCTATCGGGATTCCTTGGTGGTTTTGCCTATTTAATGGTTGTCACTGCATCAAAGTCTAGTTCGAGATCCACACCATGTAAATCATCTGTATGTAGAATATTATCAGGAATATTCCATGGTGGACCCATGGGTGTGGCTGGGGTGTGTACATCCAATCCCTCTCCTTACATAGGAGACGTACCAAATAGATGCTCAAATGCCCAAGTCCTCGAAGCTGATCCCTGTAGTGGACTAGTTGGTGCTGGATACTAGTACATAGGGAGCATTTTAGAAGGCAACTGAGTAAACTGATTAGGTGTATAGTACATCCCAATTCCCCTCTGTAGCATTGATGAAAGAATGTATGGCGCAAAACTCACGGAAGGCCACTTGCATGTCAAACCACCATGCGTCTCTCGACTATGAGAATCCTTGACCGCGAATATGCGGGTAGCTGGTGGTGCAATGCTAGCTGGCTGAGTGGCATGCTCAAAATTAGAACAAAGAATTGCCATCTTTCTTACAAGGTCTAGCAAGTCTTTTTTTGATACCATACAGAGATTCATGATTGTAGCTCATTGGCTACATGTGTGGTATCACCCCGACGACAAGCTGTAATCGATTGTCCCATATCTATAGCACGGGTTGCATAACTTGCAACCAATTGTTATCTTCTTTGCCTCTTAATGTAAGTTGACGTAGACTTTAAGGTTGAGATGACATAGAAGGAACAAATTGTTTCATCCTAAATTGCCTAATCACCCTATCACGATGATGCTATTCATCTATTTGAAAACATATCAATGGCATCACACTTCTCCATATCTTTTGCCCAATTTAACAAATTTTTGGTAACAGCTTAAAAACCGGACCACAACATGGTTGTCATAAAAACTAAAAACAAAATGGTTAGTATTAAAAATTAAATCAACATCAAATAAAACAATTAACCAAAATTATTTGAATGAAAATCATCAAATTTTACCTTGTTAGATTTTAAAAAATCTAACTTTTGTCGAACTACCGACATATCATCGTCAAACGATATTCGATTTTGCACAGGGAGCCACCTATAAAAAAACATTATTTATTTTGGTACATTTCACATAAAATTATTTAACAATAAGAGATGTTGATTATTAACTATTGTAATACCTGTGGCTAAATGGTGTGTCCTCAACATGGGTCGTCATGACACACAGGGCTAAGCATGTAAATCTCTCTCAAGCCTATAATTGAATGAAAATCGAGAAACCTCCAATGGACACAACATCGATATTTGTGACCTTCCATAACTCTCGGTAAAGATAGTCCAATAAAGTACTACCCCATGCATATTTTTTTATTTCTTCAAGATCCTCTGAAAACTTTAAATATCTCAATGAGACTCTCGAGCTATTTTTATTAACAAACATGCCCCCTCCCTCGCCAATGAAACACAATATCCATGCACATGTAAAACACCTCAACGCATTTGCGTCACCAAGAAACTACTCTATATCACTGAACTGCTTAGTTAACCAACTTAATTTAACATATGAGCCTCTCAATTCTTGAGATGTTGGCCTTACACCCAATAATGCCTCTGCTTGGTCCGCCTAATCACCATGGGTCAATTCGATCACTAGCCTCCCATTTATTGCTAAGCCAAGCAAGACAAATACATCCTTCAACGTTTGGTACATTCCCCACACCTCATATAGAATGTGTGGGTTTGAGGCCGCCATCTCTTTATGAATGCTTGGAGCGGATCCGCATCTAGTTTCAGATATCCAAAGTGGCAAACCGAGAAAAATCTAACCTTGTGCAAGTATGGAGATATGGCTTCAGGAAATCTTTGCTGACTTTGATACGTCAGAACAACTCGTCAAAATTTTAATCTTCTATGATACTGTTGCATCCATGACAGATCGGTCTGACGAGGTCTAGAATCTATTCTAATCCCACTCAAAGAAGACGATGATACCATTATAAACCTGAAATAATTATAACAAGATAGTCAATTAACTATTTTTATTTTACTAAATAGACAATTAACTATTTTTTAATACACATAATTAACTATTTTTCTTTTAACTACACGAGCCACTAACTTATATTTTTTAACTACGCAATCAATTAATTATATATATATATATATGTATATATATATATATTTATTTATTTACTAAGAAATGCACTAATTTATTTAATTTTTTTCTACGATTACAACGAACTTATTTTTTTAACTAACCAATCAACTATTATATTTTATTTACTCCACAATCTTAATACTAATTTACAACAATTAAATAATGTCATCCACTAAATTTCAATAATTTAACTATAAATTAATATTTTTTTAATATAAACTTACATTTCTACAAATTTCTAACACAAAATTAAACTATGTGAATATAATTTATTAACAATATTAACATAACAATAAAAGAAATAAAAACACAAATTTAAAAGAATTCAAATATATATTTTTCTTACTCTAAATTTAACCATGGAATTAATTAACAATAAAGTATTATTAACATAACAATAAAAAATTAAATCAAAACACAAATTTAAATAAATCCAAATACATATTTAGTAACTCTAAATTTAACAATATTAATATAATATATTAAAAATATTACAATATTAACGAAAAACTAAAAAATTAAAATTACAACACAAATGTAAACAAATCCAATTACATAATTTTCTAACTCTAAATTTGAACATCTTAATATAATTAATTAAAAATATAACCAAATCAACATAACAATAAAAAAATTTAAATCACAAATCAAATTTTAAAAAATCCAAATAAATATTTTTCTGCCTCTAAATTTAACTATCTTAATATAATTAATTAACAATATAACAATTTTAATATAACAATACAAAAATTAAATCAAAATATAAATTTAACATATCCAAATACATATTTAATAACTCTAAATTGAGCATTTGCTGTGATTAATTTTCGCTTAATTTTGTGTTTTTATTAATCTATTTCCATAAACAAATTCAGAAACTTAAACAAATAAAATTGTAGAAATTAGAACTAAAACAACAAAATGAAATTAAATGCAATTGCAGAAACATAAGGCACAAACAAAAGTTCATAATGCATAAACAGAATTGCAGTAACATAACATGAAATGAAATTGCAGTAAAATAGAGAAACTAAATTGAAATGGCTTGAAACGAAATTGCAATTAAATTGAAATAAAGAAGAAGAAAATGAACGACAATTAATTGATGAACTGGAATTGAAATCTGGAAAATGAAATGTAGAAGAAGCAAAACGAAGAATAAGAAGAAGCTAAGAAGAGAAGAGAGAAAACCTAACCTAAACTAAAATCCTAAAAAACGTAAAAAATGAAAAATTTGTAGTGTTAATTGTTACCAAGTCTAAATGTTTACCTAATACAAATAGCATCCCCTCACCAATGACTAATTGGACCTCTAAAACAATTCTGACCCAATCCTTACAAATGTCCAAATAAAAGAACTAAATAAAGAAAACAAAAAATAAAAGATGGAAATCTAATGTGGATTAATGAAGTGATGACTTGACAACTCCTCTTCATGTCCAGAAATAATTACCAAGTCCAATTAATTTCCAAAATTTCCCTGAAAATAATAATAATGAAATGAAGCCTAAGAAAGTCCAAATTATTAATAAAAATGAATTTCTGGCCTAATGAAGCCCAAATGTGAAATTGAGAAATTAATGAACAGTTAAGCACAAATCACTAATTAAAATTGGTGCAAAAAGACAAATAAATATGGGAGAATAATGACTCATCAGTGATGTAAGTGTTCCATGGAATCCTTACTAAAGTTGCCCAATCTTCACTTCTCAAGGCTAAGCTCCACGGATTAGATGATATGTTGCGGAATTAAGAACTCAAATTAAGAAGAAATTTAGAAAATGGAGAAGAATAGGAATGGAATGAGTGCTATGCTTAAAGTAATAAGCTCAAGGAAGAATCGGCACATGGATTGCACCATGATAAGACTCAAGAAGGTTCAATGAAGAAATCTAAAAGAGAATCCTCTCTTACAAGCAAATGCTATCTCATTAATTTGACAAAAATTCCTTTACATTTCGAAATATTAGAATTTATACTAGGAAGATGGTGGAAAGTTTGAATTAAGGTGTCAAACTAAGATCAATTCTTGACCCTTGGATTAATAATGTGATCAACGTTCCTTAAGCCTCCTAAGGGGCAAGCACACAGATCACCAACATTACCATAGGATTAAGACTTGATCTAGTGGTCTTAATTTAAGTTAGAAAGGCATGAGACTTGTGACCTAAGTTTGAATCGCCACCTCTTGAAGAGATCTAGATCATAAGATTGAAATTCACTCTTGAGTGGCATGAGACTTGTGACTCAAGTTTGAATATTAACCCTTTGATGAGATCTTGACCAAGAGGTCTAGAATCACTCTTGAATTGGTGCTAATAACATGCATTTTGGATTCAAACTCCTCCCTTGGATGGAGATCCAATCTAAAGGCTAGAGTTTGAATTGAGTTAGTGGAATTTTCACTAACTTCCCTCCAAAACTCTCTCAACTCTCTATAGGGAGAGTGTGCGTCACTCTCTCTCTCAAATACTCAATTAATTCGGTCTTAAGCTATTACAAAGATAAGACCTATATTAAAGTCTTTAAACAATTACATAATTGAATGGAAAACTACTAATGGGTCTAAACACTAAAACACTAAAATAACCTATTGTGTCACAATTATTGTTGTGCAAAGTAGGAATAGTAAAAGGAGTAAGAGTTAAAGAAGTTTCCCTTTTTGAAAATACACAATTCCCTTGTACTTCTTTTCCTCTATCCATGTTGTTCCAAGGTTCCCCCCCACACAACTCTTCATTTGGAATCACATCAAAAGGAAGTTTGTATAGATGATCACAAACATCTTTAATTAAAGCATTAAGTTCATTTCTTTCAACATCCTCACACAAGAGAAGATCAATTTGCTCTTTGGAATATTCTTTTGGAACAACACCTACAACTTACTCAAAATAAGAATCAAAAGTATCAAATGAAGGGTTAGTATTAACAAGTAAAGAATCATTTTTCTCCTTCATTAGTTTTTCCATCAACTCTATTTCCTTAATTTCTTTTTCTCTTAATTCTTTCTCTTATAACTCTTTTCCTATTCTTTTATACTTAGTTTCTTTTCTCTTATACTCTTATTTAATCCTTCTCTCTTTGCTCTCTCATATTCCTTCCTAGATTCATAGTAATCTCTATCACTTTCTTTGATATGAATTATGATATCGCTCTTATTTTTCTCTTCTCTCATTATGCTCCTTTCTTAACCTCCTTTCAAGTTCCTCCCTCTTATTTTCTTCTTCCCTAAACAGTCTCTCATGTTCCCCTCTTAACTCATTCAAATTTTATTTTATAATTGTTTCAAATTTGTCCATTGTCTTCATAAAACATTTCATAAATTTAACATCACTAAGACGTAATTGGTCTTCAATATTTGGGGACATTTCTCCCATGGCGGCAAAGAAAAATGGTTAGTACACAAAGAAACAAATAATGAGAAGGACCTCACCACTCACTAAGTGTTTCCCTCAATTTAGCACTCGTGTATGACACTCTTAAGTGGCTTTTTCTCTAGTGTTTACACTTGCCTTTTTCCTCTCTAATCTCTCCTTTAGATTATTAAATGAACCTCTACTCAAGTACAAATATGGCTACACTCCACGTGAAAAAGGAATAATTCTCCAATCAAGCTTAAGAAGTCCATGCAAAAGACACAACTCTAGACAAAACCAAGAAGTTAAAAAAGACAAGCAATAAAGGCACAAAAATGAATCAAGTGAGCTACTCAAATCAAGGAATGAAGTATAGAAAGACAATAGCACAAACTGGACAACAAGGAATTAATATAATGCTGGAATGATCACTAGGCAAGACAATTATTTCAAGAAGCACAAACTCAAGTTATGGTAGTGACCGAAATTTAGGGTTAATTGGCACAACAAGTAACCTAGCTACTTATGCAAAAATTGATGTAAGATATAATGATATAAATGCAGTAATATGTTGCTGGACAAAGATAGCAAACAACAAGCCAAAAGATATGCAAAAATTTGAGGATACACAAACTAGCACAAGTACACACTCTAGGTCAATTTCCAAGTTACTAGCAATTTTACTAGGCTTATGTGTGTGCTATGTCTTAGCTCTAAGTCCAATTTTCTTGCTCAAATTTTCTTTTGCACTTCTTTTACTATTTCTTTGCTTGTTGGACAATTTTCTAACTCAACCAAATTTCACTTTCAAGTACTCAATTTTCTAGTATTTTCTCAAGGCTCTTTTCTAGCTTTACTTTTTAATTTTCTCACTTTGTATCTACTTGTTTTCTTTTCTAATACTTGTTTTCTTTTCTTTTCTTTTGATTTCACTTCTGGACCGAATTGTATCTTGCATAAAACAAGCACTTCAAGTTCAATTACTAGCAACAAGGTTCTTTACAAGGCACAATATGAATTATGACCTATAGTGAGCACTCTACTAGTATGTAATGATGTGTAAATCTCAATATTGCATATATGAACTTGCATGTACAAAATTATAGGCTCAAGTGCAGTACCAAAACATATGAAACAAGGCATACATGTCATATAATTCACGCATACCACATTTCACAAGGAATTAGAAGTAAAATTGATACTAGCACATGAAAACAAGTACTAATTGACAAGTAATTCAAGGAATTAATATTTTATACTAATTAAACTCAATTTGACCGAACAAAACAATGAACACATAACATATTTTTCAGATTTCAAATCAAAACACAAGATAACACATAGATCTGCAAATTTCACTGAACAAAATTTGAAGACAAAACTTAAAACAAGGCTAATGACTAATTAAGCATGGATTTGATTGATTTTCATGACAAAAATTCAAAACAACTCAAGGAACTCAAAATACTCGAGGAGACCAAATCAAATAAGAAGAAAATTCAAAAGGAAAATCATGATCTAAAGAACAAGACTCACGGATGTGAAACTCTACTTGAAGAAGGAACAAACTTTTGATACCACTTGATGTAAGTCTTCCATGGAATCCTTACTAAATTTGCCCGATCTTCACTTCTCAAGGCCAAGCTCTACGAATTATATGATATGTTGTGGAATTAAGAACTTAAATTAAGAAGAAATTTAGAAAATGGAGAAGAATAGTGTGGAGAAGATCTCTCTCTGACCTCATGGTTGGGTTTTGAAGAAGACAAATAACATTAACAAAAGGGAAGCACAACTAAAGAGCATCAAAGCACATTCAAGATGCAACTTAAAAGAAAAGGCTCAAAAGCTTCACCTTAGAATAAGTAAGTGCTTCACATATTATAATAGTTAAAGGCTCATAAGCTATAAACATAACCAAGGGGAAGGTTGGATCAAAAAGTTTTTCTAAGAAATCAAATCTGTTCAAAACCAGAAATTTTAAGTTAAAAATGAACTCTGTGTTGTTGGAATTCAAATAATTAAAATTCATTCTTTAATTCATCTTAGTAAAATTCAAAGTTAATGATATTTTATTTCTAACTCTAGAAAATTAAATAACCTCAAAACCCTTAATTATTTCACAATTGATTTTAACTTGATATCTTATTATTCACAATTTTATTCGTTCTTTCTTTGCATCCTCTATTTTACTTGAATTACTCATTTGAATTATTGTTCCAATTAGAAATAATACTAGTGAAATATTGTGCAATAAGGTAATCTTTTTGGGAAAGATATGTACTCAATGTAGATATTACTTATGCGATTTGGTGCACTTTCCAATAAGACATGAGGTATTTGAACGTAGAAAACACAATATAGAGGGTGTTTGTTGTGGTCTCACCGACAGTTGGAGCTGGGTCCACGACGCAAGCACGAAGTCAAGCACATCAAGGTAGTGGAGTGACGTAGAAGGTCCAAGAGCTATTCGTAACAGAATTGTTAGAGGATCTTGAGGATGTAATTGGCAGAGAAAGGTGTATCAATGGTTGTGTTGGCCAATGATAGCAGCAAAGATTAGGCATTGCCATTCTCTTCAATTTTGTGCTTCTTCGTGAAGTCCACAACAAGAGAGGGGTGAATAATATTTGAGAATTAGAGTTTCAAAATAAAGTAGTTTTGTAAAATAAAATCTTATGTATTATTTAGATATTGTTTATATATTTAAAGCTTTAACCCTGCTTGTGTATATTCTTTATGTATTTAAAGCTTTAACCCTGTTTGTGTATATTCTTTACGTATTTAAAGCTTTAACCCTGTTTGTATTGTGGGAGTAAATTCTTTTCTAATCTTTATGTTTTTTTTTATTTATTATTATTATTAGTTCAGACTTGATTTTGAATAATAAAATTAAATATTATTTTCATGAAAAAGAAAACAACCTAAGTATTAGGGAATAAAATCTCCCAAAATTTACACATGAAACCTAACTTAGGGACTTTTAATACATTGCAGTACTTTGATAAAATCGATTACTCTACTGTATGGACCACCACTCTAATATAAAGAGGTTTTATAGAGTAGTTCCATCCTAACCACATTTTCCCCGTTCAATCGAGACCTTAGTTAGAAATTTTGAATATTGAGTTATTCTCGAATTAAAAAAATGTCTGAAAGATTAGATGATAATAATAATAAATAAATAAAAGAAACGGAAGTTCAATCTTAAACAATAGCATTAAGTATAGTCAACTAAGTAATAAACAAATAAAAGAAACAGAAGTTACAATAACATTAAGTATGGTCAACTAACGGTAGAACCAATAGTAAAAGAAACATTAAACCAGTGGAAAATTAATGAAAATATTTAATAACATTATATGCTCATTAACCATGTATAACACTATATATATGATGATTCTACATACCTTCCTATCAACACCAAAAACATTCCAATATTTATTTCATCCAAAATCAAATTAAGATGAAGGGTATAATTACTTCACTCATGATCGTTTTGCTAGTTTTATCCATTGGCATTGGTATGTTTTTCTTTTCACTTATTCATGATTGTCTCTAGTTTAATATTGCTATTTTTTTAAAACAATTCTTTATTGATTTTAACCATATATTTTTTAACTTGAGGGTCACCCGGTTTAGAATTGAATATTTTGTACTTGTGTATGGTGAAAAAATGAAGGGCCAGTGAAGGTGGTAGAGGCAAGAACGTGTGACGAAACATTGTACACGATGGACTGTGTAGAAAGCAAGTGTAACACTGATTGCCGCAACAAACATGGAAATAGAGCAAGTGGTACGTGCAGTCCTATAGAAGATTGCATATGTCACTTCCCATGTTAAATTACTATTCAATATTCTCCCACCAATGTTCTTAATTTACATGTAATTTGCAGAGGTGGATTCAAAGAAAATAAAATTACTTTTTGAGTTATATATTTTTTCAATTTTTTTCTTTTTCCTCGGTTCACTTTACTTGTGAATGAGTATTCTTCGTGTTAAAGATAATTACAATTAAGTACCTAAACAAATTGGGCAATCAAGTAATATAAAAAATGATAAATTTGTAAAAAATAATAATCTTTGTCCTTTTATATATTTGAAAATTGTTACCTTTTATTGTTAATTAAATTAAATTTCACAAGCCAAATTTTTTTTTAGTTTATTAATGATATAAATATTAAAGGTACATAGATATTTAAATTTCTAAACAAACACTTTTTTTTGCTTCGAGGAGCACATAATTAAGCCTAATAAAATGAACAAAAACTTTTTAGGGAGCTTCGTATCATCAAAGCAATTTAACATGAATTTAATATTTTTTTTTTGTCGTGAAATTTACAGTTAAGTACTATTAAAAAGAATTTAAAATTTTAAGAATTTGTATTAAAAATTTAATTGATTAAAAATAGAGAATTTTAAATTTTAATTAAAGATAAATAATTTGAAATTGCTTTAATCCTGTGTTTCCTTTCCATGTTGACTTAGTCTTTCCTTATTTACTCGCAATATCTCTTTCTACACTCATTCAAGTGTTTTCTCTCAAGTTCATCATTATCATATTTGTTCATAGACCACTCCATGTAAGCATTGAACCCACCATTATCGTTAAACTTAGGAATGAAGAACTTCAAATTTCTCTCATCATCCTCCCAATTGGTTCTCCTATTCTCATGGCTTCTACTCATTCTCTCATTGCTAGCACCTCTCAACCCCTTCCTTTCATTAACAAAAGGGTTATTTCCATGTGCTCAATGCCAAAAGAGGTTACCACCATCACTACTAATTAAAGACATGAGTTCCCTTCTCCTACCACCTCCTCTCTCACTCTCTTCCCCATTTCCATCACATTTTCTCTCCTCCTTTCTCACTCATTTCTATTTTGTCTATCCCTCTCATGTGTTTCCCTTATTTGGTTTATCCCCTCTTGCACACTCTCTTTCAAACTCGAATTTGATTCATCCTTTCTATCATTCTATCCATTAACACTTGGGTCCTTGGTGAGTAATCATTACCCACACATGGAGAACTTGCCATGGCTGCAAAGAAAGGTTAGTATACAAGAAAATATAAAGCAAATAAATCCTCACAACTCACTAAGTGTTTTCACTCAAGCAACTGGTGTATCACACAATTCAATGGCTCTTTCTCTAATGTTCTCTCTTGTATTTTACCATTCTTTTCTCTTAATTCTCACATAGAAATTATCCTCTAATCAATTACCAATCTCTTGTTAATCCATTATGAAAGAGGAACAGAAACCAAGCTAGGTTTAAAAGGGTCAAAAAGACAAAAACTCTAAGACAAAACTAAGGATTCCAAAGGAGACAAGCAATAAAAGCTAAAATTTGAAATGATAGGTTACTCAAATTGTGGAGAAATTTTAATCAGACAAAGGAACATAGTAGGACTGCGAAATATCATGAATTTGCTCAAGAAAACACATCAAAACAGAGGTATATAGCATGACATACAAAACTGGACAGCAAGCTAAAAGTCAAGTAGAAACCGAAATTAGCGACCGATTCAAAAAGGATATATATATATATATATATATATATATATATATATATATATATATATATAAAGAGAAAAAAGGATTGTACAAAAATTATTCACACTATGTAATAAAGATATCAATTGTTTCAATGGAACAATAACGATAATTAAAGATAAAGGATTTATAGTATATTTATTGTCTTTATTTTGCTTTCTTCTAATTAAATTTTGATACGTATGTGATATTTTTACATTTTTTTAATAATGTTAAAGGAATTACTATCAATAAATTCTAATTTGTATGCATTTAGACTCAATTTCTCAATGATCTAGTTCCATCTCTTTTTAGAAGAAATTTGGAATTCCTTAAAGTAGGGAATTTTTCCTTTCTTAGGTGTACCTACACTAAATCTCGTATTTTAAACTCAATAGGTTTTCAGTTCTTGTTGTATGTTTTGACACTTGTTCATTCTTCTTTTCAATTCTCTCCTTTACCTTAGCATGTATTTCTTGGATTTTTTTGGCCCTCTCTTTACTGCTTCTATTACAAAAAAACTCAATCGGCAAAGTTATTAGATCAAGTAGGTTGAGTGGGTTAAATCCATAAAATATTTCAAAAGGAGAAAGTTTAGTAGTGGAATGCATTACCCTATTGTAGGCAAACTCAATGTGAGGTATCCATTCCTCCCAACTCTTTATATTCTCTCCCACAAAGGTCCTCAGTAGTTGACCCAATGTCCTATTGACAACCTCCGTTAACCTATCTGTTTGAGGGTGACAAGTGGTGGAGAAGAGAAGCTTTGTGCCAAGGCAACTCCATAGGGTTCTCCAAAAGTGCCCAAGAAACTTTAATTCTTTATCACTCATTATGGTCTTAGGTACTCCATGAAGTCTCACTACCTCTTTAAAGAAGAGTCTTGCTATATTGGATTCGTCATCCACCTTTTTACAAGCAATAAAGTGCGCCATTTTCGAAAACCTACATACAGCCATAAATATACTATCCATCCTGATATGAGCTTGCTTGAGAAGAAGCTCAAATTTGGCCCAATCTTCATCTTCAATTGGAAGCTCCACGGAAGTGCATCAATGGCGGAAGCATACATGACTCAAGACTCAAGGACATAGAAGAAAGATGAAAGTGGAAGAGATTTAGAAGGTGATGGCGCCATGCAAGAGCAATAAGCTTAAGGGAGAATTGCCACAAGGAAGAAGTTCCATTGATAAGATTCAAGGTTTGAAGAGAAACCTTAGAGAGAAATCACTCTCAAGAATTAGCACTTGCTAAATTCAATTCATTTAAACTTTCATCAAAAGTCCTTACACTTTAAAATTTCTCCTACTTATACTAAGCTTTGGTGCCAAGTAAGATGGGTGAACCGATTTAGCTTGCTAACCCTTGGATTAAAGGAGGATCAACGCATGGCAAGCTCTCATGAGCACCACACACGGATTCTCACCTTAACTCTTGGATTAGTGAGCTAATCTAAGGCCACAGGTTGAGCTTAGAGTGGCATGACACTTGTGACTCAAGTTTAATTCTCCACCTCTTAATTAGATCTAGATCATTTGGTAGTAGTTCACTCTTGAGTGGTGGGAAACATGTGACTCAAGTTTGAATTAAGACCACATGAAGAGATCTTGATCAAGAGTCTAGAATCACTCTTGAATTGGTGCCAAACATGCTTGATCGAAATTCAAACTTAAGCCCTTGATTTGGATCTAATCTAAGGGTTAATTTTGAATTAGAGTTAGTGGAATTGCCACTAACTTTCTCCAATCTCTCTCCCACTCTCTCCAAGGAGAGTGTGCGACACTCTCTCTCAATTTGCCTTGGAAATTCGGTGCCAAACATGCTTGACCGAAATTCAAACTTAAGCCCTTGATTTGGATCTAATCTAAGGGTTAATTTTGAATTAGAGTTAGTGGAATTGCCACTAACTTTCTCCAATCTCTCTCCCACTCTCTCCAAGGAGAGTGTGCGACACTCTCTCTCAATTTGCCTTGGAAATTCGGTGCATGCTTCCCTCACTTGGCCTTGAGCTTCAAGCTCCCAACAATGGCCAAAATGCAATTATTTAATTGTTTCAAAAGTCATAAGAAAATTACAAGGTCTCAAAATAAGAGACAAGTCTTCATCATGAGTTGACTTTGACTTAGTCAACTCTCCTTGGACTTGTTCTTCAATCCTCTTGAGCATTGACCTTGTGATTCTTCTTTGACTTCCTCTATGGATTTGATCTTCTAGAAGGGATGATCCTCCATCAAACCCTCATTCTTGATGGCAACTTGTCCCCAAGTTGTGGTGATCTACTCCTTCGAGATCTTCATCACCTACATCACAAAGAGTAAGATCACAAACATTGAAAGAATTGCTACCACCAAAGTCAATAGGAAAATCTAATTTAAAGGCATTAGGTCCATGTTTTTCAATGATAACAAAAGGTCCATCTCCTTTGGGAAGCAACTTGGAGCTTCTCAAATTTGGAAACCTCTCCTTTCTAAGGTGAACCCACACCCTATCTCCTACTTTTAACTCAACATGTTTTCGGTGTTTATTAGCATGAGTAGCCACTTGTGCATTCCTTTGCTTAGTTCTTGCTTTAATCTTGCTTCCATCTACTTGCACACCTTTGGAACTTACCACAAAACCGATAAACACCACTTGATCCATGGCAAATGTGCATTTGTCTTTTTTGGCATAAAGCTTCTCCTTTCTTAGTACTTCTAAAACTTATCTCAAATGCATTAGATGATCACGGAAAGAATGACTATATATAAGAATATCATCCAAATATACTACAACAAACTTCCCTAAAAATTCTCAAAGCACATGATTCATAAGCCTCATAAAAGTACTAGGAGCATTGGAGAGGCCAAAGGGCATGAGCAACCATTCATAAAGCCCAAACTTGGTCTTAAATGCAGTTTTCTATTCATCACCACTCTTCATCCTAATTTGATGGTAACCGTTTTTAAGATCAATATTAGAAAAGATGGTTGAGCCATGAAGTTCATCTAACAAGTCATCAAGCCTAGGTATGGGGTGCCTATATCTAATTGTGATGTTATTAATGGCTCTACAATCTGTGCACATTCTCCATGTGCCCTCCTTCTTAGGAACTAAGATAACCGGAGAAACACAAGGAGATAGACTTTCTTTAACCCATCCCTTACTAACTAGGTCTTATACTTGATTTTCTATTTCATGAGTCTCTTGGGGTGTAGTTCTATATGTAGGCCTATTAGGTAGTGGAGCACTTGGGATCAAATCTATTTGGTGCTTTATGCCTCTCAAAGGAGGTAGGCCGTGTGGAATGTCACTAGGGAAGACATCCTTATACTCATCCAATAAAGCATCTAAACTCACTTGATCACCCACAAAATTTGCACTCAAAAAACAAGGTGAAGGTAAACATAGAAACATGGACTTTCTAGCTAAGAACTCCTCCTAATTTCACCCCTATTTACCAATAAACTCTCCTTAGACTCATTAGCCTTCTCTTTGAGCTTTCAAGCATCCTTAGGATCACTCTTTTTGGACTTCCCCAGCCTAGGTTTCACTTGTTTTTCTGCAGTGGCATTTGCTGTAATTTTCTTTGAAGTCTCGGCCAAGGGTCCATTTACACTATACTTAGGTGATTTTTCATGCTTCCTAAGCTCATTGGTTTTCCTTTCACTTTCCCTTTTAATTTTCATCTTAACTTGATCCTTACATACCTCTCTAGGAGTCAAAGGCTTAAGACTAATTTTTCTACCTCCATGAGAGAACACATATGTATTAGACAAACCATCATGTAGTGCATGCTTATCAAATTGCCATGGCCTACCTAACAAGATATGAAATGTTTCCATAGGCACAATATCACACAATACTTCATCATTATATTTACCTATTGTGAAAGCAATCAACACTTGTTTATTTACTACCAACTCTCCTTGTTCACTTAGCCATTGCAACTTATATGGTCTAGCATGTGGAGTTGTCCTAAGGTCAAGTTTTTCTACAAGCCTAGTGCTAACAATATTGGTGCAACTACCACTCTCAATGATTAGGGAACTTACCTTGCCTCCTATTGTGCACCTTGTGTTAAAGATGTTTTCTCTTTGAGTATCATCAAGGTTTAAACATGCGCTTCCAAGCATTCTCCTAACCATCAAGAGGTCTCCATCTCCTGGTTGCTCCATGCTTGAGTGATCACTAGCACTAGCTTCTTCCTCACTTGAGGGTTGAGTGGTTCCATCACTTGTTATTTCACCATCCACTCTAATCACCATGGTCTTCTTGTTGGGGCATTGTGAGGCAATGTGTCCATGACCTAGACATTTGAAACACTTAATGTTAGAAGGCTTAGAGTTAGGTTTAGAAATCTCTTTACCCTTGGTGTCATCTCGGTTGGACTTGTAGAAGGCCTTGGGTGTTCCCTCCTTCTTTTGCCTATCCTTCCAACTTGAAGAACCATTGTTGTAAGACTTCTTGAAAGTGCCTTTCCTTTTAAGTTGGCCCTCAATCCTCTCGGCCTTGTGTATGGCATCCTCTAAGGTTCTATAATTTTGGAGCTCCAAGACAACTTGAATCTCCCTATTCAACCCATTGGTGAATCTAGCTATGATGGCCTCCTTGTCCTCTTGGTAATCCGCCCTTAAGAGAGTGAGCTCTAAGTCCTTATAGTATTCTTGTACACTCCTTCCTCCTTGAGTTAGCCTTTGGAGTCTCACATGTAAATCCCTTATGTAAGAGCTAGACACAAACCTCCCCTTCATAGCATCCTTAAGTTGGGTCCAAGAGGTGATGTGTGACCTTCTTCTCTTCTCGACATCCACTAGTACTTGGTTCCACCAAACCAATGCATAGCCTTCAAACTCTAATATAGCCAAGTTAAGCCTCTTCTCTTCACTCAAGGTAGGGTAACAAGAGAAGACTTGATCTACCTTCATCACCCAATCTAAATAGGTTTCGGCATCACCATCTCCAAGGAATTTATGTAGGTTTATTTTGGTGTTTCCCTCCCATGTTCTAGGCTCATCATCCCTAAAGGTTCTCCTAGGTGTGTAAGGTTGTCTCCTATGGTGAGTGTTTCTCCTTCCTCTCCTTTCATTTCCTAAGGCTCTAAAGGCTTCATCCTCCTCATAGTTACTCCCCCAATCACTTTCCCTAGGTGTAGTATAGTCCCCTTTAGGATCTCCCCTCTCACTCCCACTTCCTCTATGGCTTCCTCTTCTATGCCTAGGCTCCTCATTCTCTTCTCCTCCCCAGCTCCTCCTAGTTCCAGCCCCTTCATCATTAAGATTGCCATGGTTGACACTATGATCTCCAAGGATCCTCCTCTCTAACTCCTTTCTTATCCTCCTTTCCTCTTTAAGCCTCCTCTCTTGCTTAAATCTCTCATCCAAGCTAGCATTGAGCATAGATTTCATCATGTCTACCATTCTTTTAGATTTTGGTGAGAGATCGTTTCCCACACTAGGAGAACTTTTCATGGCTACAAAAGAAAGGTTAGATAACAAATACAAGTATATTAAAAGGTCTTTGCCACCCTCTAAGTGTTTCACTCCTTAGGCACTCGTGTGTCACTCTTAGAAGACTTTTTCTATAATATATCTCTCTTGCCTTTTTCCTCTCAATTGTCAACCAAACTTTCTAATTGAACCTACAATCAATTATCTAGGAATATTTCCTTGTGAAAGAGGTACAATTCTCATGTTAAGATTAAGAATTCCAAGAAAGACACACTCAAGGACAAAACCAAGGATTCCAAATGAAATGACAAGCAATAAAAGGCACAAATTAGAATTGATCAAGCTGCTAAAATTAAGGAATTAATGTGGTTAGACAAGGGTTCAAAACTGGATAGCAAGGAATTCAAGACTTGCTGGATCAATCACTAAGCAAGACAAGTTTAACAAGTGATGCAGGAACATCTAGGACAAGAAGGACTACTAGAAGCAAGAAAAGGAAACTTGAAGAGGAAGTGGAAAAGCTCCAAGAAATGTACACTAGTATAGAACTCAAAACTTGTAATATCTTGTAAATTTGTATGAACAAGATGGTAGTCCTATGTAATAGTTGTAGGTGCATGGGTTAAGGGTCCAAAGCCCTCGATTTCTTTAGCCTAATAGGCAAGAGTAATCCTAAAGAATTCACACAAGTCTTTTAGCTAAAAACTAAGTTTTCAAAATGTCTTGTGTGAAGTCTTAGAAACCAGGATTAAGGAAGGGTTTCTAATCAAGTTAAGGATCCATGCCTTCACTTGATTAGTAAATATCCCCCCTTAATCCAAGTTGGCATGGATTAGTGACATGGAGCATCACATGGCACGGATCAAGGGACAAAGCCATGTGCTCCCATGTGCCGCCTATTGATCACTTGTTTCCTATTGGTCCAAAGCTAAATAACTAAAACTAACTATCCTAGGTAGTTAATTTTGGTTAGGCTAGCACATGGGCTTAATTTTGATTAGCTTAGTTAATTAGGATTAGTTTAGCTTAATTAGGATTAGTCTTACTTGCCACCCAAGCAAGGATTTGTGTATAAATAGGCCAAAAACGAAATTGTAGGAAACTTTTGATCAATTTGAATACAATAGCTATTGAAGCTTTGAGAGAATTTTCTCTTGTTCCCTTAGGGAAGACCTTGAATCTTATCAATGGTGTCTTTCAACCATTGTGGCGGTTCCTCCTAGGCTTATGGGATCTCCTCCTTGGCGCCACCATCATTCCTTATATCTCCATTTTCTACCTTGATTTCTTAAACCGAAAACTCCTAAAACACCTTGGCCGAGCCTTTCCTTGCTTGGTTTCCTTTGATTGGTGCATGGTTGAAGGCTAGTGTGGGCAATCTCGGAGCTGCCATGGATCACCTTCCAAGAGCAACTTCATCAACAAGTACACAAAAACTCAAGATAGCTTAGTGACTAATTTTGAGACCGATTTTTGTAGATAATTGGATTAAGTAATTTGTAAGGCTAAAATTTAATCCAAGTGCAGTAATATGTCATATACAGCCACAAGTAATAAAATGGAAAGTTTCACACAAATTACAGTTCACAAAATTGACAAGAACAATGCACACCTCAAGTTCAAAGAATCCAAGTTACTAGCAATTTTAGCTTAATTCTAGTGATGTGTACTTAGTCCTAGGTGTCTCTAATTGTCCAATGTAACTTGTAACTCAATTTTATGAGTGTCTTGAAGGCTCTAAGGTCACGGTACTGCACCTTAAATTTCACTCAAATCCACTTGGTACATATTTTTCACCAATTTTCTCTTTAAGCTCTTTTCTCTTGATTCTTTTCTCTTGAATTTTCTTCTTTGGATTTTCTTCTAATCTTTTGTTTCTTTTCTTGACTTTTCTTTGTTCTTTTCTTTCAATTTCACTACTGGACAACAACTACACTACTAGTCCTAAGCACTTTACTAAGCCTAAAAATTACTAACAACAAGGATAAGCAAAATACTAGCTACTTGAACTCAAATTTGCACAAGGCACTTAGCATGTAACATGTGAACAGCTATTAGCATGAACCAAAATAGAGTTTGACGCATAAAATAGGGGAATACAAGTCTCATACAACAAGGAAACATGTATCACACATATCAAAAGTCCAAGATACAAAGACTAGCATGTAGGATAGCAAATTCATGAACCGATACAAGGCCTAGGTGCTAGCATGTGGTGCTACGATGCATGATTTGAGATCTATAGCATATGACATGTTTTTGACCATCATTTTCCAGATTTGACACATAAGAACATGAACTAAACAAATCAAAACATGAACAAGATGAATTGACACAATTTCACCGAACACAAAGACCTAAACAAGAAATTGACAAAATTACTAGACAATTAAGGAAACCTAATGATAGATCCTAAGCACATTAAGAGAATTAGATGAAGGACTCAAGAAAATTCAAAGTATGACCAAGAGAACTTACTAAACTATGGAGTAGAGATCCAATCTTAAAGAGAACTAGCTCTAGATACCACTTGATATGAGCTTGCTTGAGAAGAAGCTCAAATTTGGCCCAATCTTCATCTTCAATTGGAAGCTCCACGGAAGTGCATCAATGGCGGAAGCATACATGACTCAAGACTTAAGGACTTAGAAGAAAGATGAAAGTGTAAGAGATTTAGAAGGTGATGACGCCATGCAAGAGTTAAGGGAGAATCGTCATAAAGAAGAAGTTCCATTGATAAGATTCAAGGTTTGAAGAGAAACCTTAGAGAGAAATCACTCTCAAGAGTTAGCACTTGCTAAATTCAATTCATTCAAAATTTCATCAAAAGTCCTTACACTTTAAAATTTCTCCTACTTATACTAAGCTTTGGCACCAAGTAAGATGGGTGATCCGGTTTAGCTTGCTAACCCTTGGATCAAAGGAGGATCAACGCATGGCAAGCTCTCATGAGCACCTCACACGGATCCTAACCTTAACCCTTGGATTAGTGAGCTAATCTAAGGCAACACATGGCAAGCTCTCATGAGCACCTCACACGGATCCTAACCTTAACCCTTGGATTAGTGAGCTAATCTAAGGCCACAGATTGAGCTTAGAGTGGTATGACACTTGTGATTCAAGTTTAATTCTCCACCTCTTGATTAGATCTAGATCATGTGGTAGTAGTTCAGTCTTGAGTGGTGGGAAACATGTGACTCAAGTTTGAATTAAGACCACATGATGAGATCTTGATCAAGAGTCTAGAATCTCTCTTGAATTGGTGCCAAACATGCTTGATCGAAATTCAAACTTAAGCCCTTGATTTGGATCTAATCTAAGGGTTAAGTTTGAATTAGAGTTAGTGGATTTGCCACTAAATTTCTCCACTCTCTTCTCCCACTTTCTCTCAATTTGCCTTGGAAATTCGGTGCATGCTTCCCTCACTTGGCCGTGAGCTTCAAGCTCCTAACAGTGGCCAAAATGCAATTATTTAATTGTCTCAAAAGTCATAAGAAAATTACAAATTTATAAGAAAATTACAAGGTCTCAAAATAAGAGACAAGTTTTCATCATGAGTTGACTTTGACTTAGTCAACTCTCCTTGGACTTGTTCTTCAATCCTCTTGAGCATTGACCTTATGATTCTTCTTTGACTTCCTCCATGGATTTGATCTTTTAGAAGGGATGGTCCTCCATCACATCCCCCTCTTTGACTTGGGTAGAACAAGGATAAAATCCATGGAGATGTCCATCCATGGAGAGGTGGCTAGTGGGAAAGATTGGTATAAGCTGTGGGGAGAGACTTTGGATTTGGCTTTTTTACAAGTAATGCATTTTGAAATGTGTTTAGCTACTTGAGCCTTCATGTGTGGCCAAAAGAAATGTTCTTGTAACATAGACAAAGTCTTTTCTCTTCCAAAATAACCCATTATACCTCCCTCATGAGTCTCAATTACCAAAAGGTCCCTCAAAGAAGGCTTAGGCACACAGAGCTTGACCTTTAAAAAGATATCCATTATGCCTATAGTAGTCTTTGAAAGCACCTTTGGAACTTGATTCCCAAGGCATACCAAATTCATCATCATGAGCATACATAGATTTTATATGATCAAACCATATAACTTACATTGAAGCATGTTAATCAAAGTGTACGTTATACTTAAAGCATCCGCCACTACATTACTGGTACCCTTTTTATGCTTGATTATGTAAGGAAATTGTTCTATGTATTCTACCCACTTAGCATGCCTTTTATTTAATTTCCCTTGCCCCTTTAAATGCTTTAAAGCCTCATGATCCGTGTGCACTATAAATTCCTTAGGGAATAAATAGTGTTGTCAAACTTGAAATGATCTAACTAAAGCATACAATTCTTTGTTATATATGGAATAGTTAAGATGACCCCCTTTAAGTTTCTCACTAAAATAAGCTATGGGATGTCTCTCTTGCATAAGTACAACGCCTCTCCCTAAGTTTGATGCATCACATTCTAATTCAAAAGGAAGTTCAAAATTAGGCAAAGCAAGTATGGGTGCGTGTGTGATTTTGTGTTTAAGCAAGTTGGAGGCCTGCTCTTGTACATGGCCCCATGTAAACATAATGTCCTTTTTTACAAGCTCATTCATATGAGAAGCTATGGTACTAAAGTTTTTAACAAATCTTCTATAAAAACTAACTAAACCATGGAAACTTCTCACCTCCTTTACACAAGTTGGGGTTGGCCACTCCTTGATTGCTTTGATATTGGATGCATCCACTTCAACACCTTTGGAGCTTACAACAAATCCCAATAAGATAACCTTCTCAGTTCCTATGATACATTTTTCTCTATTGGCATACAATTTTTCATTTCTAAGCACATCTAATACAAGTCTTAAGTGCTCTACATGCTCATGGAAAGATTTGCTATACACTAAAATATCATCAAAATATACTAAACAGACTTTCCTAGAAAATTTCTTAAGACATGGTTCATGAGTCTTATGAATTTGCTTGTAGCATTAGACAACCCAAATGACATTACAAGCCACTCAGAAAACCCAAATTTATTCTTACAGGTGGTCTTCCACTCATCACCCTAATTCATGCGAATTTGGTTATAACCACTTTTAAGATCTATTTTTGAGAATATGGTGGAATGTAACTCATCTAAAAGATCATCTAAACGTGGAATTGGATGCCTATACCTAATAGTTATATTATTTACAATCCTACAATTCGTACACATGTGCCATGAACCCTCCTTCTTAGGAACTAAAATTACTGGTGAAGCATAAGGTGACAAGCTCTCTTTAACCCATCCTTTCTTCAAGAGGTCTTGACTTGTCTCTCTATTTCATGGGCTTCTTGTGGTGAGATCCTATAGGATGGCCTATTGGGAAATTGTGAACCCGTAGTGAAGTCAATTTGGTGCTCTATCCCTCTTAGTGGAGGTATGTTGGACTTGAAGCTGAAGAAGTCGTCTCTTGTTTTTTAGTTTTGATTTACTTGTACTCTTGAATTTAATGATAGATTGTAAATAGGAGCTTAATTGTATTGATTGTTCTAGAATAGGCTTTGAGTGTGGTTTCTATTCAATTTCACTTCACAGAGAAGTTGAATCTACTCTGAGAATCAAGCTAGAGCAAGTTTGGGAACCCTCTTTTTGATTTGACAAATTGAAAACTGTTTTTAAATGTTCTTAAGCTGAAGTAATCGATTACCATATATCAGTAATCGACTACCAACAGTTTGAGAAATCAGGGAATCCTAAAACTCTCTGGAGTAATCGATTACCACATCCTAGTAATCGATTACCTCGTGCTTGAGATAACAGAGGAGCCTAAAACTCTCTAGAGTAATCGATTACCACATTTTAGTAATCGATTACCCACACCAGAATTCATCTCAAAAATGTTTTTAAATTGCTTTAAATTGAAATCTCTTAGAATTGATTTAAGGAGAGAAATCTTTGAGTTTTTTCAAGAAGAAAGGAAGAGCGAAAAACTGATTTTACAAAGAACACAAGTTCTAAGAGTTCTCTTCAAGATTTCAAAAGATTTTCTCTAGAGATGAAGAGTGTGTGAAGGATTGAATACTTGGTTATAATCTTGATCAGATCATACACATCAGGTGTAATCTTTACTGATCTTTATCTTGTTTTGTATTTGTTTTTGTTCAAAACTCTTAAGAGAAAGTTGTTCTCTAGAAGAAGAGTTAAGGAATTTGAGAGAGGTGCTCTCAAAGGTGATTCTTGAAGGATTCAAGAATTAGAGAGATATGTTCTTAGGAGAAGAACATGTGTTTTGGTTATTTTGATTTTGTTTATGTTTGTGCAGTGTGTTTGTATTAGACACAAGAAATCATTATAGTGGAAACCGATCGCAACAGTTGTTGGGTTAGGACTGGACCGTAGCCGAACGCCGAACCAAGATAAATCTTTGTCCAAACTTTCTATCTACCTTATCTCTTCTTATCTTTATCTGAATCTATCGCTTTACAATTGCTTTTACTGATTCATTCTTAAAGAGTTTTGAAAAGGCGTATCAATTTCTTTCTATGTCTGCTGCTATCTCTCTGAACTGTTATTCTTAACATAGATAAAATTGAATTGGGAAAGAAATTGACAAAGGCTAAAATTGAATATCGGGAACTTGAATCTATTCACCCCCCCTCTAGATTCAACATAGGGACCAACAATTGGTATCAAGAGCTAAAACTAGTAAATCAATCTAATAATCCTACATAGTTCCCTGTAATGGCCTGTAATCTTTTACCCTTCGCTGAAGGAGCTTCTATAAATAGACCTCCATTGTTCTGCGGTGATAACTATCTATTCTGGAAAGTTCACATGAAAATATTTATGGAATCTATTCACAGAAGCATCTGGCAGGCTGTGGTAAATGAGTACAGAGTTCCAATGAAAATAGAAAATGGAAATGAAATAGAAAAACCATTTGAGGATTGGGATATAGATGAGATTAAGAGGGCTGAAAACGATGCTAAAGCTTTGAACATTATACACTCTGCCCTGAATTCTGATGAGTTTTTTAGAATTTCTACCTGTACTACAGCAAAAGAGGCATGGGAGCTCATCATGGTAACACATGAAGGTACTGTTGAAGTCAGGAGAGCCAGAAAGAATACACTCATTCAAGAATATGAAACATTCAGAATGTCCCAAGGAGAATCAATAATGGAAATGCAGAAGAGATTCACACACATCATCAACCATCTCAAAGGACTTGGCAAGAACTTCATTGAAGAAGAAGTGAATGTCAAGATTCTGAAATCTCTGAATAGAAAGTGGCAACCTACTGTGACAGCCATAACTGAATCAAAGAACCTTCTTTGCTATTACCGGTCTTTGAACTGTTTGGCAAACTTAGAGAGTATGAAATGGATATGACTCGCATGGCAGATGAGGAACAGAAGGACAAAAGAGCCAATGGAATTGCTCTCAAGATGGAGCATACTGAAACAGAATCTGAATCCTTTGAAGACTGAAATGACTCACAGGAAGATCAAGTGAATTTGATGGTGAAGAAGTTCAGAAAATTCATGAAGAACAATTCTAAAAGGAAATCTGGTCAACCAAGAAAAGAAGTCAAAAAGCAAGACAACACTTCAGTCAAAGTAACATGCTATGAATGTGGGAAGATTGGGCACTATAGATCAGATTGTCCAAGTCTGAAAAGAAGCAACAACAACAAGTAAGAAAATCGAAAGTGAAAGAAGTTTCGAAAAAAAAAAAGAAAAAGAAAGCCTACATAGCTTGGGATGAAGGCTACACCTTCTCAACATCTGAAAGTGAAAATGAGGAAGCAAACTTGTGCTTGATGGTCAAATCATCCAGTGAGGTAAGTGATACGAACTCTACCATGGATGAATATGATGAACTACATTCTGCTTTTTGTGAGCTTTACAATCAAGCTGAAACATTTGAAAAAGAAAACATAGTTTTGAAAAAGCAAATATCCTTGTTAAATCAGAAAGTATGCGATTTAGAAAATGATATTTCAAAACTAAGAAAGGAACTCAACACCCCTATAAGCTGTGTTCACATAAGAAGGCATGATAACATGAAATTTGGAAACTCTAAGCATGCTAATCTCACTTGTACCTACTGCATGAAAACAGGACATAAATCTTTTAATTGCATGATTAGAAAGAAAGGAATTTCCAGTGGTAAGTATAGATGGGTTAAGAAAGAAAACTGTAGCACTAACTTGCATGGACCCAAGAGAAGCTGGGTACCAATCGCAAAATAAGTTCTTTATCTCTTGTAGGAAAGCCTTAAAGCAGAAACTCAATATGGTACTTAGACAGTGGCTGTTCAAGGCATATGACAGGTGATAGAAGGAATCTTAGCACCTTCACACCAAGAGAAACTGGATCAGTTGTATATGGAGACAACAACAAAGGAAAAATACTAGGCTACGGTACAGTTGGATACAAAGCTAATACAGAAAAATACTAGGCTACGGTACAGTTGGATACAAAGCTAATACAGTGATAGAGGATGTATTACTGGTTAATGGATTGAAGTTCAACTTGCTGAGTATTAGTCAACTGTGTGACAAGAACTACAGAATTGCATTTGATGATGAACATTGTCTTATCAGCAACAAAGACTCAGATGAACTTCTCATGGTTGGCAAAAGGTCAAACAACATCTACATATTGGAAGTAGATCACTCATCTCCTTACTCTACATGCTTAACTTCTAATGATAATCTGTCTTGGCTATGGCATAGGAGAATAACACATACTGACATATTACATTTGAATAAACTTGTATCTAAAGAGCTAGTTTTTGGTCTACCTAAACTGAAGTTTTCCAAAGAAGGACTTTGTGAGGCTTGTCAAAAGTCCAAGCAGGCAAAAACATCTTTCAAAAATATTAAACATGTTTCTACAACTCAGCCGCTTGAACTCTTGCATTTAGACTTATTTGGTCCATCTAGGATAGCTAGTTTCGGTGGAAATCTGTATGGGCTAGTCATTGTAGATGACTACTCAAGATTTACTTGGGTTTTGTTTATCAAGAAAAGGATCAAGCCTTTGGAGTTTTTAAGGTACTTGCCAAGAAAATTCAAAACAAAAAGGATTTGAAAATCAAAGCTTTAAGAAGTGACAATGGTACTGAATTTAAAAATAGTTATTTTGAAAACTTTTGTGAAAAACATTGGATATCACACTGCTTTTCAGCTCCTAGAACTCCTCAGCAAAATGGAGTAGTGGAGAGGAAAAACAGGTCACTTATAGAACTAGGAAGAACTATGCTGAATGAGCACAGGATGCCTAAACATTTTTGGGCTGATGCTGTGAACACTGCATGTTATGTTCTCAACAGAGTCTCTATAAGACCCATTTTGTTGAAAACCCCTTATGAGCTTTTCTATGGCAGAAAACCAAATATTTCTTACTTTAAAGTTTTTGGATGCAAATGCTATGTTTTAAACAATGGCAAGAACCCTATTGGAAAATTTGATACAAAGGCTGATGAAGCCATTTTCATTGGTTATTCAAATACAAGTAAAGCATATAGGATCTTTAACAAAAGAAAAATGTGCATTGAAGAATCTGTCCATATTAGATTTGATGAAACTAACACTTTCCAAAAGGAAAACTTGCTACGTAATGATGATGAAACAGGTGAAGAAAGCATAGAAGTTGATCATATGCATCAGCAAAATCAAACAACCCCAGTGTCTGATCAAGCAAAATAATGGAGGACACCTAGGAACCTATCACTTGACAATGTCATTGGTGACATTCACAAGGGAGTAACTACCAGATCCTCACAGAATCTATTTTGCTATAATACTGCTTTTGTATCACAAGTTGAACCCTCCAGCATAGAGGAAGCCTTGAGCAATGAATTTTGGATCATGGCTATGCAAGAAGAACTTAACCAGTTCAGAAGAAATGGAGTATGGGAACTTGTTCTAGAAAAAGGCAACATGAATATAATTAGCACAAAATGAGTATTCAAGAATAAACTGAGTGAAGATGGAGTTGTGGTCAGAAACAAAGCAAGACTTGTGGCAAAAGGCTACAATTAACAGGAAGGAATTGACTTTGAGGAAACCTTTGCCCCTGTTGCAAGACTTGAAGCAGTAAGACTACTCCTAACTTATGCATGTATCAACAGCTTCAAGTTATTCCAAATGGATGTAAAGAGTGCATTCCTAAATGGATACATAAATGAAGAAGTCTATGTAGCACAACCACCAGGTTTCACAGATGCTACTTGGCCTACACATGTTTACAAACTTCATAAAGCCTTATATGGGTTAAAGCAAGCCCCCAGGCAATGGTATGATAGATTGAGTAAATTTCTCATATCAAAAGGATTCCAAAGAGGTAAAGTAGACAAGACTTTATTTATTAAGAACAAATCTAACTACATTCTATTGGTTCAAGTTTATGTTGATGACATTATCTTTGGATCATCTAATCAACAACTTTGTGAAGAGTTTGTGAGCAATATGCAGGAAGAATTTGACATGTCCATGATAGGAGAACTAAGCTTCTTTCTAGGACTCCAAGTCAAACAAATGGATGGTGGCACTTTTATTCACCAGGCTAAGTACACTAAAGAATTACTTAGGAAATATGACATGATAAACTGTAAAGTGTCAAATATACCTATTTCTACTGACACTTATCTTGAGATTGATGAAGCAGGTCATGAAGTTGATACTACCTTATACAGAGGTGTTATAGGATCTCTACTATATCTTACAGCTAGTAGACCTGATATTATGTATGCTGTATGTTTATGTGCTAGATTTCAATCTACACCTAAGCAATCTCATTAGCTAATAGTAAAGAAGATTCTTAAATACCTAAAAGGGATTATAAATTGTGGCTTGTGGTATCCAAAAGGAACCTCACCATTACTTGTTGGTTTTGAGTGACTCGATTTTGCGGGTAGCAAAACAGATAGGAAGAGCACTAGTGGCACATGTCACATTTTTGGAGAATGCTTAATATCTTGGCATAGCAAGAAACAAGCTTGTGTAAAGATCAAACAGAAAGCTGAATATGTAGCTGCGGGAAGCTGTTGTGCTCAAGCAATATGGTTAAAGCATCAACTAGAAGATTTCGGGCTAAAGATAGATCATATTCCCTTGAAACACGACAACACAAGCGCTATAAGTATCACAAGAAATCCTGTATTGCACTCAAGAACAAAACACATTGAAGTCAGACATCATTTTTATCAGAGACCACGTCGAAAAAGGAGATTGTGACATCGAATTCATAGATACAGAAAATCAGTTAGCAGACATTTTTACCAAAGTATTATCAAAAGAAAGGTTTTACAAACTTAGATTAAACCTCGGCATTTTGAGTGAGGAACATCTAAACTAAACCCTTCTACTTGATTACACTTATCCATAAAATTTTTTTTGTGAAAATTTTTCAAAGAAAATCTTTTTCTGATAGAAATAATCGATTACCAAAGAAATGTAATCGATTACTTCGAATCAATTTCAATTCTTAGAAGGATTGGCAGTGTAGTAGTCGATTACCACGATCTCGTTATCGATTACCACAGAAACCAGGTTATAAAGTTTTTGCAAATTCCTCTGGAGTAATCGATTACCAGAATAGGTTAATTGATTACCACAACTGTTTTTCTTGATTTCCTTCTTCTCTCTATATAAGGAACTGAGATAATCGATTTCCAACTGCTGATAATCTATTACCTTGTTCTTGGACTAATTTCTTGGGCTTTTTTTTCTCTTATAAGAAGTGCAGGTGAAACCCTACAAGTTCACTATTCATCTTCTTCCTCCAAAACCCTAAGAAATCACTTTCTCTCTCAGCAACTATGGAAGACCAAGGAAGGGGAAAACGAATCAAGATGAGAGCCAACAGATACACTCAAGAGGAGATAAAAGGTAAGAAGAAGGTAGGAGAATCCTCCAAAAGGAAGAAACCTACTTCACCGGCTCAACCAGAAAAAGCTCCAACTCCTCCACCTGAATCTGCTGTCAACCGATGGTTCTCTACCAAAGGACAAGAAACGAGATTCAATCTGGATTTCGCTAACAATGGTCTTGTTTCGCCAAAGATTCTAGACCTACGATGGCTAGATGACAAGAGTTTTACCTTCCAAACCTACCTGAGGCAACAACATTTGGAGAGATTTGTGGGATTAAAAGGATTTATCTACCCAGATTTGGTTCGAGTCTTCTATTCAAATCTCAAACCAAATATGGAATGAATGACTGTAAGTTCTGAAATTAAGGGTATTAAAATGACTTTAACCCCTGCACATTTTCTTCAAATTGCTGGTATCAGGAAAGAAGGAATCATTGCACATGTAGACAAAATCCGAGAGAAAGGATTTGATCTGCAAAAGGACACCTTCTATATGAGCATGCTGAGGAACCCACGAAATTGGGAAGATGAAAAGAATTCTAGGAGATCACAAGGCAAAAAGGTGACATACAACATAGGAGGCCTAAATGCTGATGATAGGCTACTACATTACACCATTTACTGGATCTTAGCCGCAAGAGGAGCAAACCATGCTCAAATCAGTGAAGATGACATGATACTCATGGAAGCACTGAAGAATGGAATTCAAGTGGATTGGACGAACATCGTAATGGACAATATGCTGAAGACTAGAAGACTTTTAGATAATAAATGTCCATATTCTCTGTTTATTTCTAGACTAATTGAAATTTTTCAGATTGATACAACTGATGAATCCAGAGAATTAGTCAAGGATGTCCACATGATCAGTGAGAAAGCCTTGAAGATGATGAGGCTGATCAAAACTGATGCAGGATGGATCACAAGAGAAGAACAACAAGCTAATCCAATAGAAGATGCAAAAGAAGGAGCAAAAAACGAAGATGAAGATGAAGACAATCTAGCATCTGGAGAGTACATTCCAAGATCTCGATTTGAATCCATCATGATTGACAGATTGGACGAATTAGAAGAAACTGTCAACAAAAGGATAGATGATCTAGGAAAACGTCAAGACTTACACTTCCTAGAGATGAAAGATTTGATGGAGACAATGATGGAAAGACTTAACCAGGATGACACAGATTAGTAACTTCAACTCTACCTCTCATAATCTTATTTGATATGCCAAATAGGGGGAGTAGTAGAAGTGTAGTTATTATATGTTAGTTATTATATGTTTTCATTTGATATCTTTTGAAGTATCTTTGAACAATTTGAATCTGTAAATTCTTAAGTATTTTACTTAGGGGGAGCAGATCAAAATTTGAACAATTATGGATTACTGCAATAGCATTAGATTTAATTTCTTTGCAATTGATTACTTAGATGCTATAATATTACTGTTAATTGAAAAGTGATATGAATTGTATATTACTTAAAAGCTGTATGCAAAAGGATACTAACATTTCAGGACACATCAAAGCCTTTTTTCATTAGATCCTCGACTACACTATGATTTGGTACATCAAAACCAAAAAGGGGGAGATTGTTGGACTTGAAGCTGAAGAAGTCGTCTCTTGTTTTTTAGTTTTGATTTACTTGTACTCTTGAATTTAATGATAGATTGTAAATAGGAGCTTAATTGTATTGATTGTTCTAGAATAGGCTTTGAATGTGGTTTCTATTCAATTTCACTTCACAGAGAAGTTGAATCTACTCTGAAAATCAAGCTAGAGCAAGTTTGGGAACCCTCTTTTTGATTTGACAAATTGAAAACTGTTTTTAAATGTTCTTAAGCTGAAGTAATCGATTACCATATATCAGTAATCGACTACCAACAGTTTGAGAAATCAGGGAATCCTAAAACTGATGGAGGTCCATCTACCACAAACATGGAAGTCAATGATTCTAGAAGAATTACAAGGTCAATGCTCAAGAGAATACAAGAAGTAGAAAAGTTGAGGTTGACCCAAAGTCAAAGTCAACATGAAGGTCAACAAGTCTTCTTGGTCAACAAGCCTTGTAATAGTCTTAGGATCATTTGAACTTGTAATTAGATTAGGAACATTTAATTTGGGTCTTGCTTGATGAATAAGCGCACAGCCTTGTGTTTGTAATTGAACCAAAGTTTAGAGTGTTTTGTGAGAGAGTTGGGTTAAGACGATATCCACAGACGAAAGCGTTAGAATGCTTCCAGAAGGGGCATCGAATACCACAGACGATAGGATTGGAATGCTTCCAGAAGGGTAATCGATACCACAGACGAATGATCTTTGTCTGTAGAACATGACAGACGATACCACCGCAGGCGACGATACCACACCGACCAATAGATATATCACGCAGGCGACGATCGGAGACAGACGATACCACACCTGAGTCTTCAGTCTGATGCTTCCGTCTGTAGACATGACAGACGATTACCACTGACGATACCAAAGACGCTCTTTCGTCTGATGCTTCATGCTAAACTCTTCTGTCTGAAGAATTGTTTCGTCTGGGCCTTCATCTGCTGAACTCTTTTGTCTGAAGAATTGTTCCGTCTGGGCCTTCACCTGCTGAACTCTTCCGTATGAAGAATTGTTCCGTCTGAGCCTTCATATGTTGAACTCTTCCGTCTGAAGCTTGTTCCGTCTGTGCCTTCGCATGCTAAGCTATTTCATCTAAAGCATGTTTCGTCTGAACCGCCACAAGCTATCCCAACTCCCGCTAGTATAAATACTTAACGCTTTTAATTGTAAAGGATCTTTGAATCAATTTTGAATGAATTGAATTTAGCAAGAGCTAATTCTTTGAGAGTGGATTTCTCTCTAAGGTTTCTTCTAGAACCTTGAATCTTATCATGGAAACTCTTCCTTGTGGCGATTCTCCCTTAGGCTTATTGCTCTTGCATGGTGCCATCATCTTCTAAATCTACTCCGCTTTTGTTCTTTCTTCTAAGTCCCCGAGTCTTGAGTCAATTTCAGCTTCCGCCATTAATGAATCCGTGGAGACTCCAATTGAAGACGACGAACGATCCATATTTGAGCTCCGTCTCCCGCGAGCTCGTATCAAGTGGTATTCAGAGCTTGTTCTCCTGATTATCATATCAAGTGATAATCAGAGCTTGTTTTGATTCTCTTCAAGATTGGATCTCTACTCCATAAGTTTAGTAAGTTCTTCGGTCATTTTGAATTTTCTCGAGTTCTTCGTCTAATTCATTTAGTGTGCTTAGGATTCATCTTTAGCTTTCCTTAACTGTCTAGTAGTTTTGTCAAATTTTTGTTTAAGTCTTTTTGTTCGTTGAAAATCATGCAATTCATATTGTTCATGACTTGATCCGTGTCGTTAAGAATAGATCTGTGTTCGATGTTTGCGTTTGGTTCCAGATCCGAAAAATTATCATATGTTTCTTCCATTTGTTCGGTCAAATTGAGTTAAATCATAATAATTTCAAATTCCTTGAATTACTTGTCCAGTAGTAATTGTTTTCCATGTGTTAGTATCATTTTTTACCTCTAATTCTTGTGAAATTCGGTGTACTGTGAATTATCTGTCATTGTATGCCCTGTTTCCCCTGTTTTGGTACTGCACTTGAGCCTATAATTCTGTACATTCAAGTTCATACATGCAAAATTGAGAAATCAACATCATTACATGCTAGTAGAGTGCTTACTATAGATCTAAATCCCTATTACACCTTGTAGTAGCATTAGCACTAGTAGTTGAGCTTGGAGTGCTTGTTTTAGGCAAAATATATTTCGGTCCAGTAGCTTAAATAAAAGTCATAGAAAAGAAATCAAGTGAAAAGAAATCAGAACAAGAAGAAAACAAGTGAGAAAAATAAAAGAAAGCTAGAAAAAGAGCCTTGAAAGGTACTAGAAATTTTGAGTACTTGAAGTGAATTTTAGTGGACTTGTAAATTCTGTCCAGCAAGCTATCAAAGTGTTTAAGAAGTGCAAAAGAAAATTGAGCAAGAAAAATTGGACTTAGAGCTAAGACATAGCACACTCATTCACCTAGTAAAATTACTAGTAGCTTGGAAATTAGCCTAGTAGTGTGTACTTGTGACTAGCTTGTTTTGACTCAAATTTTTGCATAATTAAACTTGCTGTATCTGACACTTGTCCAACCAATTTTTACTGCATAAAGAGGTCTTGAAATTTGATTACTATGCTACATTGAGTTTGAATGTTTTGTTTAATTTGTTTGGCTTAGTAATCGAACCAGTAAATTTGACTCTTTGCTGTCCAGTTTTATGCCTATGTCATATCACATCCATTCCTTGATTTGAGTAGCCTATTAATTTCAATTGTGCCTTTTTTATTGCTTGTCATTCAATTGAAATCCTTGGTTTTGTCTTAGAAGTTTTGTTCCCTTGGAATTCTTGAGCTTACCCGAGAATTGTGCCTCTTTCACAAGGAAATTTCTATATAATTGATTAGAGGTTTAATTAGAAACTTTGGTAGGGAATTGAGGCGAAAAAGGCAAGAGTGATACATCATACAAAGAGCCTTCTAAGAGAGATACACAAGTTGATATTTGAGTGACACACTTAGTGAGTGGTAAGGTCTTTGATTATTATTTTCTTTGTGTACTAACCCTTTCATTGCAGCTATGGATAGTCCACTTAGTGTTGGAAATGATTTGTCTCCCAAGACTAAGAGAATGATGGACTTCATGAAGGAAAAATTCAACCATTTGCAAAATGAGATGAATGAGTTGAGAGAAGATAGTGAAAGGAGGTGTAGGGATGAAGGAAGTAGGAAGGTGATGTAGGAACATCTAGAAGAGTTACTAGAAGTATGCAAAGGAAGCTAGAAGAGGAGGTGGGAAAACTCCAAGAACAAGAAGATAGTATAGGACCTAGTACTTGTAGTTTACTTGTAAATTCTTTTGAAACATAACTAAGTCCTATGATGTAATAGCTTTAGGGAATACTTGGGCTTAAGCCCGTGGGTTTTCATAGGCCCAAGGCCTAAGGCTCCATCAAATCCTACGCATGCCACAATCCTAAGTCAAGCTACACAAGACTTTAAAAATCGGTTGAAATAATTTTGTTCTAAAACTTGTGTAACTTGAAAACCTTCTTAAACAAAGAGGGAGCCTTTGATTAAGCCTTGGATCCATGCCTAAGCTTAATCAAAGATCTCCACCCTTGATTAAGAGAAGTTTAGGATTGATGACATGGCTCATCACATGGCCACTAGAAGGGGACAAGGAGGGGACAAGGAGGGGACAAGCCCATGTGGAGGCCATGTGAAAGCCATGTGCTTCCTAACAACCAAGTAACCACTTGGGTTACTTGGCTTGCAAGGAAGCTCCACGGATTGGTTGAGCCCTAACCGTGATTAGTGGCTCCCAACCGTGGTTAAGGCTTACTTAGCTTGCAAGGCAAGCTAGGATTACTTGGAGCCCAAGCTTTACAACCTATAAATACCCTAACTTTTCCATTGTAAAGGACTTTTGACATAATTGAATAGCTTCTAGCTTTTGAGAGAAATTCTCTTGTTCCCTTAGGGAAGACCTTGAATCTTATCAATGGCTTCTTCAACCATTGTGGCGGTTTCCTCCTAGGCTTATAGGAGTTCTCTCCTTGGCGCCATAACCATTTCTTTCCTCTCCATTTTTGCTTTGTTTTCTCAAAACCGAAACTCCTTAATTCACTTCTACCGAACCAATTCTTCTTTGCTTCCATTGATTTGGTGAATGTTGAAGGTTCGTGTGGGAACTTGGAGCTTCCATGGAATCTCTTCCAAGTGAGGCTTTATCAAGTGGTATCTAGAGCATGGTTACCTTCAACATTGGATCTTCACACCGGTTAGTGAATCTCCATGAGTCTTGTTTTTCTTTTGAAATTTCCATCTCTTGAGTTTTGTGTCTTCCTTCTTGAGTAGCTTACTTGAGTTTCCTTGAGTTGTCTCATTAGTAATCTTGAGTTGGAGCATATTTTCTTCTTATGGTTACTGCATTAGGCCGTAGCATCATCTTGATATGTTCCATCATTTTCTTTGAATACATGATTGAATAGCTTGCAAATTTTGACTCCATGATTTTCTTGATTTTTGCTCTTGCAAGTTTTTGATTCATGTATGCCATTAGGATTTCGTTTAGAATTGTTTTCTACTGTACTGTGAGGCATACTTATTGGCTTGGTACTGCACTTTAATCTTCCATACATGTATTACATGATTTCTAAGTGCTAGGAACATCTACTAGTGTATGCTTACATGATCCTTGATTTTTAGAATTTTTAGAATACTATTTTGCTTTGTAATTTTGGTTAGTTCTTGTAATTGCTATGATAAGCTAGGATTTGAACCTAGAAGAGGCTTTTAGTTCCCTAAAGGTTTTGGTCCAGCCATCCAATTACAAAAGAAAAGAATCAAAATCAAAAGAAAGAAAAGAGAAGAGAAAGAAAAACAAGTGAAAAGAAAAACTAGTTTTGAAAAGTAGTGGTTCTAGAAATAAGTGAAAATTGAGAACCATAGAGAAGTGAAAATAAAAGAAAGGTACTACAACATAAGAACCAAAGAAAGTGGAAAAAGAAAAGAGATACGCAAAAGAAACACCATTGGACCAAGGAAAGAGCCTACACCTTCTAGTGAATTTTCTAGTTTTGAGCTTCCTAAGTGCCTAGTGTATCTTTTATGTTTCTTTGAAATTTTGTACATTTCTTTCTTGTACTGCACCTTGCTGGATGTATGGGATACTGCATATGTGAATTGGACTTTGATTTGAACCTAAGAAGCATGCTAGTAGCCAATTAGAGAACATAGCCAAAATCGGTCTCTAAATCCGTTTTTGCTGATTTTGCTATTTTCGGTTTCTAATTTTCGGTTGCTAATTGCTTTGTGAGCTTGCTGTCCAGTTTTGATTGCCTCATGATATGCCTTTGTTTTGACATGTTTCCTTGGGTTTTTATATGATATTTTTCTGCCCTACTATGTGCCATTGTCTCATGAAAATTTCTCCACAATTTGAGTAGCCATTCATTTCATTTTGAGCTTCTTCTTGCTTGTCTTCTTTGGATTCCTTGGTTTTGTCCTAAAGTCTTTGTCTTTTGGCCTCTTAAGTCTAGTTAGGAGCTGTTCCTCTTTCATAATGGTATGATAAGAACCTTGATAATTGATTAGAGGATAATCCCTAATAGGACATAGAGGAAGAGTGGTAAAAGGCAAGAGAGCATCATCATAAAAAGAGCCTTGACTTGAGTGATACACGAGTGTGAGTGGATACACTTAGAGAGAGTTGAGAGGTTTATAGTTTTCCTTGTTTTCTTGTAAACTAACCTTTCTTGCAGCCATGGCAAGTCCATCTAGTGTTGGACAAGGTTTATCCCCTCGGACACAAAATATTTTGAATTTGGTCATGGAAAGAATGGGGGATATGCAAAGGGAGATTAACACTCGGTTACAAGAGAGTGAGGAGAGGATTAGGAGAGAAACACAAGGGAGAGGGGGACCAAATACTAATGAGGGAGATAGGAGAGAAAGGAGAAGTGAACATGGGAGGAGAAATGAGGGTGAAGAAGATAGGAGAAGTAGGAGGGAAAGGGTATTGGTCCCTATGTGTGAATCTAGAGGGGGGGGGGTGAATAGATTCTTGTTAAACTTTACCCCAAATTCGCGTGTTTCTAATTCCTTTTAATTCAACCGAAAGCTAATCTTGATTACCTATCAATTACCTTTCAATTACAGATTCAATTACAAGTTCAATTACTGATTCTATACCTAAACCAATTAATGAGTTGATTATCAATGCAGTTTCCAAATACAAAGCAGAATATGATCAATAACAATATAGTGAAAACTGTAAAGAGAGTAAGGAAGAAGATGAGTGCACAGCGATGTATACTGGTTCGGCCAACTGCCTACGTCCAGTCCCAACCCAACAACTGTTGCGATTGGCTTTCCACTATCAAATGATTCCTTTTGTATCCTTTTACATTCACTCTGCAACAAGCAATACAAACAGAAATCAAAACACCCAAAACTGTTCTTCAACCTCAAGAATAAACTTCCTGACCTTGGCACCTCCAAGATCAAAACTTTGAGAATCACTTCTCAAACACAATGCTCTATCTAGAGAGACCTCTCTCCTAGAGCAACAACCCAGAATTGGAAAATACAAAGATCAGTAAAGAATACACCTCAAGTGCAGAATCTGATCACAAATGAACACTATGAAATCCACCCAATCACAGGAATGAATCAAGTTTCCCTTTGTCTTTGAAAACCTTGATGAACTCTATGTAAAGAGCATATGAAAGTGTAAGAGTTGATTCAAGAAGCTAGGTTTTCAGCAACTTCATATGTTTCATCAAGATTATACTTATAGAACCAATTTGGAGGAAGAAAACGTGCAAATTGAAGAGCTACAACGGTCAATGTAATTGATCCCAAATGCATGTAATCGATTACACTAGCCGTTAGAGCCTCCAAACTGATTTTTCCAGGCATGTAATCGATTACCACGAGCATGTAATCGATTACATTGAAGAGGAAACCTAAACAGTGAATTTCAAACCATGTAATCGATTACATTGGAGATGTAATCGATTACATCAGTGAGGCCAAGCCATGTAATCGATTACATCAACCATGTAATCGATTACACCAGAGAGCAAAAATAATGTAATCGATTACATACACCATGTAATCGATTACATCAGTGAAAAATGGATTTCCAGGTTTTTCAAAACTGTTTTTCACATAGGGAAATCAAACATTAGTCACATGATCATCCATACTCAAGTTTTAACCATTCTCTGGGGCCTCAAACAAAGAACTCAACACATTCATGCCTAAACTCAACAAACAATACATGGATCAATCCTAATTACACTTCATCTATGGAAAACCGAAAATACATTTATCAAAACCAAAACCACTAAGAGAGTCATAACTGTATCTACAAGCTTTAGGTCCAACAAAGGGAACCTAGAACCTCAATTGGGAGTGATGTAGGGAATCCTTATAGAGAGCCTTTTCATAGGAATGACCCCTATTACCGTGATAGGAGGAATGGGGGAAGGGGTGTCCGAGAGGATGCAAGAGGAAATAGGGAAGGAAGGAGAACCCAATGGGAGGAGGAAGATAGGTTTGATGAGAGATTTGTGAAGATCACCATACCAAAGTTCAATGGTAGTGGTGGACCCGAGGCATACCTAGATTAGGCCATGAAAGTGGACCAAATTTTCTCAAGCTATCCCTTGTTGAGTGAAGAGAAAAAGTTACACCTAGTGACCCTAGAATTTGAAGACTATGCCATGATTTGGTGGAATCAACAAGATAGGGGCTACGGTTGCATTAGGCCAAGAGTGACCACATGGGAAGCCTTGAAGCATGCCTTGAGAGAGCGTTTTGTGCCACCCACATACCTAAGGGATCTACACAACAAATTACAAAGATTGTATCAAGGGAATAGAATTGTTCAAGAATACTTCAAGGACCTTGAAATCACCATGCTAAGAGCACACATAGAGGAGAGTTTGGAGTCTACTTTGGCAAGGTTTGTGAATGGATTGAACCGAGAAATCCAAGATGTGTTGGAGTTGCAAAGGTACTCCCACATTGAAGAGGCCATACACCTAGCCGAGAGAATTGAGTCCCAACTTAAGAGAAGGCAAACCAAAAGGGTGTCCATGCCAAGCACTTCTTCTTGGAAGGGAAAGGAAAACAAGGAACCATCTCCCAAGCCTAAGGGGAGAGATGGCCGAGACTCCACCAAACCTAAAGAGATAGTTTCTCAACCAAATCCTTTGAGATCAAGTAACATCAAGTGTTTTAAATGTTTAGGGAAGGGCCACATTGCATCTCAATGCCCTAACAAAAGGACCATGGTCACAAGAGGAGGAGAAACTATAAGTGAATCTTCACAAGGATCTTCAAGTGAAAAGGAAGAAGAAAAGGAAGCATCCATCCATAGTGAAGAAGCCGAAGAGGGTGACTTGCTTATGGTAAGGAGACTCCTTAAATTGAACCTTGCAATTGATGACACACAAAGGGAAAACATTTTTCATACAAGATGCAAGGTAAAGGGTAATGTATGTTCTTTAATCATTGATGGAGGTTCTTGTACAAATGTTGTAAGTGAGGGTCTAGTAGCTAAACTTGAATTGCCCACTATTGCTCATGTTAGACCTTATAAATTACAATGGCTTAGTGAAAATGGTGAAATAAAGGTTCATAGACAATGCATGATAGACTTTTCTATAGGAAAATATGTTGATAGTGTCTTGTGTGATGTAGTTCCAATGGAAGCTACTCATTTACTTCTAGGTAGACCATGGCAATATGATAGGAATGTAATTCATGATGGTCTTGCTAACACTTTCTTGTTTTCCTTTGAAGGTAGAAAAGTTTTACTAAAGCCTTTGTCACCAAAGGAGGTATGTGAGGACTAAGTCAAGTTAAGACTTAGGAGGTCCCAAGAGCAAAAGGTTGGAGTAACCGAGAATTCCGAGGCACCAAAGGATTTGACCAAGAAGCCCAATAAAAAGAAAATTGTCTTAAAGAATGATTCTACTTGTAATGCTAGTATTAGTCATAGTAATTGTAAAGAAACTTTGCTTGTTACATGCAATGAAATAAAAAGAGAATACTTAGCTAGGAAATCTCTGTTCTTGTGTATGCCAACTCCTTTAATTTTGAATAATGATTGTGTAGGTGATGACAAGTCCATAGATGAATTGCTTGAGGATTTCCATGATGTCTTCCCTTTGGATCTTCCCCACGGATTGCCACCTCTTAGGGGCATAGAGCATCAAATAGACTTCATTCCGGGGTCCCAATTGCCCAACAAACCCGCCTATAGGAGCTCACCAAGTGAAACCAAGGAGATTGAGAAGCAAGTCCAAGACCTCTTGAAGAAAGGATGGGTCAAGGAAAGCCTCTCCCCTTGTGCATCACCTATCATCTTGGTTCCTAAGAAGGAAGGTACATGGCGCATGTGTACCGATTGTAGGGCAATAAATAATATTACCATTAGATATAGACATCCAATTCCTAGATTAGATGATCTATTAGATGAATTACATAGGTCTACTCTATTTTCCAAAATAGACCTTAAAAGCGGTTACCATCAAATTAGAATGAAGGATGGTGATGAATGGAAAACCGCCTTTAAGACTAAATTTGGATTATATGAGTGGCTAGTAATGCCATTTGGATTGTCAAATGCTCCTAATACATTCATGAGACTCATGAATCATGTACTCAAGGAATTCCTAGGTAAGTTTGTAGTAGTATATTTTGATGATATTTTAATCTATAGTAAGAATTTTCAAGAACATGTAAATAATTTGAGAAGTGTACTAGAAGTACCTAGGAAAGAAAAATTGTATGCCAATAAGGATAAATGTATCTTTGGGGCCGAAAAGGTTGTATTCCTTGGTTTCGTTGTAAGCTCAAAGGGAGTAGAAGTGGATGAAGCCAAGATACAAGCTATCAAGGAATAGCCCACCCCTACATGTGTAAAAGAGGTAAGGAGTTTTCATGGTTTAGCTAGTTTCTATAGAAGATTTGTAAAGGACTTTAGCACCATAGCTAGTCCATTGAATGAACTTGTAAAAAAGGACATTAAGTTTTCATGGGGGCCTTCTCAAGAAGAAGCCTTCAAGGTGCTCAAACCCAAGCTCACACACGCACCCATACTTGCTTTACCAAATTTTTCTCTCTCATTTGAACTTGAATGTGATGCATCAAATATAGGAATTGGTGCGGTTCTTATGCAAGGTGGACACCCCATAGCTTATTTTAGTGAAAAACTAAAAGGAGGGCACCTTAATTACTCCACCTATGATAAAGAACTATATGCTTTAGTAAGGGCCTTACATGTGTGGCAACACTACTTGCTACCTAAGGAATTTATAGTCCATACGGACCATGAGGCCCTAAAACATTTGAGAGGACAAGGAAAATTGAATAAAAGGCATGCCAAATGGGTAGAATATATAGAACAATTTCCTTACATCATCAAGTATAAAAAGGGGTCTAGTAACATAGTTGCCGACGCTCTAAGTAGAAGACACACTTTAATAAACATGCTTGAGTGTAAGATGTATGGTTTTGACCATATTAAGCCTATGTATGCCTTGGATAAGGATTTCGGTCTTGCATGGGGCTCAAGTACCAAAGGAGCATTCAAAGACTACTTTAGGCACAATGGATACCTTTTCAAAGGCCAAGCGTTGTGTGTGCCTAAATCTTCTTTGAGGACTTATTGGTGGTTGAGACCCATGAAGGAGGGTTGATGGGACATTTTGGAAGGGATAAGACCTTGGCCATGTTACAAGAGAACTTCTATTGGCCTCATATGAGAGTCCAAGTAGTCAAACACATCTCTAAATGCATCACTTGTAACAAGGCCAAATCTAAAGCCTCTCCTAATGGTCTCTACCAACCCCTTCCGATCGCTTCCTCACCTTGGATGGACATATCCATGGATTTCATACTTGGCCTTCCCAAATCCAAAAGAGGGATGGATAGTATTTTTGTTGTTATATGTCGTTTCTCTAAAATGGCTCATTTCATAGCTTGTAAGAAAGTTGATGACGCTTCTCATATTGCAAGACTATTTTTTAAGGAAGTAGTGAGACTCCATGGGGTACCCAAGACCATTGTGAGTGATAGAGACTCAAAATTCCTTGGACACTTTTGGAGGACCCTTTGGAGTTGCCTTGGAACCAAGCTTCTTTTCTCTACAACTTGCCACCCCCAAACGGATGGGCAAACCGAAGTTGTCAATAGGACCTTAGGTCAACTATTGAGAACTTTTGTTGGTGACAAAATAAAGAGTTGGGAAGATTGGCTACCTCATATTGAATTTTCTTATAATAGGGTTGAACATTCCACTACTAAATTTTCTCCTTTTCAAATTGTTTATGGATTTAACCCACTCACCCCACTTGATCTAGTGGCTTTGCCTATTGAGTTTTCTTGCAATAGGAGTGGTCAAGAGAGGGCTAGAAAGATCCAAGAGCTACACGCTCAAGTGAAGGAGAAGATAGAGAAGAAGAATGAGCAAATAGCAAAAGCCTACAACAAACATCATAAAGCTATCGAGTTCAAAGTAGGGGATATGGTTTGGCTCCACTTGAGAAAGGAACGATTCCCTACCTTAAGGAGTTCCAAGCTACTTCCAAGAGGAGATGGACCCTTCAAGATCATAGAGAAATTGGGACCAAATGCATACAAACTAGACTTACCAAGTAAGTATGGTGGTAGTAACTCTTTCAATATAACTGATCTTTCTTTATGTGATGTAGGTACAAATGATAACCTCAACTTGGGGACAAGTTCAAGCCAAAAAGGAGGTCTTGATGTAGGAACATCTAGAAGAGTTACTAGAAGTATGCAAAGGAAGCTAGAAGAGGAGGTGGGAAAACTCCAAGAACAAGAAGATAGTATAGGACCTAGTACTTGTAGTTTACTTGTAAATTCTTTTGAAACATAACTAAGTCCTATGATGTAATAGCTTTAGGGAATACTTGGGCTTAAGCCCGTGGGTTTTCATAGGCCCAAGGCCTAAGGCTCCATCAAATCCTACGCATGCCACAATCCTAAGTCAAGCTACACAAGACTTTAAAAATCGGTTGAAATCATTTTGTTCTAAAACTTGTGTGACTTGAAAACCTTCTTAAACAAAGAGGGAGCCTTTGATTAAGCCTTGGATCCATGCCTAAGCTTAGTCAAAGATCTCCACCCTTGATTAAGAGAAGTTTAGGATTGATGACATGGCTCATCACATGGCCACTAGAAGGGGACAAGGAGGGGACAAGGAGGGGACAAGCCCATGTGGAGGCCATGTGAAAGCCATGTGCTTCCTAACAACCAAGTAACCACTTGGGTTACTTGGCTTGCAAGGAAGCTCCACGGATTGGTTGAGCCCTAACCGTGATTAGTGGCTCCCAACCGTGGTTAAGGCTTACTTAGCTTGCAAGGCAAGCTAGGATTACTTGGAGCCCAAGCTTTGCAACCTATAAATACCCTAACTTTTCCATTGTAAAGGACTTTTGACATAATTGAATAGCTTCTAGCTTTTGAGAGAAATTCTCTTGTTCCCTTAAGGAAGACCTTGAATCTTATCAATGGCTTCTTCAACCATTGTGGCGGTTCCTCCTAGGCTTATAGGAGTTCTCTCCTTGGCGCCATAACCATTTCTTTCCTCTCCATTTTTGCTTTGTTTTCTCAAAACCGAAACTCCTTAATTCACTTCTACCGAACCAATTCTTCTTTGCTTCCATTGATTCGGTGAATGTTGAAGGTTCGTGTGGGAACTTGGAGCTTCCATGGAATCTCTTCCAAGTGAGGCTTCATCAAGTGGTATCTAGAGCATGGTTACCTTCAACATTGGATCTTCACACCGGTTAGGGAATCTCCATGAGTCTTGTTTTTCTTTTGAAATTTCCATCTCTATGTACTTATGTTTACCTTCACCTTTAATTTTGAGTGCTACTTGTATAGGTGATCAAGGTGCTTTAGATGATTTGCTAGAAGAATTTGGAGATGTATTCCCCAAGGAAATACCTCACGGCCTACCACCATTGAGAGGGATAGAGCACCAAATTGACCTTATTTCGGGTGCACCTCTTCCCAATAGGCCAACCTATAGAACCTCACCTCAAGAAACACATGAGATAGAGAGGCAAGTGCAAGACCTACTTAGTAAGGGTTGGGTGAAGGAGAGCTTATCTCCATGTGCTTCACCCGTGATACTTGTTCCTAAGAAGGAGGGAACATGGCGCATGTGCACAGATTGTAGAGCAATCAATAACATCACCATAAGGTATCGACACCCCATCCCTAGACTTGATGACCTTTTAGATGAGTTGCATGGTTCCACTATTTTTAGTAAAATAGATCTTAAGAGTGGATACCATCAAATTAGAATGAAAGAAGGGGATGAATGGAAAACGGCCTTCAAAACTAAGTTTGGTTTGTATGAATGGCTTGTGATGCCTTTTGGATTGTCAAATGCGCCTAGTACCTTCATGAGGTTGATGAATCATGTCTTAAGAGATTTCATTGGGAAGTTTGTTGTAGTATATTTTGATGATATTCTTGTATATAGCAAATCTTTTCATGAACATTTAGATCATTTGAGGCATGTTTTAATAGCTCTTAGGACACAAACCTTGTATGCTAATAAAGATAAATGCACATTTGCCACGGATAGTGTTGTGTTTCTTGGTTTTGTTGTGATTTCTCTAGGTGTACAAGTGGATGAAGCAAAAGTGAAAGCTATAAAGGATTGGCCGACCCTTACAAATGTGAAGGAAGTGAGAAGCTTCCATGGCTTGGCAAGTTTCTATAGGCGGTTTGTCAAGGATTTTAGTACCATTGCTTCACCATTGAATGAGCTAGTTAAGAGGGAAGTACCATTTCTTTGGGAAGAACCTCAAGAACTTGCATTTAATTTACTTAAGGATAAGCTTTCTAATGCTCCTATCTTGTCTTTACCTAATTTTTCACTAACTTTTGAGCTTGAATGTGATGCCTCGAATTTAGGTGTTGGTGCCGTTTTAATTCAAGAAGGCCATCCAATTGCTTATTTTAGTGAGAAATTTAAAGGAGCACAATTGAACTATTCTACCTATGACAAGGAGTTATATGCATTGGTGAGATCATTCCAAACTTGGCAACACTATTTGCTTCCAAAGGATTTCATTGTGCATTCGGATCATGAAGCCTTGAAGTACCTTAAGAGCCAAGGGAAACTCAACAAGAGGCATGCTAGGTGGGTGGAGTTCATAGAAACTTTTCCTTACATCATCAAGCACAAGAAAGGGACCACAAACATTGTTGCCGATGCCTTGAGTAAGAGGTATACTCTTCTTTCTTTGCTTGAATCTAAATTAATTGGTTTTGAACATGTGAAGACTTTGTATGCTATGGACAATGATTTCGGCCTCATGTACCATGAGTGTACCAAAGGTGCTTTTAAGGATTTCTTTAGGTACAAAGATTACCTTTTTAAAGGAAATTGTTTGTGTGTACCTAATTGTTCCTTAAGAGAACTTTTGATATGTGAATCACATGAGGGTGGGATCATGGGACATTTTGGGATAGATAAGACTTTTGCCACATTGCATGAGCACTTCTTTTGGCCTAAAATGAAAGTACAAGTTTCAAAATTTGTGAGAAGGTGCATCACTTGCAATAAGGCAAAATCTAAGCTATCTAACCATGGTCTTTACATGCCCTTACCCATGCCTACTTCGCCTTGGCTAGACATATCCATGGACTTTGTCCTCGGCTTGCCTAGAACCAAGAGAGGTTCGGATTCCATCTTTGTTGTGGTGTGTAGGTTTTCCAAAATGGCTCACTTCTTACCATGCCACAAGACGGATGATGCTTCTCATATTTCTACCTTGTTCTTTAAAGAAATAGTAAGGATCCATGGTGTGCCACAAAGCATTGTAACTGATAGGGATGCCAAGTTCCTTAGTCATTTTTGGAGATCACTATGGGGAAGACTTGGTACAAAACTCCTTTTCTCTACTACTTGTCACCCCCAAACGGATGGTCAAACGGAGGTAGTCAATAGAACCTTAGGACAACTACTTAGGAGTTTTGTGAAGGATAATATCAAGACTTGGGAGGAATGTCTACCACATGTAGAGTTTGCCTACAATAGAGTAGCTCATTCTACTACTTCTTTATCTCTTTTTCAAGTTGTATATGGTGTTAATCCCCTAACCCCTCTTGATCTTGCTTGTATTCCTTTGGATATTATTGATGATAGGCAAGGAGTGAAGCATGCCGAGAAGATCCAAGAACTACATGCTAATGTTAAAGCAAGGATTGAGAAGAAGAATGCACAATATGCCACGGCCCACAATAAGAACCGCAAGCCCTTTGATTTCAAAGTGGGAGACTTGGTGTGGTTGCATCTTAGAAAGGAGAGATTTCCCAATTTGAGGAAATCTAAGTTACTCCCTAGGGGAGATGAACCTTTTAAAATCATTGAGAAATTAGGCCTTAATGCTTGTAAACTTGATCTTCCTTCGGATTTTGGTGGAAGTAACTCATTTAATGTTTGTGATCTTGCACCTTTTGTAGGTTTTGAGGAAGATGACAACTTGGGGACAAGTTGTGCTCAAGAAGGAGGGTTTGATGGAGGTCCATCTACCACAAACATGGAAGTCAATGATTCTAGAAGAATTACAAGGTCAATGCTCAAGAGAATACAAGAAGTAGAAAAGTTGAAGTTGACCCAAAGTCAAAGTCAACATAAAGGTCAACAAGTCTTCTTGGTCAACAAGCCTTGTAATAGTCTTAGGATCATTTGAACTTGTAATTAGATTAGGAACATTTAATTTGGGTCTTGCTTGGTGAATAAGCGCACAGCCTTGTGTTTGTAATTGAACCAAAGTTTAGAGTGTTTTGTGAGAGAGTTGGGTTAAGACGATATCCATAGGCTCAAAAGTTAGAATGCTTCCGGAAAGGGGCATCGAATACCACTTGTAACCTTAGGATTGTAATGCTTCCAGAAGGGTAATCGATACCACAGGTGAATGATCTCCGTCTGTAGAACATGACAAACGATACCACACAGGCAGACGATACCACACCGACCAATAGACGATATCACAGACAGACGATACCGGAGACAGACGATACCACACCTGAGTCTTCAGTCTGATGCTTCCGTCTGTAGACATGACAGACGATTACCACTGACGATACCAAAGACGCTCTTTCGTCTGATGCTTCATGCTAAACTCTTCCGTCTGAAGAATTGTTTCGTCTGGACCTTCATCTGCTGAACTCTTTTGTCTGAAGAATTGTTCTGTCTGGGCCTTCACCTGCTGAACTCTTCCGTCTGAAGAATTGTTCCGTCTGAGCCTTCATATGTTGAACTCTTCCGTCTGAAGCTTGTTCCGTCTGTGCCTTCGCATGCTAAGCTATTTCGTCTAAAGCATGTTTCGTCTGAACCGCCACAAGCTATCCCAACTCCCGCTAGTATAAATACTTAACGCTTTTAATTGTAAAGGATCTTTGAATCAATTTTAAATGAATTGAATTTAGCAAGAGCTAATTCTTTGAGAGTGGATTTCTCTCTAAGGTTTCTTCTAGAACCTTGAATCTTATCATGGAAACTCTTCCTTGTGGCGATTCTCCCTTAGGCTTATTGCTTTTGCATGGCGCCATCATCTTCTAAATCTACTCCGCTTTTATTCTTTCTTCTAAGTCCCCGAGTCTTGAGTCAATTTCAGCTTCCGCCATTAACGAATCCGTGGAGACTCTAATTGAAGACGACGAACGATCCGTATTTGAGCTTCGTCTCCCGCGAGCTCGTATCAAAAACTCTCTGGAGTAATCAATTACCACATCCTAGTAATCGATTACCTCGTGCTTGAGATAACAGAGGAGCCTAAAACTCTCTAGAGTAATCGATTACCACATTCTAGTAATCGATTACCCACACCAAAATTCATCTCAAAAATGTTTTTAAATTTCTTTAAATTGAAATCTCTTAGAATTGATTCAAGGAGAGAAATCTTTGAGTTTTTTCAAGAAGAAAGGAAGAGCGAAAAACTGATTTTACAAAGAAAACAAGTTCTAAGAGTTCTCTACAAGATTTCAAAAGATTTTCTCTAGAGATGAAGAGTGTGTGAAGGATTGAATACTTGGTTATAATCTTGATCAGATCATACACATCAGGTGTAATCTTTACTGATCTTTATCTTGTTTTGTATTTGTTTTTGTTCAAAACTCTTAAGAGAAAGTTGTTCTCTAGAAGAAGAGTTAAGGAATTTGAGAGAGGTGCTCTCAAAGGTGATTCTTGAAGGATTCAAGAATTAGAGAGATATGTTCTTAGGAGAAGAACATGTGTTTTGGTTATTTTGATTTTGTTTGTGTTTGTGCAGTGTGTTTGTATTAGACACAAGAAATCATTATAGTGGAAACCGATCACAACAGTTGTTGGGTTGGGACTGGACGTAGGCCGAACGCCGAACCAGGATAAATCTTTGTCCAAACTTTCTATCTACCTTATCTCTTATCTTTATCTGAATCTATCGCTTTACAATTGCTTTTACTGATTCATTCTTAAAGAGTTTTGAAAAGGCGTATTAATTTCTTTCTATGTCCGCTGCTATCTCTCTGAACTGTTATTCTTAACATAGATAAAATTGAATTGGGAAAGAAATTAACAAAGGCTAAAATTGAATATCGGGAACTTGAATCTATTCACCCCCCCTCTAGATTCAACATAGGGACCAACAAGGTAGGTCGTGGGGCAACTCCAAGGGGAACACATCTTTGTACTCCTCAAGTAGTTCTTCTATGGCCCTTGGTTCACTTACACTAGTAACACTCAAAGACAAAGGATTAGGTAAACACAAAAACATAGATTTCCTAGCTAAGTACTCTCTTTTAATTTCTTTATTTTCAAAAAGGAAATTTTCTTTACAATCATTTTTCAAAGGTACTTTACACTTAGACTTATTTACATCACTTTTCAAACCCTTTTTTCCATTTGGGTGGCTCTCGGTCAAGGTCTTGGGAGGCTTGGAACTCTTGGCCACCTTCACCTTTTGCTCTTGTTATCTCTTGATTCTCATCTTGACTTGCTCTTCACATACTTCTCTTGGAGACAAAGGCTTTAGAAGTACTTTTCTACCTTCTAAGGAAAACAAGTAAGTGTTAGCAAGACCATCATGAATAAAATTTCTATCAAATTGTCATGGTCAACCTAAGAGCAAATGTGTAGCTTCCATAGGTACTACATCACGTAAAACACTATCATTATATTTTCCTATAGAAAAGATAATCATAAATTGTATATCTACCTTTACTTCTCCATTTTTACTTAACCATTGTAACTTATATGGTTTAGAATGATGTAAAGTTTGCATGTCGAGTTTAGAAATCAACCTTTCACTTACTACATTAGTGCATGAACCTCCATCAATGATAAGAGAGTAAACATTGTCTTTTACCTTATATCTTGTATGGAAAATATTATCTCTATAGGTATCATAAATGTCATGGTTTACACTAAGAAATCTTCTAACCATTAAGGAGTAGTGAACCTCACCTTGATCCTCTTTTTCACTTGAAGACTCACTTGAATCTTCACTTGTAATCTCCCCATTTTGTCTTAGCACCATCATCTTCTTTTTGGGGCATTGGGATGCAATGTGTCCTTTCACTAAAAATTTAAAACACTTAATGTTACTAGACTTAAAAGAATTAGATGAAGGGACTACCTCTTTAGGCTTTGTGGAGTCACGGTCAAGCCTAGATTTTGGCTTAGATAAGTAATCTCTTTTGCTCTTGCCCTTCCAATTGGATGAACTAGTGTTGGAGACTATTTTGAAGCTGCTTCTCCTTCTCAATTGGGACTCAATCCTCTCAGCCAAGTGGATTTCTTCCTCAAGGTTGGAGTACATTTTCAATTCAAGTGCATCTTGGATCTCCCCATTGAGACCATGGACAAATCTTCTCATTGTAGCTTCCAAACTCTCCTCAATTTGGGCTATAAGCATGGTAATCTCAAGGTCTTTGAAGTAGTCTTGCACACTTCTAGAACCATGAACAAGTCTTTGCAATTTATTGTGAAGATATCTCATGTAAGTTGGAGGCACAAACTTCTCATTTAATGCTTGTTTCAATCCTTCCCAAGTTGTAATTCTAGGCCTTAAGTAACTATTACCCCTTTCTTGTTGATTCCACCACACCATTGCATATTCTTCAAACTCCAATGTGACAAGGTGCAATTTTCTCTCCTCACTAAGCATAGGGTAACTCTCAAGAATTTGGTCCACTTTCATAGACCACTCCAGGTAAGCATCGGCCCCACCATTACCATTAAACTTAGGAATGAAGATCTTCAAATTTCTCTCATCAAACCTCTCATCATCCTCCAAATTGGCTCTCATATGCTCACGACTTCCCCTCATTCTCTCACGACCAGCACCTCTCAACCGCCTCATTTCATTCACAAAAGGGTTATTTCCATGTGCTCCATGCCCAAAGAGGTTACCACCATTACTACCAATTAAGGACATGTGTTCCCTTCTCCTACCACCTCCTCTCTCACTCTCTTCCCCAATTCCCCTCTCACTTTCCCTCCTCATTTCTCCCTCATTTCTATTTTGTCTCTCCCTCTTATATGTTTTCCTTATTTTGTTTATCCCCTCTTGCACACTCTCTTTCAAACTCACTTGAATTTGATTCATCCTTTCCATTATTCTATCCATTAACACTTGGGTCCTTGGTGAGTAATCATTACCCACACTTGGAGAACTTGCCATGGCTGCAAAGAAAGGTTAGTATACAAGAAAATATAAAGCAAATAAATCCCCACAATTAACTAAGTGTTTCCGCTCAAGCAACTCGTGTATCACGTAATTCAAGGGCTTTTTCTTTAATGTTCTCTTTTGCCTTTTACCACTCTTTTATCTTAATTCTAACTTAGATATTATCCTCTAATCAATTACCAATCCCTTGTCAATCCATCATGAAAGAGGAACAGCAACCAAGCTAGGCTTAAGAGGGTCAAAAATACAAAAACTCTAAGATAAAAACAATAATTCCAACGGAGACAAACAATAAAAGCTAAAATTTGAAAGATAGACTACTCAAATTATGGAGAAATCTTAATGAGACAAAGGCACATACTTTGACAGCAAAATATAATGAATTTTCTCAAGAAAACACATCAAAGCAGAGGCATATAGCATGGGATACAAAACTGGACAACAAGCCAAAAATCAAGTAGAAACCTAAATTAGCGACCGATTCAAATTGGCTAGCTTTCATAATTCTTCATGCAAGATCAATTTAATGCCATCAAGTGCAGTAAAATATAAATTCCAGCAAGTGCAGTACATGTGAAAATAGGAAAATTACACATAAGGCACCAAGATACACCCAAAATACTAGAAAGTTCAAAACTAGAATTTCAACTAGAATGGTGTGGACTCTATCCTAGGTCCAAGATGCTTCTATTGTGTAACTCTTTTCTTCACTATCTTAAATCTTTTCTTGTTATACACTTCTTTTCTTTTCACTCTTTTATGGTTCTCAAACTTTCAATTTATTTTTAGAACCAATCTCTTTCTCTTTTTACTACTAGTTTTCTTTCACTTGTTTTTCTTCCTCTCTTTTTTCTTTTGTTTTTGATATCAATTCTTTCTTTCACCTAAAGGGGGCTGGATTGAAACCTTTAATGATTCTAAGAGCCACTTCTAAGTTCAAAATCTAGAATCTCATAGCAATTACAAGGACTACTCAAACTTAGAACTCAAAGGGTGCTCTAAAAATTACTAAAAGCATGAACATGTGAATCATATACTAGGCAATATTTCTAATACTTGAAACTCATGTTATACATGTAATCAAATCACCAAGGTGCAGTAAATTCCAGCCATGCCTCATGGTTAAGAACATAGAAGAAAGTGATAAACAAAACTACTAGCGTACATGGGCTAAGAACTTGTAAGAAGGAGCATACTCAAAGATCAAGGAATCATAAATTGCAATTCAAAGTAACCATGTGATTAATGAACAAGGTGAACATGCACCAATGGACTCATGGCCTAAGGCCCTAATAATGGAGAAAAAGCATGTTCTAACACAACTAAACTGAACAAAAATGACAACTCAAGGAACTAATGGACTAGGCAACTCAAAGAAAGAAGATGGAACAAGTAAAAACTAAAAACACGAAAATATGGAACTGTGGACTTAAACTAACCGATAATCATGAACCATTGGAGAAGTCAATAAGCTCTTGATACCACTTGATAGAGGCTCCTTGGAGATGATCCAACAAGGCTTCAAACATTTCCCAATCTAGCTTTTTCAAGCTTTCATCAATGGAGAATGTGATAACTCACAAAAGTGAGTTATTTGTATGCTCTTTTTATTATATAAGTTGTCTATTAAATAGTCTTAAGCAACCAAAACAACCACTAATTGCTCTTAATTTATAACATTTTGTGTTAAGACTTGTTGATGGTTTGTTTAAGTGTTTCAGGTTTAAAAATAGCCAAAAAGAGAGGAAAGCGTGCTAAGGAACACATCTCTCGTGAGTTGGAACTCAACTCGCGCGAATTGGAGCACCAGTGAAGAATCAGTGCTCTCTGTGACCTTAACTCGTGCGAAGTACTACTCCTCTCGCGCGAGTTGAACTCGCGGAAAGCCAAAGATTTTATCTTATTTTCCAAGATCCTATCTTATCTTATTTTATGAAAAGGAGGCCTAAGATATTGTTGGAATAATTATTGAATTAATCCAGCGTCACCCTTAGGATTCGATGGGCTTAACATCCCAACCCATGGCGCTTAAAGGCGCAGTCCCTTAGACAACTCTATATTATGAGTATATTAAGTTGCGCCCTTACTAACATCAGTTGCTTTTGCCACAACTCGGACCCTTTGGAAAGTCTTGTTTATGTATTTTTTATCTTTTACTTATCTTTGTGTTGTGATCTTTAGTACCATGAACTAATTCCCCCTTTGATTGGGAGAACGATGTAATCCTAATTTATCCCTTTATATGATTCTCGATGTTATTCAGTATATGTTTGATGTTTATTCTTATGCTTAATGCTTTTTATTAATTGACGACTAATAAATTGATGGGTAAATCTAGGATATAATGTAAGCCTTCCTTGGAAGTCTTACTAGTTTGCCCAATCTTCACTTCTCAAGATCCAAGCTCCACGGTCATCAATGGAGGTTTGCGGAATACACACTTAAATTGAAGAAGAAAATTAGAAAATGGAAGAAGGAATAGATGATGGAGACGCCATGCTAGAAGCAATAAGTCTAGTGAAGAATCGCCACATGGATTGCACCATGATAAGACCCAAGAAGGTTCAATGAAGAAACCTTGAAGAGAATCCTCTCTCAAAAGCAAATGCTTATCTCATTAATTTGACTAAAAGTCATCACAAATCTGAAAATTCACAAGTATATACTAGGGACTAATTTTGGCACAAGGCAAACCGGGAAGCATGTGGATCCTTAGATGAAAGTTTGATCTAACGTGTGGCAATCCTTAAGCACATCACACGGATCAAAACCAGCATCCTAAGGATCAATGTGCAATCATAGGGACACAGTTTGCTTCAAGAATGAGTCTCCACCTTTTGATGGATTATGGATCATATGGCTGAGATCCTTCCTTGAGATGGCATGCAAAATGTGACTCAAGTTTGAATATTTGCCTTATGAATAAATCTAGATCAAGAGTCCTTGATTCACTCTTGAAGGTGGTGCCTTAAGCATGCATGCCAAGTGATTCGAATCAAGGGTAGAAAAGCAAAGGAGTTAGTGGAATTTCCACTCACTTTTCTCTCCCATCTATCCACTCTCTCTAGGGAGAGTGTGTGCCACTCTCTCCCAGTTATTCTAGAATATTACCTCATAATCTTAAAGTAATTGGCTGTGACATGTTCACACCATGCAAGGTCCAAACTGAAGTTCAAAATTAAATACAAATACTTATAAAATACTAAGACTATTACAAAGCTTGTTGACCAAGAAAAGTCCTTGAAGAGTTGGCTGTTGACTTTTTTGTTGACTTTGACTTTGGGTCAACTTCCTCTCTTCCTCTTCTTGTATTCTCCTAAGCATGGACATTGTAATCCTCCTAGTGTCACTGTCTTCTAGTGTTGGACTAGATGGACCTCCATCAAGGTAACTGTGACAAAGTATGGCTAAGTAGTACAAAATAATTAAACCATTATTATGCTATATTCCTAGAGATAGGAGTAGGTAGTAGTGTGGACTGCACCTAAGTTTGCCCCTGGATTCAAAGATTCAATTCCCTAATTAACCTAGGTAATTATTGGGGACGTTGGACAAGATCTAATTAAATCAAGAATTAATTTCATGCTTTTTTGGGAAATTAATAAAATAAATAAAAAATACAGTCTGAATTGCTTATCCTCGTGGGTATGACAAACCCCTGTTTTTAATACTTATTATTTGACGATTGTGGTATACTTTTTATAGCCAAGGGTTGTCTTTAATACTTATTATTTGACGACGTGCATCAAGTTTTTGGCGCCGTTGCCAGGTATAAGCCAATTTGGCTTATTTTTATTTTGAAATTATTTTTCTCTTTTAATTTTTTATATTTTATTCAAACTTCTCCCTTCTTCTTCCACTTCTCCTATTGCTCCTTAATTTTTTCTTTTAAAATTTATTTTCTTCTTCTTCCTATACTTCTCTTAAACTGCTCACATTAACCCCCTGCATAAAATTTTTTCTAGATATTCTCACTTGATCCGGGAAAATTTTGTTTTGTAGGAAACTAAGAAAACACGAGGATCCCGAGTTGGCCTTGATCCTAAGATCAAGAGAACAACTGACCTACTCTCTAGAGCAGCGCGTGTTGAGATGTTTGAGGTGGTGGCCCATTCTCTTAGGGAGGTTTCTCTTTCCTTAGCCATTAGTCAACAATTCTTGGAAAAAGCAATAGCAGAATATACAGTAAGAATAACACCTATAACCACTGGTCCTCCACCACCAGCCTATCATGTGTTATGTTCTTATTGTGGAGGTAATACATATACTTATGCTCATTTTTATGCTGATACATCTGCTAACTATGTAGGGAAACACCAAAGATTTGGCTACATGGACACAAATAAAACCCTACTTGACTCTAATCGTGCATTCACTAAAGAGGTGAGGAGTAACCTACTCATCTTCCCTTTTCACCAAAAGTGAATCACAAACCCAAATCAGAAGTAAGACCTCCAAAATCTAAGAAACTGGTAAAGGTATTGTGGGAAAGAGAGTCCATACAAGAACTGCGGCTTTGTGACCGAAAAGGTATGTATCCTTTATCTCTTAGTTCTGTAAATTTTATGAAGGATGATTTTGAATTACAAGTGCAGCCAAACATAAGAGCAACTCTAAACTTGGAGAAAGCCAGTGTAATTGGACAACACCTATACTTGACTGATGATGGAGACCCTATTAAGCTCAAGATCTCCATTCCATTTTGTTGTCCAATCTGAACATAGATATGTCCAACTTAGGAACTTGAAAGCCAAGTGCTAATCGGGAGACAACCTGAACTTTCTAACCTTTTCACCTTTGATTTTTCCTTTTTGATTTTTCTTTCTTTTGTTTATTACTTAAGTCTTAATGTTGTAGAGAGTCACTGCATAGTTGCAAACATCAAGGAGGACTCAAAACACAAGGTACGCATCATAAAACCTCAAAAATTTCTTAAGTTGAGACTCACATAAAGCAACTCGTGTAGGATTTTATCTACCTTACGAGAATTGAGACTTAAACTTTTTAAAAGATTCCCTCTCTACGAGTCCATCTCGCGCGAGATCACCCTTCTAGTGCTCTTTGTCACTCCATCTCGTGTTGATCTCGCTAGATCTCTCGCAAGATGACCTTCTAGAGAGGAATTTTTCTTTTCTATACATTAATCTCGCGCGAGTTGGGTTACACCAAAACTTTATCACGTGAAATGAGCACAACATCTGAAAATGGGAAAAATTTTAAACTTATAAAAACGTTGGAAAGAGAAGGGACAACTACATTTTAGTTTTCATTCTCATAAGCACCCTTCTATGCACTCATTCTCATTGAACCCAATCTCGCTCTTTAAGCATCAAACTTCACTTTTCTCTTTATTACTCGACTCTACAAGGTACGTAACGAAACCCTCTTGGTCTAATTTCTTATTAGCATCTCTATTTACTACCTTGATATGCTTTTCTTAGTTCTCTAAGGGTTTGAGGAGACTTTGTATGAAATAACTGCTTAGGATAGTTTTTACTGATTAAAATTGAATGTTGTATGTTTGTATTGAAGTACTTATGATAAAAACCATGTAGCATTATGAGTTTGAGTAATATTTCATGATTCAAGACATTTTTTTAGCCCTTCTTGCGTGAGTTGCAGGGTGTTATCATCAACTTCACGCCAGATGGATGACGATTCATGTTTTCAAGCTTCAGAGATGAACTCGCGCGAGGTGTAGCACCCTTTCAACAATCTCGCGCGAGTTGTGTTAAAAACTTTGAACTTTTATTCGTCTGAAAACCTCACGTGAGTTACCTTAACTTCGTGCGAGTTAGCCACATTTTGTAGAAATAATTAAATTGGATGTTGTATTTGATAGTTCTAACTGTATATGATGTATCCATAAATTGAGGTTAACTATTCCATGCACATAATTCATTGTTATGCGTCCATTCTTGATTGTTTGCATCTAAGTGCATATTAGATCATTAACATGAGCACTCTTAGAAATTGTTTGATTAAATGATACCGGTTATTGATTTTGTTATTATTGCCTCCTCCCTTTTATTTTTTGGCTTCTCTGTTTGTTCATACTGCAGATGGACAAACCAAGGAGAAGCAAGCGTTCAGCTGATGTCGGTTCCTCAGCCCCACATACCATAAGTAGGACCATTATATTGGAGAGGCCCCTTTACTTACACCAGGCTTTGTTCAATTCCATCACTCCACCTTCATCTAAGTAGAGTCCTCTTCCTCCACCTCTACCTGCATTTGAGACCTTCGAGGAGTTCTTCACCCGCCAGTGGGGTTTTCCACCAGTCGGTCCTCCTTAGTGGGTTGGGGTAGTTCATCCCTTTGTTTTTCAGTGCCGCGGACGACACAGTTCTAAGTTCAGAGTGACTACTTTTATTTATCCCTTTATTTTCTTGCTCTCATTTTTTTAAAAAAAAAAATTTGCATAATTTCATATTTCTCTTTTCTCATTTTTCTGTTTTCTTGTTACCTTGAGTTTTAATGATAATTTTGATCCACCTTGAAATACTAACACTCTTGTGCAAGATTGAGAATGTAGTGTATGTCTGATGATTTATGTTGTGGAAATCAATTAAATGCACTTTTTATTTTGTTCCTAGTACTAATAATATGTCTGTGTCTAAGAAAATAGGAAAAGGGTAAAACTCAAATAACCAAGTTGATCCTAAATAAGTTAAACCAAGTGAAACATGAACTAGGAAGGGATTTAGGCTTTTTTTGGTACCCATAAAAAGCTTTCTCGGCCAACCTTAATTTTGAATGAATGACCTTAGTCACCCACTTTGAGCCTAAGCGGATTTTGTTTATAATAAACAGTCTTTAAGCTAATTATTCTTTTTTTTTTTAATTGCCCTCTTGTAAAACCCACCATACCTCAGGGATAAAAACTCAAATCCTATCTTAGAGACTTCTCTCAGTAGAAGTACGTGTTCAACAAGGAAAGAAATTCGCACCTTTAAAAAATTCACAAAAATTCAAAAAAAATCAGAAAAGTAAAAAAAAAGATCACCAGTTTGTGATCACAAAAAAATTAGAAAAATGCTAAATAAAAAAGTCACCAGTTTGTGGCAACCAAAAATATTAAAAATAAAGAGGTATCAATAGAACTCCCTGAAAGCTAACATAGAACACAAAAATTAATTTCAAGTGCTAAGAGATTATCTAAAAGAAAGGTTTGGGAACTATGGTTTCTTAAGTTGGGGAACATGGTAAAAAGCTTAAAATTAACTTGTCATCATACTTATACCTAAGGCAATGCTATTGATTCTAGTAAATGCTAACTTGTGTGAAAGATAATGCAGGAAATACACGAGGTGAAATAGGCAATGTTATTTTTCTGAAATCTAAAACTACTTGATCTCATTGGGAACTTGAAACAAATTTCACACACACACGAATGACCACTTACATAATCTGAATATGCATGCATGGCTAACTCTCTTGTGTAGTGAGCTAAACAATCCAAGGACTAAGCACGATGAAAAAATTCGGTAACTTGATCCTTTGTTCATCATGATTAAGGCTTAGTTTAATTTAATGCTGAGAATAAAGTACTTCATTGACATATTAGGGTGATGTTATATTTTTATTTTGGTGACTTAGTAAATTTCCCTTTTGTTTGAGGACAAACAAAGTTTTAAGTTGAGGGTATTTGATAACTCATAAAAGTGAGTTATTTTTATATTCATTTTATTATATAAATTGTGAATTAAACAGTCTTAAGCAGCTTAAACAAACACTAATTGCTCTCAATTTATCAAATTTTGTGTTATCACTTGTTGATGGTTTGTTTAAGTGTTTTAGGGTTAAAAATAGCCAAAAAGAGGGGTAAACGTGCTAAGGAACACATCTCTTGCAAGTTGGAACTCAACTCGCGCGAATTGGAGCGCCCATGAAGAATTAATGCTCTTTGTGATCTTAACTGGCGCGAAGTACTACTCATCTCGCGAGAGTTGGATGACTTGCATAACACGTTTGCTGTGACACCCCGTCTTGTCGTCACTAAAATACTTTTCATTGTCTTCTTTTATTTATTTATTTTGAAAAGGTTTCCTTCTTTTAGGTTTCTTTGAATGAAAATTTCAAAACACTTTATATTGCAAAAGAAAACGTCATCATCATTAATAACACATCACATAATTCATAACATAACCATACACCAAAGGTTATTTACGTAATATATACACATTAATCACAAAAATCCTCATGTTAGCTATCCTTTCTTCGCATCTCCAAAAAGAATTATCCTATTAATCTGCTCTCCCAAATAAAATTTAAGATCATCACAAGTGTCAACCTACAGACACAAACACGCAAGGGTAAGTTCCAAAATCTCAATAATAATACATACCATATAAAAATATCAATAATAATACATATCATAATCAAATAAATAAATAATGAATTATGACTAAATGAAATTTCTATATGATGCATGCTCCAACCTCAACTCCAAAAATATGCAATGTAGTATCATCTCAGATAATATGACATCATCATCGTAAAACTTACCGACCAGTTGGGATTCCACAGTGGTGCACAAAATCTCATAAACAAACATGTGATCATCATGAATTAAATGAATTCTCACCATAAAAATCCCCCAAGTCTAGCATCACGCTTAAATGCACAAATTAAGTTTATTATCTGCACCTCTAACCGATGCCACCTCTTTTGAGGCATGCATGAATGAATGAAATCTTATTTCCCTTTCTCAAAATATCAAATATAACAGTACCAACTGATTGTTATTACAAGACCAATCCATAATTATATCTCACGTTATGGATTAATAATTTATAGTGCAAACCGTCAAAATTCAAACCACAAGTCATCAAGGTGCATAATATAAAAAAATTAATCTTCATCTCAAACGTCATCAAAAACCATAAAATAGGTCATCTAATTTCAAAGAAAAGATATTCAAACACAATCCAAATCATCATCAAAGTCCGCAACACAAAACATCACAGTTCAAAGTATAAGAAAATTAACCGTTATAAATTTAGAATTTTAACGTTTTTAATTATTGGGTGACTTTTTAATTACTTTTAGTTTCTTCCCATTCCATTTTGGTTATTGATACATCTTGGCCAAATGGTTTTAAGGTTCAAAACAACTTGAAACCATGTTAAACATCCTTTAGAAATAAGTTTTCCAATTACTCTTTAAAATCGTTAAAAATCTTCATAAAATTAGAGAATTTTAGTGAAAGCTCTTGATGTTTTTAATACTTCAAGACTTCCACAATTCTTGTAAATTTCCATAATTTAGTTTCATATAAAGATTAAAATAGTAAAGAGTTTAGAAGCTTTAAAATACAAAATTTCACAAAGTTTAGTAATTTAGAGCCTTTAGAACTTTGAAAACTTAAAGAATTTGAAAACTTCTCTTACCTTGATTTGTTTTGATCACTCTTGGGAATGCTTTGAAAGATCTTTTAAAGGTTGAAAGAAGGTTGATCCTACTCCCCGCACAAAGTTAAGTGAAGTAGGTTTAGGTGAATTTAGAAAAGTTTGGAATTTTGGCAAAACAAGCTTATGGTTTTGGTAGGTTGAAAAATAAGAAAACTTTGGTGTTTTGTGAAAAGGAACTTCACGGATGGAATGCGCTCTCAAGTGGTCTCAAATGTGCTATTTATAGATGAAAAAAATATTAAAATATTCTTTGTAACCAATTTAGTTTGTTTAGTTTGGTTACTTTAAATATTAGTTAGAATTTTTCAATAAATGCCATTAATGCTTAAGATAAGAAGGATGACTTTGATTATTCTTTGCTTGACTTGAACTTTTCTTCATTTGTTCTAATCCAAAAGCATGTAGCATTGGCACACCAATTCTAACGTCAGAACTTTGTTCATAAAAGCAAAACTTCCAAAATTTTATTATTATTTTTTTTCATTTTGTATGAAAAATATAAAATAAAATGGATGTTACCATAACTTCCCTTCAATCACCATTCTATGTATTTCTTTCATTTTTCATGCTTATTTAATTGATTTATAATCAGTGATAGCAAATTGTTCATAATTTACACAATTGGAATTTAAAAGTTACTAAAAATTAAGGTTTTATAATGATTTTAAACTTCTAATTTATCTTCCAAATTTTATGATTCTAATTCCATTCTTCAAATATCACATTTTATTATACCAAAGTTAAGACAAAATTATAAAGATTCTAAAAATTATTTTTCCCTAATTTTATGGTTCACAGATTATTCTATATAAATTTCAAGAAGTTTTCTGTATTTAATTTACAGAAAATTTGTTCTACAACATTTTATTCCAACCTATATATTTATTTATTCTACTCCTAATTTTACATATTATGGGTCATATTCCCTTTGATTTCCTTGTTGTTTTAATTTTTCAACTCGTACTGCGTGTACAAACGCAGTCTAGAAAATAATTAAATTTGTCCAAAAATTGTATATTTTTAGAATAGGTTAATTTTCTTGTGTAACGATATATAGTTTTTATATATTAATTCTTAATAGGTTTCTCATACTAAATACAGAATAAAATTGTCTACAGATAATAATATAATTAAAATAGTGAATTTACAGTAAATCAAGAATATTTAATAACGTTCAAAATGTCAAATAGTAATAAAAACGTCAAACCGTAAAGTTATTTTTCTACTACATTTTTATTTAGAAACATAATCATAATTTTCTCAAATTACATAACAGTATTGTTATAGGACAACAAACTGTTTTGAATTACGTTTTTCTTCCTAGTAAAATTATAATAGTAAACAGTTGATATGCACGTTTTTACGAAAAATTTAGTAAACATTTTAACTATGTTTTTAATATACGTAGTTATTTACGGAAATTAATTTTTGAGGGTGATACATTTGCTCCCTAGAACACGATCTCGCACGAGTTACTCAACATCTCGTGCAAGTTGGACTCGCGGAAAGTCGAAGATTTTATCTTATCTTCCAAGATCCTATCTTATCTTATCTTATGAAAAGGAGGCCTAAGATATTATCTTATCTTATTTTGTACAAAGATAACTGAAGATCGTATCTTATCTTCCAAGATATTATCTTATCTTATATTGTGCAAAGGAAGCTCAAATCCACTAAAGAAGGCTATATATATTAACGCTTTACTATCAACAAAGCACCAACTAGAGATATACACACCAAAAGAGAAACCCTATTTTTTGTCATTCCCTCTCTAGGTAATTGGGGATTGGGAATAAGAGATAAACAACAAGCATAGGAGAAGGATGAGAGCATACAATGACTCGAACCCTTTGGGAAGTCTTATTTATGTATTCTTTCTCTTTTACTTATCTTTGTGTTGTTATCTTTAGTACCACGAACTAATTCCCTCATTGATTGGGAGAACAATGTAACCCTAATTTATCCCTTTATATGATTCTTAATGTTATTCAATATATGTTTGGGTGTTTATTCTTGTGTTTAATGCTTTTTATTAATTGATGACTAATAAATTGATGGGTAAATCTAGGGTAACTATGACAAATTATGCCTAAGTAGTACAAAAGAATTAAACCATTATTATGCTATAGTCGTAGAGATAAGAGTAAGTGGTAGTGTGGACTGCACCTAAGTTTGCCCCTAGATTCATAGATTTTATTCCCTAATTAACCTAGGTATTGATTTGGGACGTTGGACATGATCTAATTAATTAGGCGGCGTGGGTGATCTTTATAGGGACGGTCACGAAGGTAGGAATCCGATTCAACCATGATTTTAAATGAATAACAAAAGAGGAAAATATATGGGGGGATTAGTGGTCGGGATCCCAATCGCTTCTCATCTTTGTCTTAATTCTTGTTTATTGCTTTAATTCTCTTTAAATCAATCTTTAAATCAAGAATTGATTCCATGCCCTTTTGGAAAATTAATAAAATAAATAAAAATACAGTCTGAACTGCTTATCCTCATGGGTACAACAAATCCTTGTTTTCAATACTTATTACTTAACGACTGTGGTATACTTGTCATAGCCAAGCATTGGGTTGCGACTTAAAATATCATAATGCATGGAAGAGTCTCAGCCAAAGTGTGTTTAAGTTGTTATTCAAACCAAAGAATTAAAAGGAAAAATGGAAGGAGATTAGGAATGGAAGGGTGGCACAATGGAAGAACTCTAGTAAGCCTAAGAGGAACCGCCACAATGGAAGTAAGAGACCATTGATAAGATTCAAAGATTTTTCCCTAAGGAAGATAAGAGAACAAGCTCTCAAAAAAACTCTAAGTTTTCATTCAATTTCATCAAAAGTTCTTATATGATTTTCAGCCAGGGTTTATATAGAATAGCCTTGCTTGGTGATCAAGTGACTCTAACTAAACTAACTCTAATTAACTAAACTGATCCTAGTTAAGGTAAGGCTAACCAAAATCCTAGGTAGTTAGAGTTAGTTAAGTTGGTCAACTTTGGACCAATAGAAAACAAGGAGTGCACATGGCTTCACATGTCATCACATGGGCTTGTCTCCCCTTGGTGATCACATGATTTGCCATGTCACTAATCCGTGGCACACTTGAATTAAGGGAGGAGATCTTCCTAATTAAGTGAAGGCATGGATCCTTGACTTAATTAGGAGTCCTTCCTTAACCTAAGTTCTAAGACTTCAAACAAGGTATTTTTGAAACTTAGTGTTAATTTTGAGAAGTTGTGATTTTTAAAAGCCTTGTGTGAACTCTTGTTTCCTAGGGATTTATGTTTTCCTATCACCTAAAGAACCAATGATTGTGGGCTTTGGGCCCTAAACTTGTCCTCTTAAAGCTATTACAAAAGGACTACTCTTGTTCATACAAGTTTACAATGATATTACAAGATTTGAGTCCTATACTAGTATACATGTCTTAGAGCTTTCCAACTTCTTCTTCAAGCTTCCTTTGCATTCTTCTAGTAATCCTTCTTGTGCTAGATGTTCCCATATCACATTGCCATGCTCTTCGATTTTGCACTTCTTCGTGAAGTACATGATGAGGGAGGGGTGAATGATAATTGGGAATTAGGGTTTCAAAATGAAGTACGCTTTATAAAAAAAATCTTATGCATTGTTCAGATATTGTTTATGTATTTAAAGCTTTAACCCTGTTTGCGTTTATCTTGTGCATTGTTCAGATATTGTTTATGTATTTAAAGCTTTCACGCTGTTTGCATTGTGGGAGTAGATTGTTTTCTAATCTCTACCGTTTCTTACTACCATTATTATTATTATTATTATTATTATTATTATTATTATTATTATTATTATTATTATTATTATTATTATTATTATTATTATTATTACTTTGAGTTCAGACTTAGTTATTTTTATGAAAAAGAAAACAATCTAAGTATTAGAGAATAAATCTCCCAAAATCAAGGTGTTACACATGAAACCTAACTTAGGGACATTTAATACATTGTTGAGTACTCTAATGTAATCGATTACTCTATTCTATGGACCACCCCTTTAATATAAAGAGGTTTTATAGAGTAGTTCTGATGGAGGACCATCTCCAAAAGCTCAACAAACTCTTCAACCTTTTTAATAAATTGAGCTTCTAATAAAATTCGCTATGTTTTTGACTGTCTGACTAGGTTTAGTATTCAGAGTATACCTTGGGCTACACAACTCCAATTTAGCTTTTCTTGGTGTATTTTTAAAGCTGACTTAAAGGGATACAAAACCTATGAAGACACAAAAGCCCAGTTCTAACTGCATCTATGAGGAAATTGGGCTTGAAAGTAATGTTTGGATACTGCCAGGATGTTCCAGCGGGGCGCTTACCAGGTTCAGTATTTCAAGCATAATGGAGCTACAAAACTCTAATTAAGTTCATCTTGGTGGCATTTTAAAGCTGGCTTAAAGGGCTACAAAAGCTATGAAGACACCAAAGCCCATTTCGAATTGCATCTAGGCGGAAATGGAGCTTGAAGTTAACGTTGGAATGCTACCAGATTTTCCAAGCGAGTTGTTTAATTGTTTAGGCCTATTAGTTTCTTTCAACTATGTATTTGTTTTAAGACTTGAATGTTGGCCTTGCAATTGTAAAGTGTGCTTAGCCTCGGGTGCCTCTCATCTCACCATTGATCACTCATTTCATCCTAGGGTGGAGAATATTTCAGACTTCTAACCTTAGGCCCATTGCACTTTCATTTAAGTTGGTCAACTTTCTTATTGTACTCACTTTTTAGTCAAAATGAATGAAAATTGAGAATTGTTTCTCTTGAAAGGAGTAGAGCTCTCCTAGGGTCTTCTTGAAACCTTGAATCTTATCATGGATCCTTGCATCCAAGTGGCGATTCTTCCTAAGAGCTTATTGAATTTCTAATTCATGGCGCTCCCACCATTCTTGTCTTCTCCATTTTATCTTTTCTTCTCCCTTTGATTTAGTTCCATTAATTAGCACATTGACCATGAGCTTCTTGCTGCATTTTTGTGAGATCAAGAGTGTTTCAGAGTTTAAGAGTGATTGAAGGTTGGTGAATGAAAATTGGGGCAACAACTTTCTTATCCATGAAGATCCCTTCCAATTTCCTCATGGGTTTGCATCAAATTTGGTATCAAGAGCTTGTTCTTCACCTAGTTGTTCTACACTTGTGGTATTGAGTCTTGCTCCTATCTTTTTTATTTCAATTTTTGATTCAATTGAAATTGTGTTGAGTTTATTTTGTGTGTCTTGGCTGTCCAATGCATTGAGAATATGTTCTGACACTTATGGTAGATCATGCATGGCCTAATTTACATGCTAGACACATTCTAGTTCATAACCCCCATGTGTTTGATAATTTTTCTCAATGTGTATCATGTATCCTCTTTGTTGGAATTTGATTGTCCTGCATCATTATTCGCTTAATTAAGTGCTTATATGTTTCGTTATTACATGTTTAGCTCATTATAAGTTCAAGTTACCACTACCATACATTATTTTGCTTGTTAGTAAAGTTTGACTTGATTACTTGAGTTTTTGAGCCTTGATCTTGGACTGTCCAGCAAAGAAAAGCCAAAAGAAAATTATATAAAAATAAAAGAAAGGAAAAGATCAAAAGAAAATACCCAAAAGAAAGAGTCAAAAGAAAATTCAAGAAAAGAAAATACAAGAAAAGAGAGTTTGAAGAAAATTGAGTGAAAAATAGTAGCTCTTGTGAGTTGGGAAAAATATTGGGAAAATTAAGTGCAGTACTTTGGTGATTTGGGTTCCTTAAACACCAACAAATTTAGTGCCCAAGCTCATTTAGGCATTATTGAAGCATGATATTCACAATTTGGATCAAATTTGCTAATAGCATGATAATTGAACTTTTGGTGTGCTTTGCATGTGCCTAAACATATATGCCCTGTTTTTGGACCCATATTTGTGGCTGCCCTGCACCTAAAGTTGAGCTTATTTTGTGCCTTTAGATTATCAAAACCATTTCCCAAAATTTTGTGACATTTGTGCAAATTTTCAAGCCTAAAGTTGCAGTTTGGCGACGGTTGGGCGATATTTGTGACAATTTCGGGTGTGGCTTGTTCCTTGTGTTAATCATTGATTTGATGACTTCTGGGCATTTGGTTATTTATTTTTTATATATATAAGCTCAAATGGAAGTTTTCATAATTTTCCAAGCTCATTTCATATGCTTTTGAATTTTCAAAAGTTTGGGAAATTTTGGTGACGGTTCTGTCAAAAATTCCAGCAAATTTACACTTGTTTTTTCCCATCCTTTGAGTTCTTATTTTTAAAACTTTTCCAGTTTTAAATACTGTTTTTCCTTCATTTTTAGTTCATTAAATATATTCTCCTTTGTCTCATTAATTAAATTCCCCTTTGAGTAGCAATTCTATTCATTGAGTAGTGTTTTTATTGCTTGTCTTCCTTGTTTCCCACATAGTTTTGTCTTGCGTTTTGTCTTCTTTGATCTCCCAAGCTTTGTAGCTGAATTGTTCCTCTTTCACTTGGATTATTTTAATATTGATAATTGATAAGGGTTTCTCAAGAAACCTTAAGTGAGAGTGAGAGGAAAAAGACTAGAGAATACATTCTAGAAAGAGACTCTTAAGAGTGCAAACAAGAGAGTGAGTGAAACACTTAGATAGTGGTAAGGACTTCCAATTTCTTTTATATTATTTTTGCTTCTAGCATCTTCCTTGCAGCCATGGATATCTCCCTAAGTGTTGAGAATGATTTATCTCCTAGGACCCAAAAGGTTATGGATGTCATGGTGGAGAAGTTCATTCACCTTCAACATAACCTCAAGAATGAGGTTCAAGAGATTGTGAATGAGGTGAGGGAGGAGAATAGGCGCATGAGGGAGGAAGATGATAGAAGGAGAGAAATGGAAAGAGCTTTGAGAGAAAAAATTGAGAGAAAAGAAAGAAAGGCCTCTAATAGAAGAAGTGGGGAGAAAAGAGGAAGTAGTAGTAAGAGGGAGTGAGGGAGGAAGCAACTTTGATGAAGACTATGCCTTCAACGACAATGAAGATGAAAGGAGAACTAGAGGAAGGAGAACACCCCTTAACCATGACCGTGGCTTTGGTGCATTTCCCTAAGGTGGAGGAGCAAGGCAAGGTGGCTTGAACACTAAGATTAAGCTTCCACCATTCCTTGGAGAGGGAGGAGCCAAAATCTACCTTGATTGGGTGATGAAAGTGGATCAAGTTTATTCATGTCACCCACACTTGAGAGAAGAAGGGAAGTTGAATCTTGCCATCCTTCAATTTGAAGGTTATGCCTTGGTATGGTGGAACCAAGTGTTAGTAGATGCTTTTGCAAAAAGGAGGCCTCAAGTCACCTCATGGACTCAACTCAAAGATGTCATGGGAGAAAGGTTTTTTCCTCACTCTTACATTAGAATTTACATGTTATATTGCAAAGACTAACAAAAGGGTCAAAGAGTGTTCAAGAATACTACAAAGACCTTGAATTGACCATGCTTAGGGCGGATTATCAAGTAGAAAGGGAGGCAACACTTGCAAGATTCATCCATGGGTTGAATCATGACATTCAAGATGTGCTTGAACTTCAACACTATGTGACTATTGGTGATGCACTTCACAAGGCCGAAAAGATTGAGAGCCAATTGAAGAGGAAGGCCACCTACAAGAGGAGTTCCACACCTTACAAAGCACCTTGGAAGGACAAAGGAAAGAAATAATACCAATCTTCCTACAAAGGCAAGCTTGGCCGAGAGGACCCTAAAGGTAAGGAGGTAAAATCTTCTACTTCCAAACCTAACTCCATTAAATGTTTTAAGTGGTTGGGTCATGGTCATATTGCTTCTCAATGTCCTAACAAGAAATCCATGATTGTGAGAGTGGATAGGGCTATTACTAGTGAGCATTCTCAAATCTCTTTAAGTGAAAGTGAAGCATCAAGGGAAAGCACTAGTGGTGATGATGAGCAACCCGAGGATGGAGACCTCCTCATGGTGAGGAAGATGCTTGGAAGTGCTCTCAAAGATCTAGATGATTCAAAAGGGAGAATATCTTTCACTCTAGATGTTTGGTTGAAGGAAGGTATGCTCTCTCATTATTGACAGTGGTAGTTGTACAAATGTAGTTAACACTAGGTTAATAGATAAATTAGGACTTAGATTATCTTCACATCCTAAACCTTATAAGATGCAATAGTTAAGTGATAAAGGTGAATTGGTTGTTAATAAACAAGTTCTTATTAATTTCTCCATAGGTAGATATAAAGATGATGTATTGTGTGATGTTGTTCCTATGGAAGCCACTCATCTTTTACTTGGTAGACCTTGGCAATATGATAAGCATGTTATTCATGATGGTGCTTCTAACACTTATATTTTCTCTCATGTAGGCAAGAAGGTCACCTTGAAACCTTTGACACCTAGGGAAGTTTGCAAGGATCAAATAAAGATTAAAATAAAAAGAGAAAGTGAGAAAAAAATTGAAAAGGGTGAGAGTTTAGGGTCTAGGCATGACTTTGCCAAGAGCTCCACCAAGAAAAACAAGAGTGAAACCACCCTTAAAGCTAGGCAAACCGAGAGTAAATCCAAGGGAAAACTTAATGAAAGTTTGTGATTGAGAGGGGTGAGTTAAAGAGAGAGTTCCTAGCTAGGAAAAGCATGTTTCTTTGTTTGCCTAACCCACTTGTTTTGAGTACTAATCATGTAGGTAAACAAGAAGAACTTGATGCATTATTGATGGAGTTTGATGATGTCTTCTCCAAGGATATCCCACATGGGTTGCCACCCTTAAGAGGCATTGAGCCTTGGAAAATCCCTGAATTTAGAAGTGTGGAATTTTTAATTGTGCCTACCAACTTTAACTCTCATGATATTGATGGTTCATATAGGTTGATGAAAGAATTAAAGAAGGAGGGAAAATTACAAACTTCCACATCTTTTGAAAGACCAAAGGCACCTTCTGAGAGAGATAAGAGTTTCACTCTCAAGAAGTATAGTGTTTAGGACCAAGTGAGAAGTTGTGCATAAAGGAACCATAGAGTCACTTGGGAAGAGGGAAAAGAGTACTTGAAAGTCATGCATTATCAAAATGGGAGACTGTGGAGAAGATCTCTCTCTGACCTCATGGCTGGGTTTTGATGAAGACAAACAACATCAACAAAAAGGAAGCAAAGTCAAAGAGGTTCTTGAAGATTGTTTTCACAATGAATCAAAAGTCTAGGATCAAGACCTTCACCTAGATAAGTAATGCTTCTCAAAATATAACGTTTAAAAGGCTCTTAAAGAAGTAAAATATTAAAAGGAAAACTAAAAAGAATTTTTTTTAGAAACCAATTTGATCAAAGTTTCAAAATCTGTCAAACTATTGAAACTGACACATGTTGTAATCGGTTAGAGCTTTCCTGTAACCGGTTACAAGATAATCCAGTGTTTCTAAATCTTTTCAAAATCAAAACATTGTAATCGATTAACAATTTCTTGTAACCGGTTACAATGATTTTCAAAATTCTTGTTTATAACGTTACAACTGCTTTCTGTAATCAGTTACAGGAGTTTTGTAATCGGTTAACAGCTTTCAAATTTCAAATGTTTTTGTAACGTTACTTTAGCTTGTAACCGATTAGCTCTTTATTGTAATCGGTTAACAAGTTTCAAAATTCAAATTATTTTAACGTTGCTTTGGCCTTGTAACCGGTTAGCCTTTTCTTGTAACGGGTTACAACATTTCAAATCCGCCAACAACTATATTTTTTGAATTGCAAAATTATTTTCCTATAAATACAGAATGCCTATGTTATTTTCTTGACAGAACTTTCATTCTAAATCAATTTTTCTGAGATAAAATTGTTCTCTCTCATTTTTGCTAAGAGTAAACAAAAAGTGTTTCTTGAGCCCTTAAACTGTTATCATTCTTAGGAAGCATTACTAGTAGGAAAATCCTACCTCTTAGCAAACAACCATTGCAATTGTGATTCTCCATTTGATTGTACATCAAGAGTAATTCGCCATTGTGTATTGGTGAAAGAGTTTTGCATTTACCGTGGTATTCGGTAAATGGTTTGTATTCAAGAAAAAGGGATCTTTTCTTGGGGAAGTGTGTGTAGAGATCTCGGGTGGAGATTGTAACTCTGCACAATTTTGTTTGAGAAGAAAAATCTCTACCGGTGGTTAGGGGACTGGACGTAGCCTTCAGTGGTGGAAGGTGAACTAGTATAAAAACCGTTGTGTGGTTTGCTCTATCCTTTCACTTTTATATTTCTGTTGCATTATTATTTTTATTATTCTGGTTTAAATTTGGGAAGAACTTTTAATTAAAGAAAATATCAAATTAGTTGGAAAAAGCGTGTGAACCTAATTCACCCCCCTCTTAAGTGACCGTCTAGACTTACAATTGGTATCAGAGCAGGTTTAGGAAAGTTAGTCCTAAGTTCCTTAGATGGCATCCTCTTCTAGACCAATCTTAAGTGAAGGTTTTAACATAAATAGACCCCCATGTTTTAATGGTGAATATTATGACTTCTAGAAAATAAAAATGAAGATCTTTATAAAAGCCCAAGATTTTGAAATATGAAAAACTATAGAGGAAGGACCTTTTATACCTATAACACAACTAGGAGAAAACATTGGATTAAAACCTAGTAATGCTTTGAATGAAGATGATAAAAGAAGAGTTCAATACAATCTTAAAGCCATGAACATTCTGACCTCTGCTTTAGGAATGGATGAATTCTTTAGGGTCTCAACATGACAATCAGCCAAAGAAATCTGGGATACCTTAGAGATAACTCATGAGGGTACTAAGGAAGTCAAAAGATCTAAACTAAACACTTTATCACAAGAATATGAAATGTTTAGAATGCTTCCTAGAGAAAAAATTCTGGATATGCAAAAGAGATTTACTCATCTCACTAATCATTTGATTGCTCTTGGTAAGGATTTTTCAAATGTAGATTTAAATTTGAAAGTTTTAAGATCTCTGACTAGAGCATGGCAACTGAAAGTGACTACAATTTCTTAAAAGAAAAGCCTATCAAATATGACTCAAGCAACACTTTTTAGAAAACTACAAGAGCATGAAATGGAACTAAATCGCTTAGAATTGCATGAAGAGAAGGAAAGAAAGCATAAATCAATTGCCTTGAAAGTCAAGGAAGATTCTGAAGATGATAGTGATGATGGAGATTCTAAAGATGAGAATATGAGTTTACTAGTCAAAAAGTTTGGAAAATTTCTCAAAAAGAAAGGAATGAAGCATAAACAACCAAGAAGATTCACAAAAAGAAATAAGTCTTCAACCCCTCAAAACTTCACATGCTATGAATGTGGAAAGCCTGGACATATTAAGTTTGACTGCCCAGGTAGACAAAAGAAGAAGAATGGGTTTAAAAATAAATCAGATAACAAGGACAAGAAAGAGAAAAAGGCATATATAGCATGGGAAGAAAACGACATAAGCTCAGAATCTGAAATTGAAGAAGCACAAATTGCTCTAATGGCCTCACACAATTCAGAAGATGAAATTGAAGAGGTTAGTAACAATAAAATCTCTTATGAAGATTTAGAAAGTGCTTTTAAAAATTTACATAAATTATGCTTAAATTTTTCTAAAGTATATGCTAAGCAGAAAAAGAACATTTCATCTTTAGAAAATTCTCATAAAAATATGCAAGATGAGTTGAACACTCTAAAAACTAAAATTAACAATATTGATGCATGCTCTATGTGCAAATCTCTAGAATCTAAATTAGATAATTTGCATAATATAGTGTGTAAATTTGAAAAAGGGAAGCATGGTCTTGATGACATTCTAAGCATTCAAAGAAATACTAGTGATAGAAGTGGACTAGGATACACTCCACAAAAGAAATCAAATTCAAAAAATAAAATCTTTTTTGTTATAGCAAGTGGTCAAGTCACCAATGAAAGACTTGATTATAAGAAACCAAAGTCTTCAAGTTTTTACAAGAAATACAACAGTTATAAGCCTAGAAAAACAAATCATTTTGTGCCTCAAAAGTATCATGTATCTAAGATGAAATATGTTTGCAATTACTGTAACTTGTCTGGACATACCTCTAATGTATGCAAAGTTAAAAAATATGGAATTCCAAAGAAGCAATACATATGGGTTGAGAAAGGCACTAACCAACAAGGACCAAAATCACATTGGGTACCTAACCCTACATTTTAATTGTGTTGTAGGAATGTATGAGGGCAGCAAATGAGATGTGGTATCTTGACAGTGGCTGCTCCTCACATATGACCGGTGACAAATCTAAATTTTCATACTTGATTCTAAGAAACAAAGGATTTGTTATACATGGTAACAATGAGAGAGGCAAAATCATTGGTATTGGAAGAATAGGTACGCCTCCTCAAACTATAAATGAAAATGTTTTATATGTTGAAGGACTAAAGCATAATCTGTTAAGTATAAGTCAGTTATGTGATAAAGGCTTTAAAGTTAAATTCTTAGATGATAAATGTGTAATAAAAGATAAAATCTCTAAAGAAATTAAACTCTTAGGTGTTAAAATAAACAAAGTATTTATGGTATCTCTAGATAATAATCCTTTTAAGGATACATGCTTATTGGTTAAAAATAATGATGATGCTTGGTTATGGCATAGACGCTTAACACACATTCATATGGATCATTTATATAAACTAATTAAGCATGACCTAGTTAGAGGGTTACCAAAAATTAAATTTGTCAAAGATAAATCATGTGATGCATGTCAAAAAGGTAAGCAAACTAAGGTCTCTTTTAAGCCTAAGAATATTGTTTCATCTACAAGACCTCATGAATTAATTCACATGGATTTATTTGGGCCTTCAAGAACTAGAAGTTTTGGCGGTAATTATTATGCTTTGGTAATGGTTAATGATTTTTCTAGATTTACTTGGACCTTTTTTTTAAAACATAAAAGTCATGCATTTAATGCCTTTAAGAAACATTCATATGGATCATTTATATAAACTAATTAAGCATGATCTAGTTAGAGGGTTACCAAAAATTAAATTTGTCAAAGATAAATTATGTGATGCATGTCAAAAAGGTAAGCAAACTAAGGTCTCTTTTAAGCCTAAGAATATTGTTTCATCTACAAGACCTCTTGAATTAATTCACATGGATTTATTTGGGCCTTCAAGAACTAGAAGTTTTGGAGGTAATTATTATGCTTTGGTAATGGTTGATGATTTTTCTAGATTTACTTGGACCTTTTGTTTAAAACATAAAAGTCATGCATTTAATGCCTTTAAGAAACATTCATATAGATTATTTATATAAACTAATTAAACATGATCTAGTTAGAGGGTTACAAAAAATTAAATTTGTCAAAGATAAATTATGTGATGCATGTCAAAAAGGTAAGCAAACTAAGGTCTCTTTTAAGCCTAAGAATATTGTTTCATCTATAAGACCTCTTGAATTAATTCACATGGATTTATTTGGGCCTTCAAGAACTAGAAGTTTTGGAGGTAATTATTATGCTTTGGTAATAGTTGATGATTTTTCTAGATTTACTTTGACCTTTTTTTTAAAACATAAAAGTCATGCATTTAATGCCTTTAAGAAACATGCTAAGTTAATTGAAAATGAGAAATGTCTAAAAATATCTTATATAAGAAGTGATCATGGTGGTGAGTTTCAAAATGCACTTTTTCAAGAATTCTGTGATGAATGTGGCATTTCTCATAATTTTTCTGCTCTTAGAACACCACAGCAAAATGGTGTGGTTGAAAGGAAAAATATATCACTAGAAGAATTAGCAAGAACTATGCTTAGTGAAACAAACCTGCCTAAGTACTTTTGGGCAGATGCTGTAAGTAATGTTTGCTATATTTCTAATAGAGTTTTAATTAGACCTATGTTAAAGAAAACTCCTTTTGAGTTATATAAAGGAAGAAAACCAAATATTGCTTATTTTCATGCATTTGGAAGTAAATGTTTTGTCTTGAATAATGGCAAAGACAATCTTGGAAAATTTGATGAAAAAGCTGATAAAGGTATATTTCTTGTTTATTCTCTCACTAGCAAAACTTTTAGAATTTTTAATAAAAGAACTCTTACTATGGAAGAATCCATACATGTTTCTTTTGATGAAACTAACCCCTCCAAGGAGGATCAAGTTGTTAATTTCGAAGATGAAGATGAAGGAATTATTCTAAGTATGGATGACCTGACCTTAGACAAAAACATTGAACATAACATGTATGAAGAACAAAGTGAGTTGCCAAAGGAATGGAGAGCTTATAAGTACCATCCAATTGACAACATCATTGGTGATATATTCAAAGGAATCACCACTAGATTAAGCCTAAAAGATGCATGTTTGAACATGGCTTTTGTCTCCCAAATCGAACCATCAAAGGTAAATGAAGCATTACTTGATGAACATTGGGTAAGTGCCATGCAAAAGGAACTGAATCAATTCGAAAGAAATAAGGTATGGGAACTTGTACCTAAACCTAAAAATAAACAAATCATAGGAACCAAGTGGATATTTAGAAATAAATTAGATGAAAATGGGATCATAATTAGAAATAAAGCAAGATTAGTTGTTCAAGGATATAATCAAGAAGAAGGCATTGATTATGATGAAACTTTTGCACCAGTGGCTAGATTAGAAGTCATTAAGTTATTACTAGCATATGAATGTTCTTTAAATTTTCAATTATATCAAATGGACGTAAAGAGTGCCTTTTTAAATGGTTATATACAAGAGGAGGTATTTGTATGTCAACCCCCTGGTTTTGAAGATTATAAAAACCCTACTCATGTATATAAACTTAAAAATGCCCTTTATGGTTTAAAGCAAGCTCCTAGGGCATGGTATGATAGGTTGAGTAATTTCCTTTGCAATAAGGGATTCACCAAAGGTAAAGTAGATACTACTCTCTTTATTAAAAAATCTAAAAATCACACTTTACTAGCTCAAATTTATGTTGATGATATTATATTTGGATCAACTAATGAACTCTTGTGTAAGGAATTCTCTGATATGATGCAAGGGGAATTTGAAATGTTTATGATGGGAAAGTTGAACTTCTTCCTTGGTTTGCAAATAAAGCAAACTGAAAATGGTATCTTTATTAACCAATCCAAATTCTGCAAGGAATTATTACAAAAATATGAAATGGATAAATGCAAGGAAATTGCCACACCAATGGGTTCAAGCACATATTTAGATCAAGATGAATCTGGTAAACCCATTGACTCTACAAAATATAGAGGTATGATTGGCTCATTACTTTATTTAACTGCTAGTAGGCCAGATATTATGTTCAGTGTATGCTTATGTGCTCGGTTTCAATCTGCACCTAAAGAATCACATATTAGTGTTGTTAAACGCATTTTAAAATATCTTAAGGGTACTACCAATGTAAGTCTATGGTATCCAAAAGGAATTATTTGTGAATTGATAGGTTAATCGATTCTGACTTTGCTTGGTTGTAAAAATGAACGTAAAAGTAGTAGTGGAACCTGTCACATCTTAGGAAGTGTATTAGTTTCTTGGTCATGTAAGAAACAAGCCTGTGTAGCCTTAAGTACTGCTGAGGCAGAATATATAGCAGTTGGTAGTTGTTGTGCTCAAGTTCTTTGGCTTAAACAAAAATTGAATGATTTTGGATTAAACTTAGGTTGCATTCCCATTAGATGTGATAATACTAGTGCCATAAATCTTATAAAGAATCTTATAATACATTCTAGAACCAAACATATAGACATCCGACATCATTTCCTTAGAGATCATGTCCTAAGAAAAGATATTGAACTAGAATTTGTAGCAACACATGACCAACTTGTTGATATTTTGACCAAACCCTTGCTAAAAGAATCATTCTTTAAAATTAGAAGAGAATTAGGAATCATTGATGAAAGTGATGTATGCTAATGGTTTTGATATGTTTTCTGTGTTTTGTAACCGATTATAATACATTTGTAACTGGTTAAATGCTAGTATCTGTCTATATTTTTTTATCCCTTGAATGTTACTCTGTAATCGGTTACAGTAATTCGTTAACCGGTTACATGCTTAGACAGTTGTTTTGTTTTAAAACGTTCACTTGTAACCGGTTGCAACAGTTTTGTAACCGATTACAGATTCGAGTTTTTGAATTTTGAGAAACCTCCCAAGGTCTCCTAACTTCCTCATTGTAATCGGTTATGTAACCGGTTACAGATTCGAAAACTCTTCATATACTCAGTTCTTCTGTTAAAAATTTTCAGACTTCCCTTTTTCTTTCTTTCTTCAAATTTCATCAAACCCTAACCCTGTTCGAAAACCTTGCATTCCCATTCCTTTCATTTCTTTTCTTCATCTCCCTAGCCTCAAACCCTAAAATCACTCTTCTTCTCTTTCTATTCTACTCCACATTGCAACCGATTACAACCCTTGCTCCTCAATCCTTTAATCCGTTAACACCATTTTCATCATCTCGAAATGGATCCCAAGCCGCTCCTTCCGCACCAAAAATCCAATTATCACTAACCATGTCCTTGATTCTTTTCTGACAACTGAAGAACAGAAAGCCAGGTTCATTGGAAAATTTATGGAGCGACCCATTTTACCGCCAAAATTTGTTTCTCTGGATTTCCTTTTCGAAAGTGGGTTGGAGTTCCCTTCTCTCTTAGTTCATCAAGAGAAAGAACACTTTGTCAACATCAGCATTCCCTACTACCCTGAACTGGTCAGGGTTTTCTACTGTAATCTGGAATGAAGGGGAACTACTCTATGGTCTCAAGTGAAGGGAGTTGAGATCTCTCTGACAAGTGAACAAATGGGAAACTGCCTAAGTCTTCCTTACACAGGCAGAAATGTAAGTCTTGAAACTCTATGCCCCTAGGAAGATTATGACAAAAAGTGTTTTTATCAGTCCTTGTGTCAATTCTCTGAAGAGGAAGTGCAGCAAAAATGCCAACGTCTGGACACTGCAAAAATCCGGGCTATTCTTCTAGTGGGTCCTCTTTCAGTAAGTGTTCGCCTACTTCACTATATTTTGAGTTATGTCATGCTTCCACAAAGTTCCAATCATGCTCAGATTAGTGATCTTGAATTACAATTACTGTATGGAATTCTGAAAAAGGAGAGCATCAATTGGGTATACTTAATTCGAACTCACATTCTAATCTGTAAGGAGAGAAACACACCATTTCCATATGCTTCTGCCATTTCACTGATCTTAATTAACTATGGTGTTCCTACTGAGGGTTAGTTCTCTCAATCTACGGATGGAAAGACTCACTGCATAGATGTAAATTTTGTGGGAAAACTTGGATTTCTGCAAGATGCTTCAGGAAATTACAGACACAAAAATGACTCTGTTCCACATGCTGGATCCTCCTCCAGTGGACCATCTGGCGTGTCTTCTGCTATGCTGAATCGACTTAAGACTATTCAAGCCAATATGGATATGCGTTTTGACCAAAACAGAGACCATGATCAACTCATTGAAGGTCGTAAGGAATCCATCTACACCTCTCTTCGGTCTGATATTGATGAACTAAGTAGGAAGATGGACTCTGTACTCGCTGCCCATGGCCAATCCGACCCTGCTGACACTGAGGGATCCTCAAGCTTCTAGTCATATGCACTTTATCCAATCGTCCCGTAGAAATACTTAGGATATCTATTTCGCTTTAACTAGGCTATTTACAATTTGGTTGGACTTATTATTAGGATTTTCATATTTGGTTATCTTAGACTTGGATGAACTTATTTGTTGTTATTGCCATATTTTATGTGTATGTTTGAACTGGTTTTAACTTTCAGTGGTTTGTAATAATTGCTTAGTTTACATGTTGTTGTCTCTGTTATGTGTTACTACTGTTTGGTTATTGATTCTCCCTTTTGATGATGTCAAAAAGCGGGAGAAAATATGGTAGTTATTGTACTGTCAAATTATGCCAATATACTGCATCTGTTGAAAGAGTTGTTTTGCTGCCAAATATAATTTTCTATTTTGGCACATGTATGCCAAAAGTAAATTGGTGCAGCACTGTTATGGTACTCTGTATATTGTGGTATTTTGTATATTGGTATAAATCAAATTTCAGGATATTATATTCCAAAAGAAAGGGGGAGAACTTTTTGAAAAGTGTTTTGTCATCATCAAAAAGGGGGAGATTGTGGAGAAGATCTCTCTCTGACCTCATGGCTGGGCTTTGATGAAGACAAACAACATCAACAAAAGGGAAGCAAAGTCAAAGAGGTTCTTGAAGATTGTTTTCGCAATGAATCAAAAGTCTAGGATCAAGACCTTCACCTAGATAAGTAATGCTTATCAAAATATAAAGTTTAAAAGGCTCTTAAAGAATTAAATTATTAAAAGGAAAACTAAAAAGAATTTTTTTTAGAAACCAATTTGATCAAAGTTTCAAAATCTGTCAAACTATTGAAACTGACACATGTTGTAATCGGTTAGAGCTTTCCTTTAACCGGTTACAAGATAATCTAGTGTTTCTAAATCTTTTCAAAATCAAAACATTGTAACCGATTAGCAATTTCTTGTAACCGGTTACAATGATTTTCAAAATTCTTTTTTATAACGTTACAACTGTTTTCTGTATTCGATTACAGGAGTTTAGTAACCGGTTAACAACTTTCAAATTTCAAATGTTTTTGTAACGTTACTTTAACCGATTAGCTCTTTTTTGTAATCGGTTAACAAGTTTCAAAATTTAAATTATTTTAACGTTGCTTTGGCCATGTAACCGGTTAGCCTTTTCTTGTAATCGGTTACAACATTTCAAATCTGCCAACAACTATATTTTTTGAATTGCAAAATTATTTTCCTATAAATACAAAAAGCCTATGTTATTTTCTTGACAGAACTTTCATTCTAAATCAATTTTCTGAGATAAAATTGTTCGCTCTTATTTTTGCGTAGAGTAAACAAAAAGTGATTCTTGAGCCCTTAAACTGTTATCATTCTTAAGAAGCATTACTAGTAGGAAAATCCTACCTCTTAGCAAATAGCCATTGTAAATTGTGATTCTCCATTTGATTGTACATCAAGAGTGATTCGTCATTGTGTATTGGTGAAAGAGTTTTGCATTTACTGTGGTATTCGGTAAAGGGTTTGTATTCAAGAAAAATGGATCTTTTCTTGGGGAAGTGTGTAGAGATCTCGGGTGGAGATTGTAAGTCTGCACAATTTTGTTTGAGAAGAAAAATCTCTAACGGTGGTTAGAGGACTGGACGTAGCCTTCAGTGGTGGAAGGTGAACTAGTATAAAAACTGTTGTGTGGTTTTCTCTATCCCTTCACTTTTATATTTCTGTTGCATTATTATTTTTATTATTCTGGTTTAAATTTGAAAAGAACTTTTAATTAAAGGAAATACCAAATTAGTTGGAAAAAGCGTGTGAACCTAATTCACCTCCCCCCCTCTTAGGTGACCATCTAGACTTACAGAGACTTCCTTACCTCTTACTTCTCCTATTAATTCTAATTTGTACAACACTTTTTGTGACACAATAGAGTCTCGTGGCATTATACCTTGGAAAATATTTGAGAATACTAAGTTGGAATTCTTACTTGAGCCTACTAAAAGTTCTCTTTTTTATGTTGAATATCCTTTTAGGTGGAAGAATGAATTTAAGAAGGAGGGAACATCAAGAGCTTTTACACCTAAAAGAAGTATCTTAAAGAAGAATTTCAACAAAGTGGAGTACACATGGACTAAAGAACTAGTATCTATACATTTAAAGGAGGAATTAGAGACTCCTTGGAGTTTGGATTTTGTCATAGAAAATCACTTGCATTCTTCCTTTACTTCTCTACATTGTGTTAATCATATTAGTAGACAAAACATCTTGTTATTAAATGTTAGACTTGATAGAGTTTGCTTGATCTTTGATCCGAGTGGAATTTTTTATGTAGGTAAGAAGCTAAGGCAACTTGAGGACAAGTTGGCCCCAAGAAGGAGGGTTTGACGGAGGACCATCTCCTAAAATTCAACAAACTCTTAATAAATTGAGCTTCTAATAAAATTCGATAGGGCTACACAACTCCAATTTACGTATGAATACACAAAAACCTAGTTCTAACTGCATCGATCGTAGGATAAGATCTGATACCAAGTTGAAAAGTGGGTTAAGTCTAACTCAACTGTATAAATCAGCTTGTAAGGTGAGGATTGCTCCCCAATTATATTCACGCAGCAAATCCTAACTCCAGGTGATGTGTGACTTCAGACCCTTGGGATTTCATCCAATATTTAATTTCTAACACACTCTTCTCACGCCGAGGACTGGACTTCTCGAATGTGGAGATTATTCAATGAGTGGTCTAATATTAACCTGATAATAAATGATCCAACATCTTCATCTATTCTAGGACAATTAAGTAATAAATAAATGAAAGAAACGGAAGTTCAATCTTAAATAATAGCATTAAGTATAGTCAACTAATTAATAAATAAATTAAAGAAAGGGAAATTCAATCTTAAACAATAGCATTAAGTATAGTCAACCGAGTAATAAACAAATAAAAGAAACGGAACTTCAATCTAAAACAATAAAATTAAGTTTAGTCAACTAACGTGGAACCAATAGTAAAAGAAACATTAAAGCAGTGAAAAATTAATGAAAATATTTAATAACATTATATGCTCATTAACCATGTATAACATTGTGTATATATATGATGATTCTACGTACCTTCGTATCAACACCAAAAGCATTCCAACATTTATTTCATCCAAAATCAAATTAAGATGAAGGCTATCACTTCACTCATGATCGTTTTGCTAGTTTTGTCCATTGGCATTGGTATGGTTTTCTTTTCACTTATTCATGATTGTCACTAGTTTAGTATTGCTATATTTTGAAAACAATTCTTTATTGATTTTAACAATATATTATTTTTCACTTGAGGGTCACGATTGAATATTTTGTACTTGTGTATGGTGAAAAAATGAAGGGCCAGTGAAGGTGGTAGAGGCAAGAACGTGTGACGAAACATTGTACACGATGGACTGTGTAGAAAGCAAGTGTAACACTGATTGCCGCAACAAACATGGAAATAGAGCAAGTGGTACGTGCAGTCCTATAGAAGATTGCATATGTCACTTCCCATGTTAAATTACTATTCAATATTCTCCCACCAATGTTCTTAATTTACATGTAATTTGCAGAGGTGGATTCAAAGAAAATAAAATTACTTTTTGAGTTATATATTTTTTCAATTTTTTTCTTTTTCCTCGGTTCACTTTACTTTGAATGAGTATTCTTCGTGTTAAAGATAATTACAATTAAGTACCTAAAAAAAATGGGCAATCAAGTAATATAAAAAAAAAACAAATTTGTAAAAAATAATAATCTTTATCCTTTTATATATTTAAAAATTGAGTACCTTCTAATTGTTAAATTAAATTAAATTTCACAAGTAAGAATAGTTTTTAGTTTATAATGATATAAATATTAAAGGTATAGAGATCTTTAAATTTCTAAAGAAACACCTTTTTGCTTCGAGGAGCACATAATTAAGCCTAATAAAATGGACAAAAACATTTTAGGGAGCTTCATATCATCAAAGCATTTAAAAATTTAGGAATTATAATAAAAAAATTAATTAATTAAAAACAGAGAATTTTATTTTTTAATTAAAATTATATAATTTAAAATTTCTTTCATCCTGTGTTTCTTTGCATTTTGACTTAGTCTCTCCTTGCATACTCGCAATATCTCTTTCTACACTCATTATTCAAGTGTTTCTCTCAAGTTCATCATTATCATTTTTGTTCTTTTCTTTTAGTTGTAATCGTCTCCCTAATTTAAGAGTTAGAGTTTTTATTTGATTGAAAGTTCAATAATTATACGTATAAATAATTTAACTTGTTATTATTTTATATCAAATTGTGTGAAAAAATTTATGTTATTGTTATTGTTTCACATGTTAGTGTTTAACTTGGATAAAGCAAAACTCACATGTGTAAATGATGTTCATACTATTGTTTTATTTCTACGTTTGGCAATTTGAGTTTTCAATTAAAACGAAACACCTCTTGATTTTATCCAATGACCTTAATATAGATGAAATTTAAATTGCCTTATCCAAGTAAAGATATTTTAAAAATCAACAATTTTAATTGATCAATTTTAATTCCCATAGATTTAAAATTTCTTAAAATTTGAAAATATTTTATCCCTAACACATATGTTTGTATGGCAATTCAATTAGAACCTGGTTTGAAAGGCTCAAGTTAATATCCATCTCGAAAAGGATAATATTCAAAAAATTTCTCTTGAAATATGGTCGATGAATGGGAAAGGTAAACTAAGTAATTAAATGTTCTGTTTTATTAGATGACTTCTGTTTTTAAATATTTGAAAGATTAATATAAAACAAATTAACATTTTTCTGCAGTACATTTTAAAAAATAAGGATTTTTTCTTAAATTAATGGGTAAGAAGCAATTTTTTATAAATAAATAAAAATGTTTTTGAAGTATGTATCTCATATCAAAGCCAGAAGTCGAACTAAAGTACTGTTATCTCATTCAACTTATCTTATTTATTATTGTATGGAGAGAGAGATAGAGAGAGGGAGGATTGTACAAAAGTTACAATTTTGACACGTATATGATATCTTCTAATTAAATTTTGACACGTATTGATATCTTCACATTTTTTAATTATTTTAAATACAAAAGTTACAGTAATCTTATAATTGGTATTAATTATACGTTTAATTAAATAAATAATAATTTGTATAAATAGTTAGCAAACAAGTAACTTAAAAATGATATTACTTTTTTACATAAGTAAATTAAACTTGAAAATAAATATAATTATCTTTTAATACGATTAAATAGTATACTTTTTGTATTTAATTCACATTTAAATTTAAGTAATGTCATAGACAATAACTATATTATATATTCCATAGTTTTTCTAAATTTAAAAATACATAACAGTCATTCTCTTTTCTCTTCTAAGAGGAAGAAAAAAGCATTTAAATAACCTAGAGTTTTGAAAATATATATTTTTTTACTTTAGTTTTGTCATAACTGTTTCTTAAACTTTAGCTTTTTTTTATATAAATTATGCTATTAACTTTATTTTATTTCAATCTATCCTTAAATTTTATTACAGATACATATATAAATTTTAATTTCAATTTCTTCGTAGTCAAATCTTATGATGAGTTATAAAAAATAAATATCAATCATTTGTTAATTTTACTTCTATAAATAATTTCCAAACAAGAAAATGAAATAAAATTTATAATTAAAAATCAAAAATATTTTTTTTATTAATTCTTATTATTTTTCAAATTCCTAATTTTTCTTTAATTTAATATAGTATATGAAAATTATAATAAAAGAAGGAATATGAATTAATTATTAAAATATTCAATATTAAATTAATTATTTTTAAATTGTTGGAAAAATTATATGTTAAAAAGATAATTTTTTAAAAAATTATAAAATAATTAAAGTTCAAGGTGCTTATTTATAAAATGGGAAAAGTTTAAGGATCAACTAAAATAAAATTAAAGTTTATAGTATTTATTTACATAGTAGCTGAAGTTTAAGATTGACAGTGAAAATACTAACGTTCAAAGTGTGTATTTATAAAAGGGATAAAACTTAAGATATTTAATTATTCTTTTAAATGACGCCCTTTTGAATGCTATAAATATATATCATGAATCATAATAATAGTTTTTGGCATATTTTAAATTATAAATTGGTTACGAGGAAACAATATTTTTTAATTTTTTAATTTATAATTTAAGAAAATATATTTTTTCATAATTGATTTTTTAAGAAAGATAATTATATCTTTTTTATAAGACCACGGTCTAAAATCAATCATGGGAGAAGATTTTTTTTTTTTTTTTTTTGTATTTATCCATATGACTGATTCCATTAAATTTATTTTTCTCCAAAAGAGTTCTCATACATGAGGAAGACCAGGGAATAAAGATGTACGTTATTGAATTTGATATTATATAAATTTTTTTATTTTTCATTGAAAATTAAATTATTTAAAAATATAATGTATATAAATAAAACTCTTAAAAAATATATCCTTTTAATAATTTAGTATATTAAAATTAAATTCTTGTAAAAGCCTAACGTTTTTTTTTTTGTTATTGGAATTGTTTATCATTTTATGAGAGTAAATGAATATTTTGATACTTAAAAAGTATGATTGTTAGATAATTTAATTTTTGAAAAAAAGATAAAAAATTAATATATAAAAATATATTATATTTATCATTTTAATTTCTATAAAAATATATATCGTTATTTTGATTCATAATTTAATTATATAATTTATTATCATTTTAATCTTTATTATAAAAAATATTACTGCAAAAATTATTATTTACAAAAGTTAACAACAATTGTTAATTCACCTTATTACACAAAGCATATATGTGCAAATAGAGGGTGTAACATATGACGATCTATAGGAAGGATCAATTTTTGACACTACTCAGTAAATTGGGACTTCATGACATCTGCTCTCCAACTTGACGGAGTATTAGAAAACATTTGTGTGATATAACAATATATCAATGTTATGTACATGTTCATTTTTCTTGGACAGACTAAATCCACTAGTAGTGGATCACGGTTATTATGCCCTAGAATAAGCTTGGTATACTCATGTACATATATTATGTATTATTCATGGTAGAAAAAAAAAGAAGAAACAAGCAGCTTTTTAGCTCTTTCAAACCTTTAACCTTGTCCTTTTGTCTCAAGAAACTGGTGGGAAGTGAAGGAGATTGAGGGTTTGATTTTAACTGATCACAAATTTCACCGGCATTATAGATGATGAAGAGGTAATATGAAAAAATAAATAAAAAAAAAAGAACGGAAAAAATTGGCTGCGGAAAACTGCTTCCTAGCACCATGCTCATCATTATGCACAAGCAGAAGCTTCATTTCTTATTCCATTTGTTTTATTTGCCGAAACATCATTCCATTTGTTTTTTTTTTCCAAAACATCTTGATTCTCTTTATTGATAAACGTGTGTTAATATTATAAAATAATTATCTTCATTATTTATTGTGTTTATATGCTATTAAATTAGGTTATGATCCTTAATATATCCATAATTGAATATTAATTTTTATTTTTTACAATTTTAAAAGTGATTAAAGCTCACAGCAGCAAACTTAAGATATTTGATTGACGAAGCACCATAGAGCCATCAATTTTGTTTTTAATACTTTAAAAATCTCCATTCATAAAGATTTTGATGCGTGTCAATTAAGACTCTCATAAATTTGGGTATTCTTTGAAGTGCCATTTTTCTTTAATAATTTGATGTTATATGCTCCATAAAATTATTAATATATATTTCGTCTTGTATAAATACAATTGTGCAATAAGTGATATCAATGCATCCATTTTTATATTAGGAATAAAATTATTTTATTTTGTAAAGATTATATGTTGTAATTGTTGTATATATTTGCATGCATTTTGACCTTGCTAGTTTGAGTTCAAATTTCATATTTTGTACGATTCTAATGGACTCCATCAATTTGATTATATGTTTAGTAATTTTGTTTGATTTATTGAAATAATATGTTGTCAAAGTGACCTCTATTGTGTAAATTGATTCAATTTAAAATTATATAGATGTTGTATAGTATTGTGTATGTGAATTGTGTTAGGCACAAAGAAAGATGTAATTTGACATACATGTGATGTGATGATAAATATGTGAAAATCATAAGACAACTTTCATGTGATTAATAATCTATCCAAAGAAAGTTTATTTATGGACAAAATTAGTTGTCAATGTTTGATCACTATATTGAGAATACCAATTACAAATTAATTTTTCATGTCCAAAGATGAAGAGTTAATATTGTGTTGTATATCATATGAGAAGTCCATTGTATTGTATGTGAAATAGTTGTACATTTGGTTTATATATATATATAATTCCTTTTATATGTGTATGACTTATTTGATTGTTTGTGAACATGTTATTCATTCTTTGTTCTTGATTCGATTAAGATTGCTATTGTTATGAACATTTCAGCTCAATTCAAATTTGTCCCAATGTTAGAATGGGATAAATTTAAAACTCTATAAAGAAAACGTATAAATTGTTCTTAGTTGTATGGATTTGAATCTAGCTTTAAGGTAGAAATTACCTATTCTCACCCAGATGCTTCTAAAGAGGTAATTGAGAAGTGAGATTAGTATAACCAAATGTATCTTAGAATCATGAAATGCTCTGTTCTTAAAGGTCAAAATGCAAGAATTTTCTTTATGGAAATTGAACAATTTTTTACTCCAAATGAAAAGGTGGAGGCGAGTAGTCTTTTGCACTATTGGAAAAAGAGGATAGAATGTCATCTCAATAACATTGGTTAAATGTAAAATCCATGTCATTTGACTTTTAACATCAGTTCCTTGTATAACCGGCGATGTAAGTTTCATCCATGTCAATTTTAAAAGGGAAAAAGCTGAACTTTAATCCCTGACCCTTCCCCTCTTCTTTTTTTCTCGAAAAAGCTGAACTTTAATCCCTGATCCTTCCCCCTCTAAATTTTTCCTTGGTGACACCTCTTCTCTTCTGTGACCCTTTCCCCTCTCTTCATTTTCACATTTTTGTCCCCAGCTGTTCTCCTCTGTGCTCCTGTCGTTGGACGTGTCTGTCGTCACCTTAGCTCCCACCATACTAGGTCTTTGCTTCCACCATCGTTGCAGGTGGCCGTTCTCACTCTCTCGTCATTGTTTCCCATTTTCGCTCAAGCTTCTCATCGACCTCCTCGACACTGAGTCGAGGATTATGTGGAGGCAACTTCTGGATGTTGTTGGTACTATGTTGCAGATTGCTGAGGTTGTCTCTTAAGGAAGGGACTCGACATTTGGCTGAGGCGAAGGAGCGCCCGCCTAGGATGATAAGGAAGTTGCCACAGTTTATTAGTAGGTTGTTTGGGCAATAACTTTCGTGCCCATGATATGGTGATTGTTTTCCATGGATGTCTCTTGTGATTTTGATTTAGTTACCTAATTTTTATTGGTGTAGGTTGTGATAAAAAATTTGGAGCAAGTGGTGGCTATGGTACTGAACTCATTCCTTGACCAACATCCTCGTGTGAGATGGGTAGCTATTAATGCAATTGGGCAACTGTCTACTGATTTGGGTTCGAATTTGCAAGTTACATATCATAAGGTGTGTTGCCAGCACTAGCTGGTGCCATGAATGACCTTTAGAACCCTTGTATACAGTATAGCTTCCCTTTTATAGAAGTGATATCGGTTAAATACCACTCTGTATACTTAAACACTTTTTTTTACAAACCACTTTGTATACCTAAACACTTCTTTTTACATTGTAAAAGGAATATTCTTTTCTACAGTGTTCCATGCCTTCACAGTTTAAGATTAACATCCAGTGGTTATAATAAATTTTGGGTACTGAAGTCATATTATGTGCATATAGTTTCTAATTTGTTTACCATTTGCTTCTGCTTCCTGACCAATAAGATTAGACTTTTTATTGTATAATAATCAATAATAACACATTTTTCTCCCTTCCATTCTTATTTTTAATATAATTTATTTAAAATAATTTTCTGTCTTATCTTATCTGTTGTTTGGATTGTTTTCAGGAGTGATGTGCATAGTAATCTATCTTGAATTTTAAAAGGTGATACTATATTGAGTCTATGATTCTATGTGTTTTAGTGATTTTTTAAAATCTAGTTCTTTGTGGTTAGATAAGTATTTATTAGATAATTCATTATATTTTAAAACAATAATAAATGAACATAATTATTGATGAAATGAGATCGAAGAAATTGGAAGAAATGAGTGAAATAAAATAATAATAAAAAAGTTATGAAACTGGTTTTCCATTTTTTCCAGAGTCAATCAAAAATCTGGTTACCCACAATCAAAGGTTGACTATTTTCTTTTCAGCAAATCCATGGAACTGAAATTTTCAAAATCTCATCCGCATAAATCTGATGACGTACTCTTAGTTGTTACAAGTGTGATCATAAACTGAAATTTTCAAAATTTCTTCCGCATCTAAACTATATCCATTTACATGGAATGAATTTAAAATGCACATCCAATCTTTTTTTCTTAAAGTAATTTAAATTTATAGTAAAAACTATATTTAAAATATAATCAAATTTTATATTATGAATTTTTGTTTAAATTAAAAAATAATTTTTTAAAGATAGTATTTTCACAGCATGACAAGGATGTTTTAAAAATAATATTTTTAAAGAGAAAAATATATTTAGTTTATAAATTAATATCATTTATCAAATAATTATTATCATTTTGTTTAATTTATATAATAAATTGTTTTTTCATAAGACTATAAATTAATTTATTATTGTATTTAATTTTTATATTTTAATAGTATTATTTAAATTATCTTTATTACTATTTTAATCTAATAATTTAAACTTAGATGTAAATTATTACAACAATAGTTTAAATATATATAAAATTTTTAGATTGAATTGTGCATGAAATAATACATCGTAGAACAATAAGCTGTACCTACTACCAAATTTAACATTAATAAATTAGAAATCTCTCAAAAAAAAAAACTAATAAATTTACGGTGATAATAACAAAATTTCACTTTGAAGTTTTATGCATGATAAAAGATCCAAAATTGGTCTCCAACAAAAAAAAACAAAAAGATACGAAGGTAAGACTGATTCTAAAAAATAAAGGAAATCTAAGTGAAATGGATTTAGTATAACATCCGAATATGTTTTTACGAAAAAAAATATATCCAAATCCAAATATCTAAATCCAACAATCCAATTATCTAAATCCAAATATCCATCTAAATGAATTTAGATAAAAATTTAATCTAATAAATTGGATTTATATGAAATGGTCTTCCAGAAATGATAATGCTTTAGGGGTTTTTTCTCATACATGTTTCATATAAAAAAAATTATTGGACACTTAAAATACTTTTTGGCACTGAGCTCTCCCACTTGGAAAGAGGTATTTTCATTACTCAATGAAAATACAATCTAGACATTTTGGAATATGCAGGATTACTAGGCGCACGTCCCAAATTTACTCCCACCGAAAGAGTGATACTCATAGATCCGACCAAATATGAAAGACTTGTTCGTAAGCTAATTTATCTTACAATCACAAGATCCGTCATTGTCTATTTTGTTCAAACATTATGTCAATTCATGCATGAACCCTGAAAACCTTATAGGGATGCTGCAATAAGAGTTCTTAGATACCTCAAAAGCACTCCTGGCCAAGGCTTATTATTTTCATCTGCTAAATGTCTTATTTTAAATGCTTTTTGTGATTTAGATTAAGTTGTCATGCCACAAGAAGTTCAGTCACATGATACTGCATTTCCATCGGAAACTCTCGAAATCCAAGAAACAAGTCGTTGTCTCTAGATCATCAACAGAGTTTGAATATTAAGCTAGGGCTAACACATGCCTAGACCTGACTTGGTTACGGTACATACTAGAGAATTTGAATGCCCCAACTGCTACTCCTACACCATTCTTTTGTGACAATCATGAAGCTTTACACATCCCCATATCTTATTTTTCCATGTATTGAAATAGATTATTATTATATTGTTTGAGAAAAGCTACGAAAAGAATGATCAGTCCTTCTTAGGCATCAAAACGTTTCCAGCTGCATGTATATTTGCAAAGGCCCTGGGGAGGATCAATTTTTGACACTACTCAACAAATTGGGACTTCATGACATATGCTCTCCAACTTGACGGAGTAGTAGAAAACATTTGTGTGATATAACAGTATATCAATATTCTGTACATATTCATTTTCCTTGGACAGACTAAATCCACTAGTAGTGGATCCCGGTTATTATCCCCTAGAATAAGCTTGGTATACTCATCTACATGGATTATGTATTATTCATGGTAGATAAAAATAGAAACAACTTCGCTTTTTCAAACCTTTAACCTTGTCCTTTTGTCTCAAGAAAATGGTGGGAAGCGAAGGAGACTGAGGACTTGAATTTATCTTGATCACAAAGTTCACTGGCATTGTGGGATGATGAAGAGGTAATATGAAAAAATAATAAAAAAAAAAGAACAAAAGAAAATTGGCTGTGCCAGACTGCTTCTTAGCACCATTGCTCATCATTATGCACAAGTTAGGAGCTTATTTCTTATTCCCATTGTTTTATTTGCCAAAACATCTTGACAGTATTTTAAGTAATTTTGTTATACTTATAACAACTACAAACTTGAGCACTTGCATACAATAAGCTACATTACTTATTCAGTGTAACAGATGCATCATACTTCCCACATTGTACCACAGTAAAAGTGTTACTGTGTGTTTACCACAGGCATCGGCAAGAAGCCATTTAATGCTTCAGTATTGGAGCTAATACACCAGCCGTATTCAATGTGAGGATTAGGATAACGAGCGCAAAAATTCCCACTTCCTTTTTTGGTGCATTCATCATGAGATTGACATAAATTTGGATGTTCAATAATCATCTTCTCAACAGATGCAAGTCCAGTTGGATAAATGCATTGACCAGCAAATAGTGCCCATGGGACACAACGACAATCTATGGAGCCGCATGGTGGCATCTCAAACGGCGAACAAACTGTTAGTATTTTGTGGTAGATATAGATAGAAGTTGGGATGATTTGTAGTGTGATAGTAAGTATGTTATGTTGGAGGAAAATTTTAATAGATGTAGTAGGAAAAGGTAGATATAGTGGTTGGCCGTGTAGCTCTAATATTGAGAAGTAGAACTTGATTGGTTTTTCTCTACTACACACAATTGGTGATACAATTGCCTATTTATAGGCTTTCATGGTAGATAGTAGTCCTATCTAGATTTTTCTAGCCTAGGAGTATTCTAGACTTTCTTGGATTTATCTTCCTAGATTTTTCTAGTCTAGGAATATTCTAGGCTTTCCTAGATCTTAATATTCTAGATTTATCTACCTAGGAATAATCTAGACTATCTTCTTTATTTCTAGTTTTTCTAGATTTTTCTTTTACAAGGCTTAGTTGTTTCCTTTTATTTCTAGAAATTTGTAGCACTTTCAACACTCCTCCTTGATACAAATTTCTCTAACTCCAAGCATTGTGCGCAGTTCTTCAAATCTTGGTCTTGGTAATGCCTTTGTGAATATATCTGCTACTTGTTCTTCTGTCTTGCAATATTCAAGTTTGATCTCCTTAGTTGCCTCTGCTTCTCTAATGAAATGATACTTTATTGCTATGTGTTTTGTTCTATTATGATGCACTGGATTCTTTGCTATTGCGATAGCTGATTTGTTGTCACAGTGAATTGTAGTAGGCCCATTTTCATTTTCGCCCATATCATGTAGTATTCTTCGTAGCCATATAGCTTGACTTGTTGCTTCTGCAAGTGCTACATACTCTGCTTCTGCTGTTGATTGTGCAACTGTTGCTTGCTTCTTTGATGCCCAACAGAAAAATCCTGAACCAAGCGAAAAAGCATAGCCGGAGGTGCTTTTCATGTCATCCACTGAGCCTGCCCAATCACTATCAGTATAGCCGAGCAACCTTGAGTTGGCTGTGACAGTGTACCATATGCCAAATTCTTTTGTTCCTTGTAGATATCTTAAAATTCTTTTTCCCCGCTCCAAGATGTATTTGACTTGGGCTTTGCATGAATCTGGATAAGAGACTGGTAGCATACATTATATCTGGTCGTGTAGCTGTTAGATATAGCAAGCTTCCAATTAAGCTTCTGTAGCGTGATGCATCGGCTTCTGGTGCTCCATCATCCTTTTGTAGTTTTTCATTTGTTACTAGCGGAGTAGTGACAGGCTTGCATCCGTACATCTTGAACTTCTTGAGTAAGCCTTCTGTGTATTTCTTTTGTGAGATAAATATCCCATCATTTCTTTGATTTACCTCTATGCCGAGAAAGTAACTCATCAAGCCAAGGTCGGTCATCTCGAAGGACTTCATCATGTCTTCTTTGAACTCCACCATCATATTTGTATTGGTTCCCGTATATATAAGATCATCAACATATAGGGAGACTATGAGAGTATCATACTGACCTTGGGTCTTAATGTAAAGTGTAGGCTCACTTTTGCTCCTCCTAAATCCTCGATCAACGAAGTACTGATCAATTCTGCTATACCATGCTCGAGGAGCTTGCTTCAAGCCGTAGAGTGCTTTTCTCAGTCTTAATACTTTGTTTTCTTTGCCTTCGCACTTAAACCCTTGTGGTTGTTCCACATATATCTCTTCTTCAAGCACACCATTGAGGAATGCTGATTTAACATCTAGTTGATAGATGCTCCAACCTTTTTGTGCCGCAAGAGCTATTAGAGCTCTTATCGTATCTAGACGAGCAACTGGAGCAAATGTCTCGTTGTAGTCAATCCCGGGTTGCTGTGAGTAACCCTTTGCTACTAGTCTTGCTTTATGTTTTTGTATGGTTCCATCTGGGTTGAGCTTTGTCTTGTAGACCCACTTAACCCCAATAATATCTTTTCCATGTGGAAGATCAACTAACTCCCATGTGTTGTTCTTCTCAATCATTTTTATCTCTTCTTCCATTGCCTTGACCCATACTTCCTGCTTTGATGCTACTTCAAAGCTTTCAGGTTCAAGTATGGCTAAATTGCAAGACTCGTATATATCTGCCAATGATCTTTCTCGTCTCGAAGTAGAGTCTGGTGAAGAAGGCTCACCTGGGTCTTCTACTGCTTCTTCTACTTCTCCTTGAGGTAGTTGTATTGATATAGGGATCTTTTGCTCCACCTTTTCTTCTTCCCAGTTCCAAGCAGCATTCTCATTAACTTCAACATCTCGGCTGATTGTCAGCTTCTTAGTTTGCAGATTGTAGACACGGTAGCCTTTAGACTGTGTGCTATATCCTAAGAAGATTCCACGAATTGTCTTGTCTTCTAGTTTATGTCTCTTCATATCTGGAACATGGATGTAGCATATAGATCCAAAGACCCTTAGGTGCTTTGCTGATGGCTTCTTCCCGCTCCATGCTTCAATTGGGGTCTTATCTCGGGACCGCCTTTGTTGGACATCTATTAAGTATGTAGACAAGAAGGTAGATCGCTTCGCCCAAAAATATTAGGCAACCCTTTCTCTTTCAACATCGATCTAGCCATCTCCATGACCGTGCGATTCTTTCTTTCGGACACACCATTTTGTTGTGGAGTGTAGGCAACTGTTAGTTGCCGCTCTATGCCTTCATCCTCACAGAATTTGTCAAACTCGTGCGATGTGTACTCCTTGCCACGATCACTTCTAAGTACTTTAATGTGTTTTCCACTTTGTTTTTCAACAAGGGCCTTGAACTTCTTGAATATTTCAAAAACTTCTGATTTTGCTTCCAAGAAATAGACCCATGTCATTCTAGAGAAGTCGTCAATGAAAAGGATAAAATACTTGTTGTTCTCGAATGTTGGTGTCCTCATCGGTCCACAAACATCAGTATGGATTAACTCCAACACGTCTTTTGCTCGCCACGTTTTGCCTGCAGAGAACGGTAATCTGCGTTGCTTTCCGAGGAGACATCCTTCACATGCTTCGTTATTCTCCTTTAAGCATGGGAGATCTCTCATCATATTCTTCTGGTATAATATCTTCAGGGCGTGTGTGTTGAAGTGGCCAAATCTTCTATGCCAAAGCCATGAATCATCAACCTGTACCTTCATGGCCATGTTATTTGTATATTTCAAATTTAGCGGGAAGCTTCTATTACTTTTCTCCATCTTCACTTGGGCTAGCTCAACCATTTTGTTATGGTTGTCATAGATTTGGCATACATCTCCTTCAAAATGAAGAACATAGCCTCTCTCCATCATTTGGCCAATGCTTAGAAGATTTTCTTTTAGGCTTGGAACTAGCAAAACATCATGGATGAGTCTCGTCCCTTTCTTTGTCTCCACCATGACAGTGCCTTTGCCTTTTGACTCTACCACGGTGCCATTTCCCAATCGAACTTTCACCTTGACAGAGTTGTCAATGCTTTTGAAGATACTCTCATCCTTGGCCATGTGATTGCTGCAGCCGCTATCCAAGTACCAACTTCCTCCTCTGTCATCGGTTGAATATTGAGTAGCATAGAAAAGTTGATGTTCGTCATTATGCTCTTCGACAAAGTTTGCTTGATGTCGATTTTTGTTGCGACAATTTTTCTCTACATGCCCAAACTTCTTGCAATAGTTACATTGTGGCTTTTCACGGAACCAACAATCTTTCTCCGCGTGTCCGGACTTTTTGCAAATGTTGCATGGAGGATTTCTATCTTGACGATTCTTGAAGAAATTTCTAGAAGATTCTCTTGTTCTAGAAGTTTCTCCATGATTTTTCTTTCCTCCATCACCTTTATTTTGAGGTCGAAATTTGAGCTTAGATTGAAAGGCATTTTCAAGTGTATCTTCGTCACGCCTATACAATCTTTGCTCAAATGCCTCAAGAGAGCCCATTAATTCTCACACGGATAGAGTAGACAGTCTTTCGTATGCTCAATCGTTGTCACGATCGGGTCAAACTTTGGGGTAATAGTAATTAAAATTTTCTCGACAATTCTCTTATCAAGAATAGTTTCCCCAAAGGCTCTCATTTGATTTACGATTTCCTTAATTCTAGAATAATAATCTTTGACAGTTTCAGACTCTTTCATCTTCAATAGTTCAAAATCTCGTCTTAGAGTCTGAAGTTTAACGACACGTACCTTGTCACTTCCTTGGAACTCCTCCTGTAGTGTAGCCCATGCTTCCTTCGCACTTGTAGCTCCTATTATTCTTGGAAAAATTGCATCAGACACTGCTTGTTGTAGAGTAAATAACGCCTTGGAATCTTTCTGTTTATTCTCTTTCAACTCTTTTCTTTGGGCTGCATTAAGAGTTGTAGTTTCTGTAGGAGTAGTAAATCCTTCTTCTACAATGTCCCACAAATCTAGGGAGCAAAAATATGTCTTCATTTTTACGCTCCAAAAATCATAGTTTTCGCCATTAAAAATAGGGACAGTGATAGATGAGGGTTGTGAGGTGTTAGCCATAGCTTAGAAATATATAGAAGTGGGTTAAAAAGAACAAGGGAAATGTTTAGAAGTACTTGGGAAATTTTTGGAACAATAGATGAAAATATAACTACGCCCAATGTATGATCGAACGTAGCTCTGATACCACTGTTAGTATTTTGTGGTAGATATAGATAGAAGTTGGGATGATTTGTAGTGTGATAGTAAGTATGTTATGTTGGAGGAAAATTTTAATAGATGTAGTAGGAAAAGGTAGATATAGTGGTTGGCCGTGTAGCTCTAATATTGAGAAGTAGAACTTGATTGGTTTTTCTCTACTACACACAATTGGTGATACAATTGCCTATTTATAGGCTTTCATGGTAGATAGTAGTCCTATCTAGATTTTTCTAGCCTAGGAGTATTCTAGACTTTCTTGGATTTATCTTCCTAGATTTTTCTAGTCTAGGAATATTCTAGGCTTTCCTAGATCTTAATATTCTAGATTTATCTACCTAGGAATAATCTAGACTATCTTCTTTATTTCTAGTTTTTCTAGATTTTTCTTTTACAAGGCTTAGTTGTTTCCTTTTATTTCTAGAAATTTGTAGCACTTTCAACACAAACACCTGAACAATCTGTTGCTGCTATCTTCTTTATTGGAAACATTACTGATAAAAAGGATATGACAATGTTAGAAGTTAGAACAAATGCACACCATATGTATTTAGTTCCTTCAATTTAAGATAAATTTGGGTTTAATACTTCAAATTAATTAATTTAGATACTAATTTATAATTCCTATTAGATAGTAATTGAGGGATCATAATGATATTGTTTAAAATTTTGATCGACTAAAATATTTGATTTAAATTTGAAGGACTGACAAAATTCAATTTTATTTCAAATTTGAGAAACTAAAACAGATTTGATTCTTTGAAATATATTTAGATTCTTTTAGTTCAAAAATATATAAATTGAAATCATGAAAAGCAAAAAAAAAAAAAGAAAGAGAAAAGAATGACAGTAGCTACATACGGGAAGTGGCAAGCAAGAAGACAGTCAAAGGAGCAAGCCTAACATAAGCCATTGTTTGATGACCAACTCAGATGTGCTATGAGTTTCTTATACTGCTGTTAATTAGTTCCTTCTTCCATGTAGCAATTTATAGGCATTATTAGTTCCTTCATGCATGTGTTACGAGTTAGTTCCGTCATACGTTACATCTTCCCTACATCAGTTAGTAGCTTCATGAGTTATTGCGTCTTAGTTCCTTCATGAAAATACACAAGTTTCTTGAAATAACCAGAAAAAGAACGAAAATGATAAGTCAAAGAAGCATGACAACTAAGTTTCAACGGATTAAATGACCTAAAATTTTATTTATCTATTTATTTACATTTCTTATTTTTTTATAAAATTTTTTAAGTAAATGAAGATGGCTAACTTATCAATAATTAAGACTTAGGTGTTTCAATCTTGTACCTGGATAAATTGTTCGTGGTTGGAGTTTTATATTTCATTGATAAAAGTGTGTTAATATTATTATAAAGTAATTACACTGACAATTTATTAGATTTATAAGCTATAAGTAGGTTATGTCCCCTCAAATACTCGATAACAACTGAATATCAATTATCAATTCTATTTTTCCCCTTTTAAAAGTGATTAAAATCTTGATTGCAAATTTAAGATATCTGATTAAGGAAGCACCGTCGAGCCATCAGTTATGTTTGTAATACTCTAAAAGCTCCATTCATAAAGATTGATGCGTGTCCATTAAAACTACTAATACTCTAATAATTTGAATTAATATGTTCCATGGGATTACTAACATTATTTTGTCTGATATAAATAAACTTGTGCAATGAGTGATATCGGAGCATCCACTACTATGTGAGGAATAAAATTATTTTATTTTGTGAAGATTGTATCCATGTTGTAATTGTTGTATATATTTGCATGCATTTTGGTCTTGCTAGTTTGAGTTCAAATTTTATATTTTGTACAATTCTAATGGACTCTATCAATTTTATCAATTTAATTATATTCTTAGTAATTTTGTTTGATTGATTGAAATAATATGTTGTCAAGGTGACTTTTATTGTGTAAATTGATTTAATTAAAAATTACATAGATGTTGTATAATGTTGTTTAAGTGAATTGTGTGTGGCACAAAGAAAGATGTAATTTGACATACATGCGATGATAAATATATGAAAATCATACGACAATTTTTACGTGGTTAATAATCAATCAAAAGAAAGTTTATTTATGGACAAAATTAGTTGTCAATGTTTGATCATTATATCGAGAGTACCAATTACAAATTAGTTTTTCATGTCCAAGGATGAGAAATTAATATTGTGTTGGGTATCTTATGATGAGTTGTCCATGTGAAATAGTTTTACATTTATATATATATATATATATATATATATATATATATATATATATATATATATATATATAAAAATACACATATATATATAAATACGTGTATGATTTATTTGATTGTTTGTGAACATATTATTCAGTTTTTGTTCTTGATTCGATTAATATTGCTATTGTTGTGAATATTTCAGCTCAATTCAAATTTGTCCCAATGTTGAATTGGATAAATTTAAAGGCTTGAAAGGAAAACGCAAAAATTGTTCTCGGTCATAGGATTTGAATACTAAGGTAGGAATTACCTATTCTTCTCCAGATGTTTCTAAAGAGGTAATTGAGAAGTGAGTTCAATCTAACCAAATGTATCTTAGAACATGAAATGCACTATTCTTGAAGGTCAAAATGTAAGAATTTTTCTTATGGAAATTGAATAGTAGTTTGCTCCAGATGAAAAGGTGGAGACGAGTAGTCTTTTGCACTAATGGTCCTCTTTAACCTTCTCCTTGATCTTGAGTTTCTTTGACCTTTGATGGAGGACCATCCCTACTAGAAGCTCAAGATCAAGGAGAAGGTCAAAGAAGAATTACAAGATCAATGCTCAAGAGGATTCAAGAGCAAGTACAAGGAGAGTTAACCAAGTCAAAGTCAACTCAAGAAGAAGACTTGACTCTTATTTTGAGACCTTGTAATATCCTTAATATTTTGTAATTTTCCTTTTGAATTTCAGAACTATTAAATAATTGTAATTTGGCCATTGCATGGAGCTTGAAGCTCACGGCCTAGTATAGGGAGCATGGGTCGAAAATACCTAAGTCAAGTAAAGAGAGTGAACTACACTTACTTGGGAGAAAGTGAATCATGTGCATGTGCAAGTAAGTGGAAATTCCACTAACTAGTTTGAATTAGGACCTTTAGATTAGATCTAAATCTTAAAAGCTAGAATTCAAACTTGTTTCCCTCTAATTAATTTAAACTTCAACCATTAGATTAGATCTAATCACATGGTTAGAATTTAAATCAATTAATCACACAATTGACACCACTTTGAGCTCAAACATGACCTTGGGATTAAATTGAGATCTTATGGTTCTCACTAAACAAGGTTAGTGATCCGTGACACTTATGGGAAGATCACCATCACCACCTTTGATTAGTGATTGATCCTAGGTCCCAAATTTAAACTAGTTTTTCCTCCAAAGCCACGCATGCCATGCTTCACCTCTCACCTTGCATTTGGTACAAACTCTTAGGAAGTAAAAGTAAGAGAATTTTTGAATTGTAAGGACTTTTGATGAATTTTCAAAAATTGAATATAGCAAGAGCTATTTTCTTTGAGAGTGTTCTCTTTTAAAGTTTCTCTTAGAACCTTGGATTTTATCAATGAATATTCATCCTTGTGGCGATTCTACCTTTGGCTTATTGCAAGTGCATGACGCCATCATCTTCTAAATCTCTTCCACTTTCTTATTTCTTCTGAGTCCTTGAGTCATTGAGTCATTTTTCTTCCGCCATTGATGTCAAACCGTGGAGCTTCTAATTGAAGAATGAAGATAGGGCCAAATTTCATGCTTCTTTTCAAGCAAGCCCATATCAAGTGGTATCTAGAGCTAGTTCTTCTTCAAGATTGGAATCTCTACTCCATATTTTAGTAAGTTCATTTGGTCATTTTGAATTTTCTTGAGTTCTTCATCTAATTCTCTTAGTGTGCTTAGGATTCACCATTAGATTTCTGTAATTGTCTAGTAGTTTTGTCAATTTCTTGTTTAGGTATTTTTGTTCGTTGAGATTGCTTCAAATCATCTTGTTCATGTTTTGATCCATTAGTTCATGTTCTTCATGTGCCAAATCTGGAAAATTATGTTAAAAAACATGTTATATGTAATTGATCTCGATTTATGCACCGTTGCACAACATGCTAGCACTTAGGCCGTGTAGCGCTTCATTAAATTGCTACCTTACATGCTAGCCTTTGTATCTTGAACTTGTGATATGTGTGCCACATGTTTCATTGTTGTATGAGACTATATTCCTCTATTTTGATGCGCCAAACTCTATTTTAGTGCATGCTATTAGTTGTTCACATGTCATATGTTAAGTACCTTGTGCAAATTTGAGTTCAAGTAGCTAGTATCTTGCTTATCCTTGTTGTTAGTAATTTTAGGCACAGTAAAGTGCTTAGAACTAGTAGTGTAGTTGTTGTCCAGTAGTGAAATTGAAAGAAAAGAACAAGGAAAAGTCAAGAAAGGAAAGAAAAGAGCCAAAAGATTGAAAGAAAAACTCAAGCAAGAAAATTCAAAAGAAATGAATCAAGAAAATTGCTTGAATAGAAAAATTAGTGAAAAAGATGTATCATGTGAATTTGTGTAAAATTTAAAAGTGTAGTACCGTGACCTTAGTGCATTCAAGACGCTCACAAAATTGTGTTACAAGTTACCTTGGACAATTAGAGACACCTAGGACTAAGTACTCATCACTAGAATTGAGTTAAAAGTACTAATAACTTGGATTTTTGAACTTGAGGTGTACATTGAGCTTGGCAATTTTGTGATATATAATTTGTGTGAAACTGTCTAGTTTGGTTCTTGTGGCTGTATATGACCTATTACTGCACTTGAATTAATTTTTAGTTTCACAAATTACTTGCTTAAGTAGCCTACTAAAATCTGTCTCAAAATTAGTCACTAAGCTACCTTGAGTTTTGTGTGCCTTGTTAACTTGTTTTGCTTAGTGATTGAACTAGGAAGCTTTGAACCTCTTGCTGTCCATTTTTATGCTTATATCATATCACATCCATTCCTTGATTTGAGTAGCTTATTCACTTCTATTTTGTGCCTTTTATTGCTTGTCAATTTATTGGAATCCTTAGTTTTGTCCTTAAGTGTGTTTCCCTTTGAAATTCTTAAGTCAAATGTGAGAATTGTGCCTCTTTCACAAGGATATAATCATAGGTAATTGATTGTAGGTTCAATTAGAAACTTTGAGTGAGACTTAAGAGGAAAAAGACAAGAGAGACACATTAAAGAAAAAAGCCTACTTAAAAGTGATACACGAGTGCCTAAGGAGTGAAACACTTAGAGAGTGGCAAGGATCTTTTATATACTTGTATTTGTTATCTAACCTTTTCTTGTACAGCCATGGAAAGTCCTCTTGGTGTGGGAAATGATCTTTAACCAAAATCTAAGAGGATGGTGATTTGATGAAGTCCATGCTAAATGTTAGTTTTTTAACATTGTAGAAAGAATATCCTTTTTTGTAGTCTTCCATACATTTACAATTTAAGGTTAACATCCAAGTGGTTATAACAAATTTTGGGTACTGAAGTCATATTATGTGCGTATAGTTTCTAATTTTTTTACCATTTGCTCTTACTTTCTAACAAATAAGATTAGACTATTCATTGCATAATAGTCAACGATAACACATTTTTCTCGTCTTCCATTCTTACTTTTAATGTAATTGTTTAAAATAATCTTTTGTGTTATTTGTTGTTTGGATTATTTTCCTTGCTTCCAGGAGAGATGTGCATGGTGATCTATCTTGAATTTCAAAAGGTGATACTATGTTGGGTCTATGATTCTATGTGTTTTAGTGATCTTTCTGGCTTGAGTGATCTTTCAAAATCTCATTCTTTATGTTACAATGAGTAAAAGTTTTAACTAGTGGGTTCATATTAGATTTCGTTATTACTTCCTTTCGACTAACAATTTCAGTCACTGTTCTAGATAAGATAGTCTTATTAAAGCATAAATAGTAATTGAGTACAAATTGTTCAAATGATTTTGTGATATATAAAATGCATTCTTTCAGTGAATATAGTTTCATTAGTTCAAGAGGAAAGAAATGAGTTCACTTTTATTTTCTTGCATATGTAGCTCTTTGTTGGTCCCTACATTGAATCTAGACGGGGGGGGGGGGGGTGAATAGATTCTAGTTCCCTACGTTCAATTTTATCTTTTCTCACTTTCTTTCCCGATTCAATTTTATCTGAGTTACAAATAACAGTTCAGAGATTAAGCAGCAGACATAGAAGAAAATTGTAAAGCGAGAAATACGAGAAAAGATAAGAGATAAGGTAGAGAGAAAGTTTGGACAGAAGATTTATCCTGTTCGGCGTTCGGCCTACGTCCAGTCCCAACCCAATAACTGTTGCGATCGGTTTTTCCACTATAATGATTCCTTGTGTCTAATACAAACACACTGCACAAACACAAACAAAATCAAAATAACCAAAACATATGTTCTTCTCCTAAGAACATATCTCTCTAATTCTTGAATCCTTCAAGAATCACCTTTGAGAGCACCTCTCTCAAATTCCTTAACTCTTCTTCTAGAGAACAACTTTCTCTTAAGAGTCTTGAACCAAAACGAAATACAAAAAAAAAGATAAAGATCCGTAAAGATTACACCTGTTGTGTATGATCTGATCAAGATTATAACCAATGTATTCAATCCTTCACACACTCTTCATCTCTAGAGAAAATCTTTTAAAATCTTGAAGAGAATTCTTAGAACTTGTGTTCTTTTTGAAAAACAGTTTTTCGCTCTTCCTTTCTTCTTGAAAAAACTCAAAGATCTCTCTTGTTGAAAAACATTTCAAAGAGGTTTCAATTTAAAGCAGTTCAAAAGCTTTTTGAGATGAATTCTGGTGTGGTAATCGATTATTAGAATGTGGTAATCGATTACACCAGAGAGATTTTGCCTTCTCTGTTATCTCAAGCACGAAGTAATCGATTACTAGGATGTGGTAATCGATTACTCTAGAGTGTTTTGGGCTTCCCTGTTTTCTCAAACTGTTGGTAGTCGATTACTGATATATGGTAATCGATTACTTCAGCTTAAAAACATTTTAAACAACAGTTTTCAATTTTTCAAAACAGAAAAAGGGTTCCCAAACTGCTCTAGCTTGATTCTCAGAGTAGATTCAACTTCTCTGTGAAGCGAGATTGAATAAAAACCACACTCAAAGCCTATTCTAAAACAATCAATACAATTACGCTCCTATTTACAATCTATCATTAAAATCAAGATTACAAGTAGATCAAAACTAAAAATAAGAGACGACTTCTTTAGCTTCAAGTCCAACAATCTCCCCCTTTTTGGTTTTGATGTACCAAATCATAATGTAGTCGAGAATCTAACGGCTTTGATGTGTCCTGAAAAATTAATATCTCTTTTTCCTTTTTTTTCATACAACTTATAGATGATATACAATCCATATCACTTTTCAATTTACAGAAATATTATGGCATCAAAGTAATCAATTGCAAAGAAATTAAATCTAGTGCTATTACAGTAATCCATAATTGTTCAAATTTTAATGATCTGCTCCCCCTAAGTAAAATACTTAAGAAATTACATATTCAAACAGTTCAAAGATATTCAAATAACATCAAATGAAAAACATGAATGAAAACATATCATAATAACTACATTTCTACTACTCCCCCTATTTGGTATATCAAATAAGATTATGAGAGGTAGAGTTGAAGTTACTAATCTAAGTCATCTTGGTTGAGTCTTTCCATGATTGTCTCCATCAGATCCTTCATCTCTAGGAAGTGCAAGTCTTGACCCTTTCCTAGATCATCAATCCTTTTGTTGACAGTTTCTTCTAATTCATCCAATCTGTCAATCATGGTGGATTCAAATCGTGACTTTCGAATGTACTCTCCAGATGCAAGGTTGTCTTCATCTTCATCTTCATTTTGTGCTCCTTCTGGATCTTCTTGTGGATTTGCTTGTTATTCTTCTCTGGTGATCCATCCTGCATCAGTTTTGATCAGCCTCATCATCTTCAAGCCTCTGTCACTGATCATGTGGACATCTTTGACTAATTCTCTGGATTCATCAGTCGTATCAATCTGAAAAATTTCAATTAGTCTAGAAATAAATAGAGAATATGGACATTTATTATCTAAAAGTCTTCTAGTCTTCAGCATGTTGTCCATTATGATGTGAGTCCAATCCACTTGAATTCCATTCTTTAGTGCTGCCATGAGTATCATGTCATCTTCACTGATTTGTGCATGATTTGCTCCTCTAGCTGCTAAGATCCAGCAAATGGTGTAGTGTTGATGTAGGAACATCTAGAAGAGTTACTAGAAGCATGCAAAGAAGGCTAGAGGAAGAGGTGGGAAGACTTCAAGACCATGAAGCTAGCATAGGACTTATCATGTGTAATGCAATTGTAAATTCCTTTGAACATGATTTAAACCCTACCTTGTAATAGCTTTAGGGAATACTTGGGCTAAAGCCCGTGGGTTTTCATAGGCCAAAGGCCTCGGGTTCCATAGATCCTACACATGCCACACATTCCTAGTCAAGCCACACAAGATTTTAAAAAGCGGCTAAAATCATTTTTTGGTTTCAAACTTGTGTGGACTTGAAACACTTCTTAACAAGGAGGGAACCTTTGATTAAACCTTGGATTAAACCTTGGATCTATGCCAAAGCTTAATAAAAAATCTCCACCCTTGATTAAGAGAGGTTTAGGATTGATGACATGGCTAATCACATGGTCCACAAGGGGGGACAAACCCATGCGCACCCATGTGAAGGCCATGTGAAGCCATGTGCTTCCTAACAACCAAGTAACCACTTGGGTTACTTGGCTTGCAAGGAAGCCCCACGGATTGGTGCAGCCCTAACCGTGGTTAGTGGCTCCCAACCATGGTTAGGCTTTACTTGGAGCCCAAGGCTAAGAAGCCTATAAATACCCCACGGCACACTCATGTAAGGAACTTTTGGATGAATGAAAATAGCTTCTAGCTTTGAGAGTTGAATCTCTTGTTCCCTTAGGAAAGACCTTGAATCTAATCAATGACTTCTTTCAACCATTGTGGCGGTTCCTCCTAGGCTTATGGGAGTCTCCTCCTTGGCGCCACCACCAGTCCTTACCTCTCCATTTTCTACCTTTGATTTCTTAAACTGAAAACACCTAAACCCCTAAACCGAACCATTCCTAGCTTGGTTTCCTTTGATCGGAGCTTGGGTTGAAGGCTAGTGTGGGCAATCTCGGAGCTGCCATGGATCACCTTCCAAGAGCAACTTCATCAAGTGGTATCTAGAGCATGGTTGCCTTCAACATTGGATCTTTACACCGGTTAGTTTTGAGTCTCCATGAGTCTTGTTTTTCTTCTTGAGTTCTTCCATCTCTTGAGTCTTTAGTCTTCTTTCTTTGAGTAGCTTACTTGAGTTCCTTGAGTTGTCTCATTAGTAGTGTTGAGTTGAGCATGCTTTGTTTCTTTTGGTTGCTGCATTAGGCCGTGATTCATGATAGCATGTTCATCCACAATTTCTTGAATACATGATCTACTAGCTTGCAAATTTGATTCCATGCTATGCCATGTTTAGCTCTTGCAAGATATACTTCATGTATGCCGTTTAGAACCTTGTTTAGTCTTGGATCCTTGCTGCAATCAATGGTGTGTTTGCTGGTTGGTACTGCATCTTAGCCTAAAAATACATATATGATATGATCTATACATGCTAGGAACACCTACTAGTAACACATTACATGACCTTGATTTTTAATAATTCTCCTTGAATACCTTTATGTTGAATTTTGGCTATTTTGTTGTAATTGCCATGATGAGCTAGAATTGAACCTAGGAGTGGCTTTTAGAACACTATAAGGTTTCGGTCCAGCCATAGCAATACCAAAGAAAAAGGAAACAAATCAAAAGAAAGAAAAGAAAAAAGAAAGAAAAACAAGTGAAAAGAAAAACTAGTAGTCGAAAGCATAGTGGTTCTTAAAACAAAGTGACACTTAGAGAACCATAGAAAAGGGAAAATAAAGGAAAGTTACTGCAAGATAAGATCAAAAGAAAGTGAAAAAGAAAAGGGTTACACAAAAGAAACACCATTGGACCTAGGAAAGAGCCTACACTACTCTAGTAAAATTCTAGTTTTGAGCATCCTAGTGAATTGTGTCTCTTGAGATCTTTTACTTGTAATTTTCTTTTTCTCTTTGCTACTACACATTGGTGGATCTGTACTTGTACACATTAGTTTGATTTTTGTATTAGACTACATGATAGTTACCAAATTTTGTAACCTAGGCAATTCAGTTTCTAAATTTTGCTGAAATTGTTTTCGGTTTCTAAAATTCGGTGGCTAAATTTTTTGACTTTGATGTTTTGCTGTCCAGTATTACATGCCATGCCTATGCCTCTGTTTTGATACTTTTCTTGGGCAAAATTTTACTATTTTACTGCCCTAGTACATGCCTATGTCTCATAATAGTTTCTCTCCATTTTGAGTGCCTATCATTTCTATTTGAGCGCCTATCATTTCTATTTGAGCTTTTTCTTGCTTGTCTCCTTTGGATTCCTTGGTTGTGTCCTAGAGTCCTTTGTCTTTCTTGGCCTCTTAAGCCTAGTAAGGTGCTGTTCCTCTTTCATGATGGTATGCTAAGAACTTTGGTAATTGATTAGAGGATAATCCCTAATAGGACATAGAGAAAGAGTGGTAAAAGGTAAGAGAGGATCATCTTGAAAAGAGCCTTGATTTTGAGTGATACATGAGTGTGAGTGGATACACTTAGAGAGTGTTGAGAGGTTTATTGCTTTCCTTATATTTTCTTATGTACTAACCTTTGCTTGCAGCCATGGCAAGTCACTCTAGTGTGGGACAAGAATTGTCACCTAGGACCCACAATATGTTGAACTTGGTGATGGATCGGGTGGGTGACATGAATAGGGAGATGAATCAAAGTTGGGAGGCTCGGTTTGAGCAAGTCTTAAGGAGTACCCAAGGGAGGGGAGGGCAAGGAAACCATGAGGGAGGAAGGAGAGAAAGGAGGAGTGAAAATGAGGGAAGAAATGAGGGTGAGGAAGATAGGAGGAGTCATAGGGGAAGAGAACCTAGAACCTCCATAGGGAGTGATGTTGGGGAACCTCTTAGAAGACCTTTTGCTAGAGATGATCCTTACTACCATGATAGGAGGAGTGGGGGGAGAGTTGGCCGTGAAGGAGCAAGAAGAAATCGAGAGGGTAGGAGGGCCCAATGGGAGGAGGAAGATAGGTTTGATGAAAGATTTGTGAAGATCACCATACCTAAGTTCAATGGAAGTGGGGGACCCGAAGCATACCTAGATTGGGCTATGAAGGTGGACCAAATCTTCTCAAGCTATCCCTTGTTGAGTGAGGAGAAGAAGCTGCAACTAGTGACCTTGGAGTTTGAAGATTATGCCATGATTTGGTGGAATCAACAAGATAGAGGCTACGGTTGCATTAGGCCAAGAGTCACCACATGGGAAGCCATGAAGCATGCCTTGAGGGAGCGTTTTGTACCACCCACTTACTTAAAAGATCTACACAACAAATTACAAAGATTGTATCAAGGGAGTAGAAGTGTTCAAGAATACTTCAAGGACCTTGAAATCACCATGCTAAGAGCACACATAGAAGAGAGCTTGGAGGCTACTTTGGCAAGGTTTGTGAATGGATTGAACCGAGAGATACAAGATGTGTTGGAGTTGCAAAGATACTCTCACATTGAAGAGGCCATACACCTAGCCGAGAGGATTGAGTCCCAAATCAAGAAGAGGAGTGCCAAAAGGGTGTCCATGCCGAACACCTCTTCTTGGAAAGGTAAAGGAAAAAGGGACCCATCACCCAAGCCTAAAGCTAGAGAGAACCGAGACTCCACCAAGCCTAAAGAGGTAGTTTCTCAACCTAATCCTTTGAGATCAAGTCACATAAAGTGTTTTAAATGTTTAGGGAAGGGCCACATTGCATCTCAATGCCCTAACAAAAGGACAATGGTGACAAGAGGAGGAGAAACTATAAGTGAATCTTCACAAGGATCTTCAAGTGAAAGAGAAGAAGAAGAGGAAGCATCCATCCATAGTGAAGGAGCCGAAGAAGGTGACTTGCTTATGGTAAGAAGACTCCTTAAATTGAACTTTGAAATGGATGATACACAAAGGGAAAACATTTTTCATACAAGGTGCAAGGTAAAGGGTAATGTATGCTCCTTAATAATTGATGGAGGTTTTTGTACAAATGTTGTAAGTGAGGGTCTAGTATCTAAACTTAAATTGCCAACTATTACTCATGTTAGACCTTATAAATTACAATGGCTTAGTGAAAATGGTGAAATAAGGGTTAATAGACAATGCATGATAGACTTTTCTATAGGAAAATATGTTGATAGTGTATTGTGTGATGTAGCTCCTATGGAAGCTACTCAGTTACTTTTAGGTAGGCCATGGCAATATGATAGAAATGTAACTCATGATGGTTTTGCTAACACTTTCTTGTTTTCCTTTAAAGGTAGAAAAGTTTTACTAAAGCCTTTGTCACCAAAGGAGGTATGTGAGGACCAAGTCAAGTTAAGACTTAGGACGTCCCAAGAATTAAAGGGTGGAGTGGCCGAGAATTCCAAGGCACCTAAGGCTTTGACCGAGAAGCCTAACAAAAAGAAAATTATTTTGAAGAATGATTCTACTTGTAATAGTAATATTAGTCATAGTAAATGTAAAGAGACTTTACTTGTTACATGCAATGAAATAAAAAGGGAATACTTAGCTAGGAAATCTATGTTCTTGTGTATGCCAACTCCATTAGTATTAAGCAATGTTTGTGTAGGTGATGCCAAGTCCATAGATGAATTGCTTGAGGAATTCAATGATGTCTTTCCTTTGGATCTTCCCCACGGGTTGCCACCTCTTAGGGGCATAGAGCATCAAATAGATTTCATTCCGGGGTCCCAATTGCCCAACAAACCAGCATATAGGAGCTCACCAAGTGAAACCAAGGAGATTGAGAAGCAAGTCCAAGACCTCTTGACGAAAGGATGGGTCAAAGAAAGTCTTTCCCCTTGTGCATCCCCTATCATCTTGGTTCCTAAGAAGGAGGGTACATGGCGCATGTGTACCGATTGTAGAGCCATAAATAACATCACCATTAGGTATAAACATCTAATTCCTAGATTAGATGATCTACTAGATGAATTACATGGGTCCACCCTATTTTCCAAAATAGATCTTAAAAGCAGTTACCATCAAATTAGAATGAAAGATGGTGATGAATGGAAGACCGCCTTTAAGACTAAATTTGGATTATATGAGTGGCTAGTAATGCCTTTTGGATTATCTAATGCTCCTAGTACATTCATGAGACTCATGAATCATGTGCTAAAGGAATTCCTAGGTAAATTTGTAGTAGTATATTTTGATGATATTTTAGTCTATAGTAAAAGTTTTCAAGAACATGTAAATAATTTGAGATGTGTATTAGAAGTACTTAGGAAAGAAAAATTATATGCAAATAAGGATAAGTGTATCTTTGGGGCCGAGAAGGTTGTCTTCCTTGGATTCGTTGTGAGTGCAAGAGGAGTGGAAGTAGATGAAGCCAAGATACAAGCTATCAAGGAATGACCCACTCCCACATGTGTGAAAGAGGTAAGAAGCTTCCATGGTTTAGCTAGCTTCTATAGAAGATTTGTCAAGGACTTTAGCACCATAGCTAGTCCCTTGAATGAACTTGTAAAAAAGGACATTAAGTTTTCATGGGGGCCTTCTCAAGAAGAAGCCTTCAAGGTGCTCAAACACAAACTCACACACGCACCCATACTTGCTTTACCGAATTTCTCTTTTTCATTTGAACTCGAATGTGATGCATCTAACATAGGCATAGGTTCGGTTCTCATGCAAGGTATGCATCCCATAGCTTACTTTAGTGAAAAACTAAAGGGGGGGGGCACCTTAACTACTCCACCTATGATAAGGAATTATATGCTTTAGTAAGGGCCTTACATGTGTGGCAACACTACTTGCTACCTAAGGAATTTGTAGTCCATACGGACCATGAGGCTCTAAAACATTTGAGAGGGCAAGGAAAATTGAATAAAAGGCATGCCAAGTGGGTAGAATACATAGAACAATTTCCTTACATAATCAAGTATAAAAAGGGGTCTAGTAACATAGTTGTCGACGCTCTAAGTAGAAGGCACACTTTGATTAACATGCTTGAGTGTAAGATGTATGGCTTTGATCATATCAAACCTATGTATGCCCTAGATAAAGATTTCGGTCTTGCATGGGAATCAAGTACCAAAGGTGCTTTCAAAGACTACTTTAGGCACAATGGATACCTCTTTAAAGGCCAAGCTTTATGTGTGCCTAAGTCCTCTTTGAGGGACTTATTGGTGATTGAGACCTATGAAGGAGGTTTAATGGGCCATTTTGGAAGGGATAAGACCTTGGCCATGTTGCAAGAGAACTTCTATTGGCCTCATATGCGAGCCCAAGTAGTGAAGCACATCTCTAAGTGCATCACTTGCAACAAGGCCAAATCTAAAGTCTCCCCTAATGGCCTATACCAACCCCTTCCGGTTGCTTCCACCCCTTGGATGGACATCTCCATGGATTTTGTCCTTGGCCTACCCAAGTCCAAAAGAGGGATGGATAGTATTTTTGTGGTTGTATGCCGATTTTCTAAAATGTCCCACTTTATAGCTTGCAAGAAGGTTGGTGACGCTTCAAATATTGCAAGACTATTCTTTAAAGAAGTAGTGAGACTCCATGGAATACCCAAAACAATTGTGAGTGACCGAGACTCAAAATTCCTTGGGCACTTTTGGAGAACCCTTTGGAGTTGTCTTGGAACCAAACTTCTTTTCTCTACAACTTGCTACCCCCAAACCGATGGGCAAACCGAAGTTGTCAATAGGACCCTAGGTCAACTATTGAGGACTTTTGTTGGCGATAATGTTAAGAGTTGGGAAGATTGGCTACCACATATTGAATTTGCCTATAATAGGGTTGAGCACTCCACTACCAAGTTTTCTCCTTTTAAAGTCGTTTATGGATTTAACCCACTCACTCCACTCGATTTAGTGGCGTTGCCTCTTGAGTTTATTTGTAGTAGGAACGGTCAAGAAAGGGCTAAGAAAATACAAGAATTGCACGCCCATGTCAAGGAGAAGATAGACAAAAAGAATGAGCAAATAGCAAAGGCCTACAACAAGCACCATAGAGTTCTTGAGTTCAAAGTAGGAGACATGGTTTGGGTCCATTTAAGAAAGGAACGGTTTCCAACCTTAAGAAGTTCCAAAATTCTTCCAAGGGGCGATAAACCATTCAAGATCTTGGAGAAACTAGGACCAAACGCCTACAAACTAGACCTTCCAAGTAAGTATGGTGGTAGTAACTCTTTCAATATAACTAATCTTTCTTTATGTGATGTAGGAACAAAGGACAACTACGACTTGAGGACAAGTCCAAGCAAAGAAGGAGGGTTTGATGTAGGAACATCTAGAAGAGTTACTAGAAGCATGCAAAGAAGGCTAGAGGAAGAGGTGAGAAGACTTCAAGACCATGAAGCTAGCATAAGACTTATCATGTGTAATGCAATTGTAAATTCCTTTGAACATGATTTAAACCCTACCTTGTAATAGCTTTAGGGAATACTTGGGCTAAAGCCCGTGGGTTTTCATAGGCCAAAGGCCTCGGGTTCCATAGATCCTACACATGCCACACATTCCTAGTCAAGCCACACAAGATTTTAAAAAGCGGCTAAAATCATTTTTTGGTTTCAAACTTGTTTGGACTTGAAACACTTCTTAACAAGGAGGGAACCTTTGATTAAACCTTGGATCCATGCCAAAACTTAATCAAAAATCTCCACCCTTGATTAAGAGAGGTTTAGGATTGATGACATGGCTAATCACATAGGCCACAAGGGGGGACAAACCCATGTGCACCCATATGAAGGCCATGTGAAGCCATGTGCTTCCTAACAACCAAGTAACCACTTGGGTTACTTGGCTTGCAAGGAAGCCCCACGGATTGGTGCAGCCCTAACCGTGGTTAGTGGCTCCCAACCATGGTTAGTGGCTCCCAACCATGGTTAGGCTTTACTTGGAGCCTAAGGCTAAGAAGCCTATAAATACCCCACGACACACTCATGTAAGGAACTTTTGGATGAATGAAAATAGCTTCTAGCTTTGAGAGTTGAATATCTTGTTCCCTTAGGGAAGACCTTGAATCTTATCAATGGCTTCTTTCCACCATTGTGGTGGTTCCTCCTAGGCTTATGGGAGTCTCCTCCTTGGCGCCACCACCATTCCTTACCTCTCCATTTTCTACCTTTGATTTCTTAAACCGAAAACACCTTAACCCCTAAACCGAACCATTCCTAGCTTGGTTTCCTTTGATCGGTGCTTGGGTTGAAGGCTAGTGTGGGCAATCTCGGAGCTGCCATGGATCACCTTCCAAGAGCAACTTCATCAAGTGTAGTAGCCTATCATCAGTAGTTAGGCCTCCAATGTTGTATGTCACCTTTTTGCCTTGTGATCTTTTTGAATTCCTTTCATCTTCCCAATTTTGTGGGTTCCTCAGCATGCTCATGTAGAAAGTGTCCTTTTGTAGATCAAATCCTTTCTCTCGGAGTTTGTCTACATGTGCCACGATTCCTTCTTTCCTGATACCAGCAATTTGAAGAAAATGTGCAGGGGTTAAGGTTATTTAATACCCTTAATTTCAGAACTTACAGTCATTCGTTCCATGTTTGGTTTGAGATTTGAATAGAAGACTCGAACCAAATCCGGGTAGATAAAGCCTTTCATTCCCACAAATCTCTCCAAATGTTGTTGCCTCAAGTAGGTTTGGAAAGTAAAACTCTGACTATCTAGCCATTGTAGGTCTAGAATCTTTGGCGGAACAAGACCTTTATTTGCGAAATCCAGATTGAATCTTGTTTCTTGTCCTTTGGTAGTGAACCAACGCTTGATCGCAGATTCAGGTGGAGGCGGTTGATCTATTTCCGGTTGAGCCGGTGAAGTAGGTTTCTTCCTTTTGGAGGATTCTCCTACCTTCTTCTTGCCTTTTATCTCTTCTTGAGAGTATCTATTGACTCTCATCTTGATTCTTTTTCCCTTTCCTTGTTCTTCCATGGTTGCTGAGAGAGAGGGAGTGATTTCTATGGTTTTTGAAGGAAGAAGATGAGTAGTGAATTGTAGGGTTTCACTTGCACTTCTTATAAGAGAGAAAAAGCCCAAGAAATTAGTCCAAGAACGAGGTAATAGATTACCAGCAGTTGGAAATCGATTATCTCAGTTCCTTATATAGAGAGAAGAAGAAAATCAAGAAAAACACTCGTGATAATCGATTACTTCATCCTGGTAATCGATTACTCCAGAGCAATTTTCAAAAACTTTAAGAACTGTTTTCTGTGGTAATCGATTACGGGATCGTGGTAATCGATTACGAGATCGTGGTAATCGATTACTACAGTGCCAAAACCTTCTCAGAATGAAATTGATACGAAGTAATCGATTATCTTTCTTTGGTAATCGATTATTTCTACCAGAAAAAGGCTTTCTTTGAAAAAATTTTCACAAAAACAATTTTATGGATGAGTGTAATCAAGTAGAAGGGTTTAGTTTAAATGTTCCTTACTCAATATGTCGAGGTTTGATCTAAGTTTGTAAAACCTTTCTTTTGGTAATGCCTTGGTAAAAATATCTGCTAATTGATTTTCTGTATCTATGAATTCGATGTCACAATCTCCTTTTTCGACGTGATATCTGATGAAATGATGTCTGACTTCAATGTGTTTTGTTCTTGAGTGCAGTACAGGATTTCTTGTGATACTTATAGTGCTTGTGTTATCGCATTTCAAGGGAATGTGATCTATCTTTAGCCCGAAGTCTTCTAGTTGGTGCTTCAACCAAATTGCTTGAAACACAAACAGACTTCCCGCACCTACATATTCAGCACTTAGATTGACGGTGCTACACAAGCTTGTTTCCTGCTATGCTAAGATATTAAGCATTCTCCAAAAATGTGACATGTGCCACTAGTGCTTTTCCTATCTGTTTTGCTACCTGTAAAATCAGAGTCACTGAAACCAACAAGTAATGGTGAGGTTCCTTTTGGATACCATAACCCACAACTTATCGTTCCTTTTAGGTATTTAAGAATCTTCTTTACTGTTAGCCAATGAGATTGCTTAGGTGTAGATTGAAATCTAGCACATAAGCATACAACATACATAATGTCCGGTCTCTTGTTTGTAAGATATAGTAAAGATCCTATAACTCCTCTGTATAAGGTAGTATCAACTTCATGACCTGCTTCATCAATCTCAAGATAAGTGTTATTAGAAATAGGTATATTTGACACTTTACAGTTAATCATATCATATGAGTAGTTCTTTAGTGTACTTAGCCTGGTGAATGAACGTGCCACCATCCATTTGTTTGATCTGGAGTCCTAAAAAGAAACTTAGTTCTCCTATCATGGACATGTCAAATTCTTCCTGCATATTGCTCACAAACTCTTCACAAAGTTGTTGGTTAGATGATCCAAAGATAATGTCATCAACATAAATTTGAACCAATAGAATGTAGTTAGATTTGTTCTTAATGAACAAATTCTTGTCTACTTTACCTCTGTGGAATCCTTTTGATATGAGAAACTTACTCAATCTATCATACCATTGCCTGGGGGCTTGCTTCAACCCATATAAGGCTTTATGAAGTTTGTAAACATGTGTAGGCCAAGTAGCGTCTGTGAAACCTGGTGGTTGTGCTACATAGACTTCTTCATTTATGTACCTATTTAGGAATGCACTCTTTACATCCATTTGGAATAACTTGAAGTTGTTGATGCATGCATAAGCTAGGAGTAGTCTTACTGCTTCAAGTCTTGCAACAGGGGCAAAGGTTTCCTCAAAGTCAATTCCTTCCTATTGATTGTAGCCTTTTGCCACAAGCCTTGCTTTGTTTCTGACCACAACTCCATCTTCACTCAGTTTATTCTTGAATACCCATTTTGTGCCAATAATATTCATGTTGCCTTTGTCTGGAACAAGTTCCCAAACTCCATTTCTTCTGAACTGGTTAAGTTCTTCTTGCATAGCCATGATCCAATATTCATTGCTCAAGGCTTCTTCTATCTTTGTAGGGTTCAACTTTGTGACACAAAAAAGCGATATAGCAAAATAGATTCTGTGAGGATCTGATTACCCCTTGTGAATGTCACCAATGACATTGTCAAGTGATAGGTTCCTAGGTGTCCTCCATTCTTTTGCTTGATCAGACACTGGGGTTGTTTGAGTTTGCTGATGCATATGATCAACTTCTATGCTTTCTTCACCTGTTTCATCATCATTACGTAGCAAGCTTTCATTTTAGAAAGTGTTAGTTTTATCAAATCTAATATGGACAGATTCTTCAATGCACATTGTTCTTTTGTTAAAGATCCTATATGCTTTACTTGTATTTGAATAACCAAGGAAAATGGCTTCATCAGCCTTTGTATCAAATTTTCCAATAGGGTCCTTGCCATTGTTTAAAACATAGCATTTGCATCCAAAAACTTTAAAATAAGAAATGTTTGGTTTTCTGCCATAGAAAAGCTCATAAGGGGTTTTCAACAAAATGGGTCTTATAGAGACTCTATTGAGAACATAACATGCAGTGTTCACAGCATCAGCCTAGAAGTGTTTAAGCATCCTGTGCTCATTCAGCATGGTTCTCCCTAGTTCTATAAGTGACCTGTTTTTCCTCTTTACTACTCCATTTTGCTGAGGAGTTCTGGGAGCTGAAAAGCAGTGTGATATCCCATGTTTTTCACAAAAGCTTTCAAAATAGCAATTTTTAAATTCAGTACCATTGTCACTTCTTAAAGCTTTAATTTTCAAATCCTTTTTGTTTTGAATTTTCTTGGCAAGTATCTTGAAAACTCCAAAGGCCTGATCCTTTTTCTTGATAAACAAAACCCAAGTAAATCTTGAGTAGTCATCTACAATGACTAGCCCATACAGATTACCTCCGAAACTAGCTATCCTAGATGGACCAAATAAGTCTAAATGCAAGAGTTCAAGCGGCTGAGTTGTAGAAACATGTTTAATATTTTTGAAAGATGTTTTTGCCTGCTTAGACTTTTGACAAGCCTCACATAGTCCTTCTTTGGAAAACTTCAGTTTAGGAAGTCCAAAAACTAGCTCTTTAGATACAAGTTTATTTAAATGCAATATGTCAATATATGCTATTCTCCTATGCCATAACCAAGACATATTATCATTAGAAGTTAAACATGTAGAGTAAGGGGATGAGTGATCTACTTCCAATATGTAGATGTTAGTTGATCTTTTGCCAACCATGAGAAGTTCATCTGAGTCTTTGTTGCTGATAAGACAATATTCATCATCAAATGCAATTCTGTAGTTCTTGTCACACAGTTGACTAATACTCAGTAAGTTGAACTTCAATCCATCGACCAACAATACATCTTCTATCACTGTATTAGCTTTGTATTCAACTGTACCGTAGCCTAGTATTTTTCCTTTGTTGTTGTCTCCATATACAATTGATCCAGTTTCTCTTGGTGTGAAGGTGCTAAGATTCCTTCTATCACCTGTCATATGCCTTGAACAACCACTGTCTAAGTACCATATTGAGTTTCTGCTGTTTAGGCTTTCCTGCAAGAGAAGAAAGACTTATTTTGCGACTGGTACCCAACTTCTCTTGGGTCCATGCAAGTTAGTGCTACAGTTTTCTTTCTTAACCCATCTATATTTACCACTAGAAATACCTTTCTTTCTAATCATGCAATTAAAGGATTTATGTCCAGATTTCATGCAGTAGGTGCAAGTGAAATTAGCATGTTTAGAGTTTCTAGATTTCATGTTGTCATACCTTCTTATGTGAACACAATTTGTAGAGGTATTGAGTTCTTTTCTTAGTTTTGAAATATCATTCTCTAAATCACATACTTTCTGTTTTAACATGGATATTTGCTTTTTCAAAACTATGTTTTCTTTTTCAAATGTTTCAGCTTGATTGTAAAGCTCACAAAAAGCAGAATGTAGTTCATCATATTCATCCATGATAGAGTTTGTATCACTTACCTCACTGGATGATTTGACCATTAAGCACAGATTTGCTTCCTCATTCTCACTCTCAGATGTTGAGGATGTGTAGCCTTCATCCCAAGCTATGTAGGCTTTCTTTTTCTTCTTTTCTTTTTTGACATTTCTTTCACTTTTAGATTTTCTTACTTGAGTGTTGTTGCTTCTTTTCAGGCTTGGACAATCTAATCTATAGTGTCCAATCTTTCCACATTCATAGCATGTTACTTCGACTGAAGTGTTGTCTTGCTTCTTAACTCCTTTTCTTTGTTGACCAAATTTCTTCTTAGAATTGTTTTTCATGAATTTTCTGAAATTTTTCACCATCTTTCACCATCAAGTTTACTTGATCTTCCTGTGAGTTATTTCCGTCTTCAGAGGATTCAGATTCTGTTTCAGTATGTTCCATCTTGAGAGCAATTCCTTTGGCTCTTTTGTCCTTCTGTTCCTCATCTGCCATGCGAGTCATATCCATTTCGTACTCTCTAAGTTTCCCAAACAGTTCAGCACTAGTAATAGCGGCAAGGTTCTTTGATTCAGTTATGGCTGTCACAGTAGGTTGCCACTTTCTATTTAGAGATTTCAGAATCTTGACATTCACTTCTTCTTCAATGAAGTTCTTGCCAAGTCCTTTGAGATGGTTGATGATGTATGTGAATCTCTTCTGCATTTCCATTATTGATTCTCCTTGGAACATTATGAATGTTTCATATTCTTGAATGAGTGTGTTTTTTCTAGCTCTCCTGACTTCAGCAGTACGTTCATGAGTTACCATGATGAGCTCCTATGCCTCTTTTGCTGTAGTACATGCAGAAATTCTAAAAAACTCATCAGAATTCAGGGCAGAGTGTATAATGTTCAAAGCTTTAGCATCGTTTTCAGCCCTCTTAATCTCATCTATATCCCAATCCTCAAAAGGTTTTTCTATTTCATTTCCATTTTCTATTTTCATTGGAACTTTGTACTCATTTACCACAGCCTGCTAGATGCTTCTGTGAATAGATTCCATAAAGATTTTCATGCGAACTTTCCAGAATGGATAGTTATCACCGCAGAACAATGAAGGTCTATTTATAGAAGCTCCTTCAGCGAAGGGTAAAAGATTACAAGCCATCACAGGGAACTATGTAGGATTACTAGATTGATTTACTAGTTAAAGCTCTTGATACCAATTGTTGGTCCCTATGTTGAATCTAGAGGGGGGGGTGAATAGATTCTAGTTCCCTACGTTCAATTTTATCTTTTCTCACTTTCTTTCCCGATTCAATTTTATCTGAGTTACAAATAACAGTTCAGAGATTAAGCAGCGGATATAGAAGGAAATTGTAAAGCGAGAAATACGAGAAAAGATAAGAGATAAGGTAGAGAGAAAGTTTGGACAGAGATTTATCCTGGTTCGGCGTTCGGCCTACGTCCAGTCCCAACCCAACAATTGTTGCGATCGGTTTTTCCACTATAATGATTCCTTGTGTCTAATACAAACACACTGCACAAACACAAACAAAATCAAAATAACCAAAACATATGTTCTTCTCCTAAGAACATATCTCTCTAATTCTTGAATCCTTCAAGAATCACCTTTGAGAGCACCTCTCTCAAATTCCTTAACTCTTCTTCTAGAGAACAACTTTCTCTTAAGAGTCTTGAACCAAAACGAAATACAAAAAACAAGATAAAGATCAGTAAAGATTACACCTGTTGTGTATGATCTGATCAAGATTATAACCAATGTATTCAATCCTTCACACACTCTTCATCTCTAGAGAAAATCTTTTAAAATCTTGAAGAGAATTCTTAGAACTTGTGTTCTTTTTGAAAAACAGTTTTTCGCTCTTCCTTTCTTCTTGAAAAAACTCAAAGATCTCTCTTGTTGAAAAACATTTCAAAGAGGTTTCAATTTAAATCAGTTCAAAAGCTTTTTGAGATGAATTCTGGTGTAGTAATCGATTACTAGAATGTGGTAATCGATTACACCAGAGAGATTTTGCCTTCTCTGTTATCTCAAGCACGAAGTAATCGATTACTAGGATGTGGTAATCGATTACTCCAGAGTGTTTTGGGCTTCCCTGTTTTCTCAAACTGTTTGTAGTCGATTACTGATATATGGTAATCGATTACTTAGGCTTAAAAACATTTTAAACAACAGTTTTCAATTTTTCAAAACAGAAAAAGGGTTCCCAAACTACTCTAGCTTGATTCTCAGAGTAGATTCAACTTCTCTGTGAAGCGAGATTGAATAAAAACCACACTCAAAGCCTATTCTAAAACAATCAATACAATTACGCTCCTATTTACAATCTATCATTAAAATCAAGATTGCAAGTAGATCAAAACTGAAAACAAGAGACGACTTCTTCAGCTTCAAGTCCAACACTCTTAACTTGTTGATTATTGTAATTTTGCAGTCTGGATAAAGTATTTCCAATTGTCAAGTTTACCTTTAAAGATGGTCTTACTCTGTCAAGTTTCCAATTTCTAAAGGCAGTAAGTTTGTTGTACTATTAAAACCATTTTCTAATATAGACATGGTGGATGATTTAAAATTCTTGATTAGAATAAGACATTTTGATACATAGAAAGTTCATGAAAGAAGACTACTTGGCACACTTGATAACATACCCCCAAGGACATCATTGTCCCTGCAACTACATTACATCATCGTTTTGGAGACTTACTCCCCAACAACTCCCACGAGGTTCTTTTTTGAGTATTGTGGAGTCTTTCATTATGATACTAAAGAAATGGTAGACGGGCTAGTGTCAGAGTCACAATGACTCTCCGATCGCACGGATCATACAAAAGGCTTTAAGAGCTTGCCCTCGTCCCTTAACTGTGTGTAATTCCCTTTGGTGCTCTCCCTTAACTCTCTCCATAAGGACTTCCACCTGACTCAAGCAATTGCATTATTCATTGGTGCGTCTTTACTCGATCGTTTATCTGCTTAGTGGCTTGGAGCTAACAAGGTATCGTAACTTTGATTCTCGCTCCTAACAAGGTTATCTTTTAGCTAACTAGCAATACTCTTTGTATAAAAAGTTTATCCAACATTGTAGTTTTCACTTCATCAACATCAATCTACAAAGGTCACATAAATACTTAAAGTCTTGAATATTCCTCAGGTTCATAAAGAAGATTGGGACTTAAAATTGTAAAATATGACCAATTTATAGGTACAACTCAACCATCCATGTTTGCAAACTTAACAATTATTGTTATCATTTAAATTTCTATAGAGAACAGGTAGAGTCTCCCCTATGATATAAACATTTTCCAAAAATAAACCCATGAAATATTCAGATCAAATTAGTTTAATAGCAACAATGTATCTAATTCCAATGCAACAATACATTCCAAGACTATCAATATCTGAATTTCATTATCATATTCCGTATTCATAATTTTTCACTAATAATCCATAAATCTCAAAATAAGCACATCCCATCAGTTTTAAAAAAATACTAATCATTTTCTCTTTGGAAAACCACATGTATCAATTAAGAGTACTAACAAGAATTCACACAAGAGCCTATAAAAAAATCTTCATACTCTCTGTAGCGTTCTTTAAACTTAAAATTATGCCTTTATAGACTTTGGGGTGTCAAAGGTGCTTGGCTTAGAGCACTGATCCAATATACATTTTAATTGAAATAAAAGAGAAAACCCATATGTTACTTTAATCAGGTCAATTTCAATAATTAAAACTAGAGATAGCAAAAATAAGCTAAAACCTTCTTTTTGATCAATTTATAGGTTTGGAAAGAGAATTGGATGACAAAAACAACATCTTTTTCAAAATCTAATTTTGTATCCATAATCTAGGCATAACCAAAATCATGAATATGTAATTAGTTTTACGAATAAACAACTTCCCCCAATCCTAAACTATAATGAGGGCATATACTCATGATCACGAAGTAATTGAGATCACAAATATGTGATCAATCTTTTAAAAGAGGAAAATTTTCCTACAAACTTTAAGATCAATTTTAGCTCATTCTACTTGATTAAAAGTTAAAGAGATGACAAAATTTAGATATACTCACAAGAATACCAAGGGAAAAGGAGATATAGGGTGAAAAGAGAAGAAGAAAAGTGTTTGAGTGGAAAACAAATTAGAGTTACATGGGAAATCCAATTTGCATACAATGATAACCCCCACATCTATATTTAGACCATAGTCCTCGCCTAGGCAAGCAGACCTCATGTCTGAGCGAAAGAACTCGTTGTTTTGTCACCACGAAAGCGGCTCTCACCTAGGCAAGAAAATTTTTGCCTAGGCCAAGATTCCATGCATTGAGCTCCAGCTCCAATTGAAAATCCGGCTATTTTTTCTTTGTTTTCTTAGGCACTCTTTGTTACCCAATCGATCATGTACTTGCTTTAGAAGTTTTTCACCCTCTTTGAAGTCTTGAAAGAGGATTCTAAGCTTGATCACTAGTATTTTTTATAGTCAAACATATCTAAAAGCACATGCATAAGCAATACAAAACAACATAAGAATAATTTCAAAATCTAAAATTCCAGGGTGTTACAAATGGCGCTACCAAAAATTATTTGTACTTTTAACCAACACGTATTTCCTAGAATTACATGAAGAGGAGATTTCTAGAGAAGTTCCTCCCTATCTCAGAAACTTCAGCCATCATAAGTGAAATAAGTGGAATTAGACAACTGCAAGGTGAGACCTAAATATTGGAAAAGATTCAACAAGTTGTTTTATTAACATGTCCTAACCTTAAGCCATGTAACAACAAACCACAATTAACACCATAAAATGAAAATTAAACTAAGATTTACTAAAGAAAAATGAATCATATATGAAGAACACTCGCAAAATATGACAACATAGAAGAACAAAAAGTTTGAAAATTGAACTCTACACAAAGATTATAAGACATGAACAATTCAAGGACAGCTAAGTAACGCAAAACTCAATGGAAAACAAAATTTAATAGGCATACCAAAAGAAAACTAAAGCTTGAAGAAGAAAGTTATGGAGTTTGGTAGAGAATAAGCTTTGATACCACTTGTTACAAGTCTCCATAGGAAACTAAAACTTTGCCCCTATATTTTTCAAGGAACTCATGAAATCTACTAGAAATTGATGTTTTAAGGAAGTTATTAATGGAATAAGAAAAAGAAGTTGAAAATGGAGAAGGTAGAAATGGTAGGCGCATGGAGAACGAATGAGCCAAATGAAGAATTACCACAATGGATTTAACACCTATTGATACGACTTCGAAGAGATTCACACATGAATCTTAAATAGAACACTTTCACCAAATATGAAATTTCTATTCTTTTTCTCCCAAAGTACTTTACAAGAAAAGGAACAAGGTTTATATAGAGGGAGAACATTACTCCAAAAGCAACTAAATAAGAGGAATTCAAAAATTGGCCAATGGCAGTGGAACACCCTAAAATTTCTTCTTTTGTTTTAATTGCATGTTTTTTTTATTTAAGTTTATTAATCATGTTTAGGTGTATTTGAATGTCTTAAGTATATGTCGAGAAGATAATTTTGAAGAGCATTTTTAATCAATTATTTCCTTTTGGAATTAAATTTGTAACTTCGTTTAAGTTAGGAATTCGGTCTTGAATATTTAATTCAAAATTCTAATAACTTTTAAAAAATTTTAATTTAATTTTAATTTGGAATTCTATAATTTTTAAAATTTAAGAATTTAAAATTAATTTTATTAGAGTTATACTCCTTTTTGAATTAAATTAACAAGTTTCTTTTACAATTTTATGAGATGGGTAGGTTAAATGTTGGTTGTAGAGAAACTGGTTTATGTTTTACGATTGTCCTTGATTTTAGGTAGATGGGTTAATTTGTTGTGTATTCACTTTAAATGAACTTATGAAAGCTGTAAATTAGTACAACTAGGAGTGAAGTAAGGAATATTTAAGGATGCATTTCACTTTTTGAGTATGAATGCAAATCTATTTTAGATTTGAACCTGAGCTTAAGCTTTTTTTCTTAAAATTTGGTAGAGGTGGAAAACTGTAATTAAAAATTAGAACTTGAAAGGTAATAAATATATGTGTTAGTGGGGAATTGGTTTTTATCTTAGAGGTTTTAATGAGATTGGGATAAGTCTGGGATGAGGAAGTATATGAATGTCACTCCATGTGTCCAAAATGACATTTGCTACATAACTAAGTTATAGTTGTGACAAATTCCAAGTTGAGTGAAACTCAATGAATATTCATTTTGGATGGGTTTGGTGAAGAAAAGATTTGTCACAATTAGACTTTGTGGATGGAAAGTGATTTTGTCAAAGTATCTTGATGGAGGACCATCCACAAAAATGAGGATAACAAAAGGAATGCTCTAGAAGCTAGAGGAAGATGATAAGCATGAACTACTAAAATTGAAGCAAGAATGAAAAACTCAACTTTAAAAACTCATAGGCCTTATAATCTCCTTGAGGAGTTGTAATTTCTTGTTTTGTTGACTTTGACTTTTTTACCATCTTATGTTGACTTTGACTTGGCCAAATTTTAGTTTCGTTTAGTATAGGAAATGAGATCCCTCAAAGTCATGGAATACCTTTGTGAAATTCACCTTGTGATTCACATTTGAAGATTTGACTTTTGTCACCTTCAAGAGTGAATTGTAGCCATGCATTTTTAAGAACTAATCTAAAGGCTAAGAATGCACTATTCTAAAAGTGCATCATAACCCTTCATTTTCATTAAAACTCATCCAAGGGTGAGGAGTTAATCTTAATGCATGGCCTCTCTCAACCATTGGATTGCACACTTGGCATGCCACTTGGCCTAGATGGATCAAATCTTAATTTTTTTCTACTTTATATGCTTGACCTTAACATAGATCGAGCAACTTTGATCATATTTGAATGACAATAGAGTTTTTTTATTGTGAGAGTGTTCTTTCAGGTTTTTTTGGTAGAACCTTGAGTCTTTGTGGCTATTCCTTATTTAAACTTATTGATCCTTGATCATCGTGTTCTCCATTTGTTATCCCATCCATTTATAGTTTTTCTTTTATCTTTGATGAACTTGTCCGAAAATTTCATTAGTGCATTTGATAAATTTTTTGAAGGATTGAAGATAGGGACAAAATCATCAAGCTTGTGTGAGCGCTTGCTTCATATCCTCGATAATGCAATTGAATGTATGGAATTACAAAATTCTTGTTGAGGCTTAACTATATTTAAGGGTGAAGTTTGCGTTGGTTTTGACCTTTCAGTTTTTTTTTTGTTTTTTTTTTTTTGTTTTAGGTTCAGTTAAAAAATGGTTGAGCAACACCTCTATAACTAATGGTTTGTGTCCAACTTCAAGTTTAGAACTTTAAGGTCTCTTTGTCCAAAAATCATTGGATAGTGGAGTCATTATTGAGCGATTAGGGAGATTTTAAATTTAGTGATTAGTGAAATATTTAGGGCTAGGTGATTTTGGGAGCTTGAAAACTTTGGTTGAGCTAAATTTCTAGTGCAGTGAAATAAAATAAAATAAATAAAAATAAAAGATAAATAAAATAAAATAAAATATCTTCAGTGGGTGATTATGTTGCAGGTGAGTGGGTGAGTGAGTGTTTACTGTTTCTCCTCACCAGAAAATCTATTGAAACCTTCTTACACTCTTTTTCCCATCACTCTGATATATCTCTCACATTCTTGTGCTGCAAACTTTTCCCAAAAAGAGATTGAGACTTCTAACTAAGAATAGAGATTAGAATCCTACTCATCTCAACTTTTCCCCTTACACGTGATCGACTCACATTAGGTATTCTCATTTTTAATAATAATAATGCATAATTTTTTTATTTACGTTTATTTAATTAATTTGATTATTTTTGGGTTAATGTTGGCCCCCATTTCGCTTGTGTTGTTGTGCTCCTTTTTTATTCATGATATTGTGTTGTTTTTATTGCTTATGAATCGAGCGGTCATTCTTTTCGAAAATTATACATTAGGATAGTTCTCATTTAAATGATAATGATGAATTTTTCTCTCTTTGCTTGCTTTTGTTTATTTGGACTAAATATTTCTCCTATTGGTTAGATGTTATTTTATCCTTCTTAGCTTTTGCGTTTTATTATTGCTTAGGATTGTTTAAGTGTTATCTATTATCGCTGGGAAGGGACATTATACTTCTTCCAGTGGAATTTGGGAAAGTATTAACAATTCAATTAATATAAATAATGGTCTATGTTCTCTACCTTTATCAGAAAAGGAAGAAGAATCACAAAATATTATAAAAGACATTATTAGGTGTGAAGGAAAAGAAATGGGAAGTAATTTGAATTCATTGAGATTATAACTTTGGTGTGGATGATATTGTCTTTTAAGAGGTAGCAATGATGAATGATCGAGCTCGCAATTTAAAGAAGCAAAATGCTAGTACAGGAATTGAATTATGTTTTGGTGCCTATTGACGTGGTGATGTAGGGAATATACCTTGATGTAGGTGTTCGTTGATGACATTATAATTTGTTTTGTACTTTTCATTTATTGTCTCAGTACTATTCAATAATAATAATTGTATTTAAAATAAACTTATCTATGTCAGGATCCATTTTTGAACATTATCTTGTATCAAAACTTTGTGATGTTTTTAGGTTTAGAATTCATTTAAGGTTTTACTTAGATTTGTCTTATATCGGTTATTTTGTTCATTAGTTAGCTACGTATGTCCCTACATATAGTTATTACAAGTCCTCAAACTAAGCTTCCATGTATTTTGAAGTCAATCATTTTGTGTAGTGTATTTTAAAGTAAATTGTTGACCCTATGAACTTAAAAATAAAAATAGAAATTTTAATTATGTGATTAATAATGGTTATACATGTATACTTATTTATTCATTTAGTAGCTTGGGTTATGATAATTCTATGAACGATTCCTTAGTTAATAGCTCTCTTCCTTATTATGTTAATTGTTTATGTTTTAGCTTTATTGTTAGATTTATTCAATTACATTCTTAATGTGCACTATTTTGGTTGATCATTATATTGCTATGGTCATTTTATTTTACTTATATTATTCTCTTAATTGCATTATTATTGCTTTGCTTATATTTATTTGTATTTGTTTATTGGGTATGATAATTTCAATTCGTGTAGTTGTGTTAAATATTTTGTCATGGGGAAATATTGGTGTGGATTGAGAGATAAATTTTGTGGGGCGTGTTACATTGATAAATTGCTTAGGTTCATGATAATTGGTTATAATTGTTTGAAAGTAAGAGGGATGGATGCCTACTGCGGTGGGGAAGGAATGAGATTAACCCTAGTGGACATGCTTGTGAGGCATGATGTTTTTGAGAAAATGACGATGATTATTATGAATGTTAAGTGAAACGAAAATGTTTTCGAAAAGTAAGGATGAATGAAACTAGAACGGTTAATCCGTGACAGGTCGATATAATAGCTTAGGACTTCAAGGGTATTCACAGTGACGAAAACTTCCACTGTGGCTGATCACCATGAGTGTGGAGTGAGTCTCGTGTAATACTAGTTACCCTGATTGTGACTGTCTAGTATCTCTAGTGAGAGTGTCAGAGGTGACATGTACTCTTAAACATCGCTCAGTTTTTTTGATGGTACCATATGGCATGAGAGTGAATTGTTAGTGACATGCATCATATTGGGTGGCACGATGTGATTGACTGTGATAAGTTATGAACTGGGTGTTTCTGTATTCTTTGCAATTTATTGTGTTGAACTACTCTTGTTAATCTCATTGTTGTTATTAAAATGAAAACTAACTATGTGGTTGTGTCTGTGGTATGATACCTGTGATGACTTCACGAACGAGGGAACAGATAAGCAGTTTGCAGGAGGCGAGAATAACTTAGGCTAAGAAAGGAACCCGATTACATGAAGAATTGACATGTTGTGGCTTTTTTTTTCAGTGGTTGCTTCTATTTATAAATGTTAAAACTTTTTTAGATATTTTGTCATTGAGAGTTTTTTTATTTGTTGAGACATATGTAGTTGTGAGATTTCATTTTAAAATTTACTCTATGAAATGAAGTTTAGTTCCCCTCATTTAATGTCGTAGTTATTTAACCTGAACCATGGAAAATTTATGTCGTTGCATTCGTAGTAACTTAAGGGTGTTACATAGATCTGATATTCTTATGCATTTAGGTGTTGTTTGATTCACTATAACGTTAGAAATGAGAAGGATATGTATAGGTGTGATAATACTTAACTTGGTTGCTAGGTATATGATTAGTTTATTGATTAGAAATGATGATAAGATAGGTGAGAGAGTTCATGGTGGAACTATGTTGGGTGAGTATGTGCATAAAACATGAAGGATTATGATAATTGTATTTTTTTAAATAATGGGGTTGTATACCTACTACGTGAAGGTAGTTTAGGTTGCTTGGTTGTGAATATGTCTTAGGGACATATTCACAACCAAGCAACCTACTTGTCAAGTATGTGCATTTATGAGGTTATCATAAATGTTTCATGGGTACTGAAATGTTTTTGGAAGAAGATGAATGGAGTTATTAAGTAGGACCTTTGTTGGTCTTTGTGAGATTCTTAGGATTTTGGGGCTTGTCACTTGGGTGGGAAAACATCCACTCTTACTAATCACTAAATTTGGATGTGAGTCTCGTTACAACATGGTATCCCGACTATTATTATATACCATTCCCTAGTAAGAATGTCAAGTGCAACATGTACTCTTAGGTATCTTCAGTGGCTTTTATATGGTACCACATGACATGTGAAAGGAGTTAGTTATCATGCATCATGTGGGATATTACATTTGGGCTTGTAGTAATGGATTTGTGAGATTGCTTTGCAAATGTATCTTAACTGGTCATTGTTATTACTGTTTTCTTGTAGCCTAACCCCTTGTGTGCCTTTTGGTGACACTTGTCATGACTCTATGGATTTTGGCGAGCAGATAATAAGTAGGAGTAGATGCAGCAACAAGTCCATGAAAGAGTGCTTTGGGGTCGAAGTATTCTCTTCTTCATGATATTCTTCATTTTTGTATACATCATTATAGCATTGTATAAGATTATATGTTATCTTTTTTTGTTAATAATGTAATTATGATAGCCTATAACACATCAGTTATTCATAGCTATGTGTTGGATTATAGTGTAAAGAAGTACTTTTGCATTTTAAATGTTCGTTTCCTTTTGTAGCTTTCATTTGATATTTATTAAATGTATTTTCATAAATCAAAATTAATCTATTTTAAAAAAATTAAAATGAATTTCGCTTTCAATGGTTAGTCAATATGGCATTAGATCAGGGTGTTACAAATAGCATCTAGAGGCAAAACCAGATTCTTTCCTCATGAATGCAACATAGAATCCAATGGTAACTTTTGAATTCATGAATGGAGTTGCACTTGTCTTGCCAACAAGTGAGGAAAGCGAGTATGCACGAGGCTTAGGTGGTACCTCACATATGCTTCACCTTGCCTTTGGTGGTGCAAGCCTACACGTGAACTTGCTTAGTTTTGCCTCAATCTTCAATTCTTTAATAAGTTTTCTCTAAGAATAATCATGAAATCGAAAATTCTAAAAAAAAAGAAATTAGAAAATAGAGAAGATAGAAATGAAGAAGCATCATGAAAGGATCCAATAAGTGGTAGAATTGCTAGAAACATGATTTCATTGACAAGATTTAAAAGTTTTCAGGAAACTTAGATAGACTCTCACAAGAACAAAGTTCTATTCAATCACAATTTGGCCAAAAGTCCTTACATGTGATTCAACCAAACTTTATATAAGGACACCAAAAGATAAAGTATAGTAAACTTAGCGTCAAAGATTCTAACGAAGAGAAAATAATCATAAAATTTGAATTAAGCTAATGAATTTGATTCACGCTTCTAAGAGAGAGAACACGTCTAAATCTCCATCCATGAATACAATTTGAATTAATGACTTAAATTCAAATTTAAGTGTCAAGAAACATCTATTTCTTTTAGATTAAATAATTTCAAAAAATTTCTTTTAGATTACAAAATCTTTTTTTCACTTTTTTTTCTTCTACCAAAATTTTTTTATTTCCACTCTTTGTTATTTCTCTTTATCTTCTTTTTTCTCTAATTCCTTCAAGCTTCGAAAAACTTCTAATAAGAATTCATAACCCAGAGAAGCAAATCAGAATCTGTCCTACTGATTCCTGATTCAGACATAGCGTGATGGTTCAATCAACCCTTTCCTGACAGAATGTAAAATTTATCATAGATGAAGAACGAAGGCTAGAAAGTATTCTTCAGCATCTCATAAGCCACCTTCTCCATTTTGCTGGTGTCCTGATTTTTAGCAACGCCGACAATAGATGAAGCAATTTATTTAGAAAGAATTCAACTAAAAAGCCTAATGATGTAATAAATTGTTTCATGTCAAATATAATTGACAAAAAAATGCTAGTTTGTGAAAGAAACTGGATGCAGACACAATTAATAGTAGATGTTATTGTGTTAAGATGTTAATGATTGACAAATAACATCTATGGGACTTCATATATCATCCCTGTTTGCTGATCCATCCTTCTCCAATGACCATTAAATTAACTAGAGATAACATTTCCAATAAACAAGATGGTGCCATAGGAATGAGGGTTAGTCCAGTATTTGAATTGTCCAAATTACAACATATCGAATTAGAGATAACTAACTATTGTTGTTGTCTATAATAGCAATGCCTTGGATAAATGTCGAACTCATGGACTAATATTAGTATTACCATGAATCGCGAATTCATGACCAAAAATATAAGTAAAATAATCTGAGATGTATGACATCACACTGTTCTGAAGGACTTCCGGAAAAAGAATTAACAAGTGTATAAAACTCAGAAAGTGAAAAGGGAAAAAAACAGAAAAGATATGTGGGAGAAAATGAGTATCAAAAGGTTCTGTAATCTAGAGATCTATAAAAATAAAAGGTTATAAAACTACCTCATCCCACTAAGTGATAAGATGAGACCAAATCAAAGATACGTAATTAAATATAACAACAGAACATCTGATTTTCAGTTAAACAATAAATTCATTTAAAATTATTTTTCTAAATTAATTAAATAGAAATGTAAAAGAGTATACAACATTAAGAACTTATTAATGTAAAAGAGTGTTGAGTTTTAGGATCCCATTGTTGATATAAAAAAATAAAAAACAGCATTGAGTTTTAGAAAGATACAAAGGACAAAGATCCTTAAACAAGGGAACAAAAGCCACAAGCTAATCTCATTAAACAAGGAAGGTGCTTTGGTTTGTACTCTGTCACTTTGCGATGAGACAATTCACCATAGATAGATCTTCAAACCGGGAAGAAGTTTTTTGCACTATTTTACATTCTCCTATCTCCAAGATGGCAAGAGTCCAAGGGAGGCAACAAGACAATTTATAAAATTTCTGAACTTTAAGCTTCAGGACTCCACATTGGATAATGAATCATCTCCAAAGTTGAAACCAATCTGGAAATCTTGTACCACCACAACTCCTGATTGACAACTCTTTCAATCTGAGTCATAAACCAATACAGTTCAATACTTAGGTGAGAAGAATGGAACATCAGATATTTTGAGAATCTACACTGAAGAAAATAAAGTTACCTTCCTGAAAATTAGTAAACCTCATGTGCCAGTGTTGAATCTATCACAAAATATTTCCTAGCTTATTTCTGCTCCGAAACTTTGTTTATGATCCTGCAACAAATCCAGAAGAAAACGTTGAAGGTCCAATAATTTCATGTAGGCGGCTATCATATTCTTCACATATCCACAGACCAACTAAACGGCTCAACGTGTCTACCAAAATAGAATTCAAGGAATTTTATGTAACTGTAAAATATAGAATGTGAACTAAGAACTATGATTTCATAATGGTGAAGTCTAACGGTCTCACATCATCATGTATATCAGTATATAAGTTGCATAACATCCAAACCAGAAACTTAATAGAATTCAAGGAATTTTATGTAACTGTAAAATATAGAATGTTAACTAAGAACTATGATTTCATAATGGTGAAGTCTAATGGTCTCACATCATCATGTATATCAGTATATAAGTTGCATAACATCCAAACCAGAAACTTAGTAGTCTTTCACAAACAACTTTAAAGTTTGATTTATTAGAGTTTATTCTTCAATTTCCTTCAGAAGACAGTGTTTCTGAATTCAGGAATCATTTGAAAACCTGCTACACAACATGTAAATAACAAAAAGACAGGCACCTGGAACAATAGCTTAAGAATATCAAGCAAGAAAAGTTCAGAAGAGACAGGGAAAGAAACCCAATCCATGTCATCAGAAGAAAGAGCATGGCTAAGGTTATAATGCTTAGTAAGTAATCTTAATGATTTTTTGGTCTAAGATTGATTCCAAAATAAAATAACATGTCATCCAAGAGAAAAAAAAATACTTTTGCAAGAAAGCTAGAGAAGAAAGGTATATTGAGAAAAACAAAATCCTCTAAATAATGTTGTAGTATAAACTAAGGAGAAAGAAGAAACAGTATGAGCTAGAAAGAAAATTTACCCGACAAGATAAAGTAAGATAAACAACTCTAACTCCCAGTGACAGTATATTCTTTATGGAATGGATGCTAGAACCTTTTCACTTTATTGCTCTCACCATTGTCCTACTGTCCTAAATATAAGTAGGGTTCATGAGTTGTTGTAAACACCTGACACTCGTGTTTGATTCCTACAGATTAAAAAGAAAAAATATATATAAGCAACACATTTTGTTGGAAATCAGCTTCAACAGTATATATTCATAATAAAAATTCTTGCAAATAAACCAGTATAGGTGTAACTTGGGTTGCTATCATTTTTTAAATGCTAACAAGAAAGTGAAATATTTCAAACAGGACTGCATTTCAAAAGCTGCAAAGATATTGAGGAGAACTGGCACCTGATGAAATGGTAGACATACGAGAATTGGTGCATGTTTGGTTCAGAATTTTAGAGAAGTATTGTGTCCGGAAGTCCCTTTCAATGAGGCAATGAGTTTGTAGCAATTTGAGAGTTCCGCATCCTTGTTACATTTGATGGCAAACCTTCGTCAAGGAACAGCTCATCTGTTGGACAATCTTTAATTTGTAGATTATCTAGAGATGGAAGAAGGACATGCATGTGTTGTGGCAATGATTTCAAATTCTACAATCCTTCAACACTAAATCTCTCTAGCAATGGCGCAGATAATCTGTCACCATGAAATGATTCAAATAGAGGGCACTTTCTGATATGCAGTTCCTTGAGATGATTATGAGTGCGCTCTTGTGAAATCATTTGTAGGTGTGGACACCTGATATCAAGCAAACTGAGTTGCGGGAAGAAATCTAGTGGAAAGGTAGTTAGAGAGTCACAACTACCACATATCTTTAATGTTACTAGGAAATCGTATGAATGCCCAATTAGAATGTTCATCTTTAGGCAAGAATCAATGAGCAGGAATTGAAGAGAAGCATTAGATCTGATGCTTTCATGTAGGCTCCATGAATGGTGAGCTGTGTCAGGGTAGATGACTGATAATCAAACTGCAGCTTTCCAGTCTTGTAGTTTTAATTCATCAATTTCTAGAGCCCTGGGAGCAGAAGCCACAAGTTGTTGTTACAAATTTCTAAATTCTTTAAATGAATAAGTTCCTCTGCAGGTGCCCTTTGAGCATGGGACACCACCATATACAAACTTATATTCAAGATGTTTGAAAGCCCTTGTCAGAGCTTTACATTCCCATTATTCTCATTCTATCATATCACAAAAGTACAATGATTTCATGGACGTAAATGAAGTGCTACTCCCATAATAATCAGCATCAGTACTCACTATCCCATCAAATCCTGTGATCGCAGCATCTCAAGAAATGGCAAAAGTCCAAGCGAAGGCAAACAGAGGCAATTTTCACACCTGTACAAAGTTAAGGACACCATTTTCAACAATGAATTATCAGACAGCCAACTTGGAAATTGTGTACCACTATAGTTTTTGATTGATAGATTCTTCAAGTGTTTCGAAGGTTGCAGATTCTCAAATATATCTCTTTCTTTAGTCGACTCATCAGTGTTTCAATTCCAATCCCAATATAACTCTAGCCACTCAAGGTGCATTTTATTTTTCAAATCTGCTGCTAAATCATCTGAGGGATTCTCAATATTCTGCAGCTCCATGAATTTTAGACTTCCATGAAGATTGAATTCTCCTAATTGTTGAATCCTTAACTCTCTACTTTTGCTAACATGAAATGAATTCAATACTTCAAGGTTTTAGTTTCCCCAAATGCATTGACACATTTCTAAGCTTGTAAGCATAAATTCTAGGCAATGACGCAAATTGGTGAGATTTTGTGCAAATTCAGGCGTAGGTCATCCAAATGTAAACAACAATTCAGCATCAGAATTTGCAAGTAATAGAGTGAAAAAATTGAATCAAGTAGTCTTTTCATATTAGTATAGGAAAGGTCTATGGAACCGAGATGTTTAAGTTCGCCTGTGGAGTTAGGCAACTCAGTGAGGCCAACAACGAGACAAAGATAAAATACATAAGAACTTAAACTTGGAGAGCAACTCATAATAGATGTCTTATAATGCAAATTATGATGTATGAGCATGATAGTCATAAGAATGACTTCAATGTCTCAATAATAGATCATTGAAGTATTGTTCACGAATTTCGAATTTCTTTTGACTCTTACACATCCCTCATCGTAAAATTAAACTCTCACCATCAAAGTTGATAATTGTGGGACATCATTTGAGATGGGAAGGAAGGTGATGATAGCTCAATAACAGTGCAAGGATGACTTCACTATATTCGTCAAGTTACTTCCCATAAGACACTGTGCGTAAAACACTTCGAATAGTTTCCAAGGCTAGAGGAAATCCTTTCCACTTTTTAACTATCTCCGCGTCAGTATCCTTTAATTCACCCATCAACTATGTAGCGTCATCTGGAATGCATGTTTAGCAGAAATTTGTCAACAATTAACTTTTTGTGCATGCTTGAGCTGATACACTTTGTTTGTTGTTACAAGAATTCTACTTCCTTGAGCTCCAAAAGCGAGAACAAGAGTTTGCTTAACTTCTCAGTTTTTCCGTTTCTCATTCCAAACATCATCCAAACCAACCAGAAATCGCGGATCATCGTCAATTACAGCATTGATGGACAACAGCTTCAGCTCCAACTTGTTCAGCAGCTTCTCATCGAGCTTTCTTCCACGAAGGTAGTCCAAAACTTAACACGTAACGAGCCTGTCAAATAACAGTGACTCGCTTGAATTCTGCGAGTGCAAGCGAGCTCTTCGTCGGAGTTCATGGATATTTGCTCGATGTCGATGCTATCAAAGGAGAGGAGGGGTTCTGTTCGTGTGAATTCATGGAGATTCCAGTGGTTGCCGTCAACACCGGTGACAAGGCAATGAAAGCTTTTCTTTCCCCACACCGTCCACGCTTAAGGTGAAGAACAGGGTTACGAAGTTTTATCGAGAGAGAAAGTGTAGGGCTGAAGAAGAAAAAGGAAGAATAAGAGGGTTTGGAGAACACCCAATTGGAGCAGTGACTTTTTCTCCCAGCACCCATCCCTATCTCTTTTCTTAATACAACTTATTTTATTTTCCTTTATTCCCTAGTAACTTGAATACTTTATTTCCCTGTCAACTAAACACGCTGACTATATTTATAACTAATTCATAATATATATATATATATATATATATATATATATATATATATATATTTATACATATTTTTCTTTTTTCATTAATTAGACATATTATACTTATCAATTAAACATTTTTCTATTCTAATATCTCTACAGTTTAAAAAGTACACCTATTTCAAGCACACATCTCTCCTCTTTGTTCTATTTATTTTATTTTCTTTTTATCCTTGTACCCTTTTAATCGTGGGTAAAATATTAAGGATTATTAATTTTTTAATTTAGAATATGAATTATTAATCAGATTTCACATAGATTTTTAGTTTCCTAATATAATAAAATTTCTTATTTGAAGAAATTTATTTTCAAATGGCAAGGAATTTGTTACTTGATTACAAGGATGAATATGTCATTTTTTGTTTAATTATTTATATCTTTTTCGACTATGAACAATGAGTAATTTAGCAAGGAAATTTAGACAAGGATGCACATGAATTCCCTCCACCACTTGTCTTACATTGCAATTACATCCTTAAATTTAGACAAGGATGCACGTATCTTGATTATTTTTCATATGATTGTTGTTCTACTTTAATATTATGCAATAACTCACTACCATAATTAGATCATGCCAAGACCTATGAAGTGATTCGGTAGGGATCAAAAGAAAAACGTAGTAAAAGTAGTATGATCAAAAGCAAAAAGAAAATAAATGTTGAGGACCAAAAGCAAAAATTAATGAGAAATACACACACCAAAAATATCTTAAAAATTCACAAGTGAACTCAAATGGACACATAGCTAAGTAGGAATAGATAACCATTAGGCACATAAACTTTTATTTGAACAGAGTTAGATTGCAAGAACAAAATGCATGCAGTAAAATTGGAAGGATTAAAAAAAAAACAAAAACGTTGTCCCCAAAAAAAACTTGGCGCAAGTACATGAAAAAACCAAATAAATAAAAAAAGAGTATGGGTTAAATTGTGTTTATTAAAAACTTTTTCTATTTCTAAAATAGTTTTCAAAAATCAAAAATAGAAATCACACTTATTTGAGAAAATGTTGTTTAGAAAGATCGTCCAATGAAGGTCAGTGAAACTTAGAAAATTAGTTTAAAGTTTTTATTGTCTAACAATTTTCTTTTTCAAATGAGATAAGGAAAAAGAGAAAAGAACACAAAGATTTATATTAATTCCCTCCATCCAAGTTACATTTAATATCTATTAGACACTTGAAGGATTTATTAACTAAATTGATTATAATTATTTTTTTTTATAAAATCACTTATAAAGTTATTCTTTCTGGTAAATTTTCTCTAATAAAGTTATGTCTGCTTGATAATCTAGCAAACTTACACCTTAAACTCACTAATCCAAGTATTATATCTTACTAACACTTTTAACTTTTTCAAAAATTAAAATGTTTGAAAGATAAAGATATATCTTAAAGAGAGAATATCACAAAAGAACTCATAAATAAAATGTAACTTTACTAAATAAAGAATATAAAAGATTATATACTTAAATTAGTCATTTAGCAGTAGTTTTAACTGCCTCCAGCTTGCTACCCCTTGTTAAAGACATTAATTAGACAGGAGATGTTGTCTTGCACTTTCACTTCCTGTAATCATCATGTGTATAGGAGACAAACATTTGTGGTGATGCATGCCAGTGATGGTAACAACGTTCAGCATGGTGCGGTGGTCTTTAACTTTCCTTTTAGCTGTTTATTGTTTTTTTTCTCTTAGCCAACCCACTTAATATTTTGTATAGTTGTTAACCGCCGCCGCGTATTTTGTTTTTCCTTGGCAACGATCAGTCCCTTGTTTGATAAAGAACGATTACATTTAGCATTTCAAAAAAAAGCCCCATAAATTAGCATGGCCAAAATAAATTAATAACCGTTTTGACGAAACTGTGCCCGGATAGAAAAATCGGTAAATCAAATCACGATGAATTAGATTAAAGTAATATTATAAATCTATTTTAATTCATTAAAATTTTAATTAAATAAATTTGATTTATTTAGTAAAATTATTTAATCTATCAAAATAAATTTAAGTATAAAAACTAATTATATTTTAATTTTAAAATATTTTATTTTCTAACTTTTGGGAGTGACATAAAATAATAATAAAAAAACACTTGATATTTTCTCTTTATTTAATTATCAACACAAGAGTGAGGTTACATCCATACATTGGAAATAACAACTACAAACTTGAGCACTCCCATACAACAAGATACATTATTTATTCAATGTAACATATGCATCGCACCACACCACAGTATAAAGTAGGTTGGTTACTGTGTGTTTACCGCAGGCATCTGCAAGAAGCCATTTAATGCTGCGGTATTGGAACTAATACACCAGCCGTACTCAATGTGAGGATTAGGATAACGAGCGCAAAAATTCCCACTTCCTTTCTTGGTGCATTCATCATGAGATTGACATAAATTTGGATGTTCAATAATCATCTTCTCAACAGATGCAAGTCCAGTTGGATAAATGCATTGACCAGCAAATAGTGCCCATGGGACACAACGACAATCTATGGAGCCGCATGGTGGCATCTCAAACGGCGAACAAACACCTGAACAATCTGTTGCTGCTATCTTTTTTGTTGAAAACATTACTGATAAAAAGGATATGACAATGTTAGAAGTTAGAACAAATATGCACACCATGTATTTTTAGTTCCTTCAATTTAAGATAAATTTGGATTTAAGACTTCAAATTAATTTAGATACTGATTTATATCTACTATTAGATAGTAATTGTTGGATCATAATGATATTGTTTAAAATTTTGAACAATTAAAATATTTGATTTAAATTTGAAGGACCGACTAAATTCAGTTTTATTTCAAATCTGAGAAACAATAACATATTTAATTCTTTGAAATATATTTAGATTCTTTTAGTTCAAAAATATATAAATAGAAATCAAGAAGAATAAAAAAGAATGAAAAGAAGCTACTTACGGGAAGTGGCAAGCAAGAAGACAGTCAAAGGAGCAAGCCTGACATAAGCCATTGTTTGATGACCAACTCAGATGTGTTATGTGTTTCTTATACTGCTGTTAATTAGTTCCTTCTCTCATGTAGCAATTTATAGGCCTTGTGTTAGTTCCTTCATGGATGTGTTACGAGTTAGTTCCGTCATACGTTACATCTTTCATGCATCAGTTAGTTGCTTCATGAGTTATTGTGTCTTAGTTCCTTCATGAAAATACACGCGCTAAGCCTTTTGACGTAACCAGAAAAAGAACGAAAATGATAAGTCAAAAAAGCATAACAACTAAGTTTCAACTGATTAAATGACACAAAAATTTTTATTTCTTATTTTTTTATAAAATTTTTTAAAATAAATGCAGATGACTAGCTTATCATTAATTAAGACTAAGATGTTTCGATCTTGTATCAGAATAAATTGCTCATGGGGTTGGAGTTTTATATTTAGTGATAAAGATGCATTAATATTATAAAATAATTATATTGGGATGAACTTTATTTTATGTGATTAAATTAATTGAGTTGGTTAGATTATTTAATATGTTGATATGAATCTAAATGAGTAGATGTTAGTGTTGACTAATTAGGGGATAATGAGAATTATTGGGTTAACACGCTATAAGTGAGTTATGTCTTTCAATACATAAGATAACCGAATATCAATTTTTCCCAACCGCCACGAGTCTACCTCGGCCCAGCCTCTGCCATGGGATAATTGATGTATTAATTGCTCTCGCTACCCCGCCACAAATCTACAATATCAATTCTCCCCAAGTGCCACCATGGGGCAATTGATGTATACCCATAACAGTCTCCCCCTTAGTAATTGCACCCGCTACCCCGCCACGAGTCTATCCCAGCTCGGCCTCCGCCATGAGACAATTGATATATACCCATAACACATATTAAGAGTGACTGAAGTCACAATCATAAACTGAAGATATCCAATTGATAAAGCATCATAAAGCCATCAGTTACATTGTTGGTTGGTTGCTCGTAATAGTCTAAAAGCCCCATTCATAGAGACTCCGAAGCGTGTCAATCAAGACTACTCATGGACTTGGGTATTCCTTTAAGCCCCATTCTTCTCTAATAATTTGACGTAATATGCTCCGTGAGATTACTAACATATAATTTTTTTGGTATAAATAAAATTATGTAACAAGTGATATCAGAGCAGCCATTTCTATGTTATGAATAAAGTTATTTTATTTTGTAAAGATTGAATCTATGTTGTGACTGTTTTGTACATTTACATGAATTTTGATGGATTCTACCCATTTGATTATATGTCTGGTAATTTTGTTTAATTGATTGGAATAATATGTTGTCAAAGTGACCTCTATTGTGGAAATTGATTTAATAAAAATTTACATAGATGTTGTATAGTGTTTATGTGAAGTGTGTACGGCACAAAAGAAGATGCAACTTGACCAAACAATAACATACATGTTATGTGATGATAAATATGTGAAAATCATAAGGCAATTTTCATGTGGGTAGTAATGGATTAAAAAAAGGTTATTAATTGACAAAATTGGTTATCAATGTTTGATCATTATATTGACAGTGTAAATTACAAAATTTATTTTTAATGTCCAAAGATTAGGAGTTAACGTTGTGCTGAGCATCTTATGAGGAGTCCATCGTACTTGAAATAGTCGTACATTTGGTTTTTATATATATATATATATATATATATATATATATCATTTTATATGTGTATGACTTACTTGGTTGTTTGTGAACATGTTATTCAATTATTTTTTGTTCTCGATTTGATTAATATTGCCATTGTTGTACATATTTCTACTCAATTCAAATCATCCCAATGTTGAATGGGATAAATTTAAAGGTATATGGAAGGAAATGGTAAAAATTGTTTTCGCTTGTATGGATTTGGATATAGCACTAAGGCATGAATGACCTATTTTTCCTCAGGATGTTTCTAATGAGGTAAAATTGAGAAGTGAGATCGATCTAAGCAAATTAATTTCTGTAAATAACTATGTTCATTAAAAACGTAGTTAAAACGTTCACTAAAATTTTTGTAAAAAATGTGTGTATTAATTGTTTGTTGTTATAACTTTATTAGGTGGAAAAACGTAATTCAAAATAGTTTACCATTGTGGTAACTTTTCTATATAAAAATGTAATAGAAAATAAATTGTTGTTTGATATTTTTAATTCTTATTTGATGTTTCAAACGCTAGTTAATATTTTTGATTTATTGTATAATCACTGTTTGAATTATATATTTGTCCATATATCATTATGTCTCTGCATTGAGAATGAAAAACCTATAAATAATTAATACGTAAAAATTATATACTGGTACACAAAAATGTACCGAATCTAAAAATATACTTTTTCTCTGAAAAGTTTAATTATTTATTAGATTGTGTTTGTATACGCGATATAGTTGAAAAATTCGAACAGTGAAGAAATAAAAAGAGATATGGCCATTAAGATACCAAATTAGGAGTAGGATAAATGAATAGGGGATAAAATGTCATATAACAAATTTTCTATAAATTAAATATAGAAAATGTCTTAAAAATTATTTAAAACATAAAATTATGGAAAAATAATTTTCAGAATCCTTATAATTTTGTCTTAGTTATGGAATGATCATAAATAATATTTTAAAATTAGAATCAAAATTATAAAATAAAGCATAAAAATTATGGTTTTAATTCATCATAAAACCTTAAAATTATGTAACTTCTAGGTTGCAATTGTGTGAAATTATGCATAATTTGTTATCCTTAATTATAAATCAAATAAACAAGCATGAAAAGATAAAAGAAAGACATAGAGTGGTGGTCAAAGGGAAGTTTTCAAACAAAATGCCAAAATAATAAGATTTTGGAAGTTTGGTCTTTTGTTACAAAAACTTTACCTTGGAGTCTTCAAATGCAAGGAAGAAAAGTTCAAATTGGCAACAAGATAAACCACCATTAATACCAAGTCAAGATAAGTGAAAAATTTATCTTGAAAATTAATTACTTAAATAATTTTTGAAGTAATTAGTAGTTAAACTAACCAAACTATGTTAACTAGTTGGTTACATGCAAATGTTTAATGTTTTTATTTTCCGACTATAAATACCCCACCATTGGACACATTCCAGTTATGAACTTTGAGTGCCAAAACAGCTAAATTCTTTTTCTTTTCCAACCTACCAAAATCATGAGAACCTTAAGCCAAATTCCAAAATTTTCAAAATTTACTAAAACCTACTTCACTTAACTTTGTGTGGAGAGTAGGTCCAATTTCAAAAACCTTTCTAAACTATTCTAAGTTTTCAAGTTTCTAAAGATTCTACAATACTAAATCTTATAAAATTTTGTGTTCTAAAATTGAGAAACTTCTTGATGTCTTGATTTTTATAATCTTATAATCTTTAATTTATAAGACTTAAATAATTTTTGAATTAATAAAAACATTAAGCGATGTTAGCAAAATAATCCAAGTTTATAAAGATTTTTAAGAGTTTTCAAGTGTAATTGGAAGATTTTGTTAACAAAAGATGGTCAATATGGTTTTAAGGTGATTTGACACTTAAAACAATCCAGTCAAGACATATTAAACCATTAGAATGGAATGGCCAACAACTATTAATATTAAATGAAGGATTGTTCTATATTAAAAACGTTAAAATTTTAAGTTTATAATAATGAACATCCATACTTTGAACTTAGATGATGATTTAGATTGTGTTTGATTACCTATGCTTTGAACTTGGATGACCTATGTTGTGAACTTGGATTATGATTGAGTACCTATGCTTTGAACTTGGACGACCTATGTTATGAACTTGGACGATTTAGACTATAAAATATTAATCCTCGACAGTGAATTAAAATGATGAATGGAACTTTTACCACTATCATGGAGACATGATTTGATGATGGTTAGAGTACTAATTAAATTTATTTTGAGAAAAGGGAGATAAAATTTCATTCATTTACGCATTGTCTCGAAAGAGGTGGTCTCAGTAGGGGGTGCAGATAATAAACTTAATCTATGCGTCTAGGCGTGCTTCTAGACTTTGAGGATCTTAGAACAGTTAGAATACATTTAATTCATGATGATCACATGTTTGTTTATCATATTTTGTGCACCATTGTGGGATCCCAATTGGTCAGTAAGTGTTATGATGATGATGATGATGTCGTATTATCTGAGATGCTGCCACATGGGATATTAATGAAGTTGAGGATAGAGCATGCACCGTATAGGAATTTCCATTTAGTCATAATTCATTTAATTATTGAGAATTTTCTAGAACTTACTCTTGCGTGTTTGTGTATGTGGTTTGACATCTGTGGTGATCCTAAAGTTTACTTGAGGGAGCAGATTAAAAGGTAGATTCAACAATTCTATTCGGAGGGTTTTGGTAGAAGAATAATTGATTTGTATAACTAACTGAATGATCATTGTGAACAACATGTATATTTATAATTTTCACAATGTTACGTATTTTTATGAGACTATGTAAATAAATTTTGATGTTTCAGGATTTTATGACATATTTGATATGTTTGACTTTCAAGGAATGAATCAAATTGATAGTGACGTTTTTTTTGGGAAGATAAATTATTTTGAAATTTTTTCAAGGAAATGAAACATTTTCTATTAAGAATAATAAAATGGAGAAAATGTAAGTATTTTAGTAATGACATGACGGGTCATTGCAAAGGTAGTATCAAAGCATGTCTAACCAGTTCAACTTGTGAGTTATGTGTTTGCTATGTGTTTGCTCAGTGTGCTTGTTTGATTGTTGTTGGACTTAAAGCTTGAAGATGCTTGGAGTGTCTCTCTTGTTGTTTTGATTTTGATGCAATGTAATTTTGGTTTTCTTAGATGAATTGTAACTAGGAGTTTCCTATGTATTAATGGTTTAGTTTAGACTTGCGTGTTTGTTCTTGGTTGGAATGCCTTAGAAAGCTAAGTTGATTTTGTATGATTTCTCATGATTCAAATGTTTGAATTTCCCTTTAAATTTATTTTCAAATTGAATCAATTACCAACTAAGGTAATAGATTACCAACTGTAGGTATTCAACTGCCAAAAGTGGGTAATAGAGTGAGAATTAGCATTTGTCTCTGAGGTAATCGATTACCCCCTCAGGTTAATCGATTACCATGTGTGAATTTCACCTAAAATAGCTTTATTTTCTGGTTTAATCGATTACCAGCCTGCTGTAATCGATTACCTCTATCAGAAAATTATTTGATTGCCTAAATTGGGTTTTTAATTTCAAATATAAATATGTCTCTTTCAAAATTCTTTTCATAATTCTTGGAAATTAATTCCAAATATAAATACGTCTCTTTCACCGTGCAATCTTCTTCTCCCTTGTACTCATTATCTTTTGCCTTACGTTTATCTTTAACATTGTTTAATCTCTGTTTTACGTTGGGTAATTGACTCGGTAATCAACTAAATCTGATATAGTTAGATACTGCAATTGATTACGCATGCATATTGATTACTAACGTGTTTCTTGATCTTTCTTTTGTGCTTTCCGTTGTGCATCTTTGATCAATCTTGTTTTTTTGTCTTAAGGTTAGATAGTTAATCAAGAATAGTATTTGGTTGAATTAAAAAGAAAGTATAAACGCACGAAATTGGGTTACCTAGGAACTAGAATCTATTCACCCCCTTATAGATTCACCCGTAGGGACCATCAATTGTTTGTTGGTGTGCTTCGAATAATTGTTTGAATTGATTAATTTTTACTTGTTTGCTTGTTGATTTGATTAATGAAAAAATGATTGTAAAATACAAATACGCAAGAAAGGGGGTTGGATTGTGTTTATCAATTAAAATTTTTTCAAACGATGCGTTTTGCGTCTGTGTAAAATCGTTTAGATTAAATGCAAACTTAAACTTGTTTTTCAAAGATTGATTTTAATTAAATTTGCAGTTTAAGTTATTATCCCCAGTTAGTAAGCAGCTAAAATAATCAAAGCAATAATATTTTTATACTAGTTCGTCTACTTAAGACTACGTCCAGTTACTCAACAACTTACTGAGGTTCCACTAAGAGTATTCTTTGAACTCAGTCACTCTTAACTAACAATATAGATATTCTTTGAACATAGCCTTCTCAGGCTAAAGCGGTATTCATTGGCCCCAGCCTCCGTAGGTTAAACACAAGTATTCTTTGAACACAACCTCCACAGGCTAACCAAGGTATTCTTTCAACACTTAGCCTCCTCAGACTAAAGAAGGTATTATTTGGACATCAACCTCTAAAGGCTAGACTCACAATATTATTTGGACTTCAGCATCCACAGGCTAGATTCAAGGTATTCTTTAAATACTTAGCCTACAAAGATTACCACAACAGTAGTTTACAATTAAGTTCAAATAGAAAATATCCTCTACGCAGAGAGGGATTTTACAATGAGAATTCTATTCTAAGTTTGTGGCGAGCAAACTTGTTTTCTTGAGAGCTTGAGCGAGTATGTATATGATCTTGATCAGAGTAGTTCGCCAAGTTAAACTCGTAGAGATGAAGTCCTTTTATAGGTGTTTGCGTGAAGTAACCATTAGACTGTAGATGTTAACGTTAGTCCTTGTCTTGGGTACTTTCACATCTAGCAGAGTGAACAATCAGAATATTTAATGTAAATTCAGCGGTTGTCAGCGTGAGATCTGCCTTTGACTTGATTCGCTCAGAAATTTCACTAAAATGTACAACTATTTCTCGTGTTGCAGAGGTTTATTTTGAAATCCCTTTCCACCTATAGAACATTCTGAGTAACAGTTGAATTGAAATGAGTGCACGTGTTACTCAGAGTCTTGAACTTCATAAAAGGTAGACGAATGAATAATTATAAAGAGTTGTGTGTTGAATTCATTCGTCTGTCTTCAATCTTCGTCTTCAACTCTAGTCTTCAAATCTTCACACTTGAGTACATGACTTGAAGTTGAGACGCCCTCTCCGTTTGATCTTTGAAAGTTTTTCGTCTGATGAGAATGCTTTCAAGTATGACGGCTTGAACTTTGCGTCTAGAACTTCTTATGTTTTGAGGGTGTATCTTTCGTCTATGCGAATAATGATCTGTCTGATCATTGTTACTCTATACCTATTGAAGCATCCGTCTGTCTTGTAATTATCAAAATTAAGATGTTACAATGATTTTCAAATTAGTGGATAAGATGTAATTTATTCTAAGTTGGGAATAGAAAGTGACAGTTTAAAGAAATGATAAAATTATAGCAAAAGCCCTATAAGTTTTGACCCAAGCTATAGATAAGTTGAATTAGAGTAAGCCAAGAAAAAGAATAATAAATATATGAATATCTTTTGATAATCAATCTGTGAGTATTGTTTTAATCTTCTATTATAATAACAAATGGCCGGAAGAAATGATAGAGATTGTGGATGCCCAAGAGAACCCGCAATGGAACATTGCAAATCTTTGAAGACACTTGATGACTCTCGCCACCAATTCTCTCGGATCTAGAATTGACAAGGACACTTCTCTTGATGTCATTGGAAAAAGCATCAAGTTTTTGGCTGCGGAGAAGATTACCTCTCCTGGAATTGGAGGCTTGTCATTGAACTCACTTAAAGGACCTCCCAAACCCACGGCTTATCCAATTTTGGTTGAGATTTCGGATCTCAAGTGCTTGACCCAGCTTTCCATTTGTAATTTCTTGATATAGTCAATGTTTCTTCCTCTTCTCTATCAAAGTGTTTCTTAATTTGTCTGAATTGTGCTTGTTTGAAACTAAATGAGGGTTTAGGTTGTAAACAATGTGAGTTAGTTGAGCATCAAGATGTGTCTCTATGTGTTACGAAACTATAGACATCTTTCTCCAAAAATTGGATGCTTGAAGAAGCTAGAGTATCTTGAGCTTTCATTCAATAAAATTAAGATCTTGTGAATGGAGATTAGTTATTTGGAGAGCTTGATTGTAGTAGTTGCTTTGTAGAAATGAATCTCTATGAAAGTTTAGTTAGAATAGTTTTCTTCTTCCTTTTCCCATCACTGAGGGGCCTCTCTGGTTCAAGGAGCTTCTTGAGGTATTGGACTTGAATTTGTGAGATTTTTTTTATAATTTATTTCCTTTTGTTTTGCACATCATCATTGTTTTCTTCCAATTTGGACACTTCTCACATTGTCAAAATCAATTATTTTTATGATTGTCTGAATTGTAGTGTCAGAAAAAGTAATCTACTCTTATTTTTTATATTTTAGGCTTCGTATTTTTATGTCGGAGACCAGTGAAAGGAAAAATTAAGAGTAGTTTGTTTGTGCAGTGATATGAAAATAATTTCTATCAATTTAGAGCAGTTTCTCCATTTTCTTCAAGTGCTAAAGATCTGCTACTTGCCATAATCTTATTGCGCCAACTGGACTTAACCATCTGAAAGATATCTTGGTTCACAATTTTTTCCTTTATGTTGTGTCTTAGCTGTGCTATGTGGTCTAACTTTTACAATGTTATCATTGTCATATTCATGCCAATTATGTGCATCCTTGCTTCCTAGATTCTCATGTTATCAATTCAACTTATAAGTTTAAATGGATTATTTGACGGACTTATAACTTTGTAACTTCTTCAACTGAAGTCCTTTTTTGCACCAAATGGTTGCTTTTAGAGGTTGAACAATATAATAAATGGACTTGAAAAGAAGGGAAATAAGTCCAATGGTTGGTTGGTTCGAACGGATGCTCTAATCACCACAAGTGTGATATAAGTTCATCTATTTATTTAAGTTTGCTCCCTTTTGAAAGCTGCAGTGATCCTCTCCCGCTCTCCTCTATAGTGGCCTTTGGTCATGCTTGAAAATTAAAAGTTCAAATGCATAACTAGTGTTATTATACAAGATTATGCCCTCTTCGTTGTTTGTCCATAATAGAAGTTAATATATTTCAAATGTGGAATAGAAAATCATCAATGAAGAGATCCAAACTTAGAGGTTTATCTGATATGCCTTTCTAATTGGTGTAGGGGAAATTGATTGAAATTCATTTCAGCGTAGTGGGGAAAATTTTTGGGACAAAAATCCAAACTTGTACGAATGTTCCAAGTTAAAAATGTTACATAAAATTAGCTCTTTTCTTATATCATTTTTCCAATTTGGTGACCTGACTTATTCTTATACAAATTTGAATAATTCTATTAATTAGAAAAGGTAATTGATAATAGTTCTTTCAAATGAGTAAAAATAAGAGAAAATCACACTAATGACTAAACTACAAAAAAGAGATATTTTATTGATGAACATAAAGCATTAAATGTTTACATGTTCATCATCAGAAGCTTTAGTTCGTATATATGCTTTATATTGCTTCAAGGTTTTTATCTTTTGTTTCTAAAAATTTCACCTTCCATTATATTGCTTATTTTAGATTAGATTTTCTAGAATATAAATTACATTTTAGAATGTCTAATCCAAAATGTTAAATTTAGTATCAAAGTGTGTTCTATGCATAAAGTGAGAAGCTCAAACACAATTGCAATAAACCATCTGTTGTGTTGGCAGAGATTATGACATTATATAGAGCAAATTTGAGGAGGATAAAAAACATCTTAAGTGAGAGACATGAAGGTAAACAATTTGTCTCTTCAATACTATTAAACTCAAATCACAAGCATTATACTTGTTTGTTAAAAATGTTATTTTCAATAAAATAAATTTTTTACAGAGTTATTTAAGTTAAATACAAATAGTTTCGTAATCTCAGGACATTTTATGCTGATATAAAATTTTAAAGGTGAAGAACGGATGAATTATTAATTTTAAACTAGCTTATATATTTGAATTTTTAAAAAATATGGACTTTCCACTTCGTAAACACGTCCAATATGAAAAGTCTATTTTTTTAAAAGAAATTATAAAACACTTTCTAAATTCACCTGTTTTATGTTTATTGTGATTAATAATCAACGTTTAAATATATTTTCTACGTTTATTATGTAATCAATAATCAACATGAAAATAAAAATTTTATATCTTTTACGTCACTTATTTTCCACGTCATAGCTCATTTTTTCAGTTGTGATTACTACTTAGATAACACAAATTTACAACCTCAATAATTAGATTCAAATAACACAAATACCTCACCTAATTTACACTCCGAATTTCAATCAAATTTAAAAGATATAACACAACTATATGACCCTAATAAATCACATAAGATATAATAATGAGACTCAAATAATATCCAAACGTATAGATAGATAAATATATTCTATAATTATAAACATTATTTCGTGACATAAAATACGTTCTATGGTGAGTCATTATTTTTCTTTATTATTTATTTTTTCTATCTATTTTAATCATTGATTTGTGCTTAACTGTTTATTAATCATTGAACTTAGAAATTAATTCTAGACTTGAAGAGGAGATATCACATCAGATTTTTATTTGTATTTGGAAAAGATTTTTATTTTTTTTGTTTTATTTTGTAATTATTTTTATTTGTATTTTTTTTTCTAGGCCAGATTTGTGAAGAGGCCCATTTAGTCCATTTCGTTTCTGCCTAGGTTTGGGCTGCTAATGCACTAGAGTAAGACAGATTTTGGTAGAGGGTTTATCTCTGTTTAGGGGTTATAAATGAGAGTCCTCTTCTTCTTCATTTTTTTTTTTTTTTGATGTTTTGAATATAAAGAACTCCCTTCTCCTTTTTTCTTCGTTTTTCTTTGGTTGTTACAATACAATGACCTCTCCAGTTTTAATTTTAATTATTCGTTTTAAATCTCTGCATTTTCGTTTCATTATTCCATTCATTTTCTATTCTTCTATTTCACTGTTCCATTCATTTTTGTGGGTTTCGACCAAGATATGATAACAAGAAGAAAAAGGTAAAAGTGGTGAAGATAAGAGATGGTTATGATGTCATGGCAATGCCAATAAGTCCCTATAGAATCGCCACAATGTTGATAGAGACCATCGATAAGATCCAATATTTTTCCTCAAGAAGACAAGAGAGAATTCTCTCACAAAAGCTAGAGCATTATTTCATAAATTGCAAAAAGATCCTATAAGCATTTCGGTTAGGCCTTATATAGTGTTAATGAAACTTGGAGAGGAAGACTGACCTAAACTAGTGGTGGAAAATAAGGAGAAATATGAGCCACACACCATTTGGCTCATGTTACATGTCAACTTCAAGAGAGTTACATGTCACTCTCAAATTGACATGTCATTAATCCTAGGTATTTATCAACCCTTGGATGAGTAAGAATCCTTTATTGAGATTAAGTGTTACATGCTTACTTGCAAACTTGTATGAATTTGTCCTAATCTTCATTCTCTAATAGAAATCTCCACAACTAACTCAAGATAGATTCGAAAACTTAATTCAAACTCAAGAACAAGAATCAAAAATAGAAAATGGATGTAGAATAGAGATGGAAGCATCATGTTAGTAAAATAAGCCAAGTGAGGAATCGCCACAATGAGTGATGTCCATTGATAAGATTCAAAAGGTTCTAAGAAGAAACCTAAGAGAGAACTCTTTTCAAGAATAACTCAATGCTAATTCGATTTCTGAAAAATTTGTCAAAAGTTCTAACACATTAAATTTCGAGCTCACTTAAGGAAATGACTAAGCATGTGACAGATTCAATTTTGGTGCCAAAAAATCTGAATTTCACTTTCATCCTTAGATTAGGAATTAATCAATGGATGAGAAATGGATCCTTGTGTATGGAATGGATTACCAATTACAGATTAATGCCATCCACTAGATTAAGGTGCAAATTGGATGGTCCAAATTCAAATCAAAATGGTGCAAAAAATGTGACTATCTAGTTTAAATTCTAACCATGTGATGAGATCTTTTCTAATGGATAGAATTTAAATTAGCTAGTGGAGTTAAGTCTAAATTTGAGCTATTAAGATTTAGATCCCGTCCCAAGGCTAAATTTTAAACTTAGTTAATGGAAATTCCCTCACTTGATCATGCACATGGCTCACTTTCTCTTTAGGCAAGTGAAATGCATTTTCTCACTTTCACTCTCATGATTTTCGGACTACATGCTAGACTTAGGCCATGAGCTTCAAGCTCTATGCACTAGCCAAATACATCCTAAAAATAAGTATCAAGTATTTACAAATTGAAAACAAAATTACAAATTCTTGAAATTAGAGATAGGTCTTCAAAGGTTGACTTTGATTTTAACTTAGTCAATTCTTCTTCTACCTCCTCTTGCATCTTCTTTAACATTAACCTTATCACTCTTCTACTTGAACCTTGGTTTTGGAGCCATTGGAGAAGGACCTCCATCAAACTCTCCTTCTTGATGGCAACTTGTCCCCAAGTTGGTGTGATCATCATCCAAACCTACATCACAAATAGTAAGATCACACAAATTAAAAGAAATATTACCACCAAAATCACTAGGAAGATCTAACTTAAAAACATTAGACCCTAGTTTTTCAATAATCTTAAAAGGTCCATCCCCCCTTTTGGAATAGATTTGAGCTTCTAACGTTGGGGAATTGCTCTTTTCTTAGATGCAACCAAACCAAATCCTCAACTTTGAAGTCAACTTGCCTGCAGTGCTTGTCAGGTTGTTTGACCACTTGTTCATTCCTTTGTTCAATCCTTGATCTTATCTTGGCATGCATGGCTTTAATCTTCTCGGCCCTATCCAATCCCTCCCTATTAAGAGCACACTCAAGATGCAAAGTACACAAATCAAGAGGAGTCAAAGGGTTAAAGCCATAAACAATTTGAAAAACTGATAACAAAGAAGTAGAATTCACCACTCTATTGCTGGCAAACTCCACATGTGGTAGAAAATCTTCCCAGGACTTTAAGTTACACTTCACAAAACTTCTCAATAGTTTCCCTAAGGTTTTATTCACTACTTCTGTTTGGCCATCCATTTGGGGGGTGACAAGTAGTAGAGAATACGAGCTTGATACCAACTTGATAGAGGCCTCCTTAGAGAATTCTCCAACAAGATCTTGAATTCCCAAATCTAGCGTCTTCAACAATCTTCAATGGAGTAACTCCTAGTGGAGTTCTTGGCCAAACAATGCAAGTAACAAAAAAAGGAAAAGATGGAAAATACTAGGAATGAATGAAAGGTGATATTGTTACCCAATAAGACAAGCAGGAACCGCTACAATGGTGTAGGAAACCATTGTTAAGATTCAAGAACTCTTTCTAAGGAAGACAAGAGAATCCTCTCTCAAAAAATAAAAGATATTTTAGTAAAATTGATCAAAAGTTCTTACATGTATTTGGGTTTGAGTTTATATAGCGTAGGTGATACGTAAAATATGTGAGTGATAGTTACACCAAACACATACCTTTGTTATGGCAAGTATACCACGATCATCAAGTAATAAGTATTTATAAACGAGGGTTGTCGATCCCACGAGGACAATAAAACTAGAAGACTTATATCTTTATTCGATTTACTTTATTAATTTCCCAAGAGGGAGAGAAGCATTAAGGGGAATTGTTTAGAGATTTAAGTAAAGAACATAATAGAAATTTATATTAATTTGAATGCAAGAAAGAGAGTGATTGGGATCCCGATTTCACCCCTAATTCACCCCTTATAATCTTCCCTTAAGTTATTCACATATAATTATCGCTCACGCCTCCTACGTCTATCTGGATTAATTTAATCTCTTAACTTTAATACCAAATCACTTAGGGATTTTTATCTCATGAATCCAAGTGCAGTCTGCATTACTACATATTCCTACCTCTATGATCCTAGAATAATAATCATATCATTCTCCTTTCTTCTCTAGAAATCTACTTCGTTGAAGTGTCCGTAGATTAACTTATCAATTTATTAACTTCTTAGTTTTATAAACAACATTAAGAACGAATAAACAAAACACTGAAACATATACTGAATAACATCAAGAATCATATAAAGGGAATAATTAGGGTTACATCGTTCTCCTAATCAAGGAGGGAGTTAGTTCATAGTGGTAAGAGAAACAACACAGATAATGGAAAGAGAATACATAGTGAAGTCTAGCGTGTCCTTCCTTGTCGGTCGAATTCCGTTGCCGTCTATGAACTGGAAGAGGATCTCAGTTGAGGAGCAGCCGCTGTCTAGGTTTAACCGTCGGGATTCTAAGAACTAGGTTTTAGAAATTAGCTAAAAGACTGAATGCCCGAAGTTCTGCTAAATGAGGTTTATTTATAGCTTCTTGAATTGGACTTGGGCCTGATGCGAGTCTACCTCGCGCGGGGCAATAGACAGCTCGCGCGAGTTCATGTTCCAGAGATGAACCTTGTGTTGTACTCCAAGTCTCTTTGTGCGAGATGAAGGAGCTAGGCACGAGATGAGTGCGAGGTGAGGTTCCAGAGAGTTAAATTCTTCTTGAAGACATACCACCTCGTGTGAGATGATGTTGTTGAACACGAGGTAAGTGCGAGATGAGGTGCCATAAAGTTATCTTACTCTCCAAGAATGATATCTTCGCGCGAGATAAGAAGAGATGAGTGCGAGATGAGGTTCTAGAGAGCTTTTCTTCTTCACTGGAGCTTCAAGTCGCACGAGTTGTGATCCAACTTCGTGAGAGATGCTTTCTTGAGCACAATTTCACCTGAATTTAGCTACTGTTCCTCCCGAAACACTTAAAACACCATCAACAAGCTCTAATGAGAATTATTTTGAATTAGGACCAATGTAGAGTTATTATAGATGGATTGAGTGTGTGAAAAAGGAAATTTATATTATAAAATGAGCATAGAAATAACTCACTTTTGTAAGTTATCAGTATGGAAGCTTGGAGAACAAGCCAATTCTAAAACTAGTGGCTGAAAATTAAGATGAATAAGAGCCACTCATCTTGGCTCAAGTTAAATGTAAACATCAAGAGTGTTACATGTCACTAACACACGCATTGAACGTGCGTCAAATAAAACCAAATCAGCCTACTAGTTTGTAGTAGTAGTGGACTTGGATCGTTTCCCATGGATTACTCTATTATTTCTCAATAGCCAAAATATTAAAATGCGATTTAGGGATTTTTGTTCTTGGAAAAATTAAACAATACAACAACAATCAATTAAAACAGTAAAATCAACAACGAAACAGGATTGTAGAATCGAATTAAAAACAAGAACAATCAATTAAACAGACATCATTGCAATCTATGTCAATTCCTAATTTCCCTCACTGGTTCAAAAAAATAAGAGCAATCACCTATGCAGTGTACTGAAACCGAAACTAACGCTCTAAAATCTCATAGGATTATCATCGAACACTTGGTGACCTTTAAACTCACAATCGCATGAGAGTACACAACTCAGTTTTGAATCAATAATGTCAGAACAACAACAAAATCAATATGAAACAACAAACGAATAATTCATTGAAACTGCAACAACTAAAAACGAGTACTCATGCAATTGAAAACAGAGAACCTAAGGAAATTAAGGATCCTATTAAGATTGAATTGATTGATGAAATTAGCTATGCATACTTGCAATTGAACAAAGAAATAAACGAAATTCCATAATAGCAATTAAAAACGCAAAGAGAATAATGGGAAAAGAAACCCTAGTATAAGAAAATGTAAGAGAAAAGAGAATGGAAAATGTAAGTGCTGGAAGCGAAATTCAGAAATTGAAATTGCAAGTGAAAGAAGTGTCTTCATAAATCTATTTTTGGCTATATATAGAGGCAGGTAATGTGCCAGTCACATGACCTTTTAATGAATCAGATGCACCCTTTCGAATCCCACTCAAGACACAATTAAACAGTTCAATATACATGAATTTAAATGGGCCTACTAAATTGTTCTCGCTAGAATTTTCTGGCAGCAACCACGTGTCAACTTAAAGCTTAATTTCACCCTCGATATTGTCCAAATTATCTCTTTATGTCTTATAGAGTTTGTAGCTCTCTATGAGTCTTATTTAAAACGACATAAAATGGAGCTCAAACGGAGTTCTGTGACAAAAGTTATGCTTGATTTAGTGAACCTGGTCAGAACCAAAAGTTGTTACGAATTAATACAAAAATATGCACTTTAGGCCCAATTGAGTCTTAACTCATAAATGCACTTAAACATGTTAATTAACTATTAATTATGCTCTAATATGATGTAATAAATGTAGAGAAAATGATAAAAATAATAACATATTAGTCACTCTCAAATTGTCATGTCATCAATCTTCCCTTGACTCAACCCTTAGATGAAGGGAGTGATCAAGGGCTATGGTTTCTTATTAGATTAAGGTGTGGATCCTCATCTAAATAAAGATCCTACTTGAGCTCTAAGTGTTTGGATCCCCAAATGAAATTCAAAATCATGTTAAACTCAAATTTAAATTTCACTTGTGAATTTTGGTAATGAGTGGAACTTATTTTTTATTCCAATAGGTTTTTACTCTCCTAGCTTACACACTTATAAACACCAAAAGTCAAATCAAAAGTCAAGAAAAAATCAATATTGGTCATGAGCTTCCTTAAACTCACTTAACTTGGCCAAAACAAATACAAATCAAATGAACTCAAATTTGTTTACAAGTATATTACAAGAATTAATTCCTTAACTAAGAAAGTTTGACAGAGCTTGTGCTTGATCTTAGAGCTTCTTCACTTCTTCAATCCTTTTGTGCATGTTTCTAGTAATTCTTCTATTATTGGATGTTCCTACATCAAACCCTCCTTCTTTTCTTGAACTTGTCCCAAAGTTAATTGATTCATTTGTATCTACATCAAACAGAGAAAGGTCACTTATATTAAAAGAATTACTACCTTCATAACCCATGGGAAGATCCAACTTGTATGCTCTTTTTTAATTTCTTTATTTTCAATAAGCAAGGTCTCTTTCTTTTTTTCCCTCTTGTTTTTCGATTCATCCTTGCTCTTTAACTTGCTTGCATCTTATTTTCTTTTCACTTTTCCTTGTTTTTGTCTTTCGGTCAAAACTGCACCTCCCTTGGGTGTCTCAGACAAATTCACTTTTCTCTTTTAGTCTCTCTTAATTTTCAATCTAACTTGTTCTTAACACATCTATTAGGAGATAAAGGTTTTAAAAGCACTTTTCTACTTTCAAAAGAGAACAAATAGGTGTTAGCTAGACCATCATGAATCACATTTCTATCATATTGTCATGACTTACATAACAATAAATGAGTAGCCTCTATGGGTACTACATCACACATAATGTTATGATTTTACTTTCCAATAGAAAATACTATCAAACATTGATTATCAACCTTTATTTATCCATCCTCACTTAACCATTGCAACCTATAAGACTTAGGATGAGATAGAGTTTTCAAGTTAAGTTTAGAAACTAACCTTGAGTGTACAACATTAGTGCATGATCCGCCATCTACAATGAGAGAACAAGTATGATCTTGTACCTTGCACCTTATGTGAAATATTTTTTCTCTTTGGCCCTCATCAAGCTCATGACAAGTACTTCCAATTAGTCTTCTCATCATAAGAAGATCACCTTCCTTCGACAATTCACAAGAAGTAGCATCTCCATCACTTTGATCTTCCTTTTCACTTGATGATACATGTGACTCCTCACTTGTGACTCTCCATCTTGTCTCATCCCCATAGTCCTTTTATTGGAACATTGGGAAGAAATGTGCCTCTTTCCAAAGCATTCAAAACATTTAATGGAGTTAGACTTTAATGAAGAAGATGCTGCCATTTCGTTGTTCTTCATGTGAGGTTCACGATCTAACTTTGGCTTTGGCTTTTGGTGAGTACTCCTGATGGAGGACCATCCTCAAGTATGAGAATTACAAGAGAAATGCAAAGTAAAATAGAAGCACAAGTTAAAGAAGAGTTTACCAAGTCAAAGTCAAAGGTTAACTCTTGGAAGTCAACAAATTGGGCTCATGAAACCTTGTAATTTTCTAAGTATTTTGTAATTAGTTTAGCTTTAATTTTGTAAAGCTTGGACCTTATGGATTGCATGCAATTTTTGACCAAGCATGTTTTGGACTTAAGTTGACCTCTAATTATTGGCCAAAGCCTTTTATGGTGGGCCTAAGTGCTCTCATAATCCAATTGAGCAAGTGAGTTACACTATCTTAAAAGAGAGTGGACGGAAAATGAGAGAGTTAATGAAATTTCCACTAACTTGATTTAAATGTCCACCACTTGATCAACTCATAATCAAGGGTGTAAATTTAATTCAACCTTCTAATATTTGACCTCTAATTCAAGAAGGAATTCTAGCCTTTAGATTACTTCAAATCCAAGGCCTAGAATTTCATCTTGCTTCTTCCATGATCATCACACTTAAAATGGATTATGAGCCTCTTGATCATTCTTTTCTAGACCCTTCTTGATTGATCAATTGTGAATGGTGCATTACTTCATTTAATTGATCAATCAATGATCAAAGGGTGGGGAATGAGTCACAACCAAATGAGGGAGAGAAGGCTTGGTCATATAAGTTGGTCAACATTTCATTTGGGAGGCACTTTGGACAATATTTGAAATAGAATTTTCTAAGACTTGTTGTCTTAAGAAAGGAGAGAGCTCTCCTAGGGTTTCTTTCTAAGAACCTTGAATCTTATCATGGATCCATACATCCAAGTGGCGATTCTTCCTAAGAGCTTATTCAATTTATAATGGAGCGTCATTCTTTTCTTCTCCATTTTATCTTTTCTTCTCCCTTTGATTTAGTTCCGTCAATTAGCACCTTGACCATGAGCTTTTTGCTTCATTTCTATGAGATCAAAAGTGTTTAAGAGTCATTTAAGGTTAATGAATGAAGATTAGGGCAAATCATTGTGAATCTGTGAAGATCGATCATCATTTCCTCATGGGTTTGCATCAACTCCTCCTTGTTCTTATCCTTCCAACTTGAAGAATTAGGTGTAAAAACTCTTTTGAATCTAGTTTTCCTCTTCAATTGAGACTCAATCTTCTCATATAGGTGTATCACCTTTTCCAAAGTAAAATATCTTTGAAGCTTAAAAACATCTTGAATCTTCCTATTCAACCCATGAACAAATCTAGTCATGGTAGCCTCTAAGTCCTCTTGGAATTAGGCTCTAAGCATGGTGATTTCTAAGTCTTTGAAGTAGTCTTATACACTCTTATTGTCTTGGATCATCCGTTGAAACTTGTAGTGTAGCTCTCTCATATATATAGGAGACACAAATTTCTCTTTCAAAGCTTGTTTCAAGCTTTCCCAATTGGTGATCCTTTGTCTCAAGTAATTAACTCTAGCCTCCATTTGGTTCCACCACACCAAAGCATACTCTTCAAACTCCAAAGTCCCATGGTGTAGCTTCCTCTCTTCACTTAACATTGGGTAGCTAAAAGGATTTGATCCACTTTCATAGACCACTCCAAATAGGCATCGGCTCCACCACTCCTATTAAATTTTGGAAGCTTAATCTTCAATCTTCTTTCATCAAACCTCTCATCCTCTTCATGATATTGCCTTCCGGTGTCTCAGCTTACTCCTCTAAGATCACGACCAACCCTTCCTTGTCTCCTTCTTTTATCCTCAAACTCGCCAAAGGCATAATCTTCATCTCCATAATTATTTCCACCATCACTCCCAATAGATGACTCATACCCTCTCCTAGTATTTTCTCTCCTTCTCCTATCTTTTTTCTCATTTCACCTCTATTTCTCCTCTCATTTTCTTCCCTATTTATCCTTTCCTCTTCCTCTCTATTCCTCCTATCTTCTTCCGCACAAGTATTTCTACTATTTTCATTAATTTTTTTCTCAAACTCATTTCTCCTCTCATATTGTTTCATCTTCTCCTCCAAACTAGAGTTCAACTGATTCATCATCACCTCCATCATTTTCAATGTCCTCGCTGATAAGTCATTACCACCACTAATGGAGCTTTCCATTGTTGTAAGAAAAGGTTAATATACAAATATTAATAAAGAAAATAAATCTCTAAGTGTACCACTAAACACTCGTGTTTCTCACTTTTATGGTTTTTTCTCTAATAAACTCTTTTTCCTTTTGATGGTACCTACGAGTGAATCTAGAGGGGGAGGGGGTTAATAGATTCTAGTTCCAAGATAGCCCAATTTTCTTGCGTTTCTACTTTCTTTTAATTCAATCGAAACTATTCTTGATTAACCATCTAATCTTAAGACAGAGAAACAAGAAATATCAAAGATGCATAGCGAAAAGTACAAAAGAAAGATCAAGAAACACGTTAGTGATCAATAGGCATGCGTAATCAATTGCAGTAACTAAATGTTCCAGTTTTAGTTGATTACCGAGTCAATTACCGAACATATAACAGAAATTAATCGATGATAATGAAAAACGTAAGGCAAAAGATGAAGAGTAGAAGGGAAAAGAAGAGTGCACAATGATTTATACTGGTTCGGCCCACTACCTACATCCAGTCCCAACCTAACAACTGTTGCGATAAGTTTTCCACTAAAATGATCCCTTTTGCATTCTTTACATTCACTCTATAACAAGCAACACAAAAACGAAATCAAAACACCCAAAACACCAGTTCTTCAACCCAAAGAACCGTTCCCTTTGACCTTGGCACCTCCAAGATCAACCCTTTGACAAAACCCTTCTCAAAGAACCTTACTCTATCTAGAGAGACCCCTTTCCTAGAGTAATCAACCCAAATCCAAATGGGAAACAAAAATGTCAGTTAGAAAACACTTTTATGTGTAGATCTGATCATGTATGAAGACTATGAATGCCAACCAATCAAAATGTTCAATCATGATTGCCTTTTGAAAACAAGTTCTTTGAAGAACCTTGAAGTTCTTGATGAATTTCTTGGAGAAAAGAATAGAAAGAGTATGAAAGTGTTTGAGCAGTTCAAAAGATGTATTTCCAAGAATTGTAATTCTGTTCTAAAAGATTTTCAAAAGAGGGGTATTTATATTTTCATTTAAAAACCCAATTTAGGCAATTTCATGAATTTCTGATAGTGGTAATTGACTACCAGAAACTGGTAATCGATTGAACCAGAGAAGAAAAACTTATCAAGGTGAATTTGCTCATGGTAATCGATTAACTCGAGGGGGTAATCGATTACTCTAGAGCCAAATGTTGTTCCCCACTCTGATACCCACTGATGACATTTGATTACCTTCTGTTGGTAATCTATTACCTCAGTTGGTTACCAAGACCTTTTTCAAAACATTTTAAGAGGGAAAACCAAACATTTGAATCAAGAGAAATCACACAAGATTTGCTTAGCTCCCTAAGGCATTCCAACCAAGAACAACCATATGCAAGCCTAAACTAAACAATCAATACATAGGAAACACCTAGTTACATATCATCTAAGAAAACCAAAATTACATTGCATCAAAATCAAAACAACAAGAGAGCCACCTAAGCATCTTCAAGCTTTAAGTCCAACAATCTCCCCTTTTTTGGTTTTGGATGAACCAATCCCAACCAAGGTTTTCCTAAGAGTTTAGGTTGTGTGTTGATCTTCTAAGAATTTTGCAATTGTTAAAACTTCCAAGTACGCAGTATATGCATTGCAGATTCACAATTCAAACCAATATATTTTCAGAGCATCATAATATCATTCATCCAAGAATGTAAGACATGATTCAAAAACAAAATCATAAATCAAGACTAAGTAATTAACAGAGCGGATTATAAAACCATAACGCGATTCAGAGAGTTAAAATATTACAACCCAATTGAAATTTGTTCAAATTGTTCAAGCTGCAGTGGAAAATAAAATGCAATCAAAGTAAACTAGCCAAATTACAACCCAAAGCCAAATTTTAAATCAAGTAAGTCAATTCTCCCCCTATCAAGGATAACCTATACTAAATACTTCTCCCCCTATTTGGTATATGATGAAGCCACACTTGGAAAAGGATCCTTGGAAGCTCCAAATTGCCCACACTTGCCTTCAACCACGCATCAATCCAAAGAAGCAAAGAAGAAATGGTTCGGTTTAGTTGTTTGTGGTTTTAGGTTCAAGAAATCAAAGTAGAAAATGGATTAGAAAGGAGTGAAGATGGCGCCAAGGAGAAGAACTCCTATAAGCCTAGGAGGAACCGCCACAATGGTTGAAGAAGCCATTGATAAGATTCAAGGTCTTCCCTAAGGGAACAAGAGAAAATTCTCTCAAAAGCTAGAAGCTATTTTCATTTTTCAAAAGTTCTTTACAAAGGAGAAGCTTAGGGTATTTATAGGTTGCAAAAGCTTGGGCTCCAAGTAATCTTAGCTTGCCTTGCAAGCTAAGTAGCCTTTAACCACGGTTGGGAGCCACTAATCACGGTTAGGGCTCAACCAATCCGTGGAGCTTCCTTGCAAGCCAAGTAACCCAAGTGGTTAGTTGGTTGTTAGGAAGCACATGGCCTTCACATGGTCTTGTCCCCTCCTTGTCTCCTTCTTGTCTCCTCCTTAAGACCATGTGATGTGCCATGTCATCAATCCTCTACCTTTCTTAATCAAGGGTGGAGATCTTTGATTAAGCTTAGGCATGGATCCAAAGCTTAATTAAAGGCTCCCTCCTTGTTTAAGAAGGTTTTCAAGCTCACACAAGTTTTTAACAAAAAATGATTTTATTCAATTTTTAAATTCTTGTGTGGCTTGACTTAGGAGTGTGGCATGCGTAGGATTAGATGGAGCCTTAGGCCTTGGGCCTATGAAAACCCACGGGCTTAAGCCCAAGTATTCCCTAAAGCTATTACAACATAGGACTTAGTTATGTTTCAAAAGAATTTACAAGTAAACTACAAGTACTAGGTCCTATACTATCTTCTTGTGCTTGAGTCTTCCCACCTCCTCTTCTAGCTTCCTTTGCATGCTTCTAGTAACTCTTCTAGATGTTCCTACATCAAACCCTCCTTCTTGGCTTGAACTTGTCCCCAAGTTGAGGTCATCATTTGTACCTACATCACATAAAGAAAGATCGTTATATTGAAAGAGTTACTACCACCATACTTACTTGGTAAGTCGAGCTTGTATGCATTTGCCCCCATTTTTCTATGATCTTGAAGGGTCCATCTCCTCTTGGAAGTAGCTTGGAACTCCTTAAGGTAGGAAACCGTTCCTTTCTCAAATGAAGCCAAACCATATCCCCTACTTTGAACTCAATGTCTTTGTGATGTTTGTTGTAGGTTCTTGCTATTTGCTCATTCTTTTTCTCTATTTTCTCCTTTACTTGAGCGTGTAGCTCTTGGATCTTTCTAGCCCTCTCTTGACCGCTCCTATTACAAGAAAAAACTCAATAGGCAAAGCCACTAGATCAAGTGGGGTGAGTGGGTTAAATCCATAAACAATTTGAAAAGGAGAAAATTTAGTAGTGGAATGTTCAACCCTATTATAAGCAAACTCAATATGAGGTAGCCAATCTTCCCAACTCTTTATTTTGTCACCAACAAAAGTTCTCAATAGTTGACCCAAGGTTCTATTGACAACTTCGGTTTGCCCATCCGTTTGGGGGTGGCAAGTTGTAGAGAAAAGAAGTTTGGTTCCAAGACAACTCCAAAGGGTCCTCCAAAAGTGTCCAAGAAATTTTGAATCTCTATCACTCACAATGGTCTTGGGTACTCCATGGAGCCTCACTACTTCCTTAAAGAATAGTCTTGCAATATGAGAAGCGTCATCAACTTTCTTGCAAGCTATGAAATGAGCCATTTTTGAGAAACGACATACAACAACAAAGATACTATCCATCCCTCTTTTGGATTTGGGAAGGCCAAGGATGAAATCCATGGATATATCCATCCAAGGGGAGGAAGCAATCGGAAGGGGTTGGTAGAGACCATTAGGGGAGACTTTAGATTTGGCCTTGTTACAAGTGATGCATTTAGAGATGTGCTTGACGACTTGAACTCTCATATGAGGCCAATAGAAGTTCTCTTGTAACATGGCCAAAGTCTTATCTCTTCCAAAAATGACCCATCAAACCTCCTCATGAGTTTCAACCACCAACAAGTCCCTCAAAGAAGATTTAGGTACACACAATGCTTGGCCTTTAAAGAGATATCCATTGTGCCTAAAATAGTCTTTGAATGCACCTTTGGTACTTGATTCCCATGCAAGACCGAAATCCTTATCCAAGGCATACATAGGTTTAATATGGTCAAAACCATACATCTTACACTCAAGCATGTTTATCAAAGTGTGCCTTCTACTTAGAGCGTCGGCAACTATGTTACTAGACCCCTTTTTATACTTGATGATGTAAGGAAATTGTTCTATGTATTCTACCCATTTGGCATGCCTCTTATTCAATTTTCCTTGCCCTCTCAAATGCTTTAGGGCTTCATGGTCCGTATGGACTATAAACTCTTTAGGTAGCAAGTAGTGTTGCCACACATGTAAAGCCCTTACTAAAGCATATAATTCTTTATCATAGGTAGAGTAGTTAAGGTGCCCCCTTTAGTTTTTCACTAAAATAAGCTATGGGATGCCCTCCTTGCATGAGAACCGCACCTATGCCTACATTTGACGCATCACATTCAAGTTCAAATGATAAAGAGAAATTTGGTAAAGCAAGTATGGGTGCGTGTGTGAGTTTGTGTTTGAGCACCTTGAAGGCTTCTTCTTGAGAAGGCCCCCATGAAAACTTAATGTCCTTTTTTACAAGTTCATTCAATGGACTAGCTATGGTGCTAAAGTCCTTTACAAATCTTCTATAGAAACTAGCTAAGCCATGAAAACTCCTTACCTCCTTTACACATGTTGGTGTGGGCCATTCCTTGATAGCTTGTATCTTGGCTTCATCTACTTCCACTCCCTTTGAGCTTACAACGAATCCAAGGAATACAACTTTTTCGCCCCAAAGATACATTTATCCTTATTTGCATACAATTTTTCTTTCCTAAGTACTTCTAAAACACTTTTCAAATTATTTACATGCTCTTGAAAACTTCTACTATATACTAAAATATCATCAAAATATACTACTACAAATTTACCTAGGAACTCCCTTAGCACATGATTCATGAGTCTCATGAATGTACTAGGAGCATTAGACAATCCAAATGGCATTACTAGCCACTCATATAATCCAAATTTAGTCTTAAAGGCGGTTTTCCATTCATCTCCATCTTTCATTCTAATTTGATGGTAACCGCTTTTGAGATCTATTTTGGAAAATAGAGTAGATCCATGTAATTCATCTAATAGATCATCTAATCTAGGAATTGGATGTCTATATCTAATAGTGATATTATTTATTGCTCTACAATCGGTACACATTCGCCACGTACCCTCCTTCTTAGGAACCAAGATGATAGGTGATGCACAAGGAGAAAGGCTTTCTTTGACCCATCCTTTCTTCAAGAGGTCTTGGACTTGCTTCTCAATCTCCTTGGTTTCACTTGGTGAGCTCCTATAGGCGGGTTTGTTGGGCAATTGGGAACCCGGAATGAGATCTATTTGATGTTCTATACCCCTAAGAGGTGGCAATCCATGGGGAAGATCCAAAGGAAAGACATCTTGGAATTCCTCAAGTAATTCATCTATGGACTTGTCATCACCTACACAAGCATTGCTCAATGTTAAAGGAGTAGGCATACACAAAAACATAGATTTCCTAGCTAAGTATTCCCTTTTTATTTCATTGCATGTAACAAGTAATGTCTCTTTACATTTACTATGACTAATATTATTATTACAACTTGAATCATTTTTCAAAACAATTTTCTTTTTGCTTTGCTTCTCGGCCAAGGCTTTGGGTGCTTTGGAATTCTCGGCCTCTTCACTCTTTGGCTCTTGGGACCTCCTAAGTCTTAACTTGACTTGGTCCTCACATACCTCCTTTGGTGACAAAGGTTTTAGTAAAACTTTTCTACCTTCAAAAGAAAACAAGAAAGTGTTAGCAAGACCATCATGAATCACATTTCTATCATATTGCCATGGTCTACCTAGGAGTAAATGAGTAGCTTCCATTGGAACTACATCACACAAAACACTATCAACATATTTTCCTATAGAAAAGTCTATCATGCATTGTCTATTAACCTTTATTTCACCATTTTCACTAAGCCATTGTAATTTATAAGGTCTAACATGAGTAATAGTAGGCAATTCAAGTTTAGCTACAAGACCCTCACTTACAACATTTGTACAAGAACCTCCATCAATGATTAAGGAACATACATTACCCTTTACCTTGCACCTTGTATGGAAAATGTTTTCCCTTTGTGTGTCATCAATTGCAAGGTTCAATTTAAGGAGTCTCCTTACCATAAGCAAGTCACCCTCTTCGGCTTCTTCACTATGGATGGATGCTTCCTTTTCTTCTTCCTTCTCACTTGAAGATCCTTGTGAAGATTCACTTATAGTTTCTCCTCCTCTTGTGACCATTGTCCTTTTGTTAGGACATTGAGATGCAATGTGGCCCTTCCCTAAACACTTGAAACATTTTATGTTACTTGATCTCAAGGGATTAGGTTGAGAAACTACCTCTTTAGGCTTGGTGGAGTCTCGGCTATCTCTCCCTTTAGGCTTGGAAGATGGTTCCTTGTTTTCCTTTCCTTTCCAAGAAGAAGTGTTTGGCGTGGACACCCTTTTTGCTTGCCTTCTCTTAAGTTGTGACTCAATTCTCTCGGCTAGGTGTATGGCCTCTTCAATGTGGGAGTACCTTTGCAACTCCAACACATCTTGGATTTCTCGGTTCAACCCATTCACAAACCTTGCCAAAGTAGACTCCAAACTCTCCTCTATGTGTGCTCTTAGCATGGTGATTTCAAGGTCCTTGAAGTATTCTTGAACACTTCTATTCCCTTGATACAATCTTTGTAATTTGTTGTGTAGATCCCTTAGGTATGTGGGTGGTACAAAACGCTCTCTCAAGGCATGCTTCAAGGCTTCCCATGTGGTCACTCTTGGCCTAATGCAACCGTAGCCCCTATCTTGTTGATTCCACCAAATCATGGCATAGTCTTCAAATTCTAGGGTCACTAGGTGTAGCTTTTTCTCTTCACTCAACAAGGGATAGCTTGAGAAAATTTGGTCCACTTTCATGGCCCAATCTAGGTATGCTTCGGGTCCTCCACTACCATTGAACTTAGGTATGGTGATCTTCACAAACCTCTCATCAAACCTATCTTCCTCCTCCCAATGGGTCCTCCTTCCTTCTCGGTTTTCTCTTGCCTCTTCTCGGCCATACCTTCCGGATTCCTCCTAGTATGGTAAAAAGGTTCATTCCTAGGAAAAGGTTCTCTAAAAGGAATTCCTTCATCACTTCCAATGGAGGTTTTAGGTTCCCTTTCCCTACTACTTCTCCTTTCTCCTTCATCGTCATGTCTTCTCCTATTTCCACTCATCCTTTCTCTCCTATCCCCCTCATTATTCAAAGATCTTTCTCCCCCTCGGTTCTCCCTCCTCATTCTTTCCTCACTCTCCCTCAATTTAGCATCCATTTTCTCCATCACCAAGTTCAAAATATTTAGTGTCCTAGGTGACAAGTCTTGTCCAACACTAGATGGACTTGCCATGGCTGCAAGAAAGAGTTAGTATACAAGAAAATAAGGAAAGCAATAAACCTTTCAACACTCTCTAAGTGTATCCACTCACACTCGTGTATCACTCAAATCAAGGCTCTTTTTATGAGGATGCTCTCTTGCCTTTTACCACTCTTTCTCTATGTTCTAGTAGGGATTATCCTCTAATCAATTATCAAGGTTCTTAGCATACCATTATGAAAGAGGAACAGCACCTAACTAGGCTTAAGAGGTCAAGAAAGACAAGAGACTCTAAGACAAAACCAAAGAATCCAAAGGAGACAAGCAATAAAAGCTCAAAATGAAATGAATGGCTACTCAAATTGTGGAGAAAATTTAATGAGACATTGGCACATAATAGGGCAGCAAAATATCATATAAAAGCCCAAGGAAACATGTCAAAACAGAGGCATATCATGAGGAAATCAAAACTGGACAGCAAACACTTCAAACCACTTAGAAACCGAAATTAGAAACCGATTTCAGAAAAATCAGCAAAATATTAGAGACCGATTTTGCCTAGTTTCTATACTTTGCTAGCTATCATGCTTCTCATGCAAAATTCAATTAAATGCCTTTATGTTCAGTACAATAATATGTCCAGCAAAGTGCAGAGCAGTGGAGAAAAAGAAAATTACATGTAAAGAACCAAAAGATACACAATTCACTAGGAAGCTCAAAACTAGAATTTCAACTAGAATGTGTTGGCTCTTTCCTAGGTCCAATGGTGTTTCTTTTGTGTAACTCTTTTCTTTTTCACTTTCTTTTGCTCTTATGTTGCAGTACTCTCTCTTTTCTTTTCACTTTCTATGGCTCTCTAATTGTGCTTTTTGTTTTATAGCCACTACTCTTCACTACTTGTTTTTCTTTTCACTTGTTTTTCTTTCTCTTCTCTTTTCTTTCTTTTGATTTTGATTCTTTTCTTTTGTAATTGTATGGCTGGACCGAAACCTCTAAGGAACTAAAAGCCTCTTCTATGTTCAAATCCTAGCTTATCATAGCAATTACAAAGTCTACTCAAAATTTCAAAACAAATAGCAATCTAAAATTACTAAAAATTCAAAATCATGCAAGCATATACTAGTAGATGTTCCTAGCACTTAGAAATCATGTACTATGCGTGTGGAAGATTAAAGTGCAGTACAAAACCAGTAATTATGCCTCACAATACAGTGGAAAACACGGCTAAACAAAATCCTAATGACATACATGAATTAAAAACTTGCAAGAGCAAAATTCATGAAAGATTATGGAGTCAAAATTTGCAAGCTATTCAATCATGTATTCAAAGAAAATGATGGAACATATCAAGATGACGCTACGGCCTAATGCAATAACTATAAGAAGAAAATATGCTCCAAACTCAAAACTACTAATGAGACAACTCAAGGAACTCAAATAAGCTACTCAAAGAAGAAGACACAAGATTCAATCGGTGGAAGAACTCAAAAGAAAAACAAGACTCAACTAACCGGTGTGAAGATTCAAAGTTGAAGGTAACCTTGCTCTAGATACCACTTGATGAAGCCACACTTGGAAAAGGATCCTTGGAAGCTCCAAATTGCCCACACTTGCCTTCAACCACGCATCAATCCAAAGAAGCAAAGAAGAAATGGTTCGGTTTAGTTGTTTGTGGTTTTAGGTTCAAGAAATCAAAGTAGAAAATGGATTAGAAAGGAGTGAAGATGGCGCCAAGGAGAAGAACTCCTATAAGCCTAGGAGGAACCGCCACAATGGTTGAAGAAGCCATTGATAAGATTCAAGGTCTTCCCTAAGGGAACAAGAGAAAATTCTCTCAAAAGCTAGAAGCTATTTTCATTTTTCAAAAGTTCTTTACAAAGGAGAAGCTTAGGGTATTTATAGGTTGCAAAAGCTTGGGCTCCAAGTAATCTTAGCTTGCCTTGCAAGCTAAGTAGCCTTTAACCACGGTTGGGAGCCACTAATCACGGTTAGGGCTCAACCAATCCGTGGAGCTTCCTTGCAAGCCAAGTAACCCAAGTGGTTAGTTGGTTGTTAGGAAGCACATGGCCTTCACATGGTCTTGTCCCCTCCTTGTCTCCTTCTTGTCTCCTCCTTAAGACCATGTGATGTGCCATGTCATCAATCCTCTACCTTTCTTAATCAAGGGTGGAGATCTTTGATTAAGCTTAGGCATGGATCCAAAGCTTAATTAAAGGCTCCCTCCTTGTTTAAGAAGGTTTTCAAGCTCACACAAGTTTTTAGAACAAAAAATGATTTTATTCAATTTTTAAATTCTTGTGTGGCTTGACTTAGGAGTGTGGCATGCGTAGGATTAGATGGAGCCTTAGGCCTTGGGCCTATGAAAACCCACGGGCTTAAGCCCAAGTATTCCCTAAAGCTATTACAACATAGGACTTAGTTATGTTTCAAAAGAATTTACAAGTAAACTACAAGTACTAGGTCCTATACTATCTTCTTGTGCTTGGAGTCTTCCCACCTCCTCTTCTAGCTTCCTTTGCATGCTTCTAGTAACTCTTCTAGATGTTCCTACATCAGTATATCAATAAGCAAAAAGAGAGATGTGATAGAAAGGAAATACTAGAGAGTATCAAAGTGAGTGTGGAAAGACTCAATCAGCTACTTGAGGTCCATGAACCGAGCACTTTGAACAGTCTCCATCTCGTCCAAGCATTTGGCGGTAGTAGATTCAATCTCATCCAACCGATCAATAACGATTGACTCAAAGCGATACTTAGGGATATATTCCCCAGCCGCCGAATCATCATCATCGGAAGGAGGATGAGCTAAAGCTTTATGATGTTGAGGGGCTTCCTCCCTTGGCACCCAACCAGCATCGGTTTTGTTCAAACGCATCATCTTCAATGTTTTGTCACCAATGATGTGAATGTCTTTCACCAAGTCCCTATTCTCATTCGTAGTATCCACCTGAAAATGCTCAATTAATCGTGAAACAAAAAGAGAGTAGGGGCATTTTTTATCAAACAACCTTCTCGTCTTGAGCCTGTTGTCCATCACAACATGTACCCAGTCGATTTGAATGTCATTCTTTGACGCAACCATCATTACCATATCCTCTTCGTTGATTTGAGCATGGTTTGCTCCTTTAGCAGCAAGGATCCAACAGATAGTGTAGTGGAGAAGACGATCGTCGGCGTTCAGCCCGTCGGTGTTGTACGTGATCTTCTTCCCGCGCTCCTTACGTGAAGCCTTTTCCGCCTCCCAAGATTCGGGGTTCTTGAGCAGGCTCATGAAAAAGGAGTCCTTGTGGAGGTCGAATCCATTTGCTTGCAGATGCTCAACCATAGGACAAATTCCTTCATGTTTAAATCCTGCAAAACGGGAAAATATATCACGAGTCAAAATCATAGGTTTGCATTTTACCTCAGAGATTACCGTTTCGGTGGCACAGTGTGGTCGGAGATTAGAGTAGAAAACTCTCACTAGATCAGGGTAGATGAAACCCTTCAGACCAACAAACTTCTCAAGGTTTTGGTCTCGGAGCAGTGAATGGAACGTGAACCTTTGAGTATCGAGCCAACGAAAATCAAAAATCTTTGCCGGAACGAGTTCCTTGTTGGCGAAATCACCATAGAATCGAGATTATTGTGCAGCAGAGGTAAACCAAGGATTGATTGGAAGTTCCGCCTCTCCCGGAGATGTTAGGTTCTTCCTTTTAGAGCAGGATTCACCCTTTTTCGATCGGGAGAAGTTCTAGGCTTAAGCTTGTGACCCACGTGCTTGATCCATTTGCCTCTCCCTTGTTCTTTCATGGATGATGGTGGTGGAGAAAATGAAGAAGTTGAAAGGGGGGGTTTAAGATTAGAGAGAGAAAGAGATTTTTAGGGTTTGTGGGATGTGTACAATGAGGCCTAAATCCTGAAAATCACTTATAAAAACTCCACAATTGAGGTTAGATACAATGAACAAAGTATTGGACTCTCAAGAAATTGTAATCGATTAGGCCCAAGTCCATTAAAACCATGAAAATAAGCTTCAACAACGAAGGTAATCGATTACCCATACGAGGTAATAGATTACTCTAGTGAGTAACCAAATCCCATTTGAAAACAGGGGTTGTGATAATCGATTAACCAAAAACGGTAATCGATTACTCCAGAGGCCCAATTTTTTGAAAACTTTTTGCAGCTAGCGGTAATCGATTACCCATACGTGGTAATCGATTACTCCAGAGAGTAATGGCTCAAAATTTTTGAAATCAAGTTTGGTAGTCGATTGAAACGAAATGGAAATCGATTATCTATATCAGAAAGGTTGAACTTGATTTTACATGTTTTGAAAGAAGTTTGGTCATGTTCATACAATGTTATGAATATATACCTTGTTGGAGCACAATGAATGATCAAACTTACCATATGTAAGGGGTTCAAGAGAGATGTTCCTCACTTAGAATGCCAAGATTGGTTCTTAGTTTGAAGAATCTCTCCTTTGGTAAAGGTTTTGTGAAGATATCCGCGAGTTGGTTCTCCGTTTCAACAAACTCCATGTCACAATCGCCCTTCTCGACGTGGTCTCTTATGAAATGATGACGCACTTCAATATGCTTCGTTCTTGAGTGCAAAATCGGGTTCTTCGTGATGTTGATGACACTTGTATTATCACACTTGATAGGAATATGTTTAAGCTTTAGTCCAAAATCTTCAAGTTGCTGCTTCAACCAAATGGTTTCAGCACAACAGGCACCCACAGCTACATACTCTGCTTCCGCGGTTGACAAAGCGACACATGCTTATTTCTTGCTGTGCCATGAGACCAAGCATTCCCCAAACAAGTGACAGATACCACTCGTGCTCCTCCTATCCATCTTGCAACCTGCAAAATCGGAATCACTAAAACCAACTAGGGTAGGGGACGTACCTTTGGGATACCACAAACCACAGTTCGTTGTCCCTTTGAGATACTTCAGAATCTTCTTCACAACTATCATGTGGGATTGTTTTGGTGCAGATTGAAATCGCGCACAAATACAAACACTGAACATTATATCCGGTCTACTCATTGTCAGATATAAGAGTGATCCAATGATCCCTCTATATTTCGTTTGGTCCACACCATATCCTGTTGAATCATTATCTAAATAGAGATTAGTAGACATTGGAATGTTAGAAACCTTAAAACTCTCCATATCGAATTTCTTCAGAAGTTCCCTTGTATACTTTGCTTGATGTATGAAAATTCCTTCCTTCAGTTGCTTGACTTGAAGTCCTAGGAAGAATTTGACATCATGGACATATCAAACTCACCTTGCATGCTAGCAACAAATTCCTCACAGAGGGATTGATTAGTTGATCCAAAAATTACTTAGCTTAGCCTTTCGTACCATTGTCTAGGGGTTTGCTTCAGGCCATAAGGAGCCTTCTTTAGCTTGTAAACATGCTTAGGGAAACTGAAATTAGTGAAACCGGCTGGTTGTGAAACAAAACTTCTTCATTGATGTAGCCATTTAAGAACGAACTTTTCACATCCATCTGAAACAACTTGAAATCGTGAATGCAAGCAAAAGCAAGTAGTAACCTTACGACTTCTAATCTAGCAACAGGGGCATATGTTTCATCAAAATTTATTCCTTCTTGTTGATTATAACCCTTAGCTACTAGCCTAGCCTTATTCTTAACCACAATACCATTCTCATCTAACTTGTTCTTTAACACCCATTTTGTACTTTAATACCGAATCAATTACCGAACGTATAACAGAAATTAATCGATGATAATGAAAAACGTAAGGCAAATGATGAAGAGTAGAAGGGAGAAGAAGAGTACACAGTGATTTATACTGGTTCGGCCCACTGCCTACATCAAGTCCCAACCCAACAACTGTTGCGATCGGTTTTCCACTATAATGATCCATTTTGCGTTCTTTACATTCACTCTGTAACAAGCAACACAAAAACGAAATCAAAACACCCAAAACACCAGTTCTTTAACCCAAAAAATCATTCCCTTTGACCTTGGCACCTCCAAGATCAACCCTTTGAGAAAACCCTTCTCAAAGAACCTTACTTTATCTAGAAAGACCTCTCTCCTAGAGTAATCAACCCAAATTCAAATGGGAAACAAAAAGATCGATTAGAAAACACCTGTCTGTAGATTTGATCATGTATGAAGACTATGAATGTCAACCAATCAGAATGTTTAATCAAGATTGCCTTTTGAAAACAAGTTCTTTGAAGAACCTTAAAGTTCTTGATGAATTTCTTGGAGAAAAGAATAGAAAGAGTATGAAAGTGTTTGAGTAGTTCAAAAGATGTATTTCTTAGAATTGTAATTCTGTTCTAAAAGATTTTCAAAAAAGGGGTATTTATATTTTCATTTAAAAACCCAATTTAGGCAATTTCACGAATTTCTGATAGTGGTAATCGACTGCCAGAAACTGGTAATCGATTGAACCAGAGAAGAAAAACTTATCAAGGTGAATTTGCTCATGGTTATCGATTAACCCGATGGGGTAATCGATTACTCCAGAGCCAAATGTTGTTCCCCACTCTGATACCCATTGATGGCAGTTGATTACCTTTTGTTGGTAATCTATTACCTCAGTTGGTTACCAAGACCTTTTTCAAAATATTTTTAAAGGGAAAACCAAACATTTGAATCAAGAGAAATCACACAAGATTTGCTTAGCTCTCTAAGGCATTCTAACCAAGAACAACCACATGCAAGCCTAAACTAAACAATCAATATATAGGAAACACCTAGTTACATATCATCTAAGAAAACCAAATTTACATTGCATCAAAATCAAAACAACAATAGAGACACCCAAGCATCTTCAAGCTTTAAGTCTAACACCTTTTCCTCTTAATTCTCTTGGTTCTTACTTAAAAAGAATTTTGTAATCAATTACCAAGTTCCTAAAAATCCAATGTTCAAGAGGAAACTGTTTCCAAGCTAGGCTTAAGACGTCCAAAGAAGTTATCTTAAGACAAAACTATAGGGTCCAAGGAAGACAAACAATAAAAGCTAAATTTAAAAGGAATAACTACTCAAATATGGAAGAATTTTAATGATACATAATCACACTCCATGGACAGAAAAATTATAATATAATGTTGGGTAATATACTAGAAACCGAGAGCAATATCAACCCAAATCAAAATTGGACAACAAGGTGAAATCAAGTAGTAACCCAAATAAAAACAAGGATTAGAGACCAAAATTGCTACCAAAATTAGTGACTGAATTTACAATGTAACATACCACTACTCTAGCCTTCAAAATGTAATTTGAAATTGAAATTAGGCTAGAAACTTAACGATAATGTTCAACAAGTGCAACACCTTATAGCATGTAAATTTACACCCAAATAAAAAATACACACCAAAGTCCAAAGATCAATCTACTAACAATTCAACTTGATGAATGTGTGCTCAAAACAAGGCCCAATGATGTCTCTAATGTCCAACTCTTTTCTATTTCAAATAATCAACTTGGTGTTTTGAATCTTTCCAATTCGTTTTTCTATCTCTATGGTACACTTGATACTTCTTTTGAATCAAATATAACTATCTTTTCATTATTATTTTCTTTTCTTTTGTTTGTCTCACTTTTTCTTTCTTTTTGTTTTGTTTTCCTTTCGTTCTTGTTTCTTTTCTTCTCTTTTTTATATGTGGACCAAAAACCAAAATATAAGAAGAGCAAATTCAAGTTCAATTGCTAATAGCAAGATGAAAATCTAAGAAGAAAAGAAAAATTGGACTTAAAAGAGTACTCTAGAAGCCTACAAAGCATGTATCTCATGAATCTTGTACAAGAAGCTTCGAAACACATGTAAAACTTGAAACAACTGTTGGTCCCTATGCAGAATCTAGAGGGGGGTGAATGGATTCTGGTTCCCTTTATGGTCTTCTTGTCTAATTCAACTTTCTTCCTATTTACTATTGATCCTGTCTTTATTGATTTTACCACTTTAAAGATCAATATCAATTCAGAGTTATAATAGCGGAACGATAAAGAAAGTAAACGAACTTTTTCTTTTACAAACTCTTTTGAATCAAGACATACAAAGATTGCATTAAGAATATGATTCATCCAAAATAAAAGAGTTCAAGGTAAAGAGAGATTTGCACAGAGAATTATATTGGTTCGACGTTCGGCCTTCATCCAGTCCCAATACACCAACTGACGTGATTGGTATTCCACTATCAACAATTTTGATCCCTTATGTCAATTACAATCACACTGCACATACACAAAACGAAATCAAAATCAACCAATACAAATTGTTCTTTTCCCAAGAACCTTTCTCCCTAACTCTTGAGACCTTCAAAAATCAGCCTTGAGAATCATTTCTCAAGTTCCCAAAAACTCTTTTTTCCAGAGAATACCTTTCTCTAAGAGTTTGAACAATTCCAAATCAAAAAGAAAATTAAAGATCAGAATGAGTACACCTGTTGTACAAGAACTGATCAATCTGTAGTCCAATGTAAATGCTTCATTCCTTCACACACAATTCATCTCAAAAAAATCTTTTGAATCCTTGGAGAAGAAAGTTAAGAACACAATGTTCTTCTTAAAACTTGTTTTTCGCTCTCCCTCTTTCTTTTAAAATCAAAGATTACTTTCTCTTTTGAAATCTTCCAAGAAGGTGTTTATATAAAACATTTGAGGCAGTTGAGATGAATTCTGGTGGGGATAATCGATTACTGTGGAGTGGTAATCGATTACTCTAGAGAGTTTTAAACTTCTTCTGTTTCTCAAGCACGAGGTAATCGATTACGGATATGGGGTAATCGATTACTCCAGAGAGTTCTTTGCCTTCCCAATTTCAGTTACTGTTGGTAGTCGATTACTTTGAAATGACAATCTACTTCAGTTAAAAACAATTTAAAACTATCAAACCAAGTGTTTTACCACTTAAGTTTGGTTTTTCTCTTTTTCAAAACAAAATGTTGGTTCCCAAATCACTTAGCTTGAATATCAAAAGTAGGTTCAAACTCTCTTAGAAGCATAACAATTCAAATTACATACTCAAAGCCTAGTCTAAATAATCAATACACTCGAGATCCTATATACACACTATTTAAACTTCAAAATCAAAATCAAAATCAAAAGGGTCTGACTTCTTTATGCTTCAAGTCTAACAACAACAACAACAACAACTATATGAGGCAGTATTATTCATCCTGCTCACGGTAATGAAAGAAAAATAACAAGGACTACACAAAATTACAAGAAAACACATGTAACAAAGAAGTTTGTGAAGGAAGTTACTCTAGAAAAAAAAAAACTTGTCATAGAAGTTAAAGTAACCTTGTGCAAAACTTCAAGAAGAGCATGTAATAGCCATGGAAGTTATGACCAAATAACAGACAAAGAAGAAGACAACACCCATCAATACATATCCGATTAAACTAAACAACTCAAAGGACAACAAAGACCAGGTACTCCAAAGAAAAGGTAGAACAAAACAGTAGATATCAATCTCTGTTCATCTAGCGGGCTAAAAGATGTCTTGATCTCTCTCAATTTCCCTAAACAACCCTTGGTTTTCTATCTTTGTTTCGCTCCACTTTACGATCATAATAGACTAGATCGAACAATATGTTTCTTATTTTGTGACGATTGGCATTAAATGAGGCAGCTTCCAAAATGATGTTATCCGGCACCTGTGCCACATCGGTATCTCTCGGTCATCACTTAACAATTCTCTATTAAAATTTTTGACATTTCTCCACAAAAGTACCAAAAGATGGCACTTTGAAAATATAAAGGACAAAATTGAGATTTTTTTAAGACTCAGAGGGCTAAAATTGAAAAATCTTTAAAATTAAAAGGAACAAAAGTAACATTTAGCAATGTTTTTTTTTTCTTTTTTAGAAAAAAAAAACATTTTGGTAAGACACCTTTTAAGGAAGTAAAAATAATGTTAAAAAATAGAAGTGTATGACGTGTAAATTTTTTTAAAAAAACAACACAAGAGATATGAATAATTTATTCTAACTATAATGGATAAAACCAATCATTTTTCAAAATTTTAAATACTTATAAGTTTGTTAATTAATTTTCTTGAATAAGAAATTCCATTATTAATCTTTAAATAAAATAAGATTTACTAAAATGCTGTGACAATTCTACTTATATATATATATAAATATACCCATTGACAATAATTTATCTTTTAAAATAGTTACTTTAAATAGAAGGTACAGAGCAATTACATTATTACCTTTACACTATTTTTGTAAATATCTTGAAAATTATATCAACTACGATTTTACACCATGCATGACATTTAAATTCATTTTTAGTTCTTGTTAAATTTTTTCCAACATTCATAATATTTTGTTAAGAAAATATTATAACATTTTTTAATATTTTCGGATTGTTTTAGAAAAAATACATTATCGGCGCAGTTTATATAATCTCGTTTTGTAATATTTCATGTTTTTCATTGCAATTTTAAAATAATTTTGTTTTTTTTCAAACTAATTACACATTCTAATAAAGCATCTTACTGTACACACGGAACAAAACCCTGTGCATCGCACACAGATCTAGTATATTACCTACAAAAGCAACCGCAAACTCTACAACATAAAAATATATTACGTTTTCCTTTTAACTCCCCTCATGAAACTACAGTAGTTTGCACCTTAAACAATTTCATCACACCCCACTCACATGCTTTGTTTTCTTTTATCACATAGCCCACACAATTGTATTTTGTCAGTGATCCCAAACTGAACAACAAATCAGTAACCAGTTTAAGTTTAACAAGTAAATTATTTTTGCACATTAACAATAATGTCATTTATGGTGTGCTGCGCGCATTCTCCATTGAAGGGGAAAATCAACCTCCGTCCTAAAACCTTATTAATAGAAAGGAACCAAAATGTCAAAGTTGGCATTCTCCATTGAAGTCTTAGAAATAAAAATAAACTCCATTGTTAAAGTTGGCAACATAAAGATAAAAAGAAGGATAAACAAAAGTTTCCCATAAAGAAATAAACAAAATAAACTCCATAGTCTGAAAATAATTGCTGAAGCAAAAGCAATATTTGGTGTCTCTGCTGTAAATTTTGATTGGTCTAATGTTGACCATGTTGACGAGCCTGGGCACCCACCTCATCCTTTGGGTTATCCAGGTCCTCAGCAGAATGTGGGTAAACACCACTATGAGCCGCCGAAGTGCTTCCAGACAGACGGTCCAACACCATCTGTAACTGCTCCCGGACCAACTTCAGTTGCTCCTCCAAATGTGCATACTTCTTATTGGCTTCAGCTAATGCTGCGGTTGCTGCTTTAGCTTGCTCACTAGCCTCATTAGCTTGCTCACTAACCCGCTGGACCCCACGGTGCAATGCCTCAGTGTCATCTGAATGCTGAAACCCTAGACTACTACTGGGAGCAAATCTGGATTCCAAGTGCCCTGTGCCATAAGAATGACCCCTAATCTTTCCTCCTGCAGCATCCTCCCAAAACTGAATCTTGGCTGCCCCATCTACCTCCTGAAGAGCACTAGATTGTGCCTGTTCAATTAATATAAGCATATAGTTAGAAACATATATTGTTAAAATTCCACATGCACCAAAACATAATTATGATCAAGTTAGTTACATATGTGTTGTGAGCACGGTCATCAACCCAACGACCATCCTTCTTTCTGTGAGTGGCCACGAACAGCTCATCAGAGTTCACAGGTCGGTGACGTTTACAGGTCTAAAAATTATTGAATACCATTATAAGAATTAATTAGTTGACGAGATAAGATATAGGGACATTTACACAACTCATGAACAACACTTACTAGCTCAACATGGCGAGATGTGGAGCCTGTAGTGTGCAACACTCCGCCTCTTGCTGAAGCACAATCAGCTTTGTTCCGGGCAGAGCTATCCTTGAACTCCTTACTCTCCCAATAGGTTAGAAGACCAGACCAAGCTGCTTCACCTATCCAATGAGGCCTGGTCCCCTTTTGCCTCAATTTGTTGAGCATATCACGAAGGTGTATCTTGACTTGTTTGTTATATATGTCTCTAATCTTGTGCTCATGATGAGGTGCCCAAGTAATCATTTTCTGGAAAAATATATAAACCAGTTGCCAAGAATTATGCAAAAATATTAGTCAATATCAAAATAATGTAAAATTAAAACATTTAATTACCATAAACTCGGTCCACCATTTCTCCTTCATATCCTCAGGGACAGCCTCATAGAGATGGTAAGGACCCTCAAAATTTGACTTAATTACATGGCCAATTGCCTCAATAGGCATATCATTAGGGATCCAACTACAATACAACCAAATTCAATATTAAGCAGATTTCATATATAAATTAATTAATAATGAAAATGTAATAACAATATAACCTTACCTAGTTCCAAGAGGGCGTATGATGACCCTCCCAACATTGTCATACTGCAATGGCTCCTTAGCAAGGACATCCTCAGCCCCTGTATCATCATCCTCCACAGAGTCAGATGCCTTATCAATTTCAGGATCGTCTTCCTGAATGTGTGAAGAACTCCCCTGTCCAATAGAAAAACCCTGAGTAGGCATACCCTGAGGTGAAGGATGGGTATCTGTGCTGGGCTGTACTAGTGGGGTGGACTGGACCAGTGATGGGCTATATGTGGCCTGGGCTGGAAGAGTGGTGCTGCGCTGGATTGGTGGGGAAGTGTTGGGATGGACTGGTGGCGGGCTAATGCTATGCCCCTGGACTATTGCCGGGACAAAAATAGGTTGCAGTACAAATGTGGAGGTTAAAAGGACTGCTGGAAGGGTAGATGTAGGTTGTTGAACTGATGAGGGTGTAAAAGAGACAGGGGGACTAAAAGTCGTAGGCTGCTGGACTGATGAGGGTATAAGATGGGCAGCTGGAAGGGTAGGATTAGGCTGCAGGATTGATGGGGGATTAGTATGGACAGCTGGAGGGGTACTAAAAGTCCTTGGCTGCTGGACTGATAAGGGTGTAAGATGGGCAGCTGGAAGGGTAGGATTAGGCTGCTGGACTGATGAGGGTATAAGATGGGCAGCTGGAAGGGTAGGATTAGGCTGCTGGGTTGATGGGGGATTAGTATGGACAGCTGGAGGGGTAATAAAAGTCCTAGGCTGCTGGACTGATGAGGGTATAAGATGGGCAGCTGGAAGGGTAGGATTAGGCTGCTGGGTTGATGGGGGATTAGTATGGACAGCTGGAGGGGTACTAAAAGTCCTAGGCTGCTGGACCGATGACGGTATCAGATGGGCAGCTGGAAGGGTAGGATTAGGCTGCGGAATTGATGGGGGATTAGTATGGACAGCTGGAGGGGTACTAAAAGTCCTAGGCTGCTGGACTGATGAGGGTATAAGATGGGCAGCTGGAAGGGTAGGATTAGGCTGCTGGATTGATGGGGGATTAGTATGGACAGTTGGAGGGGTACGCCACTGCTGACGCTCAACATGTCCAGCAGGATGACCACCCTGCATGATGCTTGCTTGACCACGGATATCTGGCTCTCTCAAGATGTCAGCTATTCTTCGTGTCCTGCGCATCTGTCTTGCACAAAAAAATTAGATGAGTATCATGAAATTGGTCTCTTCAACCAAGAAAGGTCTTATAACCAAGAAAGGACACCAAAATCCACTATTTTATTTGAGTAATCATGGAATGTGTTTAAACACTATTCTCATTCACAGGATAAATGGTTTGGGACATTTACACAAGTTTGACTTCTATAGGCTTCCTATGCTAACTGTTGGTCGTAGCCATGTGTTTTACTACATAATGTTAATGTTCAACAATTTAGCAGCAGCAGTCAAGAACAATAGACCTGATAACAGACATTGCAAATTACAATTTCTTACAGTTTATAAGGTTGTAATGGGTGGCCAGTCCCTACTGACCAGAAGCATTGAGAAATGTTAAAAAAATTGTAAATCATGATAAAAAAAATGACCAATTTGACACTAAATCTTATTCTAGTGGTCCCAATAGTTTAAAAATCGAGTCTTCATATGGTTCCTACAGTTTACCGATTGTTAGTATTGCCAACGTGATTTACAAGGAGGAACCACAAAAATATTAGAAGTCTAAGGACTTAATTAACAACCTTACAAGCACTACACCCATTTATTTTAACAAAAATAACCATCCACATTTTGCAATTGTGATGGCTTGTAATTATACTCCAAGGATACCAGTATCTTTCATAAGAAATTGATATTCACCACTGAAAACAGGAGCATAACTTGTAATTATTTATGTTAGTATAAGTGAGAAATCTTGTACTGTGCAATGGCCAAGTTCAAAAAAGCCCCAATTCAATTCTGTTCGAACACAATAATTTCTAACCTAAATGAACGAAACATAATGAAAATTTTTGGTCATTGTCGTCTAAGAATTATTTTTTTTAGGGAATACAGTAATTTTCTTCACCACAAAAAACCCTAACGAAACAAATGCTGAAGTGAGAAAGAGTGTTCAGAGTTTACCTTCATGTCAAGTTGTGATTCCTTGCTGAAGAAGACCTTCCAGGTAAGGGTACCTAGCGAGCACTTCCTGAAAAAACAAAGAAACAAATAATTGAGAAATAGCACTTCAGATTAGGGTTTGAGTTATAACTGAGATAAACATTGAGAAGGAATGGTCAACACACGTTAGGGTTCGAGGACGAGGTGGACAACGAAATAGTTCAGTGCCGTCAAATATGGGGCAGAGGTTTCACTTCTCAGAGAGAGAGAGGGCGAGTCGAACTTTGGATAGGGAAAGGGGAAAAAGGTTTTAATCTCTGATTTGCATAATTTAGGTTTCAGAAGCTACTTATAGAAGAATCCACAGGAAACGGGGAGAAGGTTTCAGTTTTTTTTTAATACACGTGATTCAGGTTTTACAAGGGGCAAAATTATTAAAAATGCACTTAAGGGGTGGGGATGTTTTATATGCGTGATTTAGGTTAGAAGGGGGAAATTATAGAAAATTGGGATTCGGCCTAGCTGACTTCAATGTTTAATAATTATTCAAATTTATAAGTGTCGACCAAATCGACACAAATGCTAAAACAATTAAAAAATATTTTTCATCAAGCATCAGTAGTTCTAACCAACATAAATATGAAATGTCAATCAAGAATCGATTTGACCGACAATATTTGCATTGCCAAAATGTCCAACACTAATATGCTGCCACAATCTCCACTCATTGTTGTATTGATAATTTGACACCAACTAATTATAATCTTTCCAAATTCAAGTAAACTACTAAGAAAGAAAAATATCAGAAGCAACACTACATAGTTTTGGATAAAACCAGGATTTTAATATCATATATCTTGGATTCAAGCAAAGCGATCCAACAAGGGAATTTAGTTCATGATATTAGAATCATACTTGGACATGCTATATCTAATATCATGTCACAAGCAAACTAAAAAAAATACCATACTTGAACATTGATTCTTCTCAAATTTATAAAGAACAGAATCGAATGTATCAAATTTTAGCATTGAACTTCTGGACTTACTGTGGCAGAGTTGTTTGTATGGATTAATGTAGAATGGTATATTTCTGTGGAGTTTAATTTCAAAATCATTGCATTCTAAGCTAAATTTTATAAAAATTACATGCACATATATTCTGATGTTCCAGGTTGTAAAAGAATTAAGAGAGGAGAGAATTTCTGTGTGTTATTCATCAAGAAGGATTACATCTCTACATATACATGCAAGGAATCCTAAGATAAGTACTAGAAAGGTGGGTTATGGGCCTAACTCAACACTACAAAACCAACTTATAAGGTGAGGTTTGTTCCCCACTTATATACATGTAACAGACCATAGCTCTAGGCAATATGGGATCTCCAACACACCCTCCTCACGTCCAGGAGTGGACATCTCAAGCGTGGAGACTAAACAAACGGGTGGTTCAATATTGGCCTAACAACGAGTAAAACGATAAACCCAACAACAGACAAGACAATACTAGGATAGACTCTGATACCATATTAGAAAGGTGGGTTACGAGCCTAACTCAACCCTACAAAACCGGCTTCTGAGGTGAGGTTTGCTCCACACTTATATACATGTAACAGACTATGTCTCTATGCAATGTGAGATCTCCAACAATAAGAAATTGAAATCAAATGAAATCTCTATTAATCCCTATAATCTCTCCTAAGATATATACTTATCTCCTAAGATATATACAATATCATAACAAATCATAACACTCCCCTTCAAGTTGCAGCATATATATTAATCATGCCCAACTTGTTATAAATATAATCTACCCTAACTCCATCTAAGGCTTTCGTGAAGATATCTCTTGAAAAAAGTGACAGTCAATCTCAATGTGCTTAGTTCATTCATGAAAGACAGGATTGGAAGTAATATGAAGTGCAGATTTGTTGTCACACCACAACTTCGCAGGGAGTGAAGTCTTCAACTAAACTTCTCCCAATAGCTAAAATATCTATACAACCTCACTAGTTGTCTGAGTCATAGCCCTCTATTCAGATTCTGCACTTGGACAACTAAAATGATGAGGCATGTGTCAGTCTTTATATAAAACACAGAATGATCACATTTGCATTTAAGAAGCCCACACTCCATAACTACCTCATTGAACCTTCCAAACCTGGTCTAAGGGCTTTGCTTCAAACCATATTGTTAGGAATGGTACTAATTTTGTTACAATGTATTAGTTTTCTGTTTAAGTGTATTTTTCTGTTAAGCCTATGTTTATAAAGGCTTTGTTTAGGTCCTACTATTTGTAGTTAGGACCGGTTGTATTACCCAGGTATGTTTATAAATACCTGGGTCATTGCCTCCTGGGCAAGCCTTCTTTTATTCATATCTCTCTCTTTTCTTAGTTTTCTCTCTCTCTCTGTCTTTCATCTCTTTCTTTGTTTCTCTCTCTCTGGTTCTTTCTATCTAGCTGTTTCAATATCAAGAATCAGTTCTTCTGGTTATTGGTGGATCCTGGGTTAGGGCTAACAAGTGGTATCAAGAGTCATCCCAAGAAACAAGCAAGAACAGAGGAGAAGATGTCATCCATTACAAGGTTTGACATAAAGAAATTCAATGGGCATGAGATAAATGACTGCTACAAGATCAAGAACAAGAAAGAAAAGGAAGAAAAGTACAAGAATCCTAAACCAAAAACTGTTGTGGTAGATTCAGATTCAGAGTCTGATGATGTGTTTTGGTGGCTGCAGCAGCATTTTTAGATGATCAAGAAGAGTGGATTCTGGACTCTGAATGCACCTACCACATGTGTCTCAAAAGGGAGTGGTTTTCAACCTATGAACCAGTTCATACAGGAGTTATTATGATGGGTAATGATGCAGTTTGCAAAGTTAAAAGCAGAGGCTCAGTGCAAATCAAAACCCATGATGGAGCAGTCAAGACACTCACAAATATGAGACATGTATCTGATTTAAGAAGAAATTTAATCTCTCTTGGAGCTTTGGAGTCCTTGGGATGTAGGTATTCTACTGAAGGTGGAGAAATCAAAATTTCTAAGGGCTCGCTCACTCTAATGAGGGGAAAAAGAAGAGGAAATCTTTATTTCCTTCTTGCTTCCACTGTTACTGATCATGACACTGTTGCCCAGGCAATTTCAACAAGCAATGAGGAACAATGAAGGTTGTGGCATATGAGATTAGACCACATGAGTGAGAAGGGGATGCAAATCCTAAGCAAAAGAGGTTCTTTTGATCATCAAAGTTTCAACAAGTTGCAGTTTTGTGAACATTGCATTCTTGGGAAACAAAAGAAGGTGAGTTTCTCAAAAGAGTAGCACACTACACAAGACATTCTAGGCTATCTCCACTCAGATCTATGGGGCCATCAAGAGTGTCATCCCTTGGAGGAAATAGATATTTGATGACTTCTCAAGTAAGGTTTGGGTCGATTTCTTAAAGCACAAGAATGAAGCCCTCTCTAAGTTTAAGGTCTTCAAGGCATCGGTGGAAAATCAAACAGATCAGAAAATTAAAAGGCTCAGAACTGACAATGGCTTTGAATTTTGCAATATAGAAGTTGACCAACTCTGCCATGAAAATGGGATTGTTAGACATAAAACACTTCCTGGAACTCCACAACAAAATGGAGTGGCTGAAAGGCTGAACAGAACCATTTTGGAGAGGACTAGATGCATGCTCTCCAATGCTGGGTTGTGGCATAAGAAGGAGTTTTGGGCAGAAGTTGCTTCAACAGTTTGTTATTTGATAAATAGATCCCCACATACAGCCATCAATTTTCAAATTCCAGAGGAGGTTTGGTCAGGTAAACCAGTGGATTATTCAAACCTTAGAATTTTTGGTTCTACTGCTTATGCTTATAGTATGTTTCTAGGATATGCATCTGAATCTAAGGGTTATAAACTCTGGTGTATTGAAACTAGGAAATTGATTCTTAGTAGAAATGTTGTCTTCAATGAGTTATCTTTTATATACTCTCCACAAGGTACTGCTTCCTCTATTCCTTGTGCAGATACTCAGAAGACACAAGATGAAAATGTGGAAGTTGAAATAACTCCAAGTCAACAATGCACAGATGTTGTTACAAACCCTGATTTGCAGCCTATAGAAACCAAAACAGCCCCTGCAAGAGAAGAGGTCATCCAAAGATACTCAATGGCGAGAGATAGGGTCAGAAGGGAAGTAAGAAAACCAGTAAGACTCATTGATGAACAAAGCATAATAGCATATGCCTTACTTGGGAGTTGTGTGAAAGGCCTAAGGACAGAAAAGTCTTGGGCTGTAAATGGGTTTTTAAGAGGAATGATGGCATCTCAGGTGTTGAGCAACCTAGATGGAAAGCAAGGTTGGTTGTGAAGGGTTTTCATAAAAAAGGTGTGGATTTCAATGAGATTTTCTCCCCTGTTGTGAGGCATACATCTATAAGGTTCATTCTTTGCTTAGTTGCACAACAAGACTTAGAGTTGAAACAAATGGATGTTAAAACAACTTTCTTAAATGGAGAGCTAGAGGAAGACATTTATATGAGCCAACCTGAGGGTTTTAAGGCTGTTGGTAAGGAGAACAGTGTTTGCAAGTTGAAGAAATCCCTCTATGAAGCAAGAAGCCCCTAGACAATGGTATAAAAGGTTTGACACTTTTATGATTGAGCAGAACATTAATAGAAGCATGTATGACAGTTGTGTCTACTTCAAAAAGGGTTCAGAAGGTTCCTATATCTACCTACTGTTATATGTAGATGATATGCTTATTGCCTCTTCCAACAAGTCTTTGATTAGTGACATGAAAAGGCAGCTGAGCATGGAGTTTGAAATGAAGGATCTTGGGGAAGCAAAGAAGATCCTAGGCATGGAAATACAAAAGAGATAGAATCTCTGGAAAACTCTATCTTTCACAACAATCCTATATCAAGAGATTTTTGGAGAAATTCAGCATGGAACACTCCAAACCAGTAACCACACCACTTGCTGCACATTTTCAGCTTTCATCTGAGCAGTGTCCTAAAACAGAAGCTGACCTTGAGGAGATGTCTAAAGTTCCTTATCAAAGTGTAGTGGGTAGCTTAATGTATACAATGGTTTGTTCAAGGCCAAATTTGGCATATGCAGTAAGTGTGGTCAGTAGATACATGCACAATCAAGGAAAATGTCACTAGAATGTTGTGAAATGGATCTTAAGGTACTTATAGGGGACTTCTACCCTAGGATTAGTATTCGCAAAGCTGGTTTAAAAGTCACTGGTTATGTGGACTCAGACTTTGCTGGTGATAGAGACAAGAGAAAATCAATTTCTAGTCTCATCTTCGTATTTGCTCCAAGTGCTATAAGCTGGAAGTCTAGCCTACAAACTGTTGTAGCACTATCCACCACAAAAGCAGAATATGTCTCAGCTACAGAGGGAGTAAAGGAAGCAATCTGGTTGAAGGGTTTTGCCACTGAACTTGGAGTTACACAAGATTTAGTGGAAGTTTCCTCAAATAGTGCTATACACTTGACAAGAAATGATGCATTTCATTCTAAGACTAAACACATCAACGTAAGGTACCACTTCATCAGATAAATAGTAGCTAAAGAAGAAATTTCAGTTCTGAAGATTCATACTCCAGAAAATCCAGCAGACATGCTAACTAAACCACTGCCAGTTACTAATTTTGAGAAGTGTGTAAATCTAGCAGGTGTTTCTAATTGTAAAGCTTAGAATATTTTTTAATAGAATTAGTCCCAAGGTGGAGATTGTTAGGAATGGTACTAATTCTGTTACAATGTATTATTTTCCTGTTTAAGTGTATTTTTCTGTTAAAGCCTATGCTTATGAAGGCTTTGTTTTGGTCCTATTGTTTGTAGTTAGGACTGGTTGTATTACCCAGGAATGTTTATAAATACCTGGGTCATTTCCTCCTAGGCAAGCCTTTTTTTATTCATATCTCTCTCTTTTCTCAGTTTTCTCTCTCTCTGCCTTTCATCTCTTCCTTTGTTTCTCTCTCTCTTTGGTTCTTTCTATCTAGATGTTTCAACATCAAGAATCAACTCTTCTAGTTATTGTGGGGATCTTGGGTTAGGGGCTAACACATATAAAGATTTATGAAGGCGATAAACCGTCCTATACTCCCCTGAGCAACGAATCTAGGTGGTTGCTCCATATAAACTTCCTCCTAAAGGTCACCACGAAGAAAAACATTTTTGATGTCCAATTGATGTAAGGGTCACTCAAAGGTAGTTGTCATAGAGATAAAAAGTTTGAGTGAAGCTTGGCCACTGAGAAAGTGTCAGAATAATCAACACCATAGATCTATGCTTACCCTTTATCAGGGTTAGTCTTGACAGCAAACACCCACATACCGCCAATTGCTTTCTTCAACACTGGAAAATCCACTAATGACCATGTGCCTTTATGATCAAGGGCTGTCATTTCTTCAACCATTGCCTAACACCAACTAGGATGGGATATAGCATCATGAATAGTGCAGGGGAGTGGGAAACTGTCTCTAGGGAAGCAATGAAAGAACGAGAGGAAGAAGACAAATGATCATAAGAAACAAAGGAAGAAATAGGATAGGTACATTGACGTTTTCCTTTTCAAAGAGCAATGGGAGGTCAAGCGTGGGATCGGGTTCTAACATGATTAGATCTGACAATGAAGAGGAGGGTGGAAGACAGGGGCCTGGAGTGTATCAGTAGACGAATCAATAGTCTGGCATGGTCACATAGAGTATACCTTTGTAATTGGAGGGCGTGTGTCCACTAGAGATTGTGGTGATTGGGTCACATTGTAAATCAGTAGGTCATCAGTCTCCCTCTGTCTAAGATCCTCCCAATAATGAGGAAAGAAAGGTATCCCTCAATGAAATGTAACATCTATAAACACAAGATATCTATTAAGACCAGGAGAGAAACATCATCAATACCCTTTCTGAATTCAAGATATAACCAAGAAAGATACACTTGACAAACTTGGGATCAAGCTTAGTATGGTGGGGTCAGACATCGTGAACAAAACAAGTACTGCTAATTACTCTAAGCTCAATAGGAAACAATGATTTGGAAGCAAAAAATAATGTAATGGATTTCACTATTGAGAATAGATGAAGGCATACGATTAATCAGAAAACAAGCTCAGGAAACAGCTTTAACCCAAAAAGGTTTCGGAACCTTCATTTGAAAAAGTAGAGCCTGAGCAACTTCATGTAAGTGTTAATTTTTCTGTTCAGCAACAACATTTTGAGACAGTGTATCAACACAAAAGGACTGATGAAGTATACCCATGTTGCATCGTATAAGACTCAAAAATGGTGAGACAAATATTCCTTGACATTGTTACTACATAGTGCATGTAGTGGATTTACCTGTCTCAACAATGGCGGTAACATGTGAACTAGTGGACGGGGTAAAAGATTTTAGGAATTCCTGATATCGAGTGAACTGGGCATAGTCACTAGCAGAGACAAGAATGGTCTTCTCAGATGAAGGTTGAGTAGAGGTAAGATGTGCTAACTGGACCTGCTTCTTCTTCAGGAGTTACTTACACAAGTACGCTTGGTATGCTTAGGTTGTTGACAATAATAGCACTCAATCCCCCAGAATCTTATTAGGAGCTACTCGAGTATAAATTTCTTGCAGTGAAGTAACCTCAAGTCTAATCAAGATTTAGGCCTTGACACTGTCGTATTTTGATGGAAGACCCGAAATCAAACTCAAAATTGCCATTTCTTCCCTCTATTTCATCTGAACTTTGACATTAGTTGAGAATGGCAATAACGTATTAAGCTCTTGATACGCCCTCTTAAACTCCATAAAGTAAGCCATAAGATCATCCCTCAGCCAGGCCTTCTTCGTATCATTAAGATGATCATTTTTTTCAATGCTCGAAAGGTACATTCGAATTGTCTTCACCCATTCCAAGTAGTTTGAAGTAGTGAGATTGTGTTATGTAATTCGGGTATTCACAAGGACCCCTTCACCGAGAATAATCTTGTCTTCCACCATTCAATGAGTGGCAGCCAAGAGAAAAAAAAATCCCTTTGGTACCAAATCCTCTCGAAAACCCAACGAATGGTGTAGACAGGCACCGACGACCATGAAGCACCGACGACGTACAACTCTGGCAGTGTAGCAAACAGACACGCTTGGTAGTGCCCTCCAAAAGCATTCAATAACGGTACAGTAACCGGAAAAAATAATTCTCTATTTTTAACCAAGCTCTTCATACCATGCAAAAGAATTAAGAGAGGAGAGAATTTCTATTTGTTATTCATCAACAGGGATTACATCTCAATACATACATGTAAGGAATCCTAAGATAAGAAACTGAAATTGAATCGAATCTCTATCCATCCCTACAGTCTCTCCTAAGATATATACTTATCTCGAAATTAATCCCTACAATCTCTCCTAAGATATATACAATAATAACAAATCATATCATAAGGAAATTTATTCAATAATGGAATAACCGAGTTGCTAAGGTCAAAGAAAAATTATGAGTATAAACATAAAATTCAGCCAGTAGAAATTGGGTATTTCTAATGGCTTACTAGTGTACTCTCTATTTATGTATTTCACCACAAACTCTGATTTTTCTTTATGGGTATGTAAATAATAAATGGACAAAAGGTCTGGAAAATCAGTTATATATATTTAGATGGTGCAAACAGGTTATTAAAAAATGTTATTTAAAAAAATAAATATCATTAAATAAAAATAAAATAATAAGTAGCATATCATAAATATATTGAACATTTTGAAATTGGTAAATACAAAAAAAAAAAAAAAAATAGTTAACAAACAATTTTATTTTTTAAATGATGCTAAATAAAAAATATTTACCTATGAAGAGAAAACAGATACCTCCTTTTATTTTGAAAACTAAAAAGGTATATCAACAATATACAAACATCTAACTTATAAATTTTACTGGTTGGCAATAATGATTATATTCTATATAAACAAATTGGTGACATTATTATACCTATGGTTAATAAATTAGAATGTACCCAAAATGGGTTGACAAATATGGATATAATCTAACTCTTTCTCCTAACATGTCATCCATACTACTACAAAGTTGCCTTTATTCCTTCAAGCAAGTACAAACTGTCAGACACAGGTTTAACTAACACTAATAATATCCAACCTGGGTTTAGTAGCAGGGCAAAGACTATATTATGTGTTTTCTTGGATTGACAAAAGGGAATTATAATAGAGGTATCGAATAACAATAAAAAAATATAAGGAATTTGTTGAGGTCTATCATGGATCAAGCAACAAGGTACTTCATAAAGACTTAAAAGGTCAAAACAGACAAAAAAAACTAGGAAGTTGTTCCTCTGCTATTATTTTTCCCTTTTCCTGAATGTGGCTTAGCATTTCAAAGACAAAATTTAAGGGAGGCAGGTTGGAAGAGATGTACCTATAGGAAAGATATTCTTACGAAAAGCCAACAAATTTTGTCATGCACTGCTTCTCCATCTTTTAACTATCTCCATTTCTTCCATCTCTCACACTTCTCTTTGTGCTCTGTCTGTGTAACACCCTCTCTCACAAAACCAGGGTTCTCTTAATGGCATATGGTTGTTGTCCATGATCTGCTTTTGCTTTGTGCTATCTCTAACTGGTGTGTGGACGTTGTTTCTGTTCTGCATCTGCTTCATATCTAACTTCTGCATCATCTTTCTAAATCATGTGGTTTTACTTTTGATTGACTGTTTCTGTACTTATCAATTGTGCATTATATGTACATATATGTGTGTGTGTGTGCGTGTTAGGATCTTATAATTGGGTTATGATTCCCTGATTTACACTCATGTCCTCTCTCGAAAGAGTCTTCATATAACTATTAATGTCTCCCCTCAATCAATTTTTCACTCGCCTTAAACAATGCATGGGAAGAAACTGATATAGAGGCAAGGCTAATGTTAGGTGATGTTCCCTATGGTTGAATGGATGAAACCATTGTTGTTTTAACATTTTTTATCATAATTCAAAAAAAATATGGCTCTTCCTTAGAGGTGAAAACTGCCACAGAAAACTAAGTAGAACAGAGATGGGCCTTAGATATTGGCTTGCATATAAATTGGACATTGGCAACAAGCCAGGATTAGTATTGTGTCACTGGAAACAAGGCCAGAGGATTTAAGTCTTTCTTGAAGATAAGAATTGTACACGGGGGCACAAATGTGAGGGGAATGGATAAACCATGTTAAATGACAATGTAGGGATCCAACCGCCCAGTCCACCCCAAAAAAAAAGCTTGAAACAAATGAGCCTTAAGCCCAACTAGGTAATAGTGGCCATTGCCTGAAAGCAACCACAATTTATTTTGCTCCAGTTGTAACAAAAAGGTACAACGTAATTAAGTTCAATAGAGCAGCTCTTGACCCTGCTCCATTGAACTCAAGAGTCAAGATACAATGTCACAATGATGCTATACTATGTTAAAACTCAAAAGAACAATAAGTTCACAGCAAAACAATGAGTTATTTAAAATTTTCAGGAGCTTCAATACACTGCTTCACAACCAAAAATACAGCAGAAAACAAAGCAATTAAGGATAGCGGAGAAACTCACATGTTTGTGTTAGACATAAGTGGAATCAAAGTCATTTGAGGGTTGTAGTGGTTTACATAAATAGCTTGTTAGTTAAGTTTCTTGGTTGAAGAAATACAGCATATTACAAATTAATATGTGGGGAGATTATGGGAAGACACACCTAGTCATTTATGACAATTAAGATCTTAGAGCATTGGGAGGGATAGAACCCCAAAGCCATACAGAATCCTATCTTGTAAATGGGATTTGATCCCCATTTCTTCCTAATAAGATACCAAGTTCCTATCAGTGCATCAATGGACTAGAATAAAAGCACGTCTATATATTAAACATACACAAATACCATTCCCACTAAATGGACCAAGCATAGAGTCATTTCAAGTTCTACCATGTTCTGAATTAAGTAGACATTAGCACAAATATTTATGAAAGCAAAAAGGAAAAAAAAAAAAAAAAAAAAAAAAAAAAAAAAAAAAAAAAACAGATATGTAGATAATCAGCCAAAGTTCCAAACTGAAGCAACACAAATTAAGCATAGGCCGGTTCTAACTTCTAAGTCAAGTAGAAAGCAAACACTATCATCATGTACTACATCATGACTAGATTAGGAGTAAAAGGTTTCTGGCTACGAAACTATGTGAAGACAGATAAAAAGATGTCTAACCTACAAAGTTGCGATATTCCTTCAAGCAAGTACGCACTGTCAGACCTAAGTTTTAGTAACACTATAATCATCTGAACTGGGTTTGGCAGCAGAGCAAAAACTGTATATTTGATGTGTTTCAATAATAGAGACCCAAAATAAGTATTAACAAAATAAAAATCTAGAATTTATTTGGGCAATTGATTGAAGCTCCACAGTAAAGATTACCTTTCCTTTCCCTCTATTTTCTAAGCACACCTAAACAAGATGTGACCACATGTTTGGTTAGGATATAAGAAGAGAGCTTAGTAAATTAGTTAGTTAGTTAGAAAAGTTTAATTGATATAAATAGAGAAGGTTAATAGGGGGGAAATCAGTTTATCATTTCTTAAATTGAGCATTAGCTCTTTGTGAAAGGAGAAATTCTTTGTGAAAGGGAAACCCTTGGAGGAGAGCTTCTCTCCTATTCCTTTTTTTTTCTTAGCATTCAACAAAATCTTTCTTTCTTTCTAACTTAAATTTTAGGGTCCTATCAATAGGTCTGACTTGCTGGATCTTTCAGGGAGAGGTAGCATTAGAGATGGAGGAAGGACGAATTTTGGCCAAGCAAGCGGAACTGTCAATGTTTGCATGGGAAGATCCAATTGATTGGTTGGCAAGGGCTGAAAAATTCTTAAAGATACACAAATTTCATTCATTCCATTGGTTGCAATATGCCTTCATGGTCATACAGGATGCATGATGCCTTGATTCTAGTCTTGCAGTCAAAAGAACCCCAATCCAAATTAGGATTCTATTTCCACATCTTTGATGAAAATATTCAAGGATAGTCATCGTAGTCATGTCTTTGAATGGAGGGAAATGGGTCTGAAAGCAATGAAACAGAGACAAGTTCTTGGGAAAAGAAAAGGGAGTTACCCACCTTTGACGAAAGAATAGAAAAGAACATTAACTTGGAGGGTAGCAGATCTGAATGTGATGAAGGCCCAATGCAATTCTTGAAGTCAGAAAACAGAATTAAATAAGATTCAGTTATCAAGAACCATGCCTTTTGTGGCGAAGAAACCAAATATAATGGAGCAAAGTTAGCAAGAAAAACAAAGATGGAAGAAGTTGTGGTGGAGGAAGAAGTTGATCCTTTGATAAAGAGGGAGAAACAAAAGAAAATGAAAGTGAAGAACATGGGCTGCAAAGACCATTTTCTAGATGACCCAGTAGTAGAGTTGATCAAGAAGCAAGTTGAAGGTGGCATCGCAACCAAGATTCTTTGTTTTCAACATTCAGGTTTTCAGAAAAAAGATCGCTATGATGAAACTCAAAACAATGAGGCAAAGGCAGAAGAAAGAAACAAAGGCAGTCATGGTAATTCAAGTATTACAAAGTCCTCCCTTGTCTCCATTACCATCGAAGCCACAAGACCTGAATTTGCATGCATTGGCCGATGGGTTCACAATTGATCCCCCATGGATGGACATCAAAGAGGCACATCCAAATAGAGTAAATGATTCAATTCAAAAGGATAGGAAAGAGAAAGGAGCAGATTTGGAATTCGACATAGTAGGTCTGAGTATCAAAGTAATGGGCCAAGATGAGTGTCAGATACCAATGCTGTTGCGGTTTCAATAGTGCTGTTGTAGTGGAGTTGATGACAGTCCCTAAGAACCATGAATCATTGCTGAGACCTTGGCACTCAGGTTCGTCCACGAAGTTCCACTGTAGAACAAAAATCTAGTTACCAAATTGGAGTTAAAACTGGGTGGCGGGATTAATACTGTTGAACAAGGATGCAATTGTGGCTGATGACGTATTAAGAAAATGGGGGAACAAGAAAATTAAAAAAAATTGCAACAAGCAGCATCACCCATGGAAATCTAGCTTATTTAGAATCTGCTTTATGCCCACCTGTATTGTAGCCATTGAGTTCAACTTTGCATTCAAGGGCAAGTGGGTATCTCCCTGCTATGCTGATATAGGTGTAGTTGTCTTCCAACAATCAGAGAAAAAAAGTAAAGGAAGTGATTCTTTTCAATGGATCATTTCCAGTTTTCAATATCCAACCATAAGGACAAGGTTACTTTTTAGGAGGGGTGTATTGTTAGCATGTGAGGAGAAGGGGAGTTTAGTATATTAGTTAGTTAGATTGTTAGTTAGAAGAGTTTAATTGATATAAAAGGGAAGGTTAGTCAAAGGGAAGTCAATTTATCATTTTTGTAAATTGAGCATTAGCTCTTGGTAAAAGGAGAAATCCTTTGTAAAGGGGAAACCCTTGGAGGAGAGCTTTTTCTCACTTAAATTCTAGGTTCGTTACTCTGTTTAAGAGTTCCAGATAGCGTTACTGGTCCATTTATTTGGAAGAAGAAACAATGCCAGGAATGGGAGTAGTTTACTGTTTAATATTTAGCTGCAGTTAATACATTTAAGGATGGTTGCCAGTGTGACTTATAACCCCTACATAGAATCAGTGTTATCAATACCGGATGACGGCCTATGGCGAAAGGCCGAAATTACACCATATAAACATGCCATTGTGGTTTATGGCACCACTATAACGGACCTATCTTCACAAATTACATATATTGGTTAGCAAAATATCCACCATGCCATTCTGACATAGCGGCCATGGTGCCGCCATTTGACAACACCGCATAGAATGGCTATAACAATACTTATAATATTGTCTAAGTCAAAGGAAATAGTCATAAATATCAACATTTTTCATGATATATGTCACCAATTTATTTCAACTACTTGCATGTTACATTACACCCCATTCTTTGTCATAATATAGAACAATTGTAACAATTTTTATAATATAATCTAAACTCAAGGAAATAGTATTAGTCATACAATACAATATTTTTCAAGCAATATGTTATCAATTTGTTTCAACTATTTGTATGTTACATTACATCTCATTCTAGGTCATGATATAGAACTATATGTTCTGTCTATAACAAAGTCAACATAATATAGTTTGTTATAGTCACTAAACAAAACAACAGGTAGACAGCAGGCCCCCTTCTCAAGGTCCAGACAAACAACCTGAATCTTTAGCCAACAGTATTATAACCAGCTTTCCATTTTTCTGCCAACAGAGATTTCAAATCTATTTGAACACAGTAGGCAAGGTAATGATGAAATGTTAACCACTAAATTTGAGTTTGATTGTAACAAAACCCACCATAATTAGAGTTAGGATACCTGCTATGTAGCTCTAGGCTTAATCAACCCCTTAACACGCCATTTTGGCTTCAAGCAGAATGCTGAAAGTTGCAACTTTGTTAGAGCTGACTTGTTGAAATCAAAGTAAATTAGGGTACTCTATAAGCACAAAATGGCAGACCAATTTTCCAGGGTATACTTTCAGCATCAAAGTTTAGCTGCTCAAAAGAACACTTGACCACATCAGTGTATATGAACAGCTGTGACTGAATATTGTTTAACAGCTTCCAGAAAGGATAGTGAAGAGACAAATATATCATGCTTCCCATTTTCACCAATAACGCATTTCATATAGCAGTAGTTAACCTTCCAAAAATCAGAATGCAACAGTAAGCATGTCCACAAGTACCAAAATCCCCATTTCCATCAATTCAAATTAGGTAATCTTGTGCATTACCTCATTAGTTTCAATCTGGTTCACAAGTTACAGCAATCACCAATCAGTCCCACGGATCAGCATTCCATCTTTTGTTCAATGATTTCCCTCCCGCAACAAATGCACCCAATCAAGGCACAAACCGTGCAAATTTGATCCTCAACTTAACCTTCCTGGCTTCATTTGAAAACCCAATACTCCGGAGACCATCAATAACCGCACGCTGAGTGGCCCTCAACACCTGGTACCCACATTTCAAACACGAACTCAAGACTTTCGACGCGCAGAGGAACCTCCTTGCCCTGCAAAGGTTGTGCACCAATATAGTATAAGTAAAAGCATCCTTCACCTCCATCACCTCAAACAACTTCACAGCATGGTCAATATGTCCAGCCTTCCCCAACCCATCAAGCATACAATTGAAGGCAACCAAATTATATCCAAACCCCAATGAATTCATATAATTCAAATGCGTCTGCGCCCCAGCAAAATCTCCAGCCTTGCACAATCCATCAACAATAATCGCATGCGTGTAACGATCACACTCCAAACCTTCCTCCTCAATCTCATCCAACAACCTCAAAGCATCATCAAGCCTCCCCTGCCTGCAATAAAGATTAATCAAAGTATTATATGCCACAAGATCTGGCCTCACGCCGGAGCTCATCATTATTTCAATAATCTCTTCAGCCTCCTTCATCCGGCCGGTCTTAATCATCGCGGCAATTACAGTGCAATATGCAAATCCATCAAAAGTAAATCCTAAACTCCTCATCTCCATCAAAATCTCCAACCCTTGTTCAAACAATCGGCACCGGAAGCAACACTTCATGACAGTAGTATAAGTAATCGCATTCGGCTCATAACCTGCTTCACCAAACTCCTTCAACACCGTTTTCGCATCCTTCAACCGTTTCGCTCTACAAAGCCCGTTTATAAGCGCGTTGTAGGTTAAAACCTGAGGCACGAAACCGTGCCTCTGTAAATTCCTAAACAAACTCAAGGCATTGCTAACGTAACCGTTTTTGCACAACCCGTTAATCATGACGTTGTATGTGGCCGGAGTGGGACCCACCTCGCCGCGAGTTACCATATCCTTGAAAACGCGATTCGCCTCGTCGGGTTTTCCGAGCTTGAACAAACAGTGCATTAGAATGTTGTAGCTCCACGTGTCGGGTGCGATGCCACGTGCGAGCATTTCGTCGAACAGGTCGAGGGAGTTAAATAAAAGGTTTTTTTTTACGGCGCCGGAGATTAAGGAATTGTATGAAACGACGTCGGGGGATATGGCGGCTTCACGCATTCGCGCCAGGACTGAGTAAGCGACGTCGAGGGTGGCGAAACGGCAGTAGGCGTCGATTAGCGTGTTGTAAGTGACTGTGTCCGGGAGCACGCCAAGTCGTATTGCGTCGACTATTGTCGTTTCGGCTTTGGCGATTTGCTTCGATTTGCAGAGGCAGGAGATTGTTATGTTGAGGAGTTTGGTTGATAGACGAGAGTGGAATGGAGGGCAAAACGGCATCGTTTTACGGAATGCCGGTACGGTGGTGAGTTTCTGCAAGTGGGTAGTGTTGCTGCGCTGCTGACAGGTTGAAATTCGAAAGACAATTTCGGGAAACAGTAACAGAAGATGAGAGAACTAGAGGGAATTTCTGGGAGATTGATTGGGCCTGTTAAAATAGGATACCTTTTCCCACCCCCATTTTGCTGAGTTCACCTCCTTTGACTGTGATTTAGGAAAAAAAATTGGAATAATTATTATTAAATCGAATTAAACTAACCATTGAACTTAGATGAGCTAGTCATGAACCAAATAGATTTAGTGGTTCATAGTCAAAATTATTTTTTATTTTCTTTCCTCATTTTTTTATATAACAAAATTAATTACAAATTTAATTAAATTAATAAATAATATTAAAATTTTAAATTTATTCAGGTTGAATAATATGAATAAATATTAGACATTCACTTAAGTTTAAATATTAGCCTTTAAGATTAGATCTAATCCAAAGATTGAAATTTAAATTTAAGTCACATGTTTAACACCTCTTTTATTTGAATTATGGTCACTAAATGAGATCTAGATCTTATGGATATGATTAGTGATTAGTGTGCCTCTTGCAAAACTCAATATCATGCATTGATCACCCATCTAATCCAAGGACTAAGATTTAATCTTAGTTGAATCACTAATTCAAACCTTACCACCACCTAGCTTAGTATATGTAGGGGAATTTTTTTAATTGTAAACACTTTTATCAAAATTTCATATTATAAAATATAACAAGTGTTATTTCTTTGAGATAGTTCTCTCTTAGGGTTTCTTCTTGAACCTCAGAATCTTATTAATGATCACTTCTTGTGGTGATTCCTCACTTGGCTTATTGCTTTGCATGACGCCGATTATTTTCTAATCTTCTTTCATTTTATAAATTTCTTCTTGTTCTTAAAGTTTGAGTTCTTATTCCGCAAGTTCTTATTCAATCCGTGGAGGTTCTAATTGGAGAATGAAGATTGGGACAAATTCAATCTTCTTCTCAAGCAAGCTTATATCAAGTGGTATCTAGAGCTAATTCTTCTTCATGATTGGAATCTCTACTCCTTTGATTAGTCAATTCATTTAGTCATCATTTGAATTTTTTGTTCTTCATCTAATTCATCTAGTTGTGCTTAGGTTCATATTTAGATTTCCTTGATTTATCTAGTTGTTTTGTCAATTCTTTGATTTAGGATTTTTGTTCGGTCAAAATGCATCAATTCGTGTTATAAGTGTCTTATTCCATTTTTTTTGTGTCCCTTTAAGTCAAATCTGGAAAATATGCTCAATAATATGTTCATATGCATCAAATTCTAAAATCTGCATCGTAGCCTATATGTTGGATATATATCCCGTATGATGTCTCGTATGTTGTCACCATATGTTGTCTTATTAGGCTAGCATATGCTCCGCTATATGCTACATATGTGTTGTGAAGTAAACTCTGTTTTTGACTCATTTTCTCTGTTTTTATGCTTATTAGGTTCTGTTCACATGTTAATTGTTAAGTGCTTTGTGCATTTTTTAGTACAAGTAGTCATTACTTTGCTTATCTTTGTCATTGGCAATTTTAGACTTAGAAGTGCTTTAGTCTAGTTGTGTGAATTTTTGTACAGTAGAAAAATCAAAGAAAAATTCAAAGTAAAGAAAAACAAGAGCAAAAGATTGAAAAAAAAAATCAAAGAAGAAAATTGAAAAGAAAGAAAAAATGTTTAAATAGAATAAATTGTGCAACATATAATCAAGTGAGATTTACATGAAAATAAAGTGCAATACCGTGAGCTTGTTGAGGTGAAAACATTCATAAAATTGTGTTAAAATCAACCTTGGACAATAGAGACACCTAAGGCTAAGCATTCATAACTAGAATTGAGTTTAGAGTGCTAATAACTTTGATTTTTGAACTTGTCGTATGCATTATGGTTGATAATTTTGTGAACTCCAATTGTTTTAAAACTGTCCAGTTTAGTTATTATGGTTGTACACTACATTTTACTTCACTTGGATTGTTATTTTGCATCACAAATTCACTTGCTCAAGTTTCCTATCAAAATTAGTCACTAATCAACCTTGAGTGTTTGTGCCTTGATTAGTGATTGATCCAGCAAGTCTTGAATTCCTTGTTGTCTAGTTTGGTACCTTTGTCACATTATATCCATTCCTTAGTCTAAGTAGCCTAATTGCTTCTAATTTGTTTCTTTTATTGCTTGTCTTTACATTGGACTCCTTGGTTTTGTCTTGAGTTATGATACCTTCGGAATTCTTAAGTTAACTTTGGAATTGTGTCTCTTCAACAAGGATATCACCCTAGGAAATTGATTGGAGGTTTGATTAGAAACTATAAGTGAGACTTGAGAGAAAAAAAGGCAAGAGTGATTCATTAGAGAAAGAGCCTTCTAAGAGTGATACACGAGTGAACTTGAGTGTAAACACTTAGTTAGTGGAGAAGATTTTTCTCTATATTATTTCTCTTATGCGCTAACCTTTTTCGTCCTTGCAGCCATGGGAGAAATTTCCTCAAACAATGATGACCAATTACATCCTAGTGACATGAGATTTATGGAGATCTTTATGGAAAAAAGGAATCAAACACAAACCGAAATGAAAGAAAGTGTGAAAGAATGCATGAGTAAGTTGTATGAATAGTGTTGGAGGACAATTGTAACATCCCAAAAATTTAAATATAGTTTAAGAGAGGTTTTTTTGTAACATTCAAGAAATTTAAAAATAATTAAAAAATTATGAATTTTCGAATACTGTAGCAAATCACTGTAGCTGCCGACAGTACTGTAGCAACCGCCATTACTGTAGCAAACCGCCATATTGTAGCTGCCGACAGTACTGTAGCTAACCGACATTACTGTAGCTGCCCGAAATTACTGTAGCTGCCCGAAATTACTGTAGCTGCCCGAATTTACTGTAGCACCGCCTTAGAAAGGTTATAAATAGGGCTTAGAGGTTTCAAATGAAGATACAAACCAAAGAATACTCCTACATTCTCTCAAACTATCTTCTCTACAAAAAACCTTTCTATATTTTCTCCACCTTAGGAAGAAATCTCTCTAACCAAGGAAGAAGCACGTAAGAAGATAGGAAGCTAGGAGAAACCAGTAAGGGGACCTTTCCTTATCCTTCTTTTCTATCCTTTGTTTTGTTGGTATTTTCATTATCTTTCAGTAAGGGGAGCTGTCCTTATCCTACTCTTCTATTCTTTGTTTTGTTGTTACTTTCATTATATTTCTTTAGTTTTTCGGATACTAAGGTGCGAAGATAATTCTTAGTATGCTCTGTGGTTGCGGTTTTGTCCGATCTTCCACATCAGAACAGAATTATTCTTATTACAAGGAAAAGTGTGGTACTGTTTATTGGTTCTTGATGTTTCCTTGATAATTCTTGGTGTTTCTTGTTTCTTGGTTTCTTGATTTATTGGTGTTTATTGGTGTTGATTTCATATCGAAATATGTCTGGTTTTGAGTTGGATATGAATAAGTGGTGACATGCATGGTTGCATGAAATTGGTGATGGACTTGAGTTGCTTAATGACCGATTTGAAATGCCTAGTGGAGAGGCAATATTCTTAGATTCCTTGGTGAATAGGCAATGCTTAGAAGGTTTTGAAATGAATATGACCTAGTAAAGAGGTCAAGATTTAAAATGTGATAAAGGTCATTATACAATTCAAGGTCCTAGAGCATGTTGCATGATGACTGGATAGTAGTAGACCAAGTCCGTAAGTTACGGATTCCCGTCTGTGTGAGTGGAATACCGTGGACTAGAGGGGGTTCTCTTGGTGGGGAAATTGCCCTGCTCATGATGATCACATGTTGCGGGGGAGGTCCTGCCGGCACTGAGGGAACTCAACAATTACAGAGTGTCTACCTCTGGTGGGTCTGATTGAGTGGGAGAATCAGATGCCCCAGGCTATTTTCAGTGGAGGGCGCCACATTGCATTTCGAGTGAAGAGTGAAAATGCATGGTGAAGGTGCATGCATCATGTAGGCTTAGGAGCATACATTAGTGATTGTGTGTTTGATTGAATGGAATTCATGCCTGAATCATTGATTGTGATTGATGGTTTGTTTGATTTGGTTTATAATTGTCGATTGCCTTACTATGTGATTGATAGTTTGATGATCATGGATAAGTATGGAAGTATTATTCTAAAAATGATATTTTCGATGAAATTTCTAAATTTATAAAAGAAAAGGTTTTCCTTGAACTACAATCAATTTTTTATGGTTAAGGAAAGCTCACCCTTGCATTTTGTGTTTTTAACACCTGTGATGATCTCGAATAACGTTCGGGGGAGCAGATTTGCAAGGTTAAGAAGATGTGGATGTTTCCAATGATTGTTGATACTGTCTTGCCGAGAAGATGTTTTGTTATGTTTGGGGGTAGATTTGCTAAGTAAGTAGAGAGAAAATTATGTAGAATAATAAAATGACAAAGTTATGCAAGCTAGTTGTAATGAACTTTAAATCTTATGTAATAAAAGTGTTGTTTCCTAAATCTCTCTTTTATTTACTACATCATTAACCACTTTAAATTATTAATTAAAAATAAGTAAAATAAGTAAATAAGAGGGGATGTTACAAGGGGGTGTTACAACAATGAGGGAGGAAAATAAGAGACTTGAATGTGAGTTTAAAAAGAGAAAAACTAGAGTGAGAATACAAAATCAAAGAGCTGACACTAGTTTGAATGAGAAATTTGATAGGCTAGAAAGAGAGGACCATGAAAGTAGGAGAGAATTTTGAGAGAGGAAAATGAATTGAAAGAAAATGAGTTATAGGAGAAAGGGTTGAGGGAAAGAGAGTTGAAAGAGAAAAAATTGAAAGTAAAATAAATTAAAGAGTTAGAGATGTTGGAAAAACAAATGAGGGAGAAAAGTGATTCATTACTTGTTTATACTAAACCTTCATTGGAAACTGTTAGATCAAGAATGATTAACGTCTCAAGATTTTGATTAATTACAAGATAGACGAAACCAAGCTACCCAAGACTTGCTAAGATGAAACCAGCACAGACGAAACATAACCCTTCAAAAGTAAAGTTTTGCGTCTGTCCAAAAGTCAAGCCATCAGACGATACATGCACAGACGGAAGAAGACTACTCAAGCTAAAGCTCTTCGTTTGTCCAAAGAGTGAAGTCTTAAGACGATAGGATGAGACGAAACAACAACTACTGAAGAAACATATCGTCTATCCAAAAGCTGAAGTCAAGTTGAGTCTTTCGCGCCAAGATTTCAAATCTGAAAAAGTACTCATGAGAAGCATCCAAGATCAGTATAGGGATTCGAGCTTACACACCAAAGTTAAAAAGGTCTTCACCTTTTGTCACATCTCTGTACAAGTCAGAAAAAGTACTGCGCACAACCTAGTCCGCTATATCCGCTGCGACTCTTCATCAATCAATCATGTACAACTGACAAACCTTTTGGAAAGCTCTCAAGAAGATTTCTCAACGACTCTCAATGGCATTCAAATGAGTCTAATGGCTATTTGAAGAAGATGCCTATAAAAGGACTTCATAGCATCAAGAATTAGTTGGCGAATACGCTTCTCTTATTCCATCTTCTGAAAATTCGCTCAATTCTGTGCTAAGATCTTAATTGTAAAACCCTCTCTGCGAAGAGGAAACTCTTTGTTTTTCAAACATCTTTCCAAATCCACTTGTGTGGTACTTTAGCCTGAGGAGGCTGTGCTTCAAAGAATACCTTTTGTATTAGCCTGTGGAGGCTGGGTTCAAAGAATACCTTGGTTGTTTAGCCTGAGAAGGCTGGGAGCAAAGAATATCTTGTAATAGCCAGAAGTGGCTGGGTTCAAACAATACTTGTAAACCTTTTCACGGTTTGTAGTGAAAACTCAGTTGTTGCTGGGTAACTGGACGTAGTCTTGAATAGACGAACCAGTATAAAAATACTTGTGTTTATTTGTTTTGTCTGATTGACTAACTGGGGATAATCATTGTTCAACGTTTGTTTATTAAAATCAATCTTTCAATATAAACATTGTTTAATCTGAACCGTTTTGAAACCCACAGACGAAAGAGATAAAAATTTTTAATTAACACAATTCAACCCCCTTTCTTTTGTTTATCTTTTATAGTTTGGTATCAGAGCTCAGCCTCTAAGGGTTGAGCGCTTAACAGCTGCTAGAGGAAAAGATCCAACATGGACTCACAAGGACCATCTTTTCTATCCGGAGGAGCTTCAATGAACAAACCTCCAGCTTTCTCTGGAGATGATTATCCATACTGGGCTGACAGGATGGAGATGTACATCAAGTCAACCCAATATAGATTATGGAACATAATCACCACAGGAGATATCCTCATTGCAAAGCCTGAAGGAGAATGGGGAAACGAAGAATACTCTATGATGGAGCTGAACAACAAAGCAAGATATGCTCTTATGTGTGCTCTCTCCAGAACTGAGTACAACAGATTTTGTGCCTACAAAACCGCTAAAGAACTATGGGATGCTCTCAAAATCTCATATGAAGGCACTGAAGATGTCAGAATGAGGAAGGTTGTACTCTTCAAAGAGAATATGAAATGTTCTCTATGAAGAAAGGAGAGTCAATCGATATGATGTTTGGAAGATTCCAAACAATATTGAATGGACTCACTGCTCTGGGAATCACTTTCACAAAGGCCCAGAACAACATGAAGATCTTGGACAGTCTCCCACCTCCTTGGGAAGCCATGTCCACAGCTATCTCGGTTGGAAGAGATATGAAGACATTAACTCTAGACAAGTTAATTGGAGCTCTAAGGGTACATGAGGTACTCTTATGTAAAAGGGAGAAGATCAAGGTTTAAGAACCTATAGCTCTTCCATCCGTCAATAACATCCTTAAAGAAGATTCTGTCAAGAAGGACAGTAAAAGAAAATAAAGATTTTGAAGGCTGATTCAACCGAATCAGAATCGTCTGATGGTTCTTCTGAAGACGAAGTCTCCCTCATGGCAAGACGATTCAAAAGAATGATGATGAAGAAAGGCAGAGGCCAATGCTTCTTCAAGAAAAAGGAGAAGAAACTCCCTGAGAAGTCATCAACCAAAGAAGAAAGCACAGAGGTGGTGTGCTATGAATGCAGAAAATAGGGACATATGAGGTCAGAATGTCCCAGACTGAAAAAGAGGTGGAGCTCTAGATAAGATAAAGGAAAGAAGAGCTTACTGACTTAAAGACCTTGACAGTGAAAGCTCAGAGGAATCCTCTGAAGGAGAAGAAACAACAAACATCTGCCTCATGGCTGGAGACCATGTCTCAACAGAAGTAAATTACAATGAAACTTCTTCATCCTCTTCTTCTGAGTCTGAGTCAGAATCAGAAGAAATGTCATATGATACACTTCTAGCTCACTCTCACTTTATTGCTCAGCAATACAAAACTTGCAAAACCAAGCTGAGACAAGCCTTGGAAGAAAATGCAGTTTTAAAATCTGAAATCGAGTTACTAGACAAGAAAGTATCAAATGATGTTTCGTCTGAATATGAAAAGGACATTTTCATTCTTGAAATCGAAAGATTAAAGAAAGAAAATGAGTCCTTACTCAATGACTTAACCAAGTTTACAAAGGGATCCTCCATTCTTGAAAATATTTTAGAATATAGGAGATCACCTAATGATAAAAGTGGACTTGGTTATGTTAAGGAGACAGACGAAAAGAAAAACAAACCTGCTTCGTCTGCTCAAAAGAAGAGGAATCAAAACAAGGTTCCTAATAACTACAAAAAGGCTAAAAACAAAAAGAAGCCTTTTATAACTAACAAGAAAGGACCCAAAAAGATTTGGGTACTGATATGAGTTCGCTGGAGACGAAGCTCAAATTTGGACCGATCGTCGTCTTCAATTGGAAACTCCACGGATGCGTTAATGGCAGAAGCTCAAAATTGACTCAAGACTCAAGGACTTAGAAGAAAGAATGAAAGTGGAGTAGATTTAGAAGATGATGGCGCCATGCATAAGCAATAAGCCTAAGGGAGAATCGCCACAAGGAAGAGTTTCCATGATAAGATTCAAGGTTCTAGAAGAAACCTTAGAGAGAAATCCACTCTAAAAGAATTAGCTCTTGCTAAATTCCATTCATTCAAAATTGATTCAAAGATCCTTTACAATTCAAAGTGTTACGTATTTATACTAGCGGGAGTTGGGATAGCTTGTGAAAGCTCAGACGGAACAAGCTTCGCATGTGAAGGCCCAGACGGAACAAGCTTCAGATGGAAGAGTTCAACATGTGAAGGCCCAGACGGAACAAGCTTCAGACGGAAGAGTTCAGCATGTGAAGGCACAGACGGAACAAACTTCAGACGGAAGAGTTCAGCATGAAGCATCAGACGAAAGAGCGTCAGACGGAACATCTTCAGACGGAAGAGTTCAGCATGTAGCATCAGACGAAAGAGCGTCTTTGGTATCGTCTGTGGTAGCACCTGTGGTAATCGTCTATGATAATCGTCTGTGGTATTCAATTGATTACCATCCTGGAAGCATTCTAATGCTTTTGGTTCAATTACAAACATAAGGCCGCACGTTTATTCACCCAGCGAGGCCCAAATTAAATGTTCCTAATCTAGTTATAACTTTACAACATTTTTAGAAGGTTACAAGTCCTATTACAAAGTAAGGATAAGTCTTGAATTGAATCTTGGCTTTGACTTTCGAGCAGACTCTCCATTTCTTCTTGAATTCTTTTGTGCATGGCTCTTGTAACTCTTCTTGTCAAGGATGGTCCTCCATCAAACCCTCCTTCTTGATGGCAACTTGTCCCCAAGTTACGTTGATCTACATCTTCAACATCTTCTGTACCTATATCACAAAGAGTAAGATCACAAACATTAAAGGAATTATTACCACCAAAGTCACTGGGAAGATCTAGTTTAAAGGCATTAGGGCCAAGTTTTTCAATGATAACAAAAGGACCGGCTCCTTTAGGAAGTAACTTGGAGCTTCTCAAATTTGGAAACCTCTCCTTCCTTAAGTGAACCCAAACTCTATCACACACTTTCAACTCAACATGTTTTCGGTGTTTATTAGCATGTGTGGCTACTTGTTCATTCCTCTGTTCAATCCTCTCTTTGATCTTGGCATGCATAGCTTTGATCTTCTCTGCTCTATCCACTCCATCCCTACTCAAAACATCACCAAAAGGTAAAGCACACAAGTCAAGTGGAGTTAAAGGATTAAAACCATAAACAATTTGAAATGGTGATAGTAGAGTAGTAGAATTGATCACTCTATTGTAAGCAAACTCTACATAAGGTAGCCAATCTTCCCAAGATTTCAAGTTGTTCTTCACAAAACTCCTAAGGAGTTGTCCAAGTGTCCTATTCACCACCTCCGTTTGGCCGTCGGTTTGTGGATGGCAGGTTGTGGAAAAAAGGAGCTTGGTGCCAAGTCTTCCCCATAATGATCTCCAAAAATGGCTAAGGAACTTAGAGTCCCTGTCACTTACTATGCTTTGGGGAATTCCATGAAGTCTTACAACTTCTTTGAAGAAAAGGTTGGCTACATGAGATGCATCATCACTCTTATGGCAAGGAATGAAATGTGCCATCTTCGAGAATCTACACACCACAACAAAAATGGAATCTACACCTCTCTTTGTCTTGGGTAAACCGAGGACAAAGTCCATGGAAATATCCAACCAAGGAGAGGTGGGTGATGGTAAAGGCATATATAGACCATGGTTGGAGAGTTTCGACTTAGCCTTATGATATGTAACACATTTACTAATAAATTTGGCTACTTGAGCCTTCATTTTAGGCCAAAAGAAGTGTTCATGTAATATGGCTAATGTCTTCTCAACCCCAAAGTGACCCATGATTCCTCCCTCATGAGCTTCACTCACTAAAAGTTCTCTCAATGAAGTCTTAGGCACACATAAACATTTTCCTTTGAAAAGATAATCATTGTGCCTATAAAATTCATTGTGAGCACCCTTTATGCATGCAACATACTTTCGACCGAAATCATCATCACAGCTATACAAGGTTTTAATATGTTCAAATCCTAACAATTTTGATTCAAGCAAGGATAGGAGTGTATACCTTCTACTAAGGGCATCCGCAACTATGTTTGTCACTCCCTTCTTGTGTTTGATAATGTAGGGAAATGTTTCAACAAATTCCACCCACCTTGCATGCCGTTTATTCAGTTTGCCTTGGGACCTTAGGTGCTTCAATGCTTCATGGTCGTTGTGGACAATAAACTCCTTGGGAAGGAGATAATGTTGCCAAGTTTGCAAGGCCCTCACCAAAGCATAGAGCTCCTTGTCATATGTTGAGTAATTTAGTTGAGCTCCCTTTAGTTTCTCACTAAAATAGGCTATTGGATGGTTTTCTTGTTTCAAAACAGCACCTATTCTAAGGTTAGAAGCATCACATTCAAGTTCAAAAGATAAATCAAAATTAGGCATAGCTAATATAGGAGCATTTGTAAGTTTTTCCTTCAAGAGGTTAAAAGCCTCCTCTTGCTTCGGCCCCCACACAAAAGATACTTCATTCTTTACAAGTTCATTAAGAGGAGATGCAATGATGCTAAAGTCCTTCACAAATCTTCTGTAAAAACTTGCAAGTCCATGGAAGCTCCTTACCTCCTTCACACTAGTAGGCCGTGGCCAATCAAGAATAGCTTTTACCTTGCTTTCGTCTACTTGCACACCCTTGGAACTTACTACAAAACCAAGAAACACCACTTGATCCATGGCGAATGTGCATTTGTCTTTATTAGCATAGAGCTTCTCCTTCCTTAGTACTTCTAAAACAAATCTCAAATGCATTAGATGATCAAGGAAAGATTGACTATATATGAGAATATCATCAAAATATACAACCACAAACTTCCCTAAAAATTCTCTAAGCACATGGTTCATTAGTCTCATAAAAGTACTTGGAGCATTGGAGAGGCCAAATGGCATGACCAACCATTCATATAACCCAAACTTGGTCTTAAATGCAGTTTTCCACTCATCCCCATTCTTCATTCTTATTTGATGGTAACCACTTTTAAGATCAATTTTAGAAAATATGGTTGAGCCATGAAGTTCATCTAACAAGTCATCAAGCCTAGGTATGGGGTGCATATATCTAATTGTGATGTTATTTATAGCTCTACAATCCGTGCACATTCTCCATGTACCCTCCTTCTTAGGAACTAAGATAACCGGAGAAGCACAAGGAGATAGACTCTCTTTGACCCATCCTTATTTACTAGGTCTTGTACTTGCCTTTCTATCTCATGAGTCTCTTGAGGGGTGGTCCTATAGGTAGGCCTATTTGGGAGAGGTGCACCGGGTATAAGATCTATTTGGTGCTCTATGCCTCTCAAAGGTGGTAGGCCGTGAGGAATGTCACTAGGAAAGACATCCTTATACTCATCCAACAAGGCATCCAAACTCACTTGATCACCAATAAAGTTTGCATTTAAAAAACACGGTGAAGGCAAGCATAAGAATATAGATTTTCTTGCTAAGAATTCTCTCCTAATTTCCGTCCGACTTACCAAAAGACTTTCCTTAGACTCATTAGCTCTTCCCTTGAGCTTTCTATCACTCTTAAGATCACCCTTTTTAGACTTACCTAGCCTATGTTTCACTTGATTTTCTGCAGTGGCATCTGCTGTAATTTCTCTAGAACTCTCGGCCAAGGTTCTTGTTTCACTAGGTTTAGGTGATTTTCCTTTCCCTTCTTGCTCACGGGTTTTCCTCTCATTTTCTCTTTTTATTTTCATTTTTATTTGATCTTCACATACTTCTCTAGGAGTTAAAGGTTTAAGACTAATTTTCCTACCCCCTTGAGAGAACACATATGTGTTAGACAGTCCATCATGAAGTGCATGCTTGTCAAATTGCCAAGTGTAACACCCCCCTCTTATTTACTTATTTTACTTATATTTTGTAATTTAAAGTGGTTAATGATATAGTAGATAAAAGAGAGATTTAGAAAACAACACTTTTATTACATAGGTTTTAAAGTTCATTACAACCAGATTACATAAGTTTGTCCTATTATTATTTTACATAACTACCTTTCTACTACCTTAGAACATTTACTCAACACTTCTACATGCAAAACATAGCAAGCATCTTCAACAAGATAATAGTAACAACCATAGCGAAACAGTGACAACTTCTCAATCCTGCCAATCTGTAAAAATAGAATTGCAAGGGTGAGCTTTCCTTAATCCTCAAATAATTTTAATTATAGTAAAACTTTTGAAAATAAGGAAAAATATTCATAAAACCAATATTCTTTAATATTCTTCAATTTCTTTAAAAAATAGTAATTTATTGATATAAAACCTGTGTCCAAACCATTAATTCAATTCACAAGGTAAAACCACCAATCAATCATAAAACGAATCATTAATTTATCACAATAATCATGTACACATAATCACTATTGCATGCTCTTATTTCTATATGATGCATGTATCCTCACGATGTACTTTCCTATTTACTCAACATGCAATGTGGCGCCATCCACCGAAAAATAGCATTTATAATCATCCTCACATCCTCCGACCTTACCACTGGTAGACACTCCGTAATTGTCGAATTTCCCTGTTGTCCCAGCAACCTCCCCCGCAACATGTGATCATCATAAGATGGAAGGCAATTTCCCCACCAAGAGAACCCCCTCTAGTCCACTTATTCCACTCACACACGGAATCCGTAACTTACGACTTGGTCTACTACTATCCAGATCATGCAACATGCTTTCAGACCTTGAATTGTATAATGACCTTCATCATATCTCAAATATCGACCTTTCCACCAGGTCATCTTTATCTCACCTCATTCTAAGCATTGCCCGTTCATTCACCAAGCAATCTTAGAATGTTGCTTCTCCACTAGGCATTTCAAATCGGTCATTAATTGCAATTCAAGTCCATCACCAATTTCATGCAACCATGCATGTCACCACTTATTCATATCCAACTCAAAAACTTACATATTTCGATATGAAATCAACACCAAGAAACACCAATAAACACCTATAAATCAAGAAACCAAGAAACAAGAAACACCAAGAATTATCAAGGAAACATCAAGAACCAATAAACAAGTTAACCACACACTTTTCCTCGTAACAAGAATAATTACGTTTGTGGAAGATCGGATAAAACCGCAACCACAGAAACATACTAAGAATTATCTTCGCACCATAGTATCCGAAAAACTAAAGAAATATAATGAAAGTAACAACAAAACAAAGAATAGAAGAGTAGGATAAGGACGAATTTGATCCCTTACAGTTTCTCTCACCTTCCTATACTCTTTCTCTACTTACTTGCTCTCTTTTAGAGATATTTCTTCCTAAAGAGCTTGAGAGAATATAGAAATGTTTTTGGTTTGTTTTCTCATCCAAATCCCTTACCAAATAGAATTCCTAAGACTTATTTCTTTACTGAAATATTCTACGAAATATAGAATATTCTCTATTCCACTTTATATTCCACTTTTTAGAATATTCCACTATTCTACTATTTACCACAATAATTTAAATTTACTATTTACCATAGTAATTTTACTATTTACCACGATAAATTAAATTTACTATTTACCATAGTAATTTTACTATTTACCACAAGAATTTTATTATTTACCACGATAATTTACTATTTGTACAAGAACTTACTATTTGCACAAGAATTTACTATTTGCACATTTAACTATTTGCATTTTACTATTTACACGATAATTTACTATTTACTATAGTAATTTCAAAAATTCATAATTTTTAATTATTTTTATATTTCTCTCTGTTATAAAAACCTCTCTTAAACTATATTTAAATTTTTGGGATGTTACACCAAGGCCTTCCTAACAGAATGTGGGATGCTTCCATCGGTACAATATCACACAAGACTTCATCATTATACCTTCCTATGGTGAAAGCTATCAGCACTTGTCTATTTACCACTAATTCTCCTTGTTCACTTAGCCATTGCAATTTATATGGTTTAGCATGTGGAGTTGTCTTAAGATCAAGTTTTTCTACCAGCCTAGTGCTCACCACATTGGTGCAACTACCACTATCTATAATTAAGGAGCATACCTTGCCGCCAATTGTGCACCTTGTGTGGAATATGTTCTCTCTTTGCGTGTCATCAAGGTCTACACATGCGTTGCCAAGCATTCTCCTCACCATCAAGAGGTCTCCATCCTCCAGTTGCTCCATGCTGGAGTGGTCACTAGCACTAGCTTCCTCCTCACTTGATGATTGAGTGGTTCCTTCACTGGTTATACCACCATCCACTCTAATCACCATAGGCTTCTTGTTGGGGCATTGTGAGGCAATGTGTCCATGACCTAGACATTTAAAACATTTAATGTTAGAGGGTTTAGAGAGGGGTTTAGCAAGCTCTTTACCCTTAGTGTCATCTCGGTTGGACTTGAAGAAGGCCTTGGAATTTCCCTCCTTCTTTTGCCTATCCTTCCAACTTGAAGAACTATTGTTGTATGCTTTCTTGAAAGTGCCCTTCCTCTTTAATTGGCCTTCAATCCTTTCGGCCTTATGTATGGCATCTTCCAATGTTCTATAATTTTGGAGTTCCAAGATATCTTGAATCTCCCTATTTAGCCCATTTGTGAACCTAGCTATGGTGGCCTCTTTGTCCTCTTGGTAATCTGCTCTCAAGAGTGTGAGTTCCAAGTCCTTATAATACTCTTGTACACTCCTCCCTCCTTGAGTTAATCTTTGGAGCCTCACATGTAGATCTCTTGTATAGGAACTAGGCACAAACCTTTCCTTCATTGCATCCTTGAGTTGGGTCCAAGATGTGATATGCGGCCTTCTCCTTTTTTCGGAATCCACTAGCACTTGGTTCCACCAAACCAGTGCATAGCCCTCAAACTCGAGTATGGCCATGTTAAGCCTCTTCTCCTCACTCAATCTAGGATAACAAGAGTAGACTTGGTCTACCTTCATCACCCAATCTAAGTAGGTTTCGGCATCACCATCTCCAAGGAATTTAGGTAAGGTTATTTTTGTGTTTCCCTCCCATGCTCTCGGTTCATCCTCATCAAGGCTTCTCCTAGGGGTGTAAGGTTGTCTCCTATGGTGAGTGGTCCTACTGCCTCTCCTTTCATTTTCATAGGCCCTAAAGGCTTCCTCCTCCTCATAGTTACTTCCCCAATCACTCTCTCTAGGAGTTTCTCTCGGGTGTCCTCTCTCACTTCCACTTCCCCTTTGATTATTCCTCCTACTGCTGTGTACTCCATCACTCTGTTCCCCTCGGTTCCCACTCTATCTAGCACTTCTACTATGGTGCTCCTTACGGTTGCCACTAGTTTCTCCAAGGATTTTCCTATCTAACTCCTTCCTTAGCTTCCTTTCCTCCTTCAATCTCCTCTCTTGGTCAAATCTCTCCTCCAAGCTAGTATTAAGCATGGACTTCATCATATCAATCATCCTTTTAGACCTTGGTGAGGGATCATTTTCAACACTAGGAGAAGTATCTATAGCTGCACAAGATAAGGTTAGATAACAAATACAATGATATAAGAGATCCTTGCCACTCTCTAAGTGTTTCTCTCTAGTAGCACTCGTGTATCACTCTTGAGATGGCTTTTTCTATGATGTGCACACTTGCCTTTTTTCTTTTTTTTCTCAATTCCCTGCCAAAGTTTCTAATTAAACCTCTAATCAATTATATAGAAATTTCCTTGTGAAAGAGGCACAATTCTCGGGTAAGCTCAAGAATTCCAAGGGAACAAAACTTCTAAGACAAAACCAAGGATTTCAATTGAATGACAAGCAATAAAAGGCACAATTGAAATTAATAGGCTACTCAAATCAAGGAATGGATGTGATATGACATAGGCATAAAACTAGACAGCAAAGAGTCAAGTTTACTTGTTCGATTACTAAGCCAAACAAATTGAACAAAGCATTCAGACTCAACGTAGCATAGTAATCAAATTTCAAGACCACTTTTGTAGGTAAATTTATCAAGTAACTTATGAACAAATAATTCACTCCAAACTGCAGTAAAAATGGTTGGACAAGTATCAAATACAGCAAGTTTCACTTATGCAGAAATTTGAGTCAAAACAAGCTAGTTACAAGTACACACTACTAGACTAATTTCCAAGCTACTAGTAATTTTACAAGGTGAATGAGGGTGCTATGTCTTAGCTCTAAGTCCGATTTTTCTTGCTCAAATTTCTTAACACTTCTTTAACACTTTGATAGCTTTCTTTGAATTTTCTCACTTGTTTTCTTCTTGTTTTTATTTCTTTTCACTTGATTTCTTTTCTATCACTTTTGTTTAAGCTACTGGAATGAAATATATCTTGCATAAAACAAGCACTCCAAGCTCAACTACTAGTGCTAATGCTATTACAAGGTGTAATAGGGATTTAGATCTATAGTAAGCACTCTACTAGCATGTAATGATGTTGATTTCTCAATTTCGCATGTATGAACTTGAATGTACAGAATTATAGGCTCAAGTGCAGTACCAAAACAGAGGAAACAGGGCATACAATGATAGATAACTCACGGTATACCGAATTTCACCAGAATTAGAAACAAAATTGATACTAACACATGGAAACAATTACTACTGGACAAGTAATTCAAGGAATTGGAAATTATTACGAATTAACTCAATTTGACCGAACAAATGGAAGAAACATATGATAATTTTCCGGATCTGGACTCAAACGCAAACATCGAATACGAATCTATGCATAACGATACGGATCAAGTCATGAACAATATGATTTGCATGATCTTCACCGAACAAAAAGACTTAAACAAAAAATTGACAAAACTACTAGACTGTTAAGGAAACCTAAAGATGAATCCTAAGCACACTAAAAGAATTAAACGAAGAACTCGAGAAAATTCAAAATGACCTAAGAACTTACTAGACTTATGGAGTAGAGATCCAATCTTGAAGAGAATCAAAACAAGCTCTGATTATCACTTGATATGATAATCAAGAGAACAAGCTCTGAATACCACTTGATATGAGTTCGCTGGAGACGAAGCTCAAATTTGGACCGATCGTCGTCTTCAATTGGAAACTCCACGGATGCGTTAATGGCGGAAGCTCAAAATTGACTCAAGACTCAAGGACTTAGAAGAAAGAATGAAAGCGGAGTAGATTTAGAAGATGATGGCGCCATGCATAAGCAATAAGCCTAAGGGAGAATCGCCACAAGGAAGAGTTTCCATGATAAGATTCAAGGTTCTAGAAGAAACCTTAGAGAGAAATCCACTCTCAAAGAATTAGCTCTTGCTAAATTCCATTCATTCAAAATTGATTCAAAGATCCTTTACAATTCAAAGTGTTACGTATTTATACTAGCGGGAGTTGGGATAGCTTGTGAAAGCTCGAGACGAACAAGCTTCGCATGTGAAGGCCCGACGGAACAAGCTTCGATGGAAGAGTTCAACATGTGAAGGCCCGAGATTTAACAAGCTTCGGACGGAAGAGTTCAAGCATGTGAAGGCACGACGGAACAAACTTCGATTTAAGAGTTCAAGATGAAGCATCGCATTAAAAGAGCGTCGACGCGGAACATCTTCGACGGAAGAGTTCAAGATGCGAAGATCGACGAAAGAGCGTCTTTGGTATCGTCTGTGGTAGCGCCTGTGGTAATCGTCTATGACAATCGTCTGTGGTATTAGATTGATTACCATCCTGGAAGCATTCCAATGCTATCGTCTGTGGGTATCGTCTTTACCCAACTCTCTCACAAAAACACTCCTAAACTTTGGTTCAATTACAAACATAAGGCCGCACATTTATTCACCTAGCGAGGCCCAAATTAAATGTTCCTAATCTAGTTATAACTTTACAACATTTTTAGAAGGTTACAAGTCCTATTACAAAGTAAGGATAAGTCTTGAATTGAATCTTGGCTTTGACTTTCGAGCAGACTCTCCATTTCTTCTTGAATTCTTTTGTGCATGGCTCTTGTAACTCTTCTTGTCAAGGATGGTCCTCCATCAAGTACCAAAGTCACTTATTGTTCCTGTTGCAGATATCCTTAATGGGAAGAGACAAGACTTCAAGCTGGTACCTGGACAGTGGTTGCTCACGACACATGACGGGAGACCTGTCTATGTTCCAAGACCTCAGACCAAGTAAAGGGTCTGTCTCCTACGGTTCTGGAAAAGGTAAAATTCTTGGCATTGGGACTGTTGGTAAGACACCCAATACACTTATCCAGAACGTATCATATGTTAAAGGCCTTAACTTCAATCTACTTAGCATAAGTCAATTTTGTGATAGTGGATATGAAGTAGTTTTTAACTCTGATGAGTGTATAGTCAGAAACAAAGATAAATCCATTCTTTTTATTGGGAAAAGAAAGAATAACCTTTATGAGGTTTGTCTTTCTGACCTGAGTGATCAGAATGTAACATGTCTGATTTTAGCAGACGATGAACGAGATATTTGGCACAAAAAGCTTGGACATTTAAGTCTCAAGTATATTTCAAAAATTTCTAAAAAGGATCTCGTAAAAGGTTTGCCAAAAATATCTTGGAAAACCAATCGTCTGTGTGAATCTTGTCAGCATGGGAAACAACTCAAAGCTTCTTTCAAATCAAAGAATGTTGTTTCCACGACAAGACCGCTAGAATCATTACACATTGATCTCTTTGGACCTACTCGATGAAAGTCTTGGAGGAAGAGATATGGATTTGTCATTGTAGATGACTATACTAGATTTACATGGGTATACTTCCTAGCCCATAAACATGAGTCATTCAAGGTGTTTGAAATATTCTCAGTAAACGTGTTCAAAAAGAAAAAGAATATGTATTGCGTCGTAAGGAGTGATCATGGAACGAATTTGAAAATTCGAGTTCAAAGCCTTTTGTTTTGAAAATGGTATATTTCACAATTTTTCGTCTCCAAGAAGTCCTCAACAAAATGGAGTTGTGGAAAGGAAAAATCGTACTTTACAAGAAATGGCTAGAACTATGTTGCATGAAAGCTCTCTCCCTAAATATTATTATCAAAGGGCGAAGTAGTAAATACTTCTGTTATATTCAAAAAAGAATATTGATAAGACCAATATTGAATAAGACTCCATATGAACTATGGAAAGGAAGAAGACCCAACATTTCTTATTTCCATCCTTTTGGATGCGAATGCTTTATCTTAAACACCAAAGATCAACTTGGCAAGTTTGATTCAAAGGTGGTAAAAGGAATCTTTCTTGGATATTCCAACACATCTAAGGCCTATAGAGTTTTTAACTCTAAGACGCAAGTTGTAGAGGAATCAATTCATGTAAAGTTCTAAGATAACTCAAAGGCTGATAAAGAAATATCAGACCTAGAAAACTTGTTTGAAAATTTGCAGGTTAGCCCTTCTGGTCAAAATGATAAACAAGGGTCAGACGAAACAAGAGCAGACGATAGAAGCACAGACGAACCCTCTTCGTCTGATACTCATCAACAAAGAGATCAAGCCCCTGCAAGATCATGGAAGTTTGCATCTAACCACACTGAAGATCTTATCATTGGAGATAGGAATCAAGGTGTTCTAACTAGATCGAAGCTAAAGGAATCGTCTGGATATGCTCTTGTATCAAACATAGAGCCAAAGAATGTTGAAGATGCTCTTCAAGATAACGATTGGATCTTGGCTATGGAAGAAGAACTTAATCAGTTCACAAGGAATGATGTATGGACCCTAGTTGAAAGACCAAAGAACAAAAGCATCATTGGAACCGATGGGTGTGTCAAACAAGCTTGATGAAGCTGGAAAAGTGGTAAGAAACAAAGCAAGGTTAGTAGCACAAGGGTATAATCAACAAGAAGGTATTGATTTTACAGAAACTTTTGCACCTGTATCTAGATGAGAAGCAATCAGAATATTACTTGCTTTTGCTTCTCACAAGAATATCGTCCTATATCAAATGGATGTAAAAAGTGCTTTTCTAAATGGTTTCATTGAAGAAGAAGTGTATGTAAAACAACCTTCTGGTTTTGAAAGTTCATCTCAACCTGATCATGTTTTCAAACTTAAGAAAGCACTGTATGGTCTTAAACAAGCTCCCAGAGCTTGGTATGATAGACTCAGTTCATTTCTTCTTAAAAATAGTTTCTCAAGAGGAAAGGTTGATACAACTCTCTTCAAGAAAAGCATTTTAAAAGACTTTATTATAGTCCAGATTTATGTAGACGATATAGTCTTTGGAGCTACTAATGATTCTTTGTGCAAGGATTTTTCAAAGCTAATGTAGGATGAGTTTGAAATGAGCATGATGGGAGAATTGAAGTTCTTTCTAGGACTTCAAATCAAGCAGACGAAAGAAGGAATCTACATCCATCAACAGAAATACACAAAGGAACTTATCAAGAAGTTCAAGATGGAAAATGCCAAGCCTATGGAGACCCCAATGCATTTGTCTGGAGCAAATCTCAACAAGGATGAGTCAGGTAAGTCCGTTGATCAGACGGTATACAGAGGTATGATTGGCTCACTCCTTTATTTAACTGCGAGCAGACCTGACATTATGTTTAGTGTCTGTCTATGTGCTAGATTTCAATCTGACCCTAAAGAATCTCACTTACAAGCTGTAAAGAGAATTCTTAGATATCTTGTTGGAACAACTAATCTCTCTTTGTTTTATAAGAAAAATAGTGATTTCAGTTTAAGAGGTTTTTGTGATGCGGATTATGCTGGAGACAAAGTAGAGAGAAAAAGCACAAGTGGTGGATGCCAATTCCTTGGATCATCACTAATATCTTGGTCAAGCAAGAAACAAAACTCCATTGCACTCTCAACAACTGAAGCAGAGTATATTGCTGCGGCAGGGTGTTGCTCACAATTACTATGGATAAAACATCAACTTGAAGATTACTCTAGGTTTGAAAATCATATACCAGTATTTTGTGATAACACTAGTGCAATTAATCTTAGCAAAAATCCTATTCAACATTCGAAAGCTAAACATATTGAAATCCGTTTTCATTTTATAAGAGACTATGTCCAAAAAGGTATTTTCAATGGGCAGATATATTTACTAAAGCATTAGACGAAACACGTTTCAATTTCATTAAGGAAAATCTTGGAATTATTTCTTTAAATGATTGAAAATTGTTTCGTCTGAGCTATTTGTTAATTTTTTTTTTGTTCCGTCTGTACATTATTTCGTGTTAAGACGAAACATTGCGTCTGATCAAGTTGAATAGTTATTGTGGTAAAAATTTAACAGACGCAACTGTTACTGTTTAACAAGTTTATCTCAAGTGTGCAGGGACAAATTAAAAGAAGCAATAAATGTGTCTGTCATTTATTGCACTATTCTAGGACATTGATAGGCATGCGCCGTGAATTGCAGAGGTCAAATCAATCATTGAAAAGACAATGATGTGGACACGTCAAATCAGGGGTGATTTTCGAAATCTCTTTCGTCTGATGAATCACAACCGTTTTTATCTATGTCTATAAATACTCTTGAAAGTTCACCCTTTTACTCTTTACCGCAATTTGCAATCCTTCTAACTTTCCAAACCTAATACTCACTAAGTTCTTATTCTCTCTTTTTCAAAAATCAACAATGGCCGCCAAGAACACCAAAACTACCAAAGCTGCGGAAGCCACTTTCTTCGCTCAAGACTTTTTCTTGCCGAGCAAGTGGATCTCAAGAGAGACAATAGAGAGTTTATCTGACAGGGTCGCCAAGCTTCTAACTCACACTGGATGGATGAGTTTTGCTGAGATGAGAGGCCCATGGCTGATGGAGCCCTATGCCGAATTCTGGAGCGACGCCAAAGGATTTGAAGATGGTATTGTTGGTACCATAGACAACAAGGAGCACATCATCACGGTCGACGCCATTGCTGAGGCCGACAACTGTAAGGCCGAAGGGCGCTTCTATAGTCAAGATTGGATGAAGAACGAGTCTGAGGAGTATGTAGACAAGATCATTTATGGGAAGATTAATAACACTGAAGACCCCAAGTTCTTCAGATCAGGGAACCTCAGCCCCTCCGCAAGAATCATCCACAACTTGATCTACAACATCTTCACTCCTCGTACAGCCTCTCGCGACAACGTGAGTTCTCGAGACAGATTTTGTATTTTTTACTGTCTGAGGAAAGCAAGGATGAGCCTTCCGCACATTATCCTTGACCACTGGATAAGTGCATTGAAAAACCGCAACATTCGTAGGAAGAGTAGCATTCCCTACGCCACCCTCTTCACAAAGATCATCATCAACCAAGGGTTTGATACTGCTGGTGTAGATTATCACCAAGAGGGAAAGGAAGTTAAAGCCAGCACCTTTGTGAAGATGCATCTGACGCCAAGCTTCCTCCTCCATTCACAAAAAGAGGATGTACCCCTCTCACCCATCACCAAAGACCCTCCACACAGAGCTCGCATCAAGCGTGCTAAACCACAAACACAAGCCCAAACACCATCCCAAACAGAACCCCAAACACAAACCCAAACACCGTCCGAAACACAAACCCAAACACTTCCATCTCCTCCACCTGTGGTAATCTCTGAAGTACCCTTCGAGGACGTTATTAAAGAACCTCTCAAGAAGAAGAAAAGGACCATCAGAATTAAGCACATTGGTGCCAAGCCAAAGGATCAGACGATATCCCCTAGTGAAGATGAAGGGGTCAACATATCGTCTGAACATGTTCCGTCTATGAAGATACTCACAGACGAAGAAAAGCAGAGAATAGCAGCAGAGGAAACGGCAAGAGCTAGAAAGCTTGCTCTTGTAAATCCCATTCTATACTATAAACCCTTGAAGCCAGTGAATTTCAATGACGACACTATCTACACCCCAGAGGAGCAACGCAATTGGCTAAAGCGTTTGCCTTGGGACACACTGGCCAACCTAGACATCAAGGGCTTAGAAAACATTCAAGCATACAAGGATCATCTTGCTGCGTCTGTGATTGAAGGACCAGCACTTGGCTATGAACCTCACATCCCACACAGAGAAAACATAAAGTGGAAGGTTCGGTATGAGGTAAATGCGCCTGTATTCCATCACTATAGATATGGAGACACAAACTCTACCAACTATGAGCCGAAAGAGTGCACACATTGGCATCTCGACGCCATAGATCGCCATGATCCAATGCCCTTCACAATTCCACTCAATAAAACAGAGTATGTCGGTCTAGGACACTCTCTAGGAATTGTGCTCCCTTGGACGAGACCCCACTGCTCCGGGATCAACCCTCGCTACTCCATTGATGTAAGCTCGTTTGAGACGAAGCTTAATTCTGGACCGATCGTCTGATTCGATTGGAAGCTCCACGAATGTTTCAATGGCGGAAACTCAAAATTGACTCAACAATGGCGGAAGTTCAAAGAAATGTATTCACGACTCAAGGACTTAGAAGAAAGAAAGAAAACGGAGTAGATTTAGAAGATGATGGCGCCATGCATGTGTAATAAGCCTAAGGGAGAATCGCCACAAGGAAGAGTTTCCATGATAAGATTCAAGGTTCTAGAAGAAACCTTAGAGAGAAATCCACTCTCAAAGATTTAGCTCTTGCTAAATTCAATTAATTCAAAATTGATTCAAAGATCCTTTACAATTCAAAGTGTTGTGTATTTATACTAGCGGGAGTTGGGATAGCTTGTGAATGACCAGACGATACAAGCTTCAGATGAAAGAACTCAGCTTGTGAAAGTCCAGGCAAAACACGCTTCAGACGAAGAACTCAGCTTGTGAAAGTCCAGACGAAACACGCTTCATGTGAAGACACAAACGAAACAAACTTCAGACGAAACAGTTCTTCATGTGAAGGCACAGACGGAATAAACTTCAGACGGAAGAATTCATCATGAAGCATCAGACTAAGGAGCGTCTTAGGTATCGTCTGTGGTAGCACCTGTGATACTTGTCTATGACAATCGCCTATGGTATTCGACTGATTACCATCCTGGAAACATTCCAAGGCTATCGTTTGTGATTGATTACCATCCTGGAAGTATTCCAATGCTATCGTCTGTGGTATTTGATTGATTACCCTCCTGGAAGCATTTCAATGCTATCGTCTGTACGCTATCGTCTGTAGGTATCGTCTGTAACGCTACTTCCTCACAAACACTCCTAGACTTTTGGTTCACTTTACACACATAAGGCCGCACACTTATTCACCATGCAAACGCCCAAATTAATTGTTCCTAGTCTAATTACAACTTTACAACATTTTCAGAAGATTACAAGTCCTATTACAAAGTAAGGATAAGTTTTGAATTGATTCTTGGCTTTGACTTTCGAGCAGACTTTCCATTTCTTCTTGAATTCTTTTGTACATGGCTCTCGTAACTCTTCTTGTCAAGGATGGTCCTCCATCATCCATCCTCCTCAACGAATATGAAGACCCTGAAGAGTTCGCCCACGCCCTACCGGAAGACTACAACTTGACCTTCAAGTTGATAGCTGGTGCCTATAGAAGGGAAGCCAAGGAAAGAGAGGTTTCCTTCTATCATATTGACCGTCAAGCTAAGAAGGATAAGAGATACTGCCCCTTTATGGTGGGTTCACAGTTCTCTTCGCTGGTGTTAGACGAAACAAAGTACACAATCGTCTTAGACCGAAAACGACCATGCTTGGTCAAGTTTTTGGCTAAGGGTAAAGAAAGAAAAAGTACCGTCTGTCTCCAGAACCTTCAGATATGCAAGGCATCTCCAAACTTCTTCCGTCTGCTGCTTATGCGCACCTCAAGGAAATACAAACTCAAGCCTCAAGCCCTATCAATCCTAAGATACAACGGATGATAGAAGATCATGAAGCCACTTCATAGTTTTGCTCTAGAACCTCATTTGATGAGGATTCTACCATATGTGGAAGGGTGTTTCCTGGTGGAGCTTTCGCTTATACACTTCCTTCTGAGGAACATCCAGATCTTGAAGTCTCTGTTCCAACAAAGATCTACACATGGCAATGGGAACGGAACTTCACGGCTTACCTCTGTCTTCCACTGTTCACATCGCGTTTGAAGAAGACTCCATCAGTACTCATCATTGATGACACTGTACCTATAGTGGAAGAACCTCAAACACCACAAGTACAAGTTGATGATGTGGTGGAGGTTGTTAAGGCAATTGAGGTTGCTGAGGCTGATATTCAAGAAGCTGAGGAGTATAAGACTCTAAAGCAAAAGTATGATGCCTTGGAAGAGGATTGCGGGCACTTGAAGGCAAAGAACAAAGAACTTGAAGAAAATCAAGCTTCTCTATCATCTGAAGTGCAACAATTGAAGGACATTGTGATGACCCTGCTTAACAAGAAGCCGAAGCCTTCTTCGTGATCATGTTTTGATGATTCACAGCCCAAGGGGGAGACAAAGAGGAAAAAAAGATAGCCCAAGGGAAAGAAGAAAGGTACAAGGGGAAAGCACTGTCTGAGGGGGAGTGAACAAGCTTCGTCTGAGGGTGAACAAGCAAGGAGCATCGTCTGAAGGGGAGAGTATCGTCTGAAGGGGAGTTAAACAATAAGGGAGCCATGTATTATACTTGTATCAATGTATTTTATTTAGTTATTCTTTTTAGTATAGAAAATACATTGTAATTCTTTATTGGTTATTCTTTATTGGTTTTCTATCTATACCAATGTAATAATGTACAAAGATTACATCGCATTGATGTAACAATCCTTTATAAAGAGGTATTATTTAGAAAACATCATCTTGATGTCAATCTGGCTTATTGAGACTGTTTGTTTCTGTCTAACCATGTCTTGTGCAGATTCTCGTAGTATGGTCTGTAATCATCAAAAAGGGGGAGATTGTTAGATCAAGAATGATTAACGTCTCAAGATTTTGATTAATTACAAGACAGACGAAACCAAGCTACCCAAGACTTGCTAAGACGAAACCAGCACAGACGAAACATGACCCTTCAAAAGTAAAGTTTTGCGTCTGTCTAAAAGCCAAGCCATCAGACGATACATGCACAGACGGAAGAAGGCTACTCAAGCTAAAGCTCTTCGTCTGTCCAAAGAGTGAAGTCTTAAGACGATAAGATGAGACGAAACAACAACAACTGAAGACTGAAGAAACATATCGTCTATCCAAAAGCTGAAGTCAAGTTGAGTCTTTCGCGCCAAGATTTCAAATCTGAAGAAGTACTCATGAGAAGCATCCAAGATCAGTATAGGGATTCGAGCTTACACACCAAAGTTAAAAAGGTCTTCACTTTTTGTCACATCTTTGTACAAGTCAGAAAAAGTACTGCGCACAACCTAGTCTGCTATATCCGCTGCGACTTTTCATCAATCAATCAAGTACAACTGACAAACCTTTTGGAAAGCTCTCAAAAAGATTTCTCAACGACTCTCAATGGCATTCAAATGAGTCTAACGGCTATTTGAAGAAGATGCCTATAAAAGGACTTCATAGCATCAAGAATTAGTTGGCGAATACGCTTATCTTATTCCATCTTCTGAAAATTCGCTCAATTCTGTGCTAAGATCTTAATTGTAAAACCCTCTCTGCGAAGAGGAAAATCTTTGTTTTTCAAACATCTTTCCAAATCCACTTGTGTGGTACTTTAGCCTGAGGAGGCTGTGCTTCAAAGAATACCTTTTGTATTAGCCTGTGGAGGCTGAGTTCAAAGAATACCTTGGTTGTTTAGCCTAAGAAGGCTGGGAGCAAAGAATATCTTGTAATAGCCAGAAGTGGCTGGGTTCAAACAATACTTGTAAACCTTTTCACGGTTTGTAGTGAAAACTCAGTTGTTGCTGGGTAACTGGACGTAGTCTTGAATAGACGAACCAGTATAAAAATACTTTTGTTTATTTGTTTCGTCTGATTGACTAACTGGGGATAATCATCGTTCAACGTTTGTTTATTAAAATCAATCTTTCAATATAAACATTGTTTAGTCTGAACCGTTTTGAAACCCACAGATGAAAGGGATAAAATTTTTTAATTAACACAATTCAACCCCCTTCTTGTGTTTATCTTTTTAACGAAACTTTTTGATTTTTATTTTGAGGATGTTGTAGGTGTTGTTCCAAAAGAGGATGTCAAAGAGAAAATTGATCATCTCTTGTGTGAAGATGTTGATAAGAATAAACTTAATGTTTTAATTAAAGATGCATGTGATCATCTTTACAAACTTCCTTTTGATTTGATTCCTAATAAAGAGTTGTGCATAAAGGAGCCTTGAAACAATTGTGTTTAAAAAAAGGAAATACTTTTAGAAGTTGAATTACCTTTTGAGAAAATTTCCTTATTAATTACTACTCCTTTTACTTCTAATAAAGATGAGATTGCATGTTATACACTAGAATCTTATGGCTTTAAGCCTTGGACAATCCTTGAGTTTCGGAATTTATAATATTTTATTGTTTCTATTAACCATTGTTTTTATAATGATGAATATTTTGTTAGGGTATTAGAAGAACCTAAGAAGGAGGGCACACAACAAATTTCCACACAAAATGGAGGACAAATATCGACACACCTTAAGGAGAAATTAAGGATCATTTGGGATTTTGGTCATACCGTGAAGCAACAATTATATTTTTCCCTTTATTCTCTTGATAGTGCTAATAAAATGAGTTGGATATACACTTTGTTATTAAGTATAAAACTTGATAGGGTGTGTTTGATCTTTGATCCGGGTGAAGTTTTATTATAGGTTAAGGTCAAGTCAACTTGGGGACAAGTTGAACACAAGAAGGAGGGTTTGATGGAGGACCATCCATCTCCAAAAGCTCAACAAACTCGCCAACCTTACTCTTTAAATTGAGCTTGTAATAAATTCGTTGTTGTTTTTGAGTGTTTGACTAGGTTCAATATTTTGAACATAACTTGGGCTAAATAACTCTGATTAAGTTGTTCTTGGTCTCGTTTTAAAGAAGACTTAAAGGAATACAAAATCTATGAGACACCAAAGCCCACTTTGGATGGAATCTAGTATGAAATTGAGCTTGAAGTTAGCGTTTGAATCCACTTTGCAAGGATTTTCCAGCAAATTGACTAGTTTTATTTCAATTATGTAATTGTTTTAAGATTTGAAGTTGGGTCTTATCTTATCTTTGTAAAGTTTATTTGGCCTAGTCTAAGGTTTGTACTGAAAATAATAGAGTGTGTGAGAAGGAGAGCGAGCTACACTTGCCTAAGTGAGAGTGTTACATGTGCATGTGCAAGTGAGTGAGAATTCTACTAACTAAGTTTGAATTTGAGCCTTAAGATGGGATCTTAATCTTAAAGGCTGAAATTTAAACTTAATACCACTAACTTGATTTAAATTTCATCCCTTAGATTAGATCTAGATCAAAAGGATGAAATTCAAACTAGTTAAGTCACACTTTTGACACTCACTTAAGTTTGAATATTAGTTCTTGAGATTATATCTAATCCAAGGATTGAAATTCAAACTTAAGTCACATGTTTAACACCTTTATTATTTGAATTATGGTCACTAGATGAGATCTAGATCCCGTGGATATGATTAGTGATCTGTGTGCCTCTTGCAAGACTCATTACCATGCGTTGATCACTCATCCAATCCAAGGACTAAGATTTAATCTTAGTTGAATCACTAATTCAAACCTTACCACTGTAACACCCTCCTTTTATTTACTTATTTTACTTATATTTTAATTAGTAATTTAAAGTGGTTAATGATATAGTAAATAAAAGAGAGATTTAGGAAACAACACTTTTATTACATAAGATTTAAAGTTAATTACATCTAGGTTATATAACTTTGTCCTTTTATTATTCTACATAATTTTCTCTCTACTTACTTAGCAAATCTACCCCCAAACATAACAAAACATCTTCTCGGCAAGACAGTATCAACAATCATTGGAAACATCCACATCTTCTTCCCTGCAAATCTGCTCCCCCGAACGTTGTTCGAGATCATCACAGGTGTTAAAAACACAAAGTGCAAGGGTGAGCTTTCCTTAACCATAATTATAAAAAAATTGATTGAAGTTCAAGGAAAACCTTTTCTTTTACAAATTTAGAAATTTCATCGAAATTATAATTTTTAGAATAATACTTTCATACATATCCATGATCATCAAAATATCAATCACATAGTAAGGCAATCAACAACCAAATCAAACAAACCATCAATCACAATCAATGATTCAGGCATGAATTCCATTTAATCAAACACACCATCACTAATGTATGCTCCTAAGCCTACATGATGCATGCACCTTCACCATGCATTTTCACTCTTCACTCGAAATGCAATGTGGCGCCCTCTACTGAAAATAGCCTGGGGCATCTGATTCTCACTCTCAATCAGACCCACTAGAGGTAGACACTCCGTAATTTGTCGAGTTCCCTCAGTGTCCGGCAGGACCTCCCCCGCAACATGTGATCATCATGAGCAGGGCAATTTCCCCACCAAGAGAACCCCCCAGTCCACGGCATTCCACTCACTCAGACGGGAATCCGTGACTTACGGACTTGGTCTACTACTATCCAGTCATCAATGCAACATGTTCTAGGACCTTGAATTGTATATTGACCTTTCCACCAGGTCATCTTCATCTCACCTCATTCTAAGTATTGCCCATTCACCAAGCAATCTTAGAATACTGCCTCTCCACTAGGCATTTCCAATCGGTCATTAAACAATTCAAGTCCATCTTCATTTCAATGCAACCATGCATGTCACCATTTACTCACATCCAATTCACCAAGTAATTGTATATCAAGCACAAAACAAGTCATACTTTGATGTATAATCAAACAACCACATTTACCACCATCAATATGTGTTATATTAAATTATTCAGTATGTTAATATTCAAAAGAGGTTTCATCAAAAGAGGAAAGATTGAAGTTGTTCATAGAAGTCAAAAGCTTAATATACATAAGAAAGGTTTCCATTTCATTTATTTTTTTATAAAGTAGTCATAGTATTCAGAGAAATAGTTGAAAGAGGAAAACAACTTCAAAATAATCATTCAAAGGGTAAAGAAGACACAATCTTAAAGAATTGAAAGGAGTGTAAGAAAGATGAAGAACAGAAACATCAAGAATCTAAAGAAAGATAATGAAAGTACCAAAGAGAGTGGAAGTACTAAGAAAACAAGCAATAAAAAGAAGGATAAGGAAAGGTCCCCTTACTGCAAGAAACTAAAGAAAGATAATGAAAGTACCAACAACACAAAGATAGAAAAGAAGGATAAGGAAAGGTCCCTTACTGAAGAAACTAAAGAAAGATAATGAAAGTACCAACAAAACAAAGGATAGAAAAGAAGGATAAGGAAAGGTCCCCTTACTGCAAGAAACTAAAGAAAGAAAATGAAAGTACCAACAAAACAAAGGATAGAAAAGAAGGATAAGGAAAGGTCCCCTTACTGCAAGAAACTAAAGAAAGATAATGAAAGTACCAACAAAACAAAGGATAGAAAAGAAGGATAAGGAAAGGTCCCCTTACTGGTTTCTCCTAGCTTCCTATCTTCTTACGTGCTCCTTCCTTGGTTAGAGAGATTTCTTCCTAAGGTGGAGAAAGTATAGAAAGGTTTTTTGTAGAGAAGATAGTTTGAGAGAATGTAAGAGTATTCTTTGGGTTGTATCTTCATTTGAAACCTCTAAGCCCTATTTATAACCTTTCTAAAGGCGGTGCTTCGATAATTTCGGCAGCTACATAATTCAAAGATTACGATAATTTGACGAGGCAGCTACACATTTGTAAGAAAGCCTACAGATGATGGCGGTTTGCTACGATAATGGCGGTTGCTACAAGATCAGTTTAATACCTACAAGTGATTTGCTACAGTATTTCGAAAATTCATAATTTTTTAATTATTTTTAAATTTCTTGAATGTTACAAAAAAACCTCTCTTGAGCTATATTTAAATTTTTGGGATGTTACAATACTCCCCTCCTTTTTAAAAAATTTCGTCCTCGAAATTTACATTCTTGTTACATATCCTATTTTTCTATTCTATTTTTCCAACTCCCAAAGTTTCTTTACTTTCAACTACTTCCTCTTATAATTTTACCTTATGTTTTGAAATCTATCTGTTACCCTCAACCTTGCTATCCTTATATGCTGGACTATGATTTCCTCTTTTCCCACTTATAAATCCTCCTCATTTGTTTTCACTAAGATTTCTCTTTTCTTAATTCTTAAAAATAGGATCCATTTCTTGTTTGTGATCTTATTTCATTCATAAATTCATTAGTTATTCTTAAGGCTACTAACTTCATACTAACAGGAGTAAATTCACACACAAGGTTGAAGTTCCTAAATTACTCTATTAAATCCAACTTTTTGACCATTAAACTTGACATTGCTATGGTCTTCCTACTTAAGGTGCCAACCACTACATTTTCTTTGCACTTAAGATTGAAACCATGATCTCTTAGAAATGTTTTCCACCTTCCTTGCCTCATTTGGCTAAATAAACACTTAAAGACTATTGTGGTTACTAAATACCTCAAATCTTGTTCCAAGATAGGGTCACCATATTTTAAGCAAATACTACTGCAGCTAGTTCTAGGTCATGGGTTGGGTAGTTCCTTTCATGGTTTTTCAATTGTCTTGATGCATAGGCTACCACTTTTCCTTCTTGTATTAGTACTCCTCCTAAACCTAGTTTAGAGACATCACAATAAACTTCAAACGATTCAGTTGGGTTTGGTAGGGTCAAAACAGGAGCAGTAGTTAGTTTTTTTTTAAGGGTTTGAAAACTTTGTTCACAGTCGTTATTCCATACAAAAGCTTGGCCTTTTCTAGTTAAGGTTGTGAGAGGCAAAGCTATCTTGGAGAAATCTTTCATAAATCTTCTATAATATCCAGCTAATCCTAGAAAATGTTTTATTTCTGTCACATCTTTTGGTCTTTCCCATTTTAGAATTGCGTCTACATTATGTGGATCTACTACAAATCCTCCTTGTGATATTACGTGTCCTAGGAAACTGACTTCTTCTAACCAAAATTCACATTTGGACCATTTCGCATATAACTGTTGATCTTTCAAGATCTGTAATACCACTCTAAGATGTTTAGCATGATCCTCTTTGGTTCTCGACTATACCAAAATATCATCAATAAACACGACCACAAATTTATCCAAATATAGTTGGAAAATCCTATTCATGTAATCTATAAATACTGCAGGTGCATTAGTTACACCAAAAGGCATAACCATGTACTCATAGTGTCCATATAGGGTACTAAAGGCCGTTTTAGGGATATCTTCAGCTTTTACCCTTATTTGGTGGTATCCGGACCTTAGATCAATCTTGCTAAATACACAAGCTCCTACTAGTTGGTCCATAAGATCATCTATCCTTGGTAAGGGGTACTTATTCTTAATGGTTACCTTATTTAGTTGTCTATAATCTACACATAGTCTCATAGTTCCATCTTTCTTCTTTACTAGGAGTACGGGTGCTCCCCAAGGTGATACACTAGGTCTAATAAATTGTTTCTTCAATAATTCTTCTATTTGTTTCTTTAGCTCCGCTAATTCTAAGGGTGACATCCTATAGGGCGCAATAGAAATTGGTCCAATCCCAGGTATCAAGTCTATAGAAAATTCAACTTCCCTTTCAGGTGGTAGTTGGTTTACCTCTTCAGAGAATACTTCAGAGAAATCCTGTACTACAAGTATATTATCGAATGTGACCTTTCGTTCCTCTTCTAGGTTAGAAAGGATCATATATACCTAATTGTGTTTCTTCATGTCCTATTTCACTTGGTTGGTAGAAATTATCTCAATATCCTTTCTTACTTCAGATTCGAAAAAAGATTAAGGTTTTATTAAAACAGGACTATCGGACATAGTTGGAAGATAACTAGTCCATTCCAAGGATAATTTTAATTTGGTTTAAAGGTAAGCAAACTAGGTTAACTATGAAGGTTTTGTTACTTAGTTTTATAGGACAATCTAAACAGATATGGATGGTTGTAACAAACTCATGGGTAGAGGTAGTTATTATTAAATCAATGTCTAGAAAAAATAATGGAAGTTGTAACCTTTTAGCACAATCAAACGATATAAAGGAATGAGTAGCAAGTGATATTTCTTTGAGAGAGTTCTCTCTTAGGGTTTCTTCTTGAACCTTAGAATCTTATCAATGGAGATCACTCCTTGTGGCGATTCCTCATTTGGTTTATTGCTTTTCATTGCGCCTATTATCTTCTAATCTTCTTCCATTTTATAAATTTCTTCTTGTTCTTAAAATTTGAGCTCTTATTCCGCAAGTTCTTATTCAATCCGTGGAGGTTCTAATTGGAGAATAAAGATTGGGACAAATTCAAGCTTCTTCTCAAGCAAACTTATATCATAACCTATGGTTGCACCATATCCATCATATATCTAGCCTATAGATGCTATGTGCGATGTGTTTGTGCCTTATATGATCTGAATTCAATTGGTTATCTTACTGCAATATTCTTCTACATATCTTAACATTAACTTTGCTGTTTTGATAAGAAACCACATGTTATATGCCTTACTTATATGCTATCTTGTGATCTTAGCTTGCATTGTCGCATAAAAGGTGATTGAGGTCCATCCAAGTGAACACAAGACTTTCATCCTTCTAAGAGAGTCACAAGTTCATTGCTTAGAGGAATTCGAGAAGAAGTAGAAAAAGAGTTGGCTCAAGGTCAAGGTCAAAGTCAACAGTCAACTCTAGAAGACTTCTTATTAATCAACCAGCCTTGTAATTCTGTTAGCATTTTATAAGTCTTTGTAATTAGGATTGTAAACAATAATTTGGGCCTTGCTTGGACTTGTAAAGTGCATGACCTATTTGTGTAATTAGGACCAAATTATGTGCAAGTGTGAGAGAGTATCGCACACTCTCCTTAGAGAGAGTGGAGATAGTTTTGGAGGGAATTTAGTGTTCTTCCCACTAACTCAATTCAAATTATAACCTTAGGATGGGATCTACATCCAATTGTTGAGTTTGAATTCAGCTAGTCACATGTTTTGGCACTAATTAAGATTGAATTTTCACCTTAAGATTAAGATCTAATCCTAGGGGTGAAATTCAATCTTAATCACATTTTTCCCACCACTCTTGCTCCTAACCGTGACCATTGGATAAAGTTCTAATCCAAGGGAGGTGATGGTAATTCGTTTGAGTTGCTTGAGGAGGAATACCATATGTTGATTACAATTCTAATCCAAGATTAGAATTCAGTCTGAGGGAATTACATCTTGGCGCCATCCTAGTAGTATAAGTAGCTAGATTTTTGAATGTGAAGGACTTTTGCCAATTTTATGAGTGAGAGCTAAGAGCTAAAGAGAGAGTTTCTCTTCTAGGTTTCTTGTATTAACCTTCTTGAGTCTTATCGTGGTGCATTCTCCATGTGGCGATTCTACTTTGAGCTTATTGAAATGCATGACGCTCCATTATCTTCTTAATTTTTCCATTTTCTAAATTTCTTCTTCTTTGAGTTCTTAATTCCGCCATTTCCAATCCTAACCGTGAATTTCAAGCTTGAGAAATGAAGATTGGGGAAAAACGAAATTCCAGGGAAGGCTTACATTAGAAGGTCTTTTGTGCATTTATGTCACGGATGGTTTGAAATCTTTTACTGCCATCTTCTTTGTGCAGTGCATTTTGAGTTTCAAAGGTATCCTAAGAGAGAAGAAGAAAAGAAACAAGGAGGGAAGTCCAAGAGAAGGAATCAAAGGAGTTTCTAACCTTGATTTGTTCAATTTTTTGTATGAATTGCATAAGTTTATGAAATTTACAGATTTGAAACTTTGAAAGGAGGAAGACGAAGAAGGAGTACCAAGAAGGAAAAAAGAGAGGAACAAAGGAGCTTTATCATCGTTTGATCATACACACTTTGTTCTTGTTTTCTTGTTGAACATTTTGAGACTGTACATTGCGTTTTCCTTTGCTGCACCTTGCTGGACATTTAATATTTTGAACTTGATCTCTTGATCTCACAAATTTGGACATTAATTCTTGCTCACAATTTCGGTTTCTAAAAATTGGTTTCTAAAAAAAATCGATTGCTATAATCTCTTACTATTTTTGCTATCACTTATCCTTGTGTTTGTCTCGGTTTAGGCATATATCTTGGTTGTATCATCATTGCTTTGGTGCTAATCCTTGGTTATACCTTGACTCATAATATCTCTCATAGTTGGAATAGCTAGACCCTTGATTTGTGAGTTGATATTTGTCTCCTTAGGATTTTTTACTCTTGTGGGCTAACTTTGCTTTGAGTTTTATTTTGCCTTGTTGGATTAACCTTCCTTGCAACCATGGAAAGCTCCCCAAGTGTAGGTGATGACTTATCTCCCAAGACTAAGAGGATCATGAAACTTGTGGAAAACATGATAACTGATAGCTTGGATAAGTACGATAGGAGGAAGGAGGGGGAAAGAAAGACAAAGGAGGGGAATAGTATGACCCATGAGAGAGAAAATGAGGGACAAAATGGAGAGGGGTGAGAGAAAATGAGAGGACAAAATAAAGAGGGGTGAGAGAAAATGAGAGGAGAAAAGGCTACACTTCATGATGTAGGAACATCAAGGAGAGTTACTAGAAGTATGCAAAGGAGGCTAGAAGAGGAGGTGGGAAGACTCCAAGACCATGAAGCTAGTATAGGGCTTATGACTTGTAATCTACTTGTAAACTTGTTTAGTCATGATTAGTCCTATATTGTAATAGCTTTAGGGTTAGACAAGGGTCCAAAGCCCACGGGTTTTCATGAGGTTTGAGCAAGCCATGCGTCCTAAACCAAGGTCACACAAGTTTTCAAAATCGGCTAAAAGTTGTTTTCGGCTACCAAGTTGTGTGAACCTTGGAACACTTGCAAATTAGGAGGGAACCCTTGATTAAGCATTGGATCCATGCCAACACTTAATCAAGGATCTCCACCCTTGATTAACAAGTGCTTAGGATTGATGACTTGGCTAATCACATGGGTGAAAGTGGGAGACAAGCCCATGTGCACCCATGTGAAAGCCATATGATAGCCTAACTAACTTGCAACTAACCTAACTCCTATGGTTACTTGGTTGACAAGGTAGGGTTACGGCTAGGCTTAGGTCCTAACTAGGATTAGGCTAGGTTAATCATAGTTAGGGTGCCTTGGAGGCCAAGCTAGGGTGGCTTATAAATACCCTTAGCCGAACCTTTGTATGGATCTTTTGGATGAATTGTTGAATGAATGAGCTTTAAGCTTCTTTGAGAGATTAGTCTCTTGTTCCCTTAGGGAACTTTCTTTGAATCTTATCAATGGTTTTCTACATCCATTGTGGCGGTTCCTCCTAGGCTTATAGGTGTCACCACCTTGGCGTCACCACCATTCCTTTCCTTTCCCACATTTTTCCTTTCATTTCTTCACCCTTGAACACCATAATTCTTCTTGGCCGAGACCTTCTCTTGGTGCAACCGTGTGGTGAGTGTTGAAGACTAGATCGGGGCAACCTTGGGAGCTTCATTGGAGCACCTACATCACTTCATCTAGAATGAGTGATGGGGAAGTAATGAAGAAAACGATGAGGACCTTGCCTTTATAGACTATGGTCGAGAGAGGGGGTATGAGAGGAGAAGAGACAGAGGAGACAAGAGAGTGGGCCATGAGGGAAAAAAGGATTACTATGATGAGGGTGTAAGGATGGAAGAGGTGAGACCTAGGCTTCCCATGTTTAAAGGAGATGGAGGATTCGAGGGGTATCTTGATTGGTCCATAAAGGTTGATCAAGCCTTTTTTGTTACCCTATGGTAAGTGAGGAAAGGAAAGTGAACCTTGTTACACTTGAGTTTGAGGACTACACCTTGGTGTGGTGGAACCAAATTCAAGTAGACATCATGATGGAGGACCATCCTTCACTAGAAGAATTACAAGAGCAATGACAAAGAGAATACAAGAAGAGGTGGAAAGTCAACTTAAAAGTCAAAGTCAACTCAAGACTTCATCTTAACTTGTAATAGGACTTGTAATTTTTCTAGTATCTTGTAATATTTTAATTAGGATTAACAATTAATAATTAGGGCCTTGTATTCATTAAAGGTCCACGGTCTAAAATTGTAAATAAAAAACAAAGAATTAGTGACCATTAGATAGGATTCTAATCCAAAGGCTAAGCTTAAAAGCTTGGAGTGCAAGCTTGGTGCCATAACCGTTGGATGAGGATCTACATCCAAGGGTGGAGGATTGATCCTTGTCCTCCAAGCTAATCAAGCTTCCACCACAAGCTTCCCTTCCCTTCGTAGCCATTAGATTAGAATCTAATCCAAGGGTGGACATTAGTTCCTTCCATAGCAAGCTAAGCACCACACCTTAGTAGTATAAATAAGATTTCCTTTGTAATTCAAACACTTTTCATTAATTGATAATTGAAATTCAGAATTTGAGAGTGTTTTCTCTCTTGTGTTCTTGTGAAGAACCTTGAATCTCATCAATGGCTTCCTTGCTCCATTGTGGCGGTTCCACCTCAAGCTTATTGGCACTTGCCATGGCGCTACAATTTCTTTTCTAAACCGTTTTCTTCTTTCTTTTCTCCTTGAGGTCGTGAGCTTCTTCTTCCTAAACACCAAGCCTCCATTGAATCATGAAGGTCCACACATCTTGAAGCTATTCTCCTTGAGGATTGCATCAAATTTGGTATCTAGAGCTTGTTCTACTTCAATTGGAGCATTATCCTATCCGATTTGAGTTTCTTACCTTGAGTTTTCATTTTCTCTTCAAATTTTCTTGTAGATCCATGTTGTTTGAACTTGCTTGAGTTCTTCACATGTTCCTTGAGTTGTCTTCATTTTGAATTTGAGTTTTCATGTTGAAAAATTCCTAGATCTAAAATTCTTAGAAAATTATGACAAATTCACCGTAAATTAAACTGTACAAACTGTACAAACTCCAAGTAACCTTCTGAACTTCTCAAAAGCTGGTAATTTGAGAGCTTTTGTAAATATATCAGCTAATTGGTCTTCACTCCTGCAGTAGATGAGATCAATCACTTTTTCATTGGTGAGTTCACGCAGATAGTGATACTTGACATCTATGTGTTTACTTCGACCATATAAAACTGGATTTTGAGAGAGTTTTATAGCGAGTTGTTATCACAAGTAAATTACAATTGCTTTTTCCTGTATGAATTGCAATTCCCCAAGAATTTTCTTTAACCAAATTGCTTGACATGCACAAGAGGTTGCTGCAACAAATTCTGCCTCTGTCGTCGCTAAAGTAACAATTGGTTGCTTTTTTGATGACCAAGATACAGCTGCTGAGCCCAGCATAAATACATGACCTGAAGTACTCTTCCTATCATCTTGATCACCTGCAAAATCACTATCGGTAAAACCGATTAAATTAGACCTTGCACCCTTCTTATAGAATAACCCAAAATCTCTAGTTCCCTGCAAATAACGAAGAACTCGCTTGGCAACAAAGAGATGCTTCTCTGTTGGATTCTCCATATATCTACTAATCAGACTCACAGAGAACATAATATCAGGCCTTGTTGTAGTTAAATACATTAAACTACCAACAATCTGCTTGTAGAGTGTACTATTAACTTTCTTCCCTTCTTTATCCTTGTTTAACTTTACTCCAAATTCTGTTGGTGTAGCCACAGGATTACATTCTTCCATTGAGAACCTGTCCAAAATTTCTCGCAAATACTTCTTTTGAGAAATTGAAATTCCAGCAGAAGATTGAACCACCTCAATACCAAGAAAATAATGCATCATGCCTAAGTCACTCATCTAAAAACATCCATCATTGACTTCTTAAAATTATTAAACATGAGAGTATCATTTCCAGTAAATATGAGGTCATCCACATATAGACAAGCAATAAGGATCTTCTCTTTTTCAATTTTCACAGAGAGTGTATGTTCATATGGACACTTGTGAAAACCATCTTTCAAAAAATGAGCCTCAATTTTACTGTACCAAGCACGTGGGGCTTGTTTTAATCCATACAATGCCTTTTTTAATTTGTAAACTTTGTGTTCACTTCCTTTCTTAATATAACCAGGTGGTTGATCAACAAATACCTGTTCCTTTAAGTCACCATATAGAAATGCTGATTTCACATCCAAAAAAAAAGATGGGCCAGCCACGATTTTGAGTCAGAATTGCAATCAACAACCGAATTGTGTCATGGCGTGCTCTTTGGTGCAAACACTTCAAGTAGTCTACTCCAAACTCTTGCTTATAACCTTTTGCTACTAAGCGTGCCTTAAGCTTATCTACTTCACCATTCTCCTTGAGTTTTGTTTTATACACCCACTTTACTCCAATTGTCTTGACACCAATGGGAAGTTCAGTTAACTCCCAAGTATGATTTCTTTCAATCGCAGCAATCTCGTCATCCATGGCCTTGCGCCATTTAGACTCCTTGACAACACTTTCAAAGGTAGTAGGATCACAATCTGAAAATAGAGCAAAGTGAGTGACAGGATTTTCGGATTGATCAACTCCAGTTACCTCATAATCTAACATCCAAGCTGGTCGGCGTCTAACACGATGAGGACGCGAACTTGTTGGTTCACTAGATTGCTCATCAAATGCTGCCGTTGTTGGCAAATTTTCAGAAGTAGCAGGAACTCCATGTTGAGCATCTTCAGATGAGTCATTTGAAAGAATCTGTTGGGATAGATTCTCATTAACTTCATCTTTAAAATCTAACACAGCAGAGTTTTTATTAGTAGCAGCCTTTTCATTCCACTCCCAAAAAACTTCTTCATCAAAAACAACATCACGGCTGCTGACAATTTTCTTAGTGTTAGGATTATATAGCTTATAAGTCTTAGATTGATCACTAACACCAAGGAAAATGCATTTTTCTCCTTTATCATCCAACTTCTTCCTTTTCTCATCAGGAATATGGGCATAAGCAACACACCCAAATATTCTGAAATGGTTGACACATGGTTTTCTTCCACTCCATGCCTCCTCTGGTGTCATATTTTGAACAGACAATGTTGGGCTTCTATTCAAAACATGAATACTCCATGCGACTGCTTCAGGCTAGAATGTCTTTGGGACAACACTTCTTGTTAAAATGCTACGTACCATGTTAAGAATAATACGATTCTTCCGCTCACAAACACCGTTCTGTTGAGGCGTGTAAGCTGCTGTTAGTTGCCTCTTGATTCCATTTTCCTCACAGAATTTGGTGAACTCATGAGAGGTGTACTCTCCTCCACGATCAGTATGAAGAGCAGTTAAGTGGTTACCACTTTCTTTTTCAACAAGCACTTTAAAGCGTTTGAAAACATCAAATGCTTCAGATTTTTCCTGCAAAAAATACACCCACGTTTTTCTACTGAAATCATCAATGAAGGTTATAAAGTATCGTTTACCACCATTGGAGTTTGGTTTTATCGGTCCACAAAGATCTGAATGGACCAGTTCTAACACATGTTCTGCTCTTCGGGAGGTGCCTTGTGGAAATGGACTGCGTGATTGTTTGCTAAGAACACAACTTTCACAAGTTTCAGTAGGCGCTGCAATTTGAGGAAGACCAGTCACCATATTCTTTTGATACAACGTTTTCAGTCCATTGAAATTTAGATGACCATATCGAAAGTGCCACAACCATGCTTCATCTTTTAATTTTGCAGTAAAACATGTATGCTCAATTCTATGGAGATAGAGAGGAAACAACCTGTTTTTAGTCATCTTGACTTCAACAATTAAATGTTGTTTGTAATCTAGAATTTTGCAAATTCCACCTTTTATGGAGACCTCATAATCCTTTTCTTGTAACTGACCAATGCTAAGAAGATTAGTCTTCAACTCTGGAACAAAAAGAACATCAGCTATAGTGTGGGTAAAATCTCCTTTGACTTGAATTGAAACTTGTCCTTTCCCCATGACTGCAACTCTGGAGTTGTTCCCGAACTTCACATTATCTTTAAAAGATTCATCAAGAGTAGAGAAAACTGACTTATCTCCACTCATGTGATTGCTACACCCGGTGTCAAGAAACCACAAATTCTTATTTGTTTCTTCTTTTATGTGACAAACCATAAGCAAAGAAATCTCTTTTTCATCCTGTTCAACAAAGTTTGATTCCTCTCCATGCAATTTTGACAAATCAGTTTGACATTCATATTGAAAATGACCAAACT